>CM022955.1:25600214-26248348 GCA_012931725.1 Litsea cubeba | reverse complement strand
AACAAGACACTCTGCAAAATCCTCAAAAAATGGTCTCTAATCACAAAAGAGACTGGAGCGACAAAATGTCTGAAGCTTTATGGGCCTATCGAACCACGTTCGAGGACCAACCCATAGCACACCATTCTCCTTGGTCTATGGATGCGAAGCTGTCGTGCCCTTGGAAGTACAAATTCCTTCCTTGAGGGTATCCTTGCAAAATGACATGACTCAAGAAAGCAATGTCAAATTGCGGCTCCATGAGCTGGACAATCTCGATGAGAGACGGCTCGAAGCTCAACAAAGCATTGAACTTTACCAAGCACGTATGGCAGGATCTTTCGATAAAAAGGTCAGGCAACGCGCCTACAAAAAGAATGACTTGGTTCTTGCGGTAAAAAGACCAATGGTCTTCGCTCACAAGTCCAAAGGCAAATTTGAGCCGAAATGGGAGGGACCCTACGTCATCGACAAAGTTTTCTCCAACGGTGCATACGCACTCCTAAACATGGAAGGTGACAGATGTATGCTGCCCATCAATGGCAAGTTCTTAAAGCGGTACTACCCTTGAAGACTTACCCAACTAGGTAAGAGCAATGCCTGTATGGCCAAAACCGGTTTTCCAGGTACACGCTCGCTAAACCCACCATTTTTTAGAATTTTCATATCAAATGTTGAAATTTCTAGAATCTAAAACAATGCTTACTTTCATCGTTTCATTGTTAAAAAAAAAATATCCAAGTTTAGGAACCTTTCCCTAACTTGACCAACATTTTCAACCCTTGAACCCAAAACTCATGGTTTGAAACAAAATCCGGATTCAGGGATTTCCACCCTAGTCCACCCTGCCTTTTACCGCCAAAATGGTTTTAGGTCAAAACTTATGACCCTCGTGTCTTTAAACAAAAAAAAAAATTGGTTTTTAAAAACCGCGAGGAAGCGACGCTTAGTCGATACTCGCACAAATCGGAAGCAAGCGAACCACGTTCGACACTTCCAAAAACGCAGGGAAGCGACATTTCGTCGATACTTGCAAAATCCAAAACTGTGGAGATGCAACATTTCAGTTGATATCCACAACCCAAAGGTTAAAAAAAAAAGAAACCTAAAAAAAAAAAAACTGTGGAGACGCAACATTTCAGTTGATATCCATAACCCAAAGGTTCGAGAAAACCACAAATTTCAAAAATCGTGGGGAAACGACATCAAGTCAGTTCCGCAAAACCAAAATTTTTGAAAAGCAAGGATGCGACATTTCATCGATACTTGCACCCAAATCCGCGAGGATGCGACATTCCATCGATACTCGCAACCGAATGAGCAAGGATGCGACATTCCATCGATACTTGCAAGAACATTCAGCAGGGAGGCGACTTTTAGTCGATACTTGCATTTTTTTGAAAACCAAACCGGCTATAATGCCATCAAAACAGGCTATAAATGCCACAAACCGGCTATCAATGCCACCAAAACAAAACCGGCTATCAATGCCACAAACAAAAAAAAAAAAACTTGGATTTCAAAAAAAAAAAACCCGGCTATCAATGCCACCAAAAAAAAAAAACCGGCTATATGCCACCAACAAACCGGCTATCAAATGCCACCAAAATTGGCTATAGATGCCAAACAAAAAAAAACAGGCTATCAATGCCACAAGAAAAGCTGGCTCTCATGCCAAAATTGCTTCCATGCCACAAACAAAAAAACCTGGCTTTCATGCCAAAACAATCACTTGACAAAGATTTTTCACAAAAGGACACCTTTGATCAAATCCCATTTAGCAATTACTTTTATCACAAAAAGATTCAAGTGAGCGTGGGATAACAAAAAAAAGAAGAGCATCCCATTTAGCAATTACTTTTATCACAAAAAGATTCAAGTGAGCGTAGGGATAACAAAAAAAGAAGAGCATCCCATTTAGCAATTACTATTATCACAAAAAGATTAAAGTGAGCGTAGGGATAACAAAAAAAGAAAGTGTTCACAAGCACTACACAAAAAAAAGAGTACCAAAAAATACATGTGGTACCAAAAAAAAAAAGTGTTCACAAGCACTACAAAAAATAAGTACCAAAAAATACAAGTGGTACCAAAAAAAAAGAAAAGAAGAAGGATGTTTCTGTATACAGGAGCTCAATCAAAAAATGGTCTCCAGCCAAGAGTTCAGCTCCCAAGCAAACTTTAGCCTCAGCCGTCAAGGATTCCAAGGCACGCTTCTTCAGGAACTTGCCATGAATGCTGGAGTGGGCTGTACCCCTTCTCTCACACCAGGAAGCTTCCTCGAGAGTTTGCCATGTTCATCCTCATCAGACTTCCTTTTGAGAACCCGTTCGGCATCTGCAACCTGGTGAATCAGGGCACTCTCCTATCGCGAGCCTCTATTATGGCAAGTCCACTTGGCAGCGACTTGTGCCTGCAAATGCTCAAGACGTTTCCTGGCCTCATCGACCTCCCCTGTCAAGGATGTTGAGGTCATGTGTCAGCCTGATGCTGGCTATCTCTTCTAAGTTCCTCTTTCGGACTACCTGCTTCCTGCTTTCTGTAGCCTCATCAGGTCAGACTTAGCCTTATCAGCAGGGTCCAGGAACATCTCCTTGAAGAACTGGTCATCAGCCAAACTCACGGTCTCAAACCACTTGTCACCCAGTGCAATGATCCTATCAACGATCGCCCTGGCACCTGTGACATCCAGACCAGCCTCTTCAGCATCACTGAGAATCTCCTGCACATGCTGGATCATGCCAATCCGACTTCCAAGTGCCCAGAGAAGAGAGTCTCAATCCAAGAGCTCAGAACTCGCACCACCACCTTCTTCGCAAAAAGAAGAGATGGCCCAGCTGAAGATTCGCCCAACTCCGTTGGTCGGCTACTCATATCATCATCTGTTGTGAAAGAGTAACAAAGAACTCTTTCCAGCTGAAGCTTGCTCCTTGCTCGGGAAGGAATCTCAGCGCGAGGATCTCCTCAATATTGTCAGAGCTGGTTCCAGGCATCTCTACCTCTGATCAACCTCTGGCATCTCTTGCTCTGGAAGCGACGATCCTCCTCTGCCACTTCAAAACCTTGCCAAAGGAAACACCAAAAGGTTATGAGTATGACCCTGTTTGAACCTCATTTATCAGCGTTATAACTACAACAATTATCCTTCTTCGAGACTGGCGGAAACACTTTCTTCCTCCATGAACTCATCGAAAGGCATCATCAACATTTGCGTCCATCGATGGTCAACAGTCCATCAGAACCCTGTGGCAAGTCAGCTGGCAACAACAAAAAGGTGTTAGCAAGCCACAGTCACAAACAAAAAAAAAAAACAGAGAGCAAAAGAAGTCGTACCAATTGTGAGTTCTGGATATTTACTCCAGAGCCCGTCGGTTCTTCTTCAGGTTGCCCGACAGGATCCATCACCACCTCATCGGTTGGACCTCCGGCATCACCAAGTCTTCCTCTGCTAAAAAAAAAGAAGAAAAGCAAAACAGAAGCAAATCATAACATGGAAAAAATCCCATGAAAAGAAATGGAAAGAGAAAAAGGAAGAATCATACCTTCACCGACGGTCTCTTCTTCTCGGCTTCTCTTCTCTGGAGGCTCGTCAGCATCCACTGGCACATCCTCATTGATAGTAAGAGGAACTTCCAAGTCAGGAGAATCCTCATGCTGCCCCTTACTGTGATGATGATCCTCCTCCTCTTACCTCTGCGGGCTCGCTTCTTAGAGGAACCTGCCCCGCTGTCAGAGTCAGGTTTGCCACTCGACTCATCACTGGATGGTCTGCTCTCGCCAGTAGGCTCCCGGAAGCTTGCCTCTGTGCCGCCTGCATCCAAGCACCAGGCTTCCTCCTGTTCTAGCTGCTCCAAAGCCTCATCAGGTATCTCTCGAACAGCTTCAGAACCGATGACGCCCTGGTCACCGAGAAAGCCTAATCTGTGTGCTTCTCTCCAGAAAGGAAGGACCAACCCCTTTCCTCTCGCCGGTATGCCATCCGACTTTCCAAGGCCCTTTCCAGATTGCCAGCTTCACATCAAGCTCCTTCTGGAAAGTCCCCGATATGCCGAGAAGCTCTCCGTGAACCACTTCGCAAAGCCGGCAGTCCGGGAAGTCAGCAACACCAGGATAAGAAATCATGGCTGTAGTGTCTTCAGCACTATAAAAAGCCCATGCATTTCTCCCGTCCTGTAAGCCTCCAAAGCGCTTCACCATGCTTGAAGGCGCTCCAACAACGCCTTGAGAAAAGCCCAGCTGCAAAGCAAAGTGAGAGGGGTACATACGGCTGGATGTCGACGAAAAGATGTCTACGGTACACCATCGTGCCGACACGTATGCTGAAAAGCCACTCTCTCTCTGCATTTGTCAAGGAATAATGCCTAACCGACCCCGCCCTGGTAGAGTCTCGGGAGGCACCAAAATCAAAGCATTCTTCCGGCAACTCCGGAGAAAGCTTCACTGAAGATTGCCCATCTCGACGTCCCTGAACCGTCGGATCCTCATGCGGGCAAACAAAAGTGATTCGGTACACGGCTTTGCCCTTAGCCAGTCGAATCATTCAGAGGATCATCATCCTGTGCAGCACCCAGCCGATGGAAGCCAGGACAGTGGATACATACCACGAATAAAGATATGGGCTGAAAATACCCTATTCATGGAAGCCCAAGCCCGAACCAAAAAAGCAGCAGCTGCAATTCGGTACACAGTTAGGAGTAAAGAGCTGGCACCAAAGCAACCTGCTATCCAAATGCCATCTGACAAGCTGGGAAAATACAATGCGGCCTGATGTGCGTTCCAATCTCCTCCAGCAAATACAGCCTCACCAAGCCAATAAGTGAGGTAAACAGCGAGATCTCTCCGCAGTGCAATGTCAGGACATATGGCGTTTGTACTTGCACAGAAATCTCTCAACTCTTCTTACATGGCCAAGATCTTCTTTGAACTTGGATCCTGAGCTCCGGCTTCGGGTCACGCTATCAGAAGACTCCCTACTATCAAAAAAGTTGGGGAATGAAGAGCAAAAAACTCTTCCAACTGCTGGATCTAACTTTCGAACCCCCCCTTCTCCTTCAAAAAAATCATAGAAGGCGACGAGCTAAAAGTATAAAAGCCTGAACTCCTCAGACTGCCCCTCGAGGACGCTGTCAATCGGCATAAACTCCTCATAAAGTTTGCCGAGGATGGGCAATCCGGTAATTGGCGCTCAGCTCCTTCAAAGAAAAACCAATCTCACCATCGTCACAACGAAGGTATTGGTTGTGGGAGGACGACTCCAGCATAGCCATGAGGCCTCGTCGGAAAAGATCACGGTCTCCCTAAAGGCGCGGACCGCATCAAAAATCCCGGCTTCCTTCAAAACGGCGCCACCAATCAGCAGGACGCGATCAGTCCACGACTTCACTCGGAGTCAAGCATTGAAACGACCTCGAAGTCGAAAAGGCTTGATCCAATTGCTGCCGTCACCGCTGAAATACCAAGGCCCACCGGTCTCAAATCGACCGACGGAATAATCAGAGCCCTGGTAGCCGCTGGATGGCATCAACAAGTCCATGTCAACAGGCGACCTCTCCGTATATCCAGGAGAACCGCCAACAAAAACCCCGGTCTTGATTACATTTGTCCTTCTCACCCAGCTTGGAGGATCTTCCCTCTTAGGGCACGTGGGGGCAAGGCTCAGAATCGAGACGGTGCGATCAAAACATCGACCGGGTAGTAACAGTCTTCTTCTCACCATCTGCTGTTGAAAGAAAACTGAAAACATCTCCTCTGGTATGTAATGTCATCAGGGACTGCATCACAAAAGAAGAAGGTAGGCTTGGGCAAAATGCTCTGATCTTCCATCACCTATGGACGACTGCTTACCATGATCTATAGAATTCCTCTCCCTTGAGAGTGATCAGTCGCTGCCTCATCTCATCTCTGTTGAGGGAGTCGCACTCTTCCAGATTTCTCTCAAACATACTGGACCTTCTCGAAAGCCTGCTGAACGGCCGGATTAGAAGATCTAGAAGATCGACGAGCTACGTTGTAGCAGGCTCTTTACCCTTGTTCGCTTGGAGGAACCACCTGAAAAGGATGGAAAAGAAAAAGATCAAACATCAAAATGACAGAATCTCGCTAAAAAAAATCTGGCGAAATTTTGACATGATGACGGGGCAATTCCGAAGAAAAGGAACTATCCCGAAAGAAATAGAAAGCTTGAAGATGGGCTCAACTCGCTGCGAGCTCCGAAACTCCAAACTTCGAAACCTAAAAGTCTCCGCAAATCAGGAAGGGCTCAACATCACTGCGAGCTCCAAGTTCCCAAATTTGCAAAAACTTCAGGTATGCTATCACATCATGCTACAAATTTAATTTACAAATTAAAGGCATGCATGAACATCTAGGTTTGCAAAAAAAAAAAATGCATTATCATGATGAGCAAAAAAAAAAAAAAAGAAAAGAAACTCTCTCAAAAAAAAAAGAAAGAAAAAAGAAAAAAAAAAAAAAGAAAAAAGAAGAAAAAAATGAGGGCTGGCCCACAGGCCGTGGCCCACAGGCCACGTGGCCGTACGGCCAGATCCGTACGGATCTGTCCGTACGGCCCACACAAAAAAAAAACAAACATGAAAAAAAAAAGAAAAGAAAGCAAAAAAAAAAACGTGTAAAAAAACAAAAGGAGGCAAACACGTGAAAAAGAAAAGAAAAAAAAAAGAAGAAGAAAGAAAAGAAACAAAAAAAAAGAAGAAAGAAGAACTTTTTTTTCCCTACAATGGAGTTTTTCTTGAAAAAAAAAGGGGAACTTACTTGAAGCCATTGATGGAGAAGAAGAAGAAAAGTCTTGAAGATCTTGAAGAAGAAAAGCTCTTGGTCTTGAAGCCCTCTTGAGATTATTGCAAAAGAAAGTAATAAGAGCAAGAGATCCAACCGTCTCCTTGCTTTTATAGAGGAGAGCAAACCAAAGAATGAAAGAAGAAAGAGGTAAGTGTTACTAATTAGTAACCTTACCAAAAGAAAGAAATTAGAAAGATTCTTTCCCAAAAGAAAGATATCTTGAGGGATTCTCTCCCAAAAAGAAATCAATGAGAGATTTTCTCCTAAAAGATATAATCTATGACGGATTCTTTCCCAAAAGAAAGATATCTTGAGATATTCTATCCCAAAAATAAAGGGATCATGAGAGATTCTCTCCAAGTAAAGATATTCTTAGATATTCTCTATCCAAATGAGATATTTTTGGATATTCTTTACAAAAATGACACCATATGAGATCTAAGCTATTTCAAAAGCTTAAGGTCCCATGGGTTAGCCCACATGAGCCAGGTTTGACCACCTAGGCACACAAAAAAAATTTTGGGCTTTTAGTCAAAGAGAAATCCCTCTTACCAAGAGCATACAAAAATGGTTCCATGCCTCTTTCGAGTTGATTGGACCATACAAAAGAAAATTCCAAGCCCCATGAGCTTCCAAAATCAAACCATCAGCCTCATCTACCAAATTGAGCCAAATTCTTGAAATTGACATTCCATCAAACCAAAACCTGGTCCCCTAACTTGCCACATACAGCCTGTTAGGTCACAAGACCAAAACCAAAAACCAAAACCTGATCCCCTAACTTGCCACATACAGCCTGTTAGGTCACAAGATCAAAACCAAAATTGATCCCCCAACATTCCACATACAGCTTGTTGGGTCACACGATCAAAACCAAACCCGACCCCCTAACCTGCCATATATAGCCTGTTAGGTCACAAGGTCAAAACCCAAATCCACATCCCTGATGTCCTCTTCAAAACTTTGCCTCGAGATGGTACGTGATCCCTTTCACTACCATAAAATTCCCCTGGAAGCTCAAAAGGCTACAAATACCAAAAAGAAAGATTGCTCAAAGACTCTTGGTCAAGTCACAGGCTCTCCTTCAAAAATCTCTTCAAGGCACATCGACTACAAAAATGTACCTCGAGGGGGCATTTGTTGACACCAAAAATGTCACTTTGCCTCATCAAGATCCAAAGAGCTACATGAAGTCGCAACCTGCCATAAATAGGCAATGCTGCTTCCAAAAATCAAATCTTGTCAGAATCAAACAAAAACTGCAAGATTCTTCCAGACAGCCAAAAGAGGAGTACACAAGAAGTTTCGGGCCATTTCAAAATTATTTGGCCAACTTCGCTTCTCCGACAGCCGAAAAGGAGCTCTCGACGACAAAAGCTCTCCGGGACCATGGTTTCCAAGACAGAACCTATGGATCATCTTAAAATGACTCCAATAGGTTCCCTGTCAAATTTCAAGTCAATCGGACATCGGTTGACCACACATCAAACCGCGACATCTTCATCGCGATAAAAAGCAAGTCTGCAGGTGATAGGACCCCAAACGGCTTCAAAAACTCAAACAAAAGCCTATGGTTGGTCTTATTTATTGCTCAGGAGGCTTCACACCAAATTTCAGGTCATTCCGACATCGTTTGGCCCAGTTTCAGCTTCTGACAGAAAATCGGCAGCTCTGCGCGACAAAGTCTTCGGCTTTCTCAGGAAATTGGAAACTTTTGCAAAATAAAATGCAAGGATTCTCATCAGGTTTCCTACAAAGAAATCAGGCCAATAAATGGTCAAAATGTCAAGGAAAGGTACAGAAGAAAAAAGAATAAAAAAAAAGCAAAAACGGACGCAAAACGGGACACGAAAGGGGGAAAACCCCCCCAGGGTCGCAGACCCCTGCGACCCTGGGCCAGGGTCGCCGGCGACCTTGGAACCCGGGGTCGCCGGGAAAGCCCCGGAAACCCCGGTTTTTCGCCGTTTTTTCGCGATTCGAGGAGCTTGTTGGAAATAGGGTGGGCCTCTAGGATAGGTTTCAAAAACTTTTGACCCACTTGACGCAGGGATCAACTATCCTCTTGGCTATAAAACCCAATCCAAGATCCATGTCCTCAATCTCAGTCATCATGATCAGTAAATACAATCTATCTAGAAGATAGAAACAGCAACTAACAAGCATCCATAATAATCTTACAACTGCAAGGAAGTGGATTATACCTTTGGAGCTCGGTTGTGCTCTAATGGAGAGTTGCGTCTTTCTTTGATGATTTGAACGCTTTCACTAATCAAATAGGGATCTCCAAGACCTCTTGATCTTCCACGCTATGACCCGTATCAGATTCTCCTTTTGCTCAGAGAAGATGGTGGGATCTCCAAGAGAAAAACTACTAGGAACTCTAGGGAGGAACTAGAAAGAAAACTAGAAGAGGAAGCGGAGGAAGAGCATGTGCAAACTATTGCACTAGGGAGGCTTGGGCGTGAATCCCAATGGGATTTATGCATGGGACATCCAAGGCCCTCTTCTCCTCTATTTATAGCTTTTGCAAGCCCAACTTACTAATTTCCATTAGAAGTCCTTACTTCCAAAAATTAGTAACTATCTCTTCTCTAATTAAAATAGAAGTCTTACTTCCATTAATTAATTAGTACTTACCATATCATAATTAGAAGTCTCTACTTTCAAATATGATATTAGTATCTTTCTAATTCCTATCTAATTAAAATAGAAGTCTCACTTCTATTAAAATTAGTAAGTGCTACTATTACCACTATTAGAAGTCTCACTTCAAATAGAAATAGTAACTTTCCTTTTAGAGTTCTACTAGAATTAGATACTTTCTAATTATTGGGCTAGCGTGGGGACCACTAGGGATTCCTTAGAAAGCTGGCTCCAACTGGGACACGCGAACTCCACAACTCATGTGTAATCCGGGGCCCACAGTTAATTGCAAATAACTCCACTAAATAAATGCAATTGAACTCCAGTCTTAGGAATATTACATAGAAGACCCTAAACTTCCACATTACCACAAGTAGACCCCTCTATCAATATCCATGGATCAATTGGACCTGTCTTCCAAACTTGATCCATATCTTATTATCCTTGAGCCCCCAATTAATTATAATGATCATAGGTACCTTTCCAATTAACTCTTAATCGGAATGGGTGCGCACTACCAATGATAAATCATTAATTGGCAGAAGGGGATATTAGAGATAGATTCCTTCTTGACTATTGAATGTTCCCACAGCTCTACTACCATGTACCCAAATCACCGAGGTGTTGACCTACAGTTGGCCTCACTCATTGGTGACTCAAAGCAAATGAATAGATAGAAACTTGAGTTCATTAATGTCTCAGGATTGAGAGCCTATTGCTAGGGAATTATGAGAGCAGACCTTAAAATAAAGACAGTGTTTATAAGGTGCTTCTCATGGTCCTTCAATACATCCCATGTACCAACACAATGATCCAGAATCTTCCATTCTGATGATCGAGACAAATCACACTATCTCATAGTGATCAAAGTGTTGCAACCTTGTCAGTATGAGATGTCCAGTCTCATCACTGGTTGTGATAATATTTAAGTATAAGATTTGCCACACATGTCTCCCGTATGTGGATCTCATCCATACACATGTGTTACATCTAATATACTTGTGGACCCCGGTTCATCTCATGAACCATCATGTCATTCGCATTGGTTATGTGCAAGTATATAATAAATCACCATTCATCTCATGAAAGGAAAGCATGAATATATGAATAAATAAAGAATTTAATCAATTTATTATATCATCTACTGGATTGAGTCCATAAAACTAACAATCTCCCACTTGGGCTCAATGCCAGTTAGAGTTGCATCTCATGCACATCCTTTTTACATATAGCTCAAAGACTTTGGTAGTCAAAGGCTTAGTAAAGGGATCTACTAGATTGTCTGCAGAGGCTATCTTGGTGATCGTACATCACCTCTTTGCACAATCTATCTGACCATGTATAACTTCCTCTGTACATACTTTTTGGCTCTTGGGTTATTTGGGCTTTAATGACTGCCCTGCTTTTATCACAGTAAACTGTGATCGGCTGTCCTGCCAAAAATACCACTCCAAGTTCCATAAGGAATCTTTTGAGTCAATATGCTACCTTAGCTACTTCTCAAGCTGCTACAACATAAGCACATACCCAGAAGTTGATTTACTGGAATCCTGATCTGACTAGAAGTCAGTATCTATGTAACCGACTGGAATCAACTCATCACTGCTATAACTCAACATGTGATCTCTAGTCCTTCTCAAGTATTCGAGAACACATCTTACAACAGTCAATGATAAAAACCTGGGCTAGACTTATATCTGCTGACTAGGCGTATTGCGTGACAGATGTCCGGTCTAGTACAAAGCATAGCTTACCGTACCAGAACCTTATCTATGTACACATCATTGGGATAAGCCTATCATCCTATTTTTCCGGTCTCAATGGAAATTGATTCCTAGGATGTACCTGGCTTTTCCAAAGTCCTTTATTATCAAAAGTCTTAGCCGACCAAAACTTTTACTGTTGACGATATCCTTATGTCACTCCATAGGAGAAGGATGTCGTCGACATATAATACCAGAAAAAACTACCCTGTGTTGTTGACTTTTCATTTACACATGACTTATCCGGATTCTGACAAAAATCAAGTGACTTGATTTCCTTGTCAAAATGGATGTTCCTGTTTCGGGTTACCTGCTTTAATCCATAAATGAACTTATGTAGCTTGCAAAACTCTTTGCACTTGGTTATTAGCTATAAAACCATCTGGTTGCATCATATAGATGTCTTCCTCAAGATTGCCGTCGTGAGACGCTGTCTTGACATCCATTTGCCAAATCTCGTCACCGAGATGAACCGCAATGGATAAGAGCATCTGGATGGAACTCTTCCATCTGGCTCTCATTTTCTTTTGTAGACTCACTTGCACCCAATAGGTTTGCTATTGGCAGGCAAGCCCACAAGTGTCCAGACCTGATTAGAGTACAAAGACTCCACCTCAGCTTTCATAGCACCTAACCAACGTCCCAAAACTATGTCATTAACTGCTTTATCATAGTTATAGGGATCTTGTTCCGGTTACACGGGGACTGCCTTGTAAGACTTTCCCTAGACCGAGAACTTGTCAAGGGTCCTGACAATACTCCCACTACGACAAGGCACTGGTGTAACTATTGGGTCAAATATGGGCGGATTTTCTCAAAGTTTGGTTATTCTTGGATTTGGAATTGTTCTTTCTTAAATTTCTTCCAAGATAACCATTTCTAAAGATTTCCAGTTAATCTTATAATCTCCCTCCAGAAAACCGCATTGGTGCTGCGAAGCACTTTTTGCTCTCTGGGATTATAGAGCAACCAACCTTTAGTTCCTTTTTGGGATAGAATATAAACATATATACTTCCGACTTCGATTCTAACTAATCTGTCTTATCCTTCAGCACGTGTGCCAGACAACCCTGAAAACGTTGTAGACTAGGCTTTCGCCCTGTCCATAACTCCCTGGGAGTCTCAAGTATAGACTTAGATGGAATGAGGTTTAGTATATATATTTCAGTTTCCATATCCCAAAATATAGGTAATCCTAGAAACTCAATCATAGACTTGATCATATCTAAAAGAGTCTTGTTCCTTCTTTGTACTACTCCGTTCTGTTGAGGCAAACCAGGAGCAGACTATTGGGATCAAATCCCATTTTCTGATAAGTATCCCATAAAATTAGCGGAGAGATATTCGCCTCGTCGATCTCATCGAAGAGTATTTATATTTTTACCTAATTGCTTTTCCGCTTCCGCTCGAAACTCTTTGAACCATTCAAAAATCTCGGACTTGCGGTGCATAAGGTATATGTATCCATATCTCGAGTAATCATCGGTGAAAGTGATAAAATACTCGTATCAATCTCTCACTCTAATATTATGAGTCCATACACATCAGTAAACACTAACTCCAATAAATCTTTGGCTCGACTGCCCTTAGATGAATAAGGGTCTTTTGGTCATTTTGTCTTCCAGACAGGATTTGCAGATAGGCATTGATTCTACCACCAATGAAGGTAAGATACCATCTTTCACTAGCCTGTCAATCCTGTTTAGGTTTATATGACCTGGCCTC
This sequence comes from Litsea cubeba, assembly GCA_012931725.1. Classification (NCBI taxonomy): domain Eukaryota; kingdom Viridiplantae; phylum Streptophyta; class Magnoliopsida; order Laurales; family Lauraceae; genus Litsea; species Litsea cubeba. The sequence continues at coordinate 26,235,443 of CM022955.1, read as the reverse complement.
CTAGGTGCCAAAGTTTGTTGGACTAGATGAAGGTGACTACCTCTTTAATGATGGTCTATTATTAGCATCAGCGTCATGTATCTCATACATTATGGGAGTTAACAAATAAAAGCCATTGATTACCTTGTCAGAATATATAAGAGTACCGCTCCTCTTTAAGACGATTTAATTACCAAAAGTAACTGAATAACTCTTATTCATCATACTAGAAATTAAAATTCCGTCTTAAAACGGTACTTATAATGTATCTGACAAAATCAACTTAATATCTGAAAATAACTAAGTTACTACTCCTGCTGACACTGCTTCTGCCTTGGCTTCCGATCCCAGGTTAATACTGATTTCCCTGTCATTAATCCTCCTGGTTACCTGTAACTCCTACAACATATTACTGATGTAATTAGTTGCACCAAAGTCTACAAACCAAGATTCTGAAGTACTAGTTGAAAAACTATCTTCAGAAATAAATGACTCAATCATACCTGAGGTCTTTTCCTTTGACAGAAATCGTGGACAATTCCTCCTCCAATGTCCTGTCATACCACAGTGGAAACACTTTCCCTTTGCTCCCGTACCCTTGACCTTGGCCATACCACTAGTGGAACCATACTCCACCTTAGGACCTTTGATGACTGATTTCTTCTTGCTATCCCGGTCTTTACCTTTCGGTTTAGACTTAGCAAATGACTTTTCTGTCATGAGGGCAGTTGGTCTTTTCTTCATGATTTCCTCAAACACTACCAACTGGCGAGACAGCTCAGCTATGGTCATTTCTAATTTACTATAATTGATCTCGAAATGTTTGAATGAGTCTGGTAGTGATTGAATGATCATGTGGATCTGCGTTTCTGTATCAAACGTAGTCCCCAGTACATCTAACTCATTCAATGCCAACTTCATTTGTAACAAATGTTTTTGTACTGGGGTTCCCTCAGCCATCTTTGTCTCCATGAGCACTTTTACAGCAGCCTGCCTAGCAGGCCTGACCTGGTCTGCAAACATCTCCTTTAAGTTCGATATAATATCGTATGCTGACTTATAGGATTGATGTTGTTCTTGCAAAACAGTAGACATGGATGCCTGAATAAAACATCTGGCTATCTCATTATTTTTGGTCCACTTGGTGTAAAAGTTTTTCACAATCTGTGGTGCATCAGGCTCAGGCTCAGGAAGGGGGGGGGTATTAGAAGGACATATTTGCAACTTGAAGATGTCAAGATAATATCCAGGTTCCTTTTCCAGTCTACATAATTGGATCCCATCAACTTGTTCTGGTTGAGGATGGTCGCAAGTGGATTGAAAGTAATCGAATTCATGCTGTATAAATTAAAGCACATAACCATACATTCAATGAAAGAATATAAATGACATTAGGGTTTAGTATTCTACCAAATTCATATGGGAATCCTCATAAGCACTGAATTTAGAATACATCGGAATCCCAATCCCTTAGGGCATGCCTCCTAGGGGAGTGCGAATGTCCTTGGATTGGTGCGGATCAAAGTTCGTCAAAATTGGAATTAAGACTAAGTATCCATGATCCCCATCATTCATTATCATCTAGGTATCTCATACCAAATAATGTATGACTCCCGATTTGCTTTGGTTTCTAAAATACATGAGGCAAATCCTAGGGGATACTACATCATTATTTTAGTTAAGTGTGACCCACCAACTAGCATTGCATGACAACTATTGTGAGCAGCTCATCCTAGGGAGTAAGCCCCCACCCCGTCTCACCAACACTATCCATAGGAGATCCATATCTAGTAACCAGACAAGTAAAAGCCCTCCGAAGGAACGGCCACACTCTTGGTGGCGCGAGGCTAATACTTTCCTTACAATGGACCTATGGTGGAAAACCATGGGGATTTATTAATTTAAATGCCCCGCTCCCACTTAATATTTTAGAATTGAGGATTTCCTTTTAAGGTATTAGGGCCCACATATATAAATATATGAATCATCAAATCATCTCATGATATGATCTAAGATTGGTTCCAAGTCAAGTTATTTTAAGGAAAGACCAGTTTCTTAAATTAGTGTTGCCAATGTGTCCATCTCATGGGTCATCGACACTAATTAGAACTCTTTCCAAAAATTAATTTGATTTGACCAATATTAGAACTTGCTATGTTTGGATCAGATTTGGAAACATTCTAAATAAAGCATTCAACTATAAATAGAAAACGCTAAAATTAGAAACTAGTCCTCTCCTCCACATGGCCCATGCGGAATAGACTTCTTGGACTTCTAGACTTTCCAAAATTTGGAATTGCTCAAACTCTTCGGGAAACTCCAAAACACCTTTGGCAATCTTCAAACTCTTTTGATTAGGAGTCCAACTTCACTTTCCTTCTTAGTCTCGGACATCGCCAGAATTTACAAATTTAGAAAATTGCATAAATTCCTATGTCTCTACGATGAGACTTACATGATAATCTATTAATGGAAATAAAAAGGCATCATAGGGAATTTCACCATGCCTTGCCCTGAACCGGGAAACCAAGGAAACCATGATGCCCTTTACACCTTGCCAATAATAAACATTCAACCATAAAAAGAAAGTAAAAGACTTGTGGGCCATATGGAGAGAACATGATAACCTGCATGTTAGTATCTCATACTAGAAAAGCAACTCACAAAGTCGGGTTACCAAACAATAATGGAAAGACAGGATGCCAAATATTGCCACTACTATGATTCATGCCCCCTACGCAGAGGGGGTCCGGGGGTGTCCCCCGGCGGGGTTCGGTCGACCGGCCTCAGTGTCTTCGGTCGACCTGCCAGAGGGCTCGGTCGACCTGCCTGACGGAAATCTGCAAGTTGGGTTTTTGTATTTCATGTCCAACCATCTCCAAAACTCTTCTGAAGATTCCCAATGGCTTCCTACCATCATTCCATCATTGTTAAACCCTTATGTGACTATCCAAACATGGAGATACTAATTGTCCAAGCAAAACCATCAAACTGATCCGTACATAGCCCTTGATCTATCCTCTTCGCATCTCATGTAAAGATTAGATCAAGCTTACTGATCTAACATGATAAGAGATGAGGTAAGGCTCTGATACCAATTGTTGGAAATAGGGTGGGCCTCTAGGATAGGTTTCAAAAACTTTTGACCCACTTGACGCAGGGATCAACTATCCTCTTGGCTATAAAACCCAATCCAAGATCCATGTCCTCAATCTCAGTCATCATGATCAGTAAATACAATCTATCTAGAAGATAGAAACAGCAACTAACAAGCATCCATAATAATCTACAACATGCAAGGAAGTGAATTATACCTTTGGAGCTCGATTGTGCTCTAATGGAGGAGTTGCGTCTTTCTTTGATGATGAAACGCTTTCACTAATCAAATAGGGATCTCCAAGACCTCTTGATCTTCCACGCTATGACCCGTATCAGATTCTCCTTTTGCTCAAGAAGATGGTGGGATCTCCAAGAGAAAACTACTAGGAACTCTAGGGAGGAACTAGAAAGAAAACTAGAAGAGGAAGAGGAGGAAGAGCATGTGCAACTATTGCACTAGGGAGGCTTGGGCGTGAATCCCAATGTGGATTTATGCATGGGACATCCAAGGCCCTCTTCTCCTCTTATTATAGCTTTTGCAAGCCCAACTTACTAATTTCCATTAGAAGTCTTACTTCCAAAAATTAGTAACTATCTCTTCTTAATTAAAATAGAAGTCTTACTTCCATTAATTAATTAGTAACTTACCATATCATAATTAGAAGTCTTACTTCAAATATGATTAGTATCTTTCTAATTCCTATCTAATTAAAATAGAAGTCTCACTTCTATTAAAATTAGTAAGTGTACTATTACCACTATTAGAAGTCTCACTTCAAATAGAAATAGTAACTTTCCTTTTAGAGTTCTACTAGAATTAGATACTTTCTAATTATTGGGCTAGCGTGGGGACCACTAGGGATTCCTTAGAAAGCTGGCTCCAACTGGGACACGCGACTCCACAACTCATGTGTAATCCGGGCCCACAGTTAATTGCAAATAACTCCACTATATAAATGCAATTGAACTCCAGTCTTAGGAATATTACATAGAAGACCCTAAACTTCCACATTACCACAAGTAGACCCCTCTATCAATATCCATGGATCAATTGGACCTGTCTTCCAAACTTGATCCATATCTTATTATCCTTGAGCCCCAATTAATTATAATGATCATAGGTACCTTTCCAATTAACTCTTAATCGGAATGGGTGCGCACTTACCAATGATAAATCCATTAATTGGCAGAAGGGGATATTAGAGATAGATTCCTTCTTGACTATTGAATGTTCCCACAGCTCTACTACCATGTACCCAAATCACCGAGGTTGCTGGAATTTGAGATGACTTGAGAAGCCTTTTGATGAATTGAAGTAATTAGTATCTCAAGTATGGTTTTGAGTTGGAATTCTTGTCAACACATTGTCACAAACATGATGTTAATAAGCTGGTATTGATAGAGCTGAAAAGAAGAAACAGAATTGAAACAGTCAGGAATTAAGAATTCCTGATGCAGAGCACCGCGGTCGACCGGGCTCTTCATGCGGTCGACCGAGCAAGAAGAAACCTGCAAAAAGGCACCTCTCAGTTATTTTCGTGACACAGTGTGTCTTCGGTCGACCGAGCCCTCAGGATGTCGACCGAGCTCGATAAGTGACTATTTCCAGATAGTGTATGATGTCGACCGAGCACAGTATGATGTCGACCGAGCACGGGAACCAGAGTTGCGCAGAATTAGAAGTTTTGCACGAAAATTCAGCACAGTTATCTATTTCGTTTGGGAATCTTTCTAAACGAATTGTAGCCCGTTTTGAATACAATTAAGGGTTATTAAAACCTATATAAAGGCATGCTTGGGTCGTTCATAAACACACCAAAAGAGAGAAGAAGAGAAGAGAAAAGAGAGAGAGTTCTTGAGAGAAAGCAGAAGCTGCTGCTGTGTTGCTGTTGTGCTGATGTGGTGACGTTTTCTACAGCAATTGTGGACGAAGATATGCTCTTGAAGATGGTGATTCGTCCATGGGTTAAGTGTCTCTCTGTTTATGCTTTAATTTCAATTGTAAGGGATTGAGAGAGAGAGAATTGTAGAGGGGAAGGGCTGTAGACAGAGTTGATCTTATATTCTGTTTTTACATCAAGTTGGTGCTTGGTGTTTGGGGTTTGGTGATCCTATCTGTGGGTGCAGATAAATTGTAAAGGGAGTCGGTGCTTCCTAGATAGTTGGTGCTATCTGAAACTCAAGGGAGTAGGTGCTTCCTAGATAGTTGGTGCTATCTGAAACTAAGGGTTGGTGCTCTTTGTCGTTGTAGCGACTAAATAAGATTCAGATCTGTCCCGGATTGGTGTTCGGACAGTCTTTGAACCGTGGACGTAGCCTTTCGGTGAACCACGTTAAATCTGGTGTCATTGTGTGGTTTGACTTGTTTTGTTGTTGAATTGGACCTGTTTTTAGAAATCACTGATTCACCCCCCCCCCTCTCAGTGATCGCGGTATCCAACAATTGGTATCAGAGCGAGGTTCCCTTGATCAGTTTAATACGCTAAGGGTGATCTCTTGTCAAATCACATGGCGGTCAATACAGGGAATATGAAAGCACCTCTGTTTGATGGTTCTAATTACTCCTTTTGGAAGATTAGGATGCAAGCCTTCATCAAATCTCTTGGCTATGATGTTTGGGAGGCTGTCAGAGCCGGTTACAATGCTGCCACCGTACCCAATGATACAGCATCGAAGAAGTTGGCAGACAACGACTCCAAGGCGCAGAATGCACTCTTTAGTGGCCTTATGGACAGCGAGCTTGTCAAAGTAATTGCATGCAAAACAGCCAAGGAAATTTGGGACAAGTTGCAAAGCATACATGAAGGTGATGAGAAGATTAAAGAAGCCAAATTGCAAACCCATCGCTCTCAATTTGAATCTCTTCGCATGGAGGAAAGCGAGAATGTTGACTCGTATATGCAACGAGTGAATGAAGTCACGAATGACATTCGTGGACTAGGGGAGGAGATTAAAGAGCCGGTCATCGTCAAAAAGGTTCTAAGATCTCTTCTTCCCCGGTTTGATTCAAAAGTCTCAGCCATTGAAGAAGCCAAAGATTTGAATGCATTTTCCATGGATGAATTACATGGTTCTCTAACTGCCTATGAGATGCGCATAGGAAAGACGTCTTCATCTGATAAAGAAGCGGCCTTCAAAGTTCAGAAAAAGGCAAAAGAGACTGCTGGTCATGATATTGATTCTGATGATGATGAGCTTGAGGCTCAATTTGTTAGAAAGTTGAAGAAAGGAAGCATTGGCAAGTACAAAGGGAAGCTACCCTTTAAATGCTTCAATTGTGGAGGTATTGGTCACTTTGCTGCGAAGTGTCCGCTAAAAGAAGACAATGAAAGTGACTCTTATGCTGAAAAGAGTAAAGGAAAGAGAAATTTCAGAAAAAGGGGCAAAGCTAAAAACTTTCTATGTCAACAAGATGACAAGCACGTCTGAAACTTCAGACGATGATGAATCAACCGAAGCTCTCTTCATGGTCACTGTTGAAGAAGAAGAAGAAGAGCTAGATCCGGAAGAGGATGAGGAGGCTGAAGTCAATCTTGAAGAGGAACTCATAGCCGCACTTGAGGAGCTTAGCATGGAACGCAAATCAAGTAAGAAAAATCTGAAACTTCTCCATGAATCTGAAAGTTCCATTATTGCTTTGAAAACTCAAGTAGAAGAATATAAAAGAATGGTAGAAGTCCTTGAAAACCAAATAAGTATCAAAAAGGAAGAGGCTATGAAACTTGAAACTGAGATCGCTAGAGCAAAGGCTGAAAATTTGGAAAATAGCAAGAAAACTCAAAGCGCTCCAAGCGATTGAAGGGACTATGAAACTCAATGAACTACTGAAAGTTCAAAGACCAGCCCACTTCAGATTTGGTCTAGGATTTGAGAAAGGTGAATCCTCTAAGATTGCACCTCCTAAAAGGAAAGAGTTTGTGAAGCAAGTCACTGCACCCTCTAACTCCATGAAGCCCACTCAACCTAGAAAGGAGTCCATTCCTGTTAGAAAGGTAATGAAGACTAACCAGCCACAAAGAAGATACAAATTCTATGGTTATTGCTTTCATTGTAATATGTTTGGACATAAAAGAGCTGATTGCAAATTCTATGTAAGAAACAGTCCATTTGTGACTAGGAATCCTTTTTCAATCCTAAGTAGCCACAAAATTGAGTGTTATATATGTCATAATTATGGACACTTGGCTAGGGATTGTAGGTTGCCTATTGCTAACCAATTTCAGGTTGAAAAGAAACCCAAGTTAGTTAAGGCATGGAGGGCAAAGAAAAGGGAAGGTAATCCCAAAGAATCTCTCATTGTGCAAACGGCATTCAATGCACAAAAGAAGACAGCACCATGGGTCCTTGATAGTGGTTGTTCAAGCCATATGACTGGTGATAAAGAGAAATTTGTCAAATTACAGCACTATGAAGGCGGTTCAGTGAAGTTTGGCAACAATGATGGTGCCAAAATCTGCGGAAAAGGTGTTATTCAGCTTATGGCAAACAAGATCAGATCTGAAGAAGTCTTATATGTGTCTGGATTGAGACACAACCTGCTTAGTGTGAGCCAGATCTGTGACAAGGGTCACGAAGTTATCTTCACAAAGAATGGGTTTGCCATCAAGAAGAGTAGCAACGGGAAAACAGTGGCAACTGGATCAAGAACTGCTGGAAATCTCTATACATTGTCAGATGGAGCTGAAAAGACCTGCTTGATGAGTCGGACAGAGGAAAGTTGGTTGTGGCACAAACGCCTTGGGCATCTAAGCTTTGACAACATGTCAAAGATTTGCAATTCAAAGGCTGTGAGAGGCATGTCTAAAGTGGAAAAGCCTTCCAATCCCATTTGCGACTCTTGCCAAAAGGGAAAGCAAACGAGGGTTATGTTCAAGTCAAAGGAGCATCATTCCAAGAAACCTCTTGAGCTAGTGCACACTGATCTCTGTGGACCGATGCGAACTCAAAGCACCAATGGAGATAAGTATTTCATGTTATGCATTGATGATTATACTCGTATGACATGGGTATTGTTTCTTAAGCATAAGCATCAAGCACTTGATCGTTTTAAAGTGTTTAAAGCACAGGTTGAAAATCAATTGGAAAAACGTATCAAGATTTTAAGGTCTGATCGTGGAGGCGAGTTCACATCTGAAGAGTTCACTAAATATTGTGAACATCATGGCATTCAAAGACAGTACTCAGCCCCTAGAACTCCACAGCAAAATGGAGTTGTGGAACGGAAGAATCGCACCGTACAAGAGATGGCTCGTACGATGCTAAGTGAAAGCAAGATGGCTGACAAGTATTGGAAAGAGGCAATTCATACGGCTGTATACATTCAAAATCGATGCTTGATCAGGCCACATGAAGTCAAAACTCCCTATGAGCTATGGTTTGGAAGAAAAGCAACAATCAAGCACTTCAGAGTCTTCGGCAGCAAGTGTTACATCAAGCGGCTCGAACAAAATCCGGGCAAATTTGAAGAAAGAGCTGACGAAGGTATATTTCTGGGTTACTCCTCTACTAGCAAGGCATATAGGTGTCTTAACAAAAGAACCAGAAAAATCATAGAAAGTGCTGATGTGAGAATAGATGAGAATATTGAACCAAAGAATGCAACTCATAATGACAGTCCAGTTTATGAGGACTCGAGTGAGATTGATGATGAGATGGCTGAATCTAATGATTCTGAGAAATCAAAAGATGACTCAGAAGATACTTCACCTAAGAAGCACAGCACTTGGGTAGAGCAACACCCTAAGGATCAAATCATTGGAGATCCTAAGGCAGGCGTTCAAACTAGACAAAGTGTAGTTAGTAATTACTCACTTGTGTCCACCATTGAACCCAAGACTGTGGCTGAAGCCAGTCTCGATGATAGTTGGTTAAAAGCTATGCATGAGGAGTTGGAGCAAATTGAGAAGAACTCCACATGGGAACTTGTTCCTAGACCTACTGATAAGAATGTTATTGGTACTAAATGGGTCTTTCGGAATAAGCTGAATGAAGATGGTCAAGTCATTAGAAACAAAGCAAGGTTGGTTTGTAAAGGCTATGCTCAAGTTGAAGGCATAGATTTTGAAGAGACCTTTGCACCGGTGGCTCGTCTGGAAGCTATTCGTATGTTCCTTGCATTGGCAGCATACAAAACCTTCAAGGTATTTCAGATGGACGTAAAGTCAGCTTTCTTGAATGGTTTACTTGAAGAAGAGGTCTACATTGAGCAACCTGATGGTTTTCTCATCAGCAAAAATTCAGATCTAGTATGCAAGTTGAAAAAGGCTCTTTATGGACTGAAACAAGCGCCAAGGGCGTGGTATGCAAGGCTGGACCTATATCTCCGCAAGATCGGTTTTGGAAAAGGACTTGTTGATAGCAATCTATATGTCAAAACTGAGTTAAGCAAACAGCTGGTTGTCATTGTTTATGTTGATGACATAATCTTTGGTGGCAATGATGAGGAGATGTGCAGGAATTTTGCAGAAGAGATGAAGAAAGAATTTGAGATGTCAATGCTTGGAGAACTAAAGTTCTTTCTTGGTTTACAAGTTCAGCAGCTGAAACATGGCATCTTCATATCACAATTGAAGTACATTAAGGAAATGCTGAAACGGTTCAATATGGAAGACAGCAAGCCAGTGAGCACACCAATGACAACGAACACGAAGCTTAGCAAAGATGATAAGGCCTCGTCCGTTGATCATACCACCTATCGCTCTATGATAGGAAGCTTGCTCTACTTGACTGCAACAAGACCAGATCTTCTACAAGCAGTATGTATGGTTGCACGTTTTCAAGCCGCACCAACTGAAACGCACCTTACAGCAGTGAAAAGAATCTTTCGATATCTGAAAGGTACTATGGAGCTTGGTATCTGGTATCCCAAAGGAAAATCCTTCACTCTTGTTGCATATTCTGATGCCGATTGGGCTGGATGCGTAGATGATCACAAGAGTACTAGCGGCGGCGCATTTTATCTTGGAGAAAGATTAGTTGCTTGGCATAGTAAGAAGCAAGACTCAGTATCCCTTTCGACAGCGGAAGCGGAATATATTGCAGCGGCAACTTGTTGTACGCAAGTGTTATGGATGCGGCAAATGCTCTCTGATCTAGGAGTTCCTACAACGGATCCTACGCCGATCCTATGTGACAACACGAGTGCAATTCATATATCTAAGAATCCTGTTCAGCACTCTCGAACAAAGCATGTAGCAATTCGTTATCATTTTCTTAAAGATAAAGTTGCTGATGGAGAGGTCAAGTTGGAGTATGTTCCAACAACTTAGCAAGTGGCTGATATTTTCACGAAACCTCTGCCAAAGGAAGTCTTCGAGTATCTCCGGAAAAAGTTAGGAGTTACTCACTCTCCTAAACCGTAGGAGTTGTGCTTGAAAGGGGGAGCAATGCATTCATTGAATATCCTATTCGCTCCTCGGTTTGGTCCCTTTGGACTTGTTGTCAAAGGGGGAGAGATGTTATGCTATGATAGCAAGGAGAGATGTTATGCTATGAAAGCTAGGAAGAGATTGTTGACTGTGCATGGTTGTTATTTCAGAATTTCAGAATTGGTTCCAAGTGAGTATTGAAAAGAACTTGGAAAGAGCTGCAAGCTAGAGTTGAAAGTGTTGAAGTTCCAATAGTGTTGCCAACAATTCCAAAGGGGGAGATTGCTGGAATTTGAGATGACTTGAGAAGCCTTTTGATGAATTGAAGTAATTAGTATCTCAAGTATGGTTTTGAGTTGGAATTCTGTCAACACATTGTCACAAACATGATGTTAATAAGCTGGTATTGATAGAGCTGAAAAGAAGAAACAGAATTGAAACAGTCAGGAATTAAGAATTCCTGATGCAGAGCACGCGGTCGACCGGGCTCTTCATGCGGGTCGACCGAGCAAGAAGAAACCTGCAAAAAGGCACCTCTCAGTTATTTTCGTGACACAGTGTTGTCTTCGGTCGACCGAGGCCCTCAGGATGTCGACCGAGCTCGATAAGTGACTATTTCCAGATAGTGTATGATGTCGACCGAGCACAGTATGATGTCGACCGAGCACGGGAACCAGAGTTGCGCAGAATTAGAAGTTTTGCACGAAAATTCAGCACAGTTATCTATTTCGTTTGGGAATCTTTCTAAACGAATTGTAGCCCGTTTTGAATACAATTAAGGGTTATTAAAACCTATATAAAGGCATGCTTGGGTCGTTCATAAACACACCAAAAGAGAGAAGAAGAGAAGAGAAAAGAGAGAGAGTTCTTGAGAGAAAGCAGAAGCTGCTGCTGTGTTGCTGTTGTGCTGATGTGGTGACGTTTTCTACAGCAATTGTGGACGAAGATATGCTCTTGAAGATGGTGATTCGTCCATGAGTTAAGTGTCTCTCTGTTTATGCTTTAATTTCAATTTGTAAGGGATTGAGAGAGAGAGAATTGTAGAGGGGAAGGGCTGTAGACAGAGTTGATCTTATATTCTGTTTTTACATCAAGTTGGTGCTTGGTGTTTGGGGTTTGGTGATCCTATCTGTGGGTGCAGATAAATTGTAAAGGGAGTCGGTGCTTCCTAGATAGTTGGTGCTATCTGAAACTCAAGGGAGTAGGTGCTTCCTAGATAGTTGGTGCTATCCGAAACTAAGGGTTGGTGCTCTTTGTCGTTGTAGCGACTAAATAAGATTCAGATCTGTCCCGGATTGGTGTTCGGACAGTCTTTGAACCGTGGACGTAGCCTTTCGGTGAACCACGTTAAATCTGGTGTCATTGTGTGGTTTGACTTGTTTTGTTGTTGAATTGGACCTGTTTTTAGAAATCACTGATTCACCCCCCCCTCTCAGTGATCGCGGTATCCAACAGAGGTGTTGACCTACAGTTGGCCTCACTCATTGGTGACTCAAAGCAAATGAATAGATAGAAACTTGAGTTCATTAATGTCTCAGGATTGAGAGCCTATTGCTAGGGAATTATGAGAGCAGACCTTAAAATAAAGACAGTGTTTATAAGGTGCTTCTCATGGTCCTTCAATACATCCCATGTACCAACACAATGATCCAGAATCTTCCATTCTGATGATCGAGACAAATCACACTATCTCATAGTGATCAAAGTGTTACAACCTTGTCAGTATGAGATGTCCAGTCTCATCACTGGTTGTGATAATATTTAAGTATAAGATTTGCCACACATGTCTCCCGTATGTGGATCTCATCCATACACATGTGTTACATCTAATATACTTGTGGACCCCGGTTCATCTCATGAACCATCATGTCATTCGCATTGGTTATGTGCAAGTATATAATAAATCACCATTCATCTCATGAAAGGAAAGCATGAATATATGAATAAATAAAGAATTTAATCAATTTATTATATCATCTACTGGATTGAGTCCATAAAACTAACAGAGCCCAGCCTCTGGTACTTTCCAAAATTCATGCTTTTGAGACACCAAGTCCTCTGACATCCGTCCAAAACACGGGTAAATCATCAAGAGTATCGAAAACAATATTGATCGCCACTCCGGTCAACCAAAAAAAGTGTGCTTTCTACCCGATCCGATCGAGAAATCGACAGGACAGATGACACCGACCCGCTGTTGGCAACAAACACCTGAAATTACATGATCATCTGATGTCGATCTACATGAAGATCCATCGATGATCATCAACAGAAGAATCTCAAAAGACGTGGCACGGCCCGCGACTCTTCAGCTGCTCGGCGACCACTTAATGCGATTAATTGACTAGCTTTATTACAGTCATTAATCCATTTCTTTGGACGGCCCAATCAGAAGCAAGCATTCGGGAGTTACAAGTCAAGAGATTCATGGCATTTAACCCATGAAACTCCTCCCATCATGGCGATTAAAGGCGATTAAATGCCCTCAATCTCCTCCGGCCAATCAGAAGCCAAGAAAAAGGAGTTACAAAATAAACAATTCAATTTTGTAACTCCTCCCATTATGCGGCTTAATGACAATAAAAGCCCATAAACCCACCTAAAAGGCTACCTAAAAGCCTATAAATAGGAGGGCTCTCCAAGAAGAAAAACACACAACGAACATCAACAGACAACAGACAGAAATCCAGAGAAAAGAAAAAGAGAGAAAACTCTGCGGAAGTTCTACACCGGCCACCGCAACAAGGTGACAAAAGTCCCTTGGGGGGTACCCCCCCCCAAGGTCCTTGCCTTCTCCTCCTGCCTCCAATGGCTTAGATGTGGCTTTTCAGCCCGTCTACTCGGCTTTTTATTGGACATAGGACCTCCTTTTGGTCTTTGTCCTCTAAAAACCCGAGGTTATAGCCAAGCCAAGCGAATCAATAGCATCCTTTGTTCTCATCTGCATGGATGATGGCGAAGCCTGTTGGATACCGCGATCACTGAGAGGGGGGGGGAATCAGTGATCTCTAAAAACAGGTCCAATTCAACAACAAAACAAGTCAAATCACACAATGACACCAGATTTAACGTGGTTCACCGAAAGGCTACATCCACGGTTCAAAGACTGTCCGAACACCAATTCGGGACAGATCTGAATCTTATTTAGTCGCACCAACGACAAAGAGCACCAACCCTTATTTTCAGATAGCACCAACTATCTAGGAAGCACCTACTCCATTGAGTTTCAGATAGCACCAACTATCTAGGAAGCACCGACTCCCTTTACAATTTATCTGCACCCACAGATAGGATCACCAAACCCCAAACACCAAGCACCAACTTGATGTAAAAATAGAATATAAGATCAACTCTGTCTACAGCCCTTCCCCTCTACAATTCTCTCTCTCTCAATCCCTTACAAATTGAAATTAAAGCATAAACAGAGAGACACTTAACTCATGGACGAATCACCATCTTCTAGAGCATAATCTCGTCCATAATTGCTGTAGAAAACGTCACCACATCAGCACAACAGCAACACAGCAACAGCACCAGCACACAGCACACTCTTCTCTCTTCTCTTCTCTCTTTTCTCTTCTCTTCTGATGTGTTTATGAACGACCCAAGCATGCCTTTATATAGGTTTTAATAACCCTTAATTGTATTCAAAACGGGCTACAATTCGTTTAGAAAGATTCCCAAACGAAATAGATAACTGTGCTGAATTTTCGTGCAAAACTTCTAATTCTGCGCAACTCTGGTTCCCGTGCTCGGTCGACATCATACTGTGCTCGGTCGACATCATACACTGACTGGAAAACAGACAATTTCGAGCTCGGTCGACATCCTGATGTCCCGGTCGACCGAAGACACACTGTGTCACGAAAATAACTGAGAGGTGCCTTTTTGCAGGTTTCTTCTTGCTCGGTCGACCGCATGAAGAGTCCGGTCGACCGCGTGCTCTGCATCAGGAATTCTTAATTCCTGACTGTTTTCAATTCTGTTTCTTCTTTTCAGCTCTATCAATACCAGCTTATTAACATCATGTTTGTGACAATGTGTTGACAAGAATTCCAACTCAAATCAATACTTGAGATACTGATTCTTCAAATCATCAAAAACTACTCAAGTCATCTCAAATTCCAACAATCTCCCCCTTTGGAATTGTTGGCAACACTATTGGAACTTCAACACTTTCAACTCCAGCTTGCAGCTCTTCCAAGTTCTTTTCAATACTCACTTGGAACCAATTCTGAAATTCGGAAATATCAACCATGCACTGTCAACATCTGCCCCTAGCTTTCATAGCATAACATCTCTACTTGCTATCATAGCATAACATCTCTCCCCCTTTGACAACAAGTCCAAAGGGACCAAACCGAGGAGCGAATAGGATATTCAATGAATGCATTGCTCCCCCTTTCAAGCACAACTCCTACGGTTTAGGAGAGTGAGTAACTCCTAACTTTTTCTGGAGATACTCGAAGACTTCCTTTGGCAGAGGTTTCGTGAAAATATCAGCCACTTGCTCAGTTGTTGGAACATATTCCAACTTGACCTCTCCATCAGCAACTTTATCTTTAAGAAAATGATAACGAATTGCTACATGCTTTGTTCGAGAATGTCTGAACAGGATTCTTGGAGATGTGAATTGCACTCGTGTTGTCACATAGGATCGGCGTAGGATCCGTTGTAGGAACTCCTAGATCTGAGAGCATTTGCCGCATCCATAACACTTGCGTACAACAAGTTGCCGCTGCAATATATTCCGCTTCCGCTGTCGAAAGGGATACTGAGTCTTGCTTCTTACTATGCCAAGCAACTAATCTTTCTCCAAGATAAAATGCGCCGCCGCTAGTACTCTTGCGATCATCTACGCATCCAGCCCAATCGGCATCAGAATATGCAACTAGAGTGAAGGATTTGCCTTTGGGATACCAGATACCAAGCTCCATAGTACCTTTCAGATATCGAAAGATTCTTTTCACTGCTGTAAGGTGCGTTTCAGTTGGTGCTGCTTGAAAACGTGCAACCATACATACTGCTTGTAGAAGATCTGGTCTTGTTGCAGTCAAGTAGAGCAAGCTTCCTATCATAGAGCGATAGGTGGTATGATCAACGGACGAGGCCTTATCATCTTTGCTAAGCTTCGTGTTCGTTGTCATTGGTGTGCTCACTGGCTTGCTGTCTTCCATATTGAACCGTTTCAGCATTTCCTTAATGTACTTCATTTGTGATATGAAGATGCCATGTTTCAGCTGCTGAACTTGTAAACCAAGAAAGAACTTTAATTCTCCAAGCATCGACATCTCAAATTCTTTCTTCATCTCTTCTGCAAAATTCCTGCACATCTCCTCATCATTGCCTCCAAAGATTATGTCATCAACATAAACAATGACAACCAGCTGTTTGCTTAACTCAGTTTTGACATATAGATTGCTATCAACAAGTCCTTTCCCAAAACCGATCTTGCGGAGATATAGGTCCAGCCTTGCATACCACGCCCTTGGCGCTTGTTTCAGTCCATAAAGAGCCTTTTTCAACTTGCATACTAGATCTGAATTTTTGCTGATGAGAAAACCATCAGGTTGCTCAATGTAGACCTCTTCTTCAAGTAAACCATTCAAGAAAGCTGACTTTACGTCCATCTGAAATACCTTGAAGGTTTTGTATGCTGCCAATGCAAGGAACATACGAATAGCTTCCAGACGAGCCACCGGTGCAAAGGTCTCTTCAAAATCTATGCCTTCAACTTGAGCATAGCCTTTACAAACCAACCTTGCTTTGTTTCTAATGACTTGACCATCTTCATTCAGCTTATTCCGAAAGACCCATTTAGTACCAATAACATTCTTATCAGTAGGTCTAGGAACAAGTTCCCATGTGGAGTTCTTCTCAATTTGCTCCAACTCCTCATGCATAGCTTTTAACCAACTATCATCGAGACTGGCTTCAGCCACAGTCTTGGGTTCAATGGTGGACACAAGTGAGTAATTACTAACTACACTTTGTCTAGTTTGAACGCCTGCCTTAGGATCTCCAATGATTTGATCCTTAGGGTGTTGCTCTACCCAAGTGCTGTGCTTCTTAGGTGAAGTATCTTCTGAGTCATCTTTTGATTTCTCAGAATCATTAGATTCAGCCATCTCATCATCAATCTCACTCGAGTCCTCATAAACTGGACTGTCATTATGAGTTGCATTCTTTGGTTCAATATTCTCATCTATTCTCACATCAGCACTTTCTATGATTTTTCTGGTTCTTTTGTTAAGACACCTATATGCCTTGCTAGTAGAGGAGTAACCCAGAAATATACCTTCGTCAGCTCTTTCTTCAAATTTGCCCGGATTTTGTTCGAGCCGCTTGATGTAACACTTGCTGCCGAAGACTTTGAAGTGCTTGACTGTTGCTTTTCTTCCAAACCATAGCTCATAGGGCGTTTTGTCTTCATGTGGCCTGATCAAGCATCGATTTTGAATGTATACAGCCGTATGAATTGCCTCTTTCCAATACTTGTCAGCCATCTTGCTTTCACTTAGCATCGTACGAGCCATCTCTTGTACGGTGCGATTCTTCCGTTCCACAACTCCATTTTGCTGTGGAGTTCTAGGGGCTGAGTACTGTCTTTGAATGCCATGATGTTCACAATATTTAGTGAACTCTTCAGATGTGAACTCGCCTCCACGATCAGACCTTAAAATCTTGATACGTTTTTCCAATTGATTTTCAACCTGTGCTTTAAACACTTTAAAACGATCAAGTGCTTGATGCTTATGCTTAAGAAACAATACCCATGTCATACGAGTATAATCATCAATGCATAACATGAAATACTTATCTCCATTGGTGCTTTGAGTTCGCATCGGTCCACAGAGATCAGTGTGCACTAGCTCAAGAGGTTTCTTGGAATGATGCTCCTTTGACTTGAACATAACCCTCGTTTGCTTTCCCTTTTGGCAAGAGTCGCAAATGGGATTGGAAGGCTTTTCCACTTTAGACATGCCTCTCACAGCCTTTGAATTGCAAATCTTTGACATATTGTCAAAGCTTAGATGCCCAAGGCGTTTGTGCCACAACCAACTTTCCTCTATCCGACTCATCAAGCAGGTCTTTTCAGCTCCATCTGACAATGTATAGAGATTTCCAGCAGTTCTTGATCCAGTTGCCACTGTTTTCCCGTTGCTACTCTTCTTGATGGCAAACCCATTCTTTGTGAAGATAACTTCATGACCCTTGTCACAGATCTGGCTCACACTAAGCAGGTTGTGTCTCAATCCAGACACATATAAGACTTCTTCAGATCTGATCTTGTTTGCCATAAGCTGAATAACACCTTTTCCGCAGATTTTGGCACCATCATTGTTGCTGAACTTCACTGAACCGCCTTCATAGTACTGTAATTTGATGAATTTCTCTTTATCACCAGTCATATGGCTTGAACAACCACTATCAAGGACCCATGGTGCTGTCTTCTTTTGTGCATTGAATGCCGTTTGCACAATGAAAGATTCTTTGGGATTACCTTCCCTTTTCTTTGCCCTCCATGCCTTAACTAACTTGGGTTTCTTTTCAACCTGAAATTGGTTAGCAATAGGCAACCTACAATCCCTAGCCAAGTGTCCATAATTATGACATATATAACACTCAATTTTGTGGCTACTTAGGATTGATAAAGGATTCCTAGTCACAAATGGACTGTTTCTTACATAGAATTTGCAATCAGCTCTTTTATGTCCAAACATATTACAATGAAAGCAATAACCATAGAATTTGTATCTTCTTTGTGGCTGGTTAGTCTTCATTACCTTTCTAACAGGAATGGACTCCTTTCTAGGTTGAGTGGGCTTCATGGAGTTAGAGGGTGCAGTGACTTGCTTCACAAACTCTTTCCTTTTAGGAGGTGCAATCTTAGAGGATTCACCTTTCTCAAATCCTAGACCAAATCTGAAGTGGGCTGGTCTTTGAACTTTCAGTAGTTCATTGAGTTTCATAGTCCCTTCAATCGCTTGGAGCGCTTTGAGTTTCTTGCTATTTTCCAAATTTTCAGCCTTTGCTCTAGCGATCTCAGTTTCAAGTTTCATAGCCTCTTCCTTTTTGATACTTATTTGGTTTTCAAGGACTTCTACCATTCTTTTATATTCTTCTACTTGAGTTTTCAAAGCAATAATGGAACTTTCAGATTCATGGAGAAGTTTCAGATTTTTCTTACTTGATTTGCGTTCCATGCTAAGCTCCTCAATTGCGGCTATGAGTTCCTCTTCAAGATTGACTTCAGCCTCCTCATCCTCTTCTGGATCTTGCTCTTCTTCTTCTTCAACAGTGACCATGAAGAGAGCTTCGGTTGATTCATCATCGTCTGAAGTTTCAGACGTGCTGTCATCTTGTTGACATAGAAAGTTTTTAGCTTTGCCCCTTTTTCTGAAATTTCTCTTTCCTTTACTCTTTTCAGCATAAGAGTCATTATCATTGTCTTCTTTTAGGGGACACTTCGCAGCAAAGTGACCAACACCGCCACAATTGAAGCATTTAAAGGGTAGCTTCCCTTTGTACTTGCCAATGCTTCCTTTCTTCAACTTTCTAACAAATTGAGCCTCAAGCTCATCATCATCAGAATCAACATCATGACCAGCAGTCTCTTTTGCCTTTTTCTGAACTTTGAAAGCGGCTTCTTTATCAGATGAAGACGTCTTTCCTATGCGCATCTCATAGGCAGTTAGAGAACCATGTAATTCATCCATGGAAAATGCGTTCAGATCTTTGGCTTCTTCGATGGCTGAGACTTTTGAATCAAACCGGGGAAGAAGGGATCTTAGAACCTTTTTGACGATGACCGGCTCTTTAATCTCCTCCCCTAGTCCACGAATGTCATTCGTGACTTCATTCACTCGTTGCATATACGAGTCAACATTCTCGCTTTCCTCCATGCGAAGAGATTCAAATTGAGAGCGATGAGTTTGCAATTTGGCTTCTTTAATCTTCTCATCACCTTCATGTATGCTTTGCAACTTGTCCCAAATTTCCTTGGCTGTTTTGCATGCAATTACTTTGACAAGCTCGCTGTCCACAAGGCCACTAAAGAGTGCATTCTGCGCCTTGGAGTCGTTGTCTGCCAACTTCTTCGATGCTGTATCATTGGGTACGGTGGAAGCATTGTAACCGGCTCTGACAGCCTCCCAAACATCATAGCCAAGAGATTTGATGAAGGCTTGCATCCTAATCTTCCAAAAGGAGTAATTAGAACCATCAAACAGAGGTGCTTTCATATTCCCTGTATTGACTGCCATGTGATTTGACAAGAGATCACCCTTAGCGTATTAAACTGATCAAGGGAACCTCGCTCTGATACCAATTGTTGGATACCGCGATCACTGAGAGGGGGGGTGAATCAGTGATCTCTAAAAACAGGTCCAATTCAACAACAAAACAAGTCAAATCACACAATGACACCAGATTTAACGTGGTTCACCGAAAGGCTACGTCCACGGTTCAAAGACTGTCCGAACACCAATCCGGGACAGATCTGAATCTTATTTAGTCGCACCAACGACAAAGAGCACCAACCCTTATTTTCAGATAGCACCAACTATCTAGGAAGCACCTACTCCCTTGAGTTTCAGATAGCACCAACTATCTAGGAAGCACCGACTCCCTTTACAATTTATCTGCACCCACAGATAGGATCACCAAACCCCAAACACCAAGCACCAACTTGATGTAAAAACAGAATATAAGATCAACTCTGTCTACAGCCCTTCCCCTCTACAATTCTCTCTCTCTCAATCCCTTACAAATTGAAATTAAAGCATAAACAGAGAGACACTTAACTCATGGACGAATCACCATCTTCTAGAGCATAATCTCGTCCACAATTGCTGTAGAAAACGTCACCACATCAGCACAACAGCAACACAGCAACAGCACCAGCACACAGCACACTCTTCTCTCTTCTCTTCTCTCTTTTCTCTTCTCTTCTGATGTGTTTATGAACGACCCAAGCATGCCTTTATATAGGTTTTAATAACCCTTAATTGTATTCAAAACGGGCTACAATTCGTTTAGAAAGATTCCCAAACGAAATAGATAACTGTGCTGAATTTTCGTGCAAAACTTCTAATTCTGCGCAACTCTGGTTCCCGTGCTCGGTCGACATCATACTGTGCTCGGTCGACATCATACACTGACTGGAAAACAGACAATTTCGAGCTCGGTCGACATCCTGATGTCCCGGTCGACCGAAGACACACTGTGTCACGAAAATAACTGAGAGGTGCCTTTTTGCAGGTTTCTTCTTGCTCGGTCGACCGCATGAAGAGTCCGGTCGACCGCGTGCTCTGCATCAGGAATTCTTAATTCCTGACTGTTTCAATTCTGTTTCTTCTTTTCAGCTCTATCAATACCAGCTTATTAACATCATGTTTGTGACAATGTGTTGACAAGAATTCCAACTCAAATCAATACTTGAGATACTGATTCTTCAAATCATCAAAAACTACTCAAGTCATCTCAAATTCCAACAAACGGGTCCCCCACAATCTCCTGAGAAGTTAGATCCTCCTTTTCTTGCTTTTCATTGTAGTTTGTATTTTTTCAAAAGAGACAAAAATCACAACTCTTGTCTTTCATTATTGATAAGGATTGGAAATCGGCTATAAACGCCAAAATCGGCTATAAACGGCAAAAATCGGCTATAAACTCCAAAATCGGCTATAAATGCCAAAAAAATCGCCTTTCACGGCAAATCAAGAAAATGTCTCTTTCTTAAATATATGTGCAATGGAAAACTTGAAAGAAGTTGATTTCCTTTTTACTTGCGAAGGTTGATCTCCGGATCACCACTTGCAATTCCAAGTAAAATAGAAAATCTGGCACACCCACAAAAAAAAGAAATGTTGATGCACGCCCTTGCCCCCCGGTTACGAAAGGGTCGGACCCGACGGACTCCCACGTCCGCCGACCTCGGTAGAACCGAGCAGGAGCGCGGTCCATCAACGCGGCACGGCCCGCGACTCTTCAACTGCTCGGCGACCACTTAATGCGATTAATTGACTAGCTTTACTACAGTCATTAATCAATTTCTTTGGACGGACCAATCAGAAGCAAGCATCCGGGAGTTACAAGTCAAGAGATTCATGGCATTTAACCCATGAAACTCCTCCCATCTTGGCGATTAAAGCCGATTAAATGCCCTCAATCTCCTCCGGCCAATCAGAAGCCAAGAAAAAGGAGTTACAAAATAAAGAATTCAATTTTGTAACTCCTCCCTTAATGTAGCTTTATGACAATCAAGGCTCATAAACCCTCCTAAATGGCTACCTAAAAGCCTATAAATAGGAGAACTCTCCAAGAAGAACAAACAGCAGACACACAGACAATAGACTGCAGAAAATTCCGGAAACTCAGACAGAAAGAGGCATCAGAAATCTAAGAGAGAAAACTCTGCGGAAATCCTACACCGACCACCACTACAAGGTGACAAAAGTCCCTTGGGGGGTACCCCCCCAAGGTCTTTGCCTTCTCCTTCTGCCGCAAATGGCTTAGACACGGCTTAGCAAGCCCGTCTACTCGGCTTTTCATTGGACATAGGACCTTCTTTTGGTCTTTGTTCTCTAAAAACCTGAGGTTATAGCCAAGCCAAGCGAATCAATAGCATCCTCTGTTCTCATCTGCATAGATGATGGCGAAGCCCACATATGGCTTGCGACCGTCAATCTAAACGGGTCCCCCACAATCTCCTGAGAAGTTAGATCCTCCTTTTCTTGCTTTTCATTGTAGTTTGTATTTTTTCAAAAGAGACAAAAATCACAACTCTTGTCTTTCATTATTGATAAGGATTGTAAATCGGCTATAAACGCCAAAATCGGCTATAAACGCCAAAAATCGGCTATAAACGCCAAAATCGGCTATAAATGCCAAAAAAATCGCCTTTCACGGCAAACCAAGAAAATGTCTCTTTTCTTAAATATATGTGCAATGGAAAACTTGGAAGAAGTTGATTTCCTTTTTACTTACGAAGGTTGATCTCCGGATCACCACTTGCAATTCCAAGTAAAATAGAAAATCTGGCACACCCACACAAAAAAAGAAATGTTGATGCATGCCCTTGCCCCCCGATTACGAAAGGGTCGTACCCGACGGACTCCCACGTCCGCCGACCTCGGTAGAACCGAGCAGGAGCGCGGTCCATCAGGTCACAAGGTCAAAACCAAAAATCCGAATCCATATCCCTGATGTCATCTTCAAAACTTTGCCTCGAGATGGCACGTGATTCCTTTCACTACCATAAAATTCCCCTGGAAGCTCCGAAGGCCACTCTACCAAAAGAAAGGCTGCTCAAAGACTCTTGGTCAAATCACCAGAATCTCTTCGAGGGACATCAACTACAAAAGTTAAGCAACCGGTCGCTGTACCTCGAGGAGGCACTTGTTGACAACAGAAAAGTCGCTTTGCCTCCTTAACATCAAGAAAGCTACATGAAGCTGTAGCCCACCACAAATGGGCGATGCTATTTCTCAAAAAATCAAATCTTGTCAGAATCAAACAAAAACTGCAAGATCCTTCAAGACAGCCAAAAGAGGAGTACACAAGAAGTTTCGGGCCATTTCAACATCATTTGGCCTAACTTCGCTTCTCTGATAGTTGAACAGGAGCTCTCGGCGGTGATAGCATCAGAGACACCAAATCTTCGAATAGAGCCTATGGATAGTCTCAAAATACATCCAAAAGGCTCCACGTCAAGTTCCGAGTCAAACCGACAACGTTTAACCCTCCATCAACCCTCAAACAGCTCAATCAAGCCTCTCGGCGGCAAGAACCACTGAGGCCATCACTTTTCAAAAAGAGCACATGGATGGCTTCAAAATGCTTACAAAGGGTTACACGTCAAGTTTCAGGTCATTTCGGCAACATTTGACCAGACTTTGACTCTTGAAAGTCAAATCAGGCCTCTCGGCAGTGAAGCTCCCCGGGACCATTATTTCAAAGACAGAGCCTGTGGATCATCTCAAAAAAACTCCAATAGCTTCCCTCTCAAATTTCAAGTCAATCGGACATCGGTTGACCGCACATCAAAGCGCGACATCATCTTCACGACAAAGTTAAGTCTACTGGCGATAGGACCACATACGGCTTCAAAACTCAATGAAAAATCTTAGGTTGGTCTTATTTATTGCTCAAGAGGCTCCACCTCAAATTTTGGGTCATTCCGACATCATTTGACCTAATTTCAGCTTCTGACGGAAAATCGACAGCTCTACGCTATACAAAGTCTTCGACTTTTCCGGAAAATTGGAAACTTTGCACTCCAAAATGCAAGGATTACCGTCAAGTTTTCTACAGGAAATTCAAGCCAGTAAATGAGCAAAAATGTCAAAGAAAAATACAGAAGAAAAAAGAATTGGAAAAGACCTCAAAACGGCCGCGAAACAGGACCAAAAGTGGAAAAATCCCCCCAGGGTCGCAGCCCGCGACCCTGGCCCAAGGTCGCCGCGACCCTGGCCCAAGGTCGCCGCGACCCTGTGCATGGTCACTGGTGACCATGGAGCTCCGGGTCTCCAGATTTCCCCCTTTTTTCGTGTTTCGAAGCGTCCAACTCCTGTGATTTTTCAAAATCCATACTTTTGAGGCACCAAATCCTTCGGCGTCTGTCAAAATCACGGGTCCGTCTACAAGAGTATCGAAATCAATACTGATCGTCAACCGGACAACCAAAAAAGTGTGATTTCTACCCGATCGATCGAGAAATCGATAGGACAGATGGCACCGACCCGCTGTTGGCAATCAATGTCTGAAGTTACATGGTCATCCGATGTCGATCTACATGAAGATCCATCGATAATCATCACCAGAAGAATCCTGAAAGACGCGGCACGGCCCACGACTCTTCAACTACTCGGCGACCACTTAATGAGATTAATTGACTAGCTTTATTGCAGTCATTAAATAATTTCTTTTGACGGCCCAATCAGAAGCAAGCATCCAGAAATTACAAGTCAATTAATTCATGGCATTTAACCCATGAAACTCCTCCCATCATGGTGATTAAAGGCGACTAAATGCCCTCAATCTCCACCGGCCAATCAGAAGCCAAGAAAAAGGAGTTACAAAATAAAGAAATAAAATCTCGTAACTCCTCCCTTTATGTAGCTTATGACAATAAGGCTCATAAACTCTCCTAAATAGCTACCAAAGGCCTGTAAATAAGAGAGCATTCCAAAGAATTCAAAAATCCAGAAAACCACTCCCAAACACAGATCCCGGATCAGAAAAAAGTACCAAAAATCCAGAGAAAGAAAGAGAGAAAACTCTAAGAAGTTCTGCCCCGTCCACCGCTACAAGGTGATAAAAGTCCCTTGAGGGGTACCCCCCAAGGTCATTGCCTTCTCCTTCTACCTCCAATGGCTTAGACGTGGCTTTTCAGCTCGTCTACTTAGCTTTTTATTGGGCATAGGACCTCCTCTTGGTCTTTGTCCTCTAAAAATTTGAGGTTATAGCCAAACCAAGCGAATCAAGACCATCCTCTGTTCTCATCTACAAGGATGATGGCGAAGTTCACACATGGCTTGTGACCGTCAATCTGAACGAGTCCCCCACAATCTCCTGAGAAGTTAGATCCTCCTTTTCTTACTTTTCATTATATTTTGTATTTTTCTAAAAGAGACAAAAATCACAACTCTTGTCTTTCATTATTGATAAGAATTGTAAATCGGCTATAAACGCCAAAAACCGCCTTTCACGACAAATCAAGAAAATGTCTCTTTTCTTAAATATATGTGCAATGGAAAACTTGAAAGAAGTTGATTTCCTTTTTACTTGCGAAGGTCGATCTCCGGATCACCATTTGCAATTCCAAGTAAAATAGAAAATCTGGCACACCCACACACAAAAAAAATGTTGATGCACGCCTTTGCCCCCCGGGCGCAAAAGGGCCGGATCAAACGGACTCCCACATCCGCCGACCTCGGTAGCACTGAGCATAAGCGCTGTCCATCACGTACCAATTGGATGAGCTTCCTGGATCTTTGTCAGGTGACTCATCGAAGAGATATCTAGGGAGATCGATGTCTTCATGGACATGAGATGTTGAGGCTTGGTCAGGAAGTCGACTTTTAAGCCTTTGTGTCAAGTGTCTCAGAGGAGTGTCGGGATCATACCCTAACCTGTGTGAAGACTTTTCTACATGGCCATAGAGTCTCCAATCTTCCAGCTGGCTTTTGGTCACGGCAGGCCCCAATGGCATGAGAATACCGCGGCCTTCTCCCAAATCGACTGGGTTTTGAGCCTCATAGCCCATTTTCTTGATAATAGCTTGTGCCATAGGACTATATAAGGATAGTTGAGGCATACCTTCATTTTGGAAAGGTTCAAGAATGGAGTTTGATGAAGAAGCATCCGATCTATGGAAAAAGATCGGCCTTTCTTTTGGTGATGTTGCTAGAACAATAAAGGAAGCAGACGTAGGATCTTCTACATAAGCAGGTGTCTCCATTGAAGTAAGAGCTGGCTGAACTTGATGAGTATCAGCTTGGCCTGACGATGTGTAGTCTTCTGGCTCTGAATCCAAATCCATGTCTTGCATGATAGACACAAAAGAGACAACAAATTTGCCCCCAGACTTTTGTTTCACCATTTTCACTTTAGTTGTGATGACCAAAGGCTTTGAAGTCTTGAGGGAGATGACGAAGGGAGATTTACTACTCTCTTGGGATTTGCCGAAGGGTTTGTTTTCTTCCGGTGATTGTTGAGGAGCGTTACCTTTATCTTTCTGAAGATTTTCAACAAAGGGTACTATTTCCTTCTCCTTTTCTTCTTTTTCACCTTCATACATCGGCGAGTCTGCAAAGTGGACTTCTTTACCTTTGAAGGGTTTTCTATCCACAAAGACTCGATGTATCACGCCATCGTCGCCAACGAACTTGATACACTGATGTAGAGTTGAAGGAACAACACCATTCTCGTGTATCTAGGGGCGTCCGAGAAGGATGTTGTAGCATGAAGGGGTTTTATTGCATACACAGTGACCTCAGAGATAAGATCACTGATTTGCAACTTAAACCTAATTTTGCCGATAGGCCTTTGAGTGCTCCCATCGTATCCAAAGATAGATACAATTGTGTGGCTCGGCTTGCTGGGTGGGATGCCCGAAGTGGAGATGAGGTTGAGTGCAGAACCTGGGTCTATCTGAACTCTGTTCATTGGCATTTCCTTGATGTACCTAGTGAAGTACAGGGGTCGGTTGTGCCTTGTTTCGCCAAGTAGGAGGTCTTCCTTTGTGAAGGTGATGGTTGCACTGGCTGCTTTTTGAACCGAGAGGCTTTCAATGCAAGATCCCTCAGTCTTCTTCTTTTCTCCCTTTGAGGAAGTTTCTGAGTTTTTGACCCGATAGTCCATTTCAATTTGGAGGACTTGCGGGGCATGTCTGTCGACATCCTCATTCAGTTTTTGTAATTTTGAAATGAGATTATCACGAGTGCGTGGAGACATTCGTAACAAGTCTAGGATGTGGAGACGTGCAGGAATGTGTTTGAAGTGTTCAATCAATTCATACTTGAAAGC
This sequence comes from Litsea cubeba, assembly GCA_012931725.1. Taxonomy (NCBI): domain Eukaryota; kingdom Viridiplantae; phylum Streptophyta; class Magnoliopsida; order Laurales; family Lauraceae; genus Litsea; species Litsea cubeba. Next base: position 26,208,465 of record CM022955.1, on the reverse strand, counting down.
CTCCTGGGATGACTTGAAAGCCTCCTGGGCCTGCATGTTCATCATGGTTGCCACTGGGGGCATTTACAACATCTTTTCCCGAAGGATTTACATATGTAAAGGAAGATTGGTTGTAATTTTTGTGGTAGTCCCGGCCAGAGCGGGTGCCTTTACCAACTTCGAGAGCTTCTCGAGAAGGATCTTCGTTTGGAAGATTATCTTCAGGAACAAGGGGATCTCTTTTACTGGGGATGTATCTTCAGCAGAGTTGCCATCCTCAGTGATTGTGTTGCACGGAGCATTTTCTGGGAACAAGTCCTGAACAGCATCCAGCAACTTTGCTTCTTCGTTGACAAATTCATCGTCCCAAGCATCAATACTTGGGGGGGGGGGGGGTTTCTTTATAATGACCAGTCGAGAAGAGTGTGAGTCCTGAAGTCACAGTCTCAGGAGAAGAAGTCTGAGAAGGTGTTGTCTCAGTGAAAGTCATGTGAGACGAAGTAGCTCCAGAAGATTTGGTGCTGGGCGCCGTCAAAGTGTAAGTGATCTCATCAGATGAGGCTTCGGAAGAGCTATAATCCCTAATTATCACATTACAGGCAGCTCTGATAGGAGACGTTGCCAAAATGGACTCTTAGGAGTTAGACTCATCCTTAGATGTAAGAGGATCATCGATCCAGTGATTTTCTCCATTTTCAGGAGTTAAGGGAGGAGGTACATGGTGGTCGTCAGGGACTTTCGGCTCTGGATTGCGAGGAAGCTTGTTGACGCGGTCTTCCTCTTGTTTTAAAGCGAGATGCTGCAAGATCCTCGCATATTCCTCAAGGTCAGGCATGTTAGCCAAATCTTCTTCTTCGTCTGCTCTTTGTAGTTTCCACTGGAGCAACGACGGGTGCTGGGTCAACAACATTTTATTGTACAGCCTCTTGGTCTTCTTCATATCAGACCAGGATCCTTGTGGCTGTAAGGGGTTATACCAGATTACTGGCATAAGGTGAGTTTCAAGAACACATTCTTTATCGGAGAGGTATTCTCCTGTTTCAAGGGATCCCTCCCACTTGTTCGTGTCATTGGACTCGTATCCATCGTCAGTGTTGCTGGACTCGTATCCATCAATGGAGAATCCAACTACCAAATTGCAAGAGTATGATGCCCCCTGTGTGGCTTCTTTTTTGAATTGAGGAGGCATGAAATCACTGAGAGTGAATTTTCTTACCCACTTTGAAGTCTCTGGAAGGGACGGTTCTGTTGCCCCCAGTGAAGTGGTAGAGGAGGCCTCTGCCTTTTCATGAACTTCTTGTTTTGGCTGGGTCTTCTCTTACCGTTTGAGCTTGAGGAGATGTTTCCTAGCCTGCCTTCGCTATTGAGCTGTTGGCTTTGTTTTCAGGATCTCCCAATTTTCATCTTCTAGGAGATTGGGATGTACCCATATGGGTCGTCCGTTAGTGTCTGGTAAGGAAAGTGCCTTGGACCCTTGAATTCTTTTTATCACCTTGAAGGAAGTAGTGATCTTCTTCTTTGGTGATTTCGATGTTTGTCCACATGACACCATGTTGGCGGAGGTAGACCCATAGTTTTTGTCAAAGGTAATGACTCCATTTTTCCACATCTCGTTTATCTTCTCTCTTACAACGAAGCATTGATTGAGAGGATGTGAGATCATCTGGAGGTATGGACAGTACCGAGGATCATTGATTTTACCAATATCTCCCGGTCTTTTGGGTTCAGACAATGTGAGCCTGCCGTTTGCCACGAGAGCCCCGAAGATTTCATCAACATCTTCATCGAACGGGTATTTCTTTTCTACTCGCTCTTTGAAGGCACCAGAGAGTTCAGGTCTCTTACCTGCAGCTCTATTTTCAGTTTTCTTTGGTGGCTGAGGAGCTGACTTGGTTTGCACATTGAGGACCTCTTTTTTCTTTAGTTTAGAGGTTATAATGGCGGTTGGCTCTTTTCTTGATGATTTTTTACTGTTGAAGTCTCTGATCACTGTTTCAGCATCCATGGAATCTTCTAGGAGTTCTCCCAGGTTCTTTGATTTATTGTCGATGATCATGGAGCGGATTCTTGCTCCGATGTTGTTTTGGCAGATGTCGACTAGCGATGCTTGTGGCAGTACATCTGAGCATTTGTATGCCATTGCTTTCCACTTGTGAATGAAGTCGTATATTGACTCATTCTCCCCCTATTTTTGGCTGCAAAGCTAAGCCGTAGTAGCGGGATGATCCTCACCTTTGAAGTGAGTCAGGAAGCGTGTCTCTAGCATGGCCCAATTTTGGATGGAGTCCTCCGGAAGAGTGGAGTACCAGTCAAAGGCCGTACCTTTTAGGGTACTTGCAAAAAGGCAGATCTTGAGGGCATCTTAATCCGTGATAAGTCCCATCAGGATTTTGAAGTTGATGACGTGCTGTCTGGCTGATCCTTTCCCGTATATGTTAGGAGGGTAGGATGTTTGAATTTTGTAGGGAACGAGACCGAGTCCATCCATAAGGGATATGGTGGCTTGATCCCATGCTCCTTGTGTATATCCTCTTCTTTAGCTTTTGCGAGGATACCATCTACGTCCTTTTTGGTGAGGGAGTGTGACTCATTTTCTTCTCCATTTACCTCATCTTCATGAAGATTTGGAGGAGGTTCATTGTTCTCCTGATTTTGAAAGGCGAGGAAAAGATTTTCCATCAGAGTTTCAATCCTCTGCTGGCCTTGTTCCAACTGCTGGATGCGTGTGAGCGCATCATCTTGAGGTGGATTGCGAGGTGGTGGCTCAGAATTTGTAGCCAGGACGTTCATCCCTCGGGATTCGAACGAAGAAATTGTCCTGGTGACTGAGCTGGGGCTCATTCTTTTTTATGAAGAGCTTGAGGAAGGATCACTCCGCCGTCCCTGGCTTGAAGGGGGCAGGGGATTCTTCTGAATGTGTTCGTGTCCTGGAGATGCTGCGGGCCACCGAACGTCGGACATGGATTTTTGTTGCTGACTTTTGGCGCTTCTGGTTTTTCCAACCATATGGACAGCAGCGACTTGGTCGGGTCTTTCTTTTTCGACCCATTTCTGAGAGACTTGAAGTGTAGAGGCTGGGTCCTTTGCTTCTCTAGTCTCTTTTGTTGATACGACGCGCGGCAGCGTACATGACGAGCAATTTGAGTTTCGGTCAGCTCTGGCCGGGCTTTGACAATGAAGGATGTGCTCCCTCGGGTGCAGCAGCCAAGCCTGTCTTCTTTGTAGCTAGGCAAGGACAGGATGCGAACCCGATCCTTTGCCTGTTGCAGCGAAGCTTTGAATTTTTCGAGTTCGGCCCCTGTAGAGATGAGGGGTCGAACTGAAGGATTGTAGGCCTTAGAAGGTGCTTGTAGAGGCCTAGTGATGCATGACTTGATTTTAGGCTTGTAGGAACAAGCCGGCTCATGCTGGGTTGACTTGGTTGTCAAGTTGGAGATGGGTCTCTCCTCTTTCATATAGGCAATAGGGTAGAGCTAGTTCTCCTTGAGTGGGGCCAGGCAAGGTATGCTGGCTTGGTGGATGTTTGGGACCTTTTTGGTTTTGGGGAAGGTTTTGGGGACCAAGTCTTGGGATTGACTTGGTTGTTTGTGGGTTGAGGCTTCGCGGGGGTGCCGTGGGCTTCGGGCTTCTTGGCGCTCGCCTTTGGTGTCACGGTAGTGACACATTGAGAGGCAATCTTCTATTTTTTGGCAGGCGCAGTCTCTTCCTCGGGAAGTGGGAATGGTTACAGCATCCCAAAGACGATAGTCCGAGGAGTTAAGGTCGACCCAGAATTCAGAGAGTTGCCGAGTGTCACACCCCGAAACCGGGCCCTGCAGTGATCCGACCTCGGGGTGCGAAATTTTGGGATAAATTTGAAACTTTTGTTATGTTTCCCAAGATCCGCGTGAATGAGGATAATCACATTCGAACACAATCAGAGTATATTTTTCGCGGAAGCTAAACATGGTGTTACGACCCGGAATCCGTGGCCATCGGGTTCCGTGTCGCACGCAACCAATTCCATAAAGCCATCATATAAGCTGACTGGCATAAATCATATATCAGAACACACTGAGCTGGTAGTAACAAACTAATTAATTCCCACATATTCAAGTTACAATTAACAAATGTCTTAATTACAAACCCAAAGAAAAAGGCTGGCATAGCCATACAAAAATATATCCAACTAAACAGAAATACTACCCTCAAAGATTTGATACGAACTCCGGTGCCAAACTTGACATCTAGATGATATCAATGGGCAGCCTCTCACGTCAGACCGGCGGTCCCACCGCCTCCTCTGATCAAACACCTACAAACCGAAAAGAAGAAACTGGCACCAAACAAAAGGGGTCAGACACGACGGTCTGGCAAGCAAATAAACAACTAATATGAAACAAAAGAACATACATAAAACCAGACGAAATCATCGTAAAACCGAATAACGAGTCTAACCAATAATAACAATAAATCACGATAAAACGATCGAAAGACCGAACATAAATATCAAAACAAGTAAAAGAACAATATCAGATGTACGAATATCTCGAAAAGATAAAAGCCTGCATAAAACATTTAATCGTCGGAAATACATTTCAAATCCTGAATAATAGCGACAATATGATAAATGATTGATATCGTAAACATTAACCAAATCTAAACATAAAAAGTATAACCCACCAGAATCGTAAAACAAAGTAATATGCAGATAAAACACTGGCAACCACACATAGCTAAATTCTCCTATTACCGAAGTAACAAGAGACATAGCTAAATTCTCCTATTACCGAAGTAACAAGAGCACACAGAGCGTAGCCACTGAACGTGGTACTAGAAATAAGATCAGAACCGTAGCCATACAAATGGGACCGGCAGATCAAAAATCAGAACCGTAGCCATACAAATGGGACCGGCAGATAAAACCGTTGCCATGGTCGGTACAGACAGAATCCAAGCTGCAGCTGGCGGACAGATTAAAGATCCCAAGCCGGGTGATCAGCCCGACAAGGTGACCTAAGCCTAGTGGTGCCTTTAGTTTCCAAACTCAAACCGATACAAATCTAACATAATACTAATCCCTTTGGCTCAGGGGCTCACACCACATAGCTCTAGCCCCGTCTTGCCTCGGGGTTTTGTTTTCGGAATCATAGCCTCTTTGGCTCATGGGCTCGCACTACAAAGCTCTGGCCCCGTCTTGCCTCGAGGTTTTATTTTCAAATACTAGTCTTATCAAAACAATAATCTCATCGAAGAAATCCCGAATGTGACAAACATACTCCAATCTCTTTTCAAATCGAATCGGAGAAAACATACGAATTTCGATGGTGAACCGTTCAAATACGCATCAAGGTGATTTGTATAAAATCATACGGTCAATCCTTTCGAACGTGGAAAACCACATGATTTTATAACAAATCATCGATGCTATTTAAATTAGTTCACCAAAGAAAACAAATACAAATACAAATACAAATACAAATACATTTTTCTGACTTGAAATGGAATGGACAGTGGAGAATGACTTAATGCCTTGCCAAGGAACCATATCAATGCACATTTAACCTTTAAATATTAATTAATAAAAAGTGCGTTTGATGCCAATGAAAATCCATAATATTTAAATGATAAAGTGCGCATTAAGACTCGAACGGTTCCCGGGTAATTTCACATACACTCATTCTCACATCATTCCCATTTCACAAATTTCCAAGTAATACAAGTAGTCCAAAATCTCTTTAAAACAGGCCCATAGCTGGCCTTAATCCGAGTCCAAAATAATCCTTAATAACAATCCAAAAACCAACCTTAACCAAGCCCACAGAACAAGTTTTAAAACGGTCCAAAACAAATCCTTGAATGGTCCAAGGAACAAGTTTTAAAACAAGCCCAAACTAAACCTTTAATGGCCCACAAAAAAATGAGTTATAAAGCCACCCAAAACTGACCATGAAACAGGCCCACCAATAGGTTTTAAAACAGCCCCAAAACCAAACTTGAATGGCCCCCAAACATACTTTAAAACAGCCCCAAAACTAGACCTGAACCATGCCCACAAACAGATTTTTAAATCAGCCCAAAACTAGACCTGAACCAGGCCCACAAACAGATTTTTAAATCAGCCCAAACTAGACCTGAACCAGGCCCACAAACAGATTTTTAAATCAGCCCAAACTGAACCTAAGATGACCCAATATAAGGTTTTGAACTGGCCCAAAAACTGACTTTGAATGGCCCAAGAAACAAGCCCAAGGAAACCCCAAAAACAGGCCCAAAGGACCCATAAACGGATCCAGGACAGGTCTGGGCTCGCTCGAGCGACCCAGGGTCCGCTCGAGCGAAGCCCAGAAAGAACCTGGTCCGCTCGAGCGGCCCACTGGGTCGCTCGAGCAGACTGGGCTCTGTCCCAGTCCGGCTTAGTGCAGAAATGCACTCTTTTGTGCATTTTTTCTGATTTTTCTTTCCTTCTTTTTCCATTTTTGAGATCTTTTTCATTCTCAATCTTTCACACAATCTTCCTAGATCATTTGGGCCCTTCTTTGATCTTCCAAACTCATCAAATCACCAAGAATTAGCCATCAACTTAATCAAACACAACACTTTTTAAACCAAAGTTTTTCTTTGAACACCAACTCTTAACACAAGATAGATAAGTTTCAAAATGTCCAAAGTGAAATCAAACTTCCAAATACATTGTAAAACCATAATACAAGTGGAAATCACACCTCATATTACTCCATTGTCCAAAACAAATCCATGAAGAACAAAAGATTAAAGTATAGCATGGAACAACATAATGTGAAACAAAATACATGAAACCATCATATTAATTGGAAATCCACTTGCCTTGGTCAAGAGAAGATGCAAAACACTCCATGAAGGTCCTCTTATGGCCTCAAGCTCCAAAATTACAAAACCCCCCAAAATAGCTCAAAAGGAACCCTAGGAAACAACCATTTTCCAAACTCCATGAAAACCCATTGCATAAATGATAAAACCCTTCAAAATGGTTTGGAAAACCAAGATTTGGAGAAAGAAATCCATTGCTCACCTTATAAAAGCTCAAACCAAGAAGAAATGCATGGGAAGGGGGTCTCTCCTAGCTCAAATCTCTTGCAAATGACATTTTTGGAAAGCTTGGAGAGGGAGGAAGAAGATGGGAAGATCAAATCTCCCTTTAGCATCAAGGAACAAGAGATACATGAGGAGAGAGAAAGGGGCTGGGAGAAAACCCTATCTCCTCCCTTGTTGCAGGAAAAAGGAAAAAATGGGGAAGACAAGAGCCCATGGCTTCTTATAAAGAGAACAATGGGTTGGGCCCCATGGGCCCCAAACTTCACAAGGCTGAAACTAACATTTGCGGGCCCCGAACGAAAACGACGAAGAAGACAAAAACGATCGGCGAAATATCTACTTTTCAAAAAGTATATTTTCCCCAATTTCTGAAATTTTCGAAATTCATGGACAGATTTAGTGAAAATGTCATTTTTGCCCATTTTCCTCGAAAAATGTGATTTCTGAGTATCAAATCAAAATGATCAAAACATGAAAGTTGTTAAACTTCATAAAATAAGTCAAAATACACCAAATCCAGAATTTTTAGAAATGAAAAGTAATTTCTCATAAAAATACAAATCATAGGGACCGGGTCAAACTAAAGTCAACGGTCTCAAAATCTCCAAGGTTATGGAAAAGTCTAGTCACACTCAAAAACAAGGTCAAACTAAATCAAATCTCGCTTAAAAAAGCCAAACCACGATTAAATCAATACTAAACAAAAGAACTGGGGTCGGGATCTTACATCCTCCCCCCCTTAGAACCCATTTGGTCCTCCAAATGGCTTAAACCAAATCAAAATCAAAAAACCCAAAGACAAACGAAAACACTGACACCCTATGCTAGACCTCGGTAACTGAGAGACTCTCTGATCAAACCCGACGTTGAGATGCACGGTCAACCACATTCTGACTCGGTTGAAGGCTTCACACTGTTCCACAAATTCTGTTGGCCCCTTGCGTGCATCATCTGTCTTCTCTCGTGAGCAATAAGCTGATCGAGTTAACTGGCTACACAGCTCTCTTGACACATTACAAATCCTCCTCGATTCTGAATTACACACTTCAAAATTCTATAGATATCATGCCTTTGACTTGGTCTGTTTCAACCCATATGTCAAACTGCCATAACCTGCTGAGCTGTTCTGTGTCAAAACTTCGCATGGCTTGCCTCTTCAGATTTCACTCTCACAACTCCATATTCCAAATCTTTCTGTGCTGTACTCAGAATTCTTGCCCACATCTGATTCTATCTACTTGTTGTTCTTGATATTCTGCTTGATACTGTGTTATCAACAAAAACACATCTACTAATCTGATGTCAATCCCTGAAGAACTGAAACTTTCAATCCAAGTCTTGAATGATGTTTACTCCCTCATAGATCCAACTTTGTCTTCAACTGAACCAGTACACATCCGGACATTCATCAACCCTTCAATTCTTACACTTCCAAACTCCAACCATAGGCTGATACCACTCATTCCATTCAATGCAAAACAAATCTTAAAATTTTAAACATAATGACTAAAATAATTACCTAGTTGAATCTCATCATTTTAAAACATAATAAAAATTGAACTTCCAAATTGTCAAATAAAACTTAAATAAATAAAGTTTATCAAAGTTTGAACATGAAACAACATTATTCGTTTTGAAATTCATGTTTTCATGACCCAACAAATCCTTGAAATACTTAACAATCTCAAATTAGGATTTTCAAAAATAAATCAAATTCATGTAGTATGACCATACATTAAATTTTATTGAAATCCATTTCCAACCAAACATATACAAGATTTTTTTGAAATCATTAGGGTTTTGAAAAGTAGATATCAACATTTAAGAGAATTAAAGCAAGAGCAAAATTCTAAGGTCATTGTAAAATAATATCTTAAGGAGATTAAACATAAATCCGAAACACAAATCCTTATGAAAACAAAAATCATGCGACTCATGAAAAGAGTATAATAACATAGTTTTTAATTCAAAATAAGCCTCAAAGAAGAAACATAAATCCATTTTTAAACACTACAAGGATAAATCATAGATATTAATGAAAACATAACAAGATGAAAATATCATGAAAATCATTTCAAATAAGAAATGGACATCCAAACCACTGAGGTACTCCCTTGCATCTGCATGTTGTCTAATCCAATACCCTATAAGTCGGTAAAGCCCACAACATTTCCTTTGCTGCCAAAAATTTTCCTGACCACAACGAACCATTCACTCATTATTATCTCTGAAAAACTACACTGGCTAGGCTGCAAGTCCTGAAAATTCTCAACCAGTACTATGACGAGGCTAATTGAATCCGGAAAATCCCTGAGTTTCTGGCACTAGCTTCCAACCTTACTAACTAAGGATCACTTCTCCCTTCATAAAAATCGACAACTAATGTGTCTCCTGCAGTCCTTCATCTGGAAAGATAGTCCGAGTTCACCCAAAATCCACATTTACTTACCTTAGTACGCTGCATGACAATCCTTGATTAGCTGAAAGGGGATCTTCAACTACTGTTCGAGTCCAACTCTGACGGGCAAACGCACAAGTCTTCTCTCAATAATCACATTGAAGATGCTGAAGGCTGAAAGTCTGCTGATGTTCTCCGAAAACAACATACCAAGTCCAGAGGGTTCTCAGTCTCCGACACAAGCACAGACAAAAGACACTGAACAAGAGTATGGAGACTTAAAATTCTCCACCACTAAGGAGGAAATTTGGTCATCCAAATCTCCTAACAACAGAACTAAAAGAAAAGACAAGCAAAATCTCCCGAACTGAAAGAAAAGCCGACTCAAATCCAAAGAAACAAAGACACGAGAAAACAAATCGACACAATCTAACGAATCCTCACCACACGTCTTAATGTCTCTAGAGTATTTTATTTCCTAGAAACTAACCAGCTCTGATACCAAACCTGTCACACCCCGAAACCGGGCCCTGCAGTGATCGGACCTCGGGGTGCGAAATTTTGGGATAAATTTGAAACTTTTGTTATGTTTCCCAAGATCCGCGTGAATGAGGATAATCACATTCCAACACAATCAGAGTATATTTTTCGCGGAAGCTAAACATGGTGTTACGACCCGGAATCCGTGGCCATCGGGTTCCGTGTCGCACGCAACCAATTCCATAAAGCCATCATATAAGCTGACTGGCATAAATCATATATCAGAACACACTGAGCTGGTAGTAACAAACTAATTAACTCCCACATATTCAAGTTACAATTAACAAATGTCTTAATTACAAACCCAAAGAAAAGGCTGGCATAGCCATACAAAAATATATCCAACTAAACAGAAATACTACCCTCAAAGATTTGATACGAACTCCGGTGCCAAACTTGACATCTAGATGATATCAATGGGCAGCCTCTCACGTCAGACCGGCGGTCCCACCGCCTCCTCTGATCAAACACCTACAAACCGAAAAGAAGAAACTGGCACCAAACAAAAGGGGTCAGACACGACGGTCTGGCAAGCAAATAAACAACTAATATGAAACAAAAGAACATACATAAAACCAGACGAAATCATCGTAAAACCGAATAACGAGTCTAACCAATAATAACAATAAATCACGATAAAACGATCGAAAGACCGAACATAAATATCAAAACAAGTAAAAGAACAATATCAGATGTACGAATATCTCGAAAAGATAAAAGCCTGCATAAAACATTTAATCGTCGGAAATACATTTCAAATCCTGAATAATAGCGACAATATGATAAATGATTGATATCGTAAACATTAACCAAATCTAAACATAAAAAGTATAACCCACCAGAATCATAAAACAAAGTAATATGCAGATAAAACACTGGCAACCACACATAGCTAAATTCTCCTATTACCGAAGTAACAAGAGCACACAGAGCGTAGCCACTAAACGTGGTACTAGAAATAAGATCATAACCGTAGCCATACAAATGGGACCGGCATATCAAAAATCAGAACCGTAGCCATACAAATGGGACCGGCAGATAAAACTGTTGCCATGGTCGGTACAGACAGAATCCAAGCTGCAGCTGGCGGACAGATTAAAGATCCCAAGCCGGGTGATCAGCCCAACAAGGTGACCTAAGCCTAGTGGTGCCTTTAGTTTCCAAACTCAAACCGATACAAATCTAACATAATACTAATCCCTTTGGCTCAGGGGCTCACACCACATAGCTCTGGCCCCGTCTTGCCTCGGGGTTTTGTTTTCGGAATCATAGCCTCTTTGGCTCATGGCTCGCACTACAAAGCTCTGGCCCCGTCTTGCCTCGAGGTTTTATTTTCAAATACTAGTCTTATCAAAACAATAATCTCATCGAAGAAATCCCGAATGTGACAAACATACTCCAATCTCTTTTCAAATCGAATCGGAGAAAACATACGAATTTCGATGGTGAACCGTTCAAATACGCATCAAGGTGATTTGTATAAAATCATACGGTCAATCCTTTCGAACGTGGAAGACCACATGATTTTATAACAAATCATCGATGCTATTTAAATTAGTTCACCAAAGAAACAAATACAAATACAAATACAAATACAAATACAAATACATTTTTCTGACTTGAAATGGAATGGACAGTGGAGAATGACTTAATGCCTTGCCAAGGAACCATCTCAATGCACATTTAACCTTTAAACATTAATTAATAAAAAGTGCGTTTGATGCCAATGAAAATCCATAATATTTAAATGATAAAGTGCGCATTAAGACTCGAACGGTTCCCGGGTAATTTCACATACACTCATTCTCACATCATTCCCATTTCACAAATTTCCAAGTAATACAAGTAGTCCAGAATCTCTTTAAAACAGGCCCATAGCTGGCCTTAATCCGAGTCCAAAATAATCCTTAATAACAATCCAAAAACCAACCTTAACCAAGCCCACAGAACAAGTTTTAAAACGGTCCAAAACAAATCCTTGAATGGTCCAAGGAACAAGTTTTAAAACAAGCCCAAACTAAACCTTTAATGGCCCACAAAAAAATGAGTTATAAAGCCACCCAAAACTGACCATGAAACAGGCCCACCAGCAGGTTTTAAAACAGCCCCAAAACCAAACTTGAATGGCCCACAAACATACTTTAAAACAGCCCCAAAACTAGACCTGAACCAGGCCCACAAACAGATTTTTAATCAGCCCAAAACTAGACCTGAACCAGGCCCACAAACAGATTTTTAAATCAGCCCAAACTAGACCTGAACCAGGCCCACAAACAGATTTTTAAATCAGCCCAAACTGAACCTAAGATGACCCAATATAAGGTTTTGAACTTGCCCAAAAACTGACTTTGAATGGCCCAAGAAACAAGCCCAAGGAAACCCCAAAAACAGGCCCAAAGGACCCATAAACGGATCCAGGACAGGTCTGGGCTCGCTCGAGCGACCCAGGGTCCGCTCGAGCGAAGCCCAGACAGAACCTGGTCCGCTCGAGCGGCCCACTGGGTCGCTCGAGCGGACTGGGCTCTGTCCCAGTGCGGCTGAGTGCAGAAATGCACTCTTTTGTGCATTTTTTCTGATTTTTCTTTCCTTCTTTTCCATTTTTTGAGATCTTTTTCATTCTCAATCTTTCACACAATCTTCCTAGATCATTTGGGCCCTTCTTTGATCTTCCAAACTCATCAAATCACCAAGAATTAGCCATCAACTTAATCAAACACAACACTTTTTAAACCAAAGTTTTTCTTTGAACACCAACTCTTAACACAAGATAGATAAGTTTCAAAATGTCCAAAGTGAAATCAAACTTCCAAATACATTGTAAAACCATAATACAAGTGGAAATCACACCTCATATTACTCCATTGTCCAAAACAAATCCATGAAGAACAAAAGATTAAAGTATAGCATGGAACAACATAATGTGAAACAAAATACATGAAACCATCATATTAATTGGAAATCCACTTGCCTTGGTCAAGAGAAGATGCAAAACACTCCATGAAGGTCCTCTTATGGCCTCAAGCTCCAAAATTACAAAACCCCCAAAATAGCTCAAAAGGAACCCTAGGAAACAACCATTTTCCAAACTCCATGAAAACCCATTGCATAAATGATAAAACCCTTCAAATGGTTTGGAAAACCAAGATTTGGAGAAAGAAATTCATTGCTCACCTTATAAAAGCTCAAACCAAGAAGAAATGCATGGGAAGGGGGTCTCTCCTAGCTCAAATCTCTTGCAAATGACATTTTTGGAAAGCTTAGAGAGGGAGGAAGAAGATGGGAAGATCAAATCTCCCTTTAGCATCAAGGAACAAGAGATACATGAGGAGAGAGAAAGGGGCTGGGAGAAAACCCTATCTCCTCCCTTGTTGCAGGAAAAAGGAAAAATGGGGAAGACAAGAGCCCATGGCTTCTTATAAAGAGAACAATGGGTTGGGCCCCATGGGCCCCAAACTTCACAAGGCTGAAACTAACATTTACGGGCCCCGAACGAAAACGACGAAGAAGACAAAAATGATCGGCGAAATATCTACTTTCCAAAAAGTATATTTTCCCCAATTTCTGAAATTTTCGAAATTCATGGACAGGTTTAGTGAAAATGTCATTTTTGCCCATTTTCCTCGAAAAACGTGATTTCTGAGTGTCAAATCAAAATGATCAAAACATGAAAGTTGTTAAACTTCATAAAATAAGTCAAAATACACCAAATCCAGAATTTTAGAAATGAAAAGTAATTTCTCATAAAAATACAAATCATAGGGACCGGGTCAAACTAAAGTCAACGGTCTCAAAATCTCCAAGGTTATGGAAAAGTCTAGTCACACTCAAAAACAAGGTCAAACTAAATCAAATCTCGCTTAAAAAAGCCAAACCACGATTAAATCAATACTAAACAAAAGAACTGGGGTCGGGATCTTACACCGAGGGTGTTGATGCTTCGGCAGCTGACAGTGCGCTTTTGAGTGCGCGCGTTTTGCTTCTGTTGAAGCATGAGTTGGTGCTTGTTCTCGTCGAAAGTAATGGTAAAGGAAGCTGCCATTGTTAATTTTTGAAAAATTTCTGAAACAAGACCACATCCATTAGTAATCACAAGAATATAATGATCATAAATGGGAAATTCTATGATTTTGTCTTTTCAAATCGCTCGAGGGACATGACCCAAGCAATATGAAGAAGGCAAAAAGCCATAGATGGTACAATTGTTCTGATCGCAAGTATGGTGAGCCCAGAATGAGCGTTCCAATGACTGCTAGAAGCATTTGTAAACCTAAATTCGACTTATCAAGAAGCAGGGCTTGCTCGAGGTAAGAAGAATATAAGGTTGGAGTTACAAATGTGCAGATCGCATACACAGTAGTGTCGGATGAGATTTCCGGACCCAATGTGGGTGGAAACACAGTGCTATATAAAGCTATACTTGAATATACCGACCAATTCTGAGAATTCTTGACAAATCCTCAGAATGGTAATATGGGTGATCGCTAGTCATAGTAAACGGCCATGACTCCGTTTGATCGCCTCCATGCGGGAAATTAAGGGTCCCACTCATCACAACACCACCGGCGACGCGTGATGGTCTCATCAATGTTATTTTGGGTCATTGTTATGGGGGTCAACCCATCTTTAAAATTCGAGATGAGTGAGAAGACTAAGTTCCATGCATTTGGAAGAAAAGAAAGAAAAATGGCTAAAATATGAAATAGGTAACATAATCCTAAATTCTATGGGTTGCTGCATGCTTGTTGCCCAATTTTTAGTAACTTCTCTACAACTCAGATTGGTCTCAAATTTTATGGAAACTCAGTGTATCTGACAATAAAGTGCCATATTTAATTTTGGATTTTTCTGAGTACTGAAACCTTATGAAATAGTGGACAAAAATCTGAATAAAAATGTTGGAATTCCTGCACTATAGAATCTGGCCCATGACACAGGTCCACTCTCTGAATTTTAATGATTTTTACAGACCTCTAATTAACCTAAAACCTTTATGAGACTTAATGCACCCAAAGAGGAGTCTCCTGTAAATTTTTTATGAATTTTGGATTAACATAACCCTTCATAATTATGCACACAAGGCCAAATTAACCTGCTGGATTTTCTGCACTGCAAAATTTGGTCCATGACCGGGGTCCACTCTCTGAATTTTGGTAAATTCTATAAAGCTCTAATTAATCTGAAATTCTTATGGGAGTTAATGGACCAAAAGGGGAAGCTCATGTGAATTCTTTATGGATTTCCAATGAACAGAGACCCTTGTGATTGTGTGCACAAATCCCGGTAAACATGCTGAGTTTTCTACAGTGCAGAGTCCATGACTCATGCCCGCTGTCTGATTTTTAATAATTTCTCAAAAAATTGAAATCAGTTGAAACCAAATCTCACTGAAAGACAACTGGTATGAGAGCATTCAGAAAAATCAGTGAGTTTTTATTCAAATTAAAAGTCATTGAATCAAGGATTTGAAAACAGCGTACAGGTTTCAAAAATCTGTTGTAGTTCGATTTACATATTTTGACTGGTTCAGCTCAGATATTCTAAAAAAAATCATTTTAGATTGAAACTGCACAATTATGAACTGCCGGGAAAGATAATTCAGAGTTGTATGAACAGTAAAATCAGCATGGCATGATATGGATTGAAACACATCGAAAACAAACCACAAAAAAGGGGACAAATTCTGAAATTTGCATAATGCAGAATTTCAGTCATGTTGGAAAGGCTACTCCAATACATGAAACTTGGGTTCAGTAGTTCCTTATCATAGCCCAAGTACACAAGATTTTAGTACGAGTCATAGCATAAAATCACTCCAAATCCAGTAGACATGATGACTAAGGTTATAATAAATTATTATGTGCAATCAAGGAATTCCTATCATCAATTTGCAATCCCAAAGAAAAGTCAAGCACAGTTTATCTATTTTCATTCAGCTAAAAAGAGAAAGTACTAGAAAATGATGAAAACTAAATAACTAAATAAATAAAGGTTTGGTGCCAATATTCATTGAGGGGGATCAACTCCGTTCACCGGATACCCTCCTCCAATCCCTTGGCGGGGAAATGGTAGGCTTTATTTGAAAACATGCATGTAAGGATGCTTGAAAAAGGGTCAAAAGCACATGCGACATGATGCTCAAAATGAAAGCCTAGGTGCCCACTACAACATTGGTCTAAAGATGGGAGGACTAAGGCGCCCAATCAATCTAGGGAAAGATCACCTAGAGAAGTGGACTATTGTCCGTCAGGCCCATCTTAAAACCAACAATCGCTTAGGGCAGTTTGGGGATGGATACACACTAAGCTAACCTAACTTAGGAGAGAGTGAGGGACCTGTGTGCCACAGTCAATCATAGGGAGTCCGCTAGGAGGCTATCGTTGTAAGGCCTAGGGAGTCACGTAGAAGGGTGGACAATGTCGCGGTCACTAACACCTTAAGGGTCGGTGTTACTTGTGCATTGAAGCGATAATGAAAGCCTGGGTGGAAGATGGTTTTGAAAACATAGCATGTGCTGAAAATTCTTTTGCAAATATCAATGAATTCATGAATCAAGTATAGCCTACCCTAATAGCATGAAGCTCAATGTTAAAAATTGGCGGAGGTTGAATGAAGAAAAGAAATGTAAAATCTTTTTCTTGGTTTTTGGGATTTTCTTTTTTTTTTTGGATTTTTGAAAATTCACTAGAAGGGCCTAAATAGGGGTATGCATGGAACCTAATCTAACCATTCATCTCTTTTTCCATTGGAGTGAATGGATGGGCTGACCCCATGAAAGGGCCAGCCTGTCTACCGCCACTCTCCTAGGCCCTAAAAGGCTAGATTAGATGGAGAGGATAAGAATGCAAATGACAAACAGAATGAATGTAATGGATTCCTAAACAAGTAGTTCAAACTAAGGAATTAAGATGATGCATGATGAAACGCATACAATAATTGCAATAAGATGCACCCTATCAAAATAATAATGAAAATAAATGATCGATGAATGTGTAACTGAATGGCAGCCTATAAAGAAAATGCACACAATTATATGGATCTACTGCAAACGAACTAAGATAAATCGAACTAAGGTAGTAATAGTAAGATCTCACCAATTTGAAGCAGGAATCCCAAATCTGACGGTTGAGAACTAGTAGATGTTCGTTTCTTTTCTTCTTCTTTTTTGGGTCTTGGACCGCCTTTTGCAGTAAGTCCCAATGATGGGCTGTAAGTTGTATAGTCAGGTGGGCTGAGATGGGTTTTGGCTCAGGTTGAATGGTGGCAGTAAAGTGGGTTCAGGTATGATGATTGGCTAGGTTGCATGTAGGGTTGGCTGGTTCAATGGATTTGTTGGGTTAAATGGGCTTTTTTTGTGGTTTGGTTTGGGTCAAATTTAAGTGACAGGTTGTGTAGATGAAAGAGACCCAATTAACTAAGTAGTGTTTTATGCGCTGGTGGGCTGAGTTTGTTAAGTGGGTTATGGAATAGTTTAATTAAAGCAAATTGGTCGGATTTGGATGGGTTAGATGAGGGCAGTCTATTTGGAGGTGTCACGCTCCCGGACCGAGGTCCCGTTAAACGAGGCCTTAATCCGGGGTCGTGGCGCGATGGGCCGGAAAATTTCGCCCGCACATGCTAGTTTCCCACAGGTTTTCCACGGTAAGGATCCCCGAAATCCGATCCAATAGTGATTAATAAGAATCACCTTCATACGAATAACTTACGCGGAAGCATTGTAGCAAATATAAAAATCTCTCACATATGGGTACAAGATGAGAACGCACATGACTAGCATAAAAAAGAGAAACATTTCACTGGTAGGCTCCAAAGTTAGTTTCAAGTTAATATAAAAGTAAAGTTAGCCATTAATTACAATTTTTCCCAAAAAGAATAAGCCAACAATGGCTACAACAAAATCCCAAAAAGTATAGTATATATTCCCCAAAATGTGATCGCAGCTCCAAAAACAACCCGACGTCTAAACGACATCATCGGGCTGCCACTCGCCCTCCACAAGGACTATGGGTTCCGCCTCGAAGTGCGCCTCGACCGCGAGGGGCTCGACATCTGGCACCAAGCAAACAGGGTCAGACACGACGGTCTGGCAAGCAAATATAGCAATAATAGGATGATAGAAAAGCAAAGCATTAAATAAATGAGAGCCACGATTAAATCCTGAATAATAAAAATGACGAACTAAAGATAGAAGATAAACATCTTAATGGTTTACAAATCCAATGTTATGGTAAGTGAAATAAACAAATACCATAAGATAAACACTAAATGTATAAAAACATTAGCAGACCACGTAAAGCTAAATTCTCCGGTTACCGAAGTAACTGGAGCAGACAAAACCGTAGCCACTACTCGTGGGACCGGAACGAACATAGTCGTTATCAAACAGAACCGTAGCCACTACACGTGGGACCGGATATAACCGTTGCCATGGTCGGTACAGACAGAATCCAAACTGCAGCTGGTGAACAAATTAAAGATCCCAAGCCGGATGATTCGTCCGACAAGGTAACCTAAGCTTAGTGGTGCCATTAGAGTAAAAGTTCGAAACCACAAAGTAATACAAATCCGTTTATAAGATACATTTCCAAAATCGATAAGAAAACTACTCCGAACAAATGCATATTAACGAATCCGAGCAAAATAGGTGAGTAGTCTTATCAATATCTAAAGATGTGGTAAACCACTTCAAAACATTCAAAAGATTGAAGAAAGAATCCGAACAAAAGTCTTTTTACATGGAATGAATGTATGATGATTCAACAGTCTTATGCGGGTCGTCTTGATATACATTTAACCCCTTTATTGTCATTAATAGAAAGAGATTTGGTGCCACAGAAGATCCTTGACAATCACAAGGGATGAAGTGTACATTTAAACTTGGAAAGTTCCCAAATGGTTTTGATCATAATTCAAACCACTTTGCATAACATTTCAAGGATTGTAAATGGGCTTCACATATAGAAAAGGGTTGGGCTGAATTGAACTTGGATGCGGGCTTGAAGTGGACCTGAAAGTATACCCAAGGAATCCCCATTAAAACTGATTTAAACCCTTTTAAAATCAGGCCCGCAGCTGGCCTTAACCCAAGCCCAAAACAGTCCACCCATTTAGCCCAAAACAGCCCTTAAATGGCTCAAGAAATAGGTCTCAAAACAGCCCAATATCAGGCCCTGAAATGGCCCAATATCAGGTCTTGAGATGGCCCAATAACTGACCTTGAAACAGGCCAAAGGAAGCCTTGAAAACAGGCCCAAAACAGTTTTAAAAACGGGCCCAAAAACAGACCTGAACCAGGCCCCCAGGCTGGGCTGGGCTCACTCGAGCGACCCAAGGTCCGCTCGAGCGAAGCCCAAATAGAGCATGGGTCGCTCGAGCGGCCCTGTGGGTCGCTCGAGCGAGGGCCAGGCAGAGCCCGGAGACAGAGCCTGGTTCGCTCGAGTGGCCCTGTGGGTCGCTCGAGCGAGGGCCAGGCAGAGCCCGGTCAGCTCAAGCGGCCCACTGGGTCGCTCGAGCGGACTGGGCTCTGTCCAGTCCGGCTCGTTGGCTCCTTTCTCTTCTTTTTCTCCATTTTTCATTCTTTTTCTTTCATACAAATTTCCAAGAACATTGGGACCCTTCCTTGACCTCCCAAACTCATCAAATCACCATTCATGATCCTTCCAATTGATCAAACACAACACTTTTAAAAATCAAAGTTTTTTTCTCCCTTTCTTTGAACACAATACTTAACACAAAGAAAGCTAATTTTCAAAGTGACCAAAGTGAAGACAAACTTCCAATACATTGTAGAACAATAGCATAAGTGGAAATCAAGATAATATTACTTCACTCATCCAAAGTAGATCCATAAATCAAAAAGGATTTGAACATAAGAAGAAAAGCCATGAAATGGAACCAAATAAGAGAAATCATCATATTAATTGTAAAATCTACTTGCCTCAAGTCAAGATGGGAGCAATATTACTCCTCAAACAATGCTCTAGTGCCTCAAGCTCCAAATCTACAAAAACCCCAAAATTTTCCCAAAGAAAACCCTAAAAATCAACATTTGTAAATCTCCAAGGAAAACCCTTGCATGTGGGATTAAAACACTCTAAATGAAGAGGAAAACAAGGATCTCAAGTTTGGAAAGCCATTGCTGTTAGGTTTTTGTTTATTGCAATTTGATGGATGCATCATTCATTTTATTCATCATTTGAATTCACACACATGCATTGATTTAGAAAATCTTGAAATCTTGATTTACACATGCATTGTTTTAAACCTTGTAAATCATATGTTTCATGCATGTTTTGGTTTTCATCTTGGATGCATTTTATTTGAAAAAGGATTTTTACAAATCAAGCTAGCCAATGATTTAAAGTTTCAAATGATTTTTGGCTTTTTATGTTTCATGTTTTTAAGCCGCTTAGAATGATTTAAAACATGATTCCAAGCTTGATTTATTGGCCCAAAAAATCCCCAAGGAAAAATACTTTAAAATATGCAAAATAAGCATTTTTTGGGGGAAATGGTCCAGGGGACCCGGTCGACCCGCAGTGTGGCCGGTCGACCGAGCCCATGGACCCGGTCGACCGAGCCCACTGCGGGTCGACCGGGAAAGAGCCAACGGCTCTTTTTTCAAACGGTCAGTTTTATGACCGTTGGAGGCCAGGTCGACCGGGGCTTTTATGGGGTCGACCGGGCACTCGCAGAACTCAACTTTTTGAGTATAAAAAGGGGTTCATTCCCATTTAAAGGATGTTGATCAAAGTGGAACTCTCAAGCCTTCTTGAGGTGTTTGAAGAGAAGAAAAAGGGGATGAACTAAGAGAGATCAAAGGGGGTCATTAGTAAAGCTCAAGCTTGGATTAAGGAAGTTAAATCACTAAGTAAGCTTTACCTCTCTTAATCATTTGTTATATGCTTAGTTTTAAATCTTTGGTAAATGACTTTTAGCATGATAACAATGATGTTTTGAATCCTTATCATATTTAATCTTTGATCTATTTGTATTGGATTCTACTTCTTGATTCAAACCAAGTTTGTTTTATAAACTTTGTTAATCATGTTTTGTCAAAACCTTTGATTTGTTTTATAAACATGTTTCATTAACTTGTTTGAATCATCTTTGTTGTTTTCATTCATTTGATCTTTAGTTAAACTTTCATTTTGAAAACAACATTGCATATGCATCACATGTTTAAGATAAATTAATTTCATACAACTTGTGTCATTTTGATTTTCATAAATCATTAACAAGTTTGCATTTTATACATGTGATTTGCATTACACTTCAATCAAATCTTTTTATGTGCATTAAACTTTTAAATGCTTTTAGCATATATGGATTGAGCTTAATTTTAGACTTGATTGAAGTCTTCACACACACACATCATGAGCATACATATTTGCATTTCATAGAGTGTTGTGTGAGTTAGATTTTCACTTTCATATCCGCCTATTTAGAGGCAATTTATATGAGCCAAAATTGTAATCTCCATCAAGTGTATTATAGACACTACTTAGAGAGATAACCAACCTTGTGGTTGAAGAGGTTATTGCTTAGCCTTGAAAAGCATATTGTAAGAGGTTATTGCTTAGCCTAGAAAAGCATAGTTGTAAAGGTTATTGCTTAGCCTATTGAAAAGCATACATAGTGGAAATCCGGTGGGGTGTGAGGAACACAAGCCGGTAGTGGATGTAGGCACGTTGGCCGAACCACTATAAATATTGTGTTGTGGTGTGTGCTATGTGGTGATTATGTTGTTTAGCTTCCGCATTATGTATGTTAATCATCACATGTGACTAGGTTAAATTAAAGAAGTTAAAATTGGTCATAATTAGTCATTAAGTGTAGCTCACCCTATTCACCCCCCCTCTAGGGTTAGGATCCCAAGGACTTTCAATTGGTATCAGAGCCTCGTGCTCTATATTAGGATCAAGTGTTTGGAACTCTTGATTAGGTGTAAAAACCTAGAGTCAAAACCCTAGTGTTGTGTTTTCATGAAAATCATTAGAATGGATTCCACTAGTTTAGACTTTGTAGATTCTTCTAGACCCCTCATTCTTCCATCTATTGGAGATTCAAACATTGAAACTAATGAATCTCAATTTGAATTAAAAGAGGAAGAAAATGATGAAAATGATAATGACATTGAACAAGCTTATGAGGATTTGTGCACATTATCCTTAGAGCTTTCTAAGAAGAATAGAAGATTAAAAGAAGAATCTAAAAGACTAAACCAAGAATTAGACTCTTCAAAAGATGAACTTAGAGAAAAAGAAGAATTAATAAATTGTGCAGAATCTAAGTTCATGATCTCTTTGCATAATCTATCTAATATTAAAGATGATCTAAGAGAATCAAAGATAGATTATGATAATCTTAATAAGGAAAATTCAAAACTAAGAGATCAATTAAAAAGGCAAGATGAAAATATTAACAACCTAGAATCCAAGTTAACCATTTCTATGGAAAATTTATCTAATGCACAAATTAAGATAAAAACTCTAGAACTTGGATCTAATGTTATCAATGAAGTTAAATTTGAATTAAAACTTGCCCATGAAGAGCTAAACAAATTTAAGGGAATTGAAAATGAACTTACAAAAGTTAAAAATGAAAATTCAACCCTTAAAGAACAAGTCACTCAACTTGAAACCTATAAACAAAAGTATGAGTGCAAATTTACCCATAGTGAAGAAAAATTTGAAAAGTTATTTAAATTGGGTAAATCAAAAGGAGATAGGACGGGTCTTGGATTTGATAGGAATATTTCTCATGACCCTAAGTTCACCAACACCTTTGTGAAAGGTGAGTCCTCTCTCTCTAGCACTCACACTTCCTTGCCATTACCTAAATGTAATTATTGTGGCATTGAAGGACATTTTAGGTTTGAGTGCAAATCAAGGAGAAGCAATGTGTCTAAACCCATCTTTGAACCAAAGAAAGTTAAATCAAACTCTATGATGGTTAAGACACTAAAAACCAAGGAAGACTCCAAGAAGACTAAACAAGTAAAACCTATTAAAAAGGAGTCTCCTAAAATAGATTCTAAAAAGGTTAAACAAGTTAAACCAACTCTAAAAGAATCTATTAACAAAAAGCTTCTCAATCTTCCTCCCATAACACAACAAATGAAAGAACTTTTGAATAAAGTTGCTAAGTTAAATCTAAAATTCAAAAGTCAAATAAATGGAGGAAATAAGAAGAAAAGTAATCAATCCCCTAAAAAGAAAACTCACCAACCTCAAAAGACTAATCACCAACCTATGCCAAATTTAGTTAAATCTAAACACCATGGTGATAAGTCTAAATTAAAAGTTTATCAAGTCAAATCTCCAAAAGTTGGTGGGACTTCTAAACTTGGCCTCAAAGATCAACCCTCCCAAGACCTTAAGTGGATTCCAAAAGTTATGTACTTAGTCAAACCTTAAGGCCTTGGACCTCATTGACCAACCTATCCTTCATAGGTAAATCAATTTGTTGGTCATGTTGCATTTGCATTTTGTTCTTTCTTAGTTACATTTTTTTTTTAATGCAATGTTTATTAGTAATCAATTGATTTTGTCTTCATGTACCATACTAGTTAAACATCATGGTTTTCAAAATCTTTTGATTATATTTTCATCTTGTTAGATTTGCTTTTTGATCTCATTAAGTTATATCATTTGTATTGCATTTCTACATGTTCAATTGATTATGATTTCAAAAGCTTTTATAGCTAGACCTTTCATAATCGATTGATGTTGCTAAATCATTTGTTTGAATGTCTTAGTAAAATTTGTTTTGAAAAACGAATGATTTAAATAAATTTGGATTTTCCATGAACTTACTAGTTATATCTTTTGGTATGGAAAATATGTTTTCAATTTGTATGAGCCCTTGTAGTTATATTTTTAGAATACAAATTGATGATTGATAATGTGCTATCTTCAATTCATTCTCTTTATGATCATTGTTGGATTTTGTTTATTTAAATGATTTGAAGATAGTATGAATGGAAATGTTTTAAATCATCATTAGTTATATTTATCAAAACATGTTCCGTGTTCTCATTTCCATATGCATTTGATTATGTCTTTTTAAATATGGAAATGAATGTTGTCATAGGCAATTTGCATCTTTTAGTTACATTCTTTTTATATGCAAATGTCTATTAGTTCCTTGTTTGGTTGTGCTTGATTTTAGTTTTATTTGAAGACACCATTCTAGGACTCTAAAATCCATCTTTTGTGCTTTCTAGTCATTATATTTGAAATGGATGGTTATGATGTTGATTCATGTGTATCTTTCTTATTGTTGTCATCCTAATACATGTTTCAACTTCATAGTAGTGTTCTTAATCATATGAACCTCTTTGAAATCCATTCTTGTATTTCATAGTTATATCTATTGTGTGTTGGATTTCTTAGATGATTGAATTCATATGATTAGACACTTTTGTAAATTGCATAGTCTTCTAAGTTATATCTTTTATGCAATTTCTCTTGTTCATCACTATGTTCATTAGTCATATCATTAAAAGTGATGAATAATCATTTTATGATGCTTGTTGGAATTTTGTGTTTGTCACATTCCATTAGCATCATAATCTTCATGATTGCCACCTCTCATGCTCATATAGGTAAATCACGTGACCACCATGTTTATGTGTTCATAATCTTGGTTGGTTAATGGTTGAGGTAGGCTTCATGATTGAACTTCATTTCATTCATCTTGTGCATGATAGTTATATTTAATGAATGTATGAAATGATTTCAAAACCTTCATAGCATATGATTTTCATAGTTATATTGATTGATGCTATGTTTAGTATATCCCAATGACCTTGCCCTTTACTTTGGTAATTTGATCATATTGAACTTTATAGTCAAATATTATTATCAATTGAATCTAAACCTTCACTTGAAGTTAACCCTCAATTGGTTAAACCATCTTCTTCTTGTACCTATTAGTTAAATCCTTGTCAAAAGTTTGACAAAAGAAGAGTATGGATTGAGGGGGAGTAAATCTTCATAGGAAGTATTAGTTTTGATCAAATTCACCCTTATTGGCTCTTGATACCCTTATAGCTTATTACCCATGCATGATGACCTGTTATGTACTTCATTTTCGATTTCCTTTGTTAACAGGTGCTACTAAAAGGTATTTTCCTTGTTTCATGTGTGTAGGTACCCCTCCTCAATTGATACCTTTGCAATTTAATGGCAAAGGGGGAGAAAGTTCTCAAGCTTAATGGCAAAAGGGGAGAAAGAATTAAGGGGGAGAAAATGCTAAAGGTGGAGAGAATGCACATCTTGCCAAAAGAAGAGTGCATGGTCAAAAGGGAGAAATGAAGAGAAGAAAGCTTGGGAGCTAAAGAAGTTGCTTGGCCAAAGAAAGGAAGATGGAAAGAAAGCTTGAAGAATGATCAAGCTCCAAGCATCAAGAAGAATGAAGAATGAAGCTAGAGCCCAAGCTAAATGAAGAAGCATCCAAAGAGATTTCAAGAATTGTCCAGCCAAGGAGGAGCTGAAGACTGTGTGTGAACTCTTAGTGTTGAGCAAGGTTTGCCAACATATTGAAGGTTTGCCATCAAATTGCAAAGGGGGAGATTGTTAGGTTTTTGTTTATTGCAATTTGATGGATGCATCATTCATTTTATTCATCATTTGAATTCACACACATGCATTGATTTAGAAAATCTTGAAATCTTGATTTACACATGCATTGTTTTAAACCTTGTAAATCATATGTTTCATGCATGTTTTGGTTTTCATCTTGGATGCATTTTATTTGAAAAAGGATTTTTACAAATCAAGCTAGCCAATGATTTAAAGTTTCAAATGATTTTTGGCTTTTTATGTTTCATGTTTTTAAGCCGCTTAGAATGATTTAAAACATGATTCCAAGCTTGATTTATTGGCCCAAAAAATCCCCAAGGAAAAATACTTTAAAATATGCAAAATAAGCATTTTTTGGGGGAAATGGTCCAGGGGACCCGGTCGACCCGCAGTGTGGCCGGTCGACCGAGCCCATGGACCCGGTCGACCGAGCCCACTGCGGGTCGACCGGGAAAGAGCCAACGGCTCTTTTTTCAAACGGTCAGTTTTATGACCGTTGGAGGCCAGGTCGACCGGGGCTTTTATGGGGTCGACCGGGGCACTCGCAGAACTCAACTTTTTGAGTATAAAAAGGGGTTCATTCCCATTTAAAGGATGTTGATCAAAGTGGAACTCTCAAGCCTTCTTGAGGTGTTTGAAGAGAAGAAAAAGGGGATGAACTAAGAGAGATCAAAGGGGGTCATTAGTAAAGCTCAAGCTTGGATTAAGGAAGTTAAATCACTAAGTAAGCTTTACCTCTCTTAATCATTTGTTATATGCTTAGTTTTAAATCTTTGGTAAATGACTTTTAGCATGATAACAATGATGTTTTGAATCCTTATCATATTTAATCTTTGATCTATTTGTATTGGATTCTACTTCTTGATTCAAACCAAGTTTGTTTTATAAACTTTGTTAATCATGTTTTGTCAAAACCTTTGATTTGTTTTATAAACATGTTTCATTAACTTGTTTGAATCATCTTTGTTGTTTTCATTCATTTGATCTTTAGTTAAACTTTCATTTTGAAAACAACATTGCATATGCATCACATGTTTAAGATAAATTAATTTCATACAACTTGTGTCATTTTGATTTTCATAAATCATTAACAAGTTTGCATTTTATACATGTGATTTGCATTACACTTCAATCAAATCTTTTTATGTGCATTAAACTTTTAAATGCTTTTAGCATATATGGATTGAGCTTAATTTTAGACTTGATTGAAGTCTTCACACACACACATCATGAGCATACATATTTGCATTTCATAGAGTGTTGTGTGAGTTAGATTTTCACTTTCATATCCGCCTATTTAGAGGCAATTTATATGAGCCAAAATTGTAATCTCCATCAAGTGTATTATAGACACTACTTAGAGAGATAACCAACCTTGTGGTTGAAGAGGTTATTGCTTAGCCTTGAAAAGCATATTGTAAGAGGTTATTGCTTAGCCTAGAAAAGCATAGTTGTAAAGGTTATTGCTTAGCCTATTGAAAAGCATACATAGTGGAAATCCGGTGGGGTGTGAGGAACACAAGCCGGTAGTGGATGTAGGCACGTTGGCCGAACCACTATAAATATTGTGTTGTGGTGTGTGCTATGTGGTGATTATGTTGTTTAGCTTCCGCATTATGTATGTTAATCATCACAAGTGACTAGTTAAATTAAAGAAGTTAAAATTGGTCATAATTAGTCATTAAGTGTAGCTCACCCTATTCACCCCCCCTCTAGGGTTAGGATCCCAAGGACTTTCAATTGCTAACCTTGAAAAGCTCGAATGAAGAAGAGAAGCTTGAATGAGAACCTTGCCCTAGCTCAAAACCTTTGAAAAGTGAGTCTTTGGAAAGCTTGGAAGATGGGGAAGAACTTTAGAGATCAATCCTCCAAGAAAACTCCAAGAAATGAGGGTTTCAGATGAGAGAGAAAGTGTTGGAAGAAAGGGAAAGAGCCCTAGCTCCAAACCGTGCAGGAGAAAGAAATGAAGGAGAAGAAGGGAGTTCCTCTTCTTATAAGATGGGTTTGTGGGCCCCGATCTTCACAAGGCTGAAAGTGGCATTTGCGGGCCCCGAATGAAAACGACGAAGAAGACAAAAAGATCAGCGAAATTTCTACCTTCCAAAAAGTATATTTTGTCAATTTCTGAAATTTTTGAAATTTGGGTACAGATTTTGTGTGCAAGATCAGTTTTGCCCTTTTTCTCGAAAAACGCGATTTTGATCATTAAATCAAGATGGTCAAAACATGAAAGTTGATAATCTAGATGAAATTAGTCAAAATGCACAAAAATTGGGATTTTACAAACATCAAAGTTAAATTCCAAAGATTCACACACAACCACACGGGCGCCCCGGCCCGCGTCAAACCTAAGTCAATGACTCTCAAAAGTTCCCAAAGCTAATCAAACATTTTAATCTAGCTTAAGAAAATAAGCTAATCGTCCACTAACCCCACTTATCAACTAATTACGGTTAAATATAATTAAATATTCCAAACCTGGGTCGGGGTCTGACAGGAGGGTAGGTGGTGTGGCCCACGGTTTTGTCTGAGTTGGGTTGGTGAGATGAGGGTTGATGATAGGATGGGGATGAAGATGACGCAGGGGCTATTATGGTGGTATTGGTTTGATAAAGATAGGTCCTGCAGGAGAGATGATTTTGATGCAGAATGGCGATAGAAGTGGTAAAGTCCGTGGATGAGGGAGATGCAGCTTGAGACCAGGCTTTTATGAATGTGTCACGAAGAAGATGGAGGAGTATGCGGAGGACGATCTGATGTGAGGGAGAGGGATGGTGGATGAAGGAGACTTCCGCAGGGGGTATGTGATGGAGTCTACTGCCGGGCGTGTTAGTTTTATGGTCTCAATACTAGCATATGATATAATAAATTGATTCATTTCTTTATTAATCAATATATTCATGCTTTCCATTTCATGAGATGAATGGTGTTTAATTATATACTTGCACATAACCAATACAAATGACATAATGGTTCATGAGATGAACCGGAGTCCATAAGTATACTAGATATAATACATGTGTATAGATGAGATCCACATACGGGAGACATGTATAATAAATCTTATGCTTGAATATCTTCACAACCAGTGATAAGACTAGACATCTCATACTGACAAGGTTGCAGCATTTGATCACTATGAGATAGTGTGATTTGTCTCGATCATCAGAATGAAGGATTCTTGATCATAGTGCTGGTACATTGGATGTATTGAAGGACCATGAGAAGTACCTTATAAACACTCTCTTTATTTTAAGGTATGCTTTCATAATTCCCTAGCAGTAGGCTTTCAATCTTGAGATATTAATGAACTCAAGTTTCTATCTATTCATTTGCTTTGAGTCACCAATGAGTGAGGCCAATTGTAGGTCAACACCTCGGTGGTTTGGGTACATGGTAGTAGATCTGTGGGAACATTCAATGGTCAAGATGGAATCTATCTCTAATATCCCCTTGTGCCAATTAATGGATTTAATCATTGGTAAGTGTACACCCATTCCGATTAAGAGTTCATTGGAAATGTACCATTGATCATTATAATTAATTGGGGCTCAAGGATAATAAGATATGGATCTAGTTTGGAAGACAGATCCAATTGATACATGGATATTGATAAAGGGGCCTACTTGTGGTAATAGGGAAGTTTAGGGTCTTCTATGTAATTTCCTAAGACTGGAGTTCAATTGCATTTATATAGTGGAGTTATTTGTAATTAACTGTGGGTCCGGATTACACATGAGATGTGGGGTCGCCTGTCCCAGTTGGAGCCAGCTTTTTAAGGAATCCTTAGTGGTCCCCACGCTAGCCCATATTAGAAAGATACTAATTCTAGTTGAACTCTAAAATGAATGTTACTATTTCTATTTGAAGTGAGACTTCTAATAGTGATAATAGTAGGTTATTAATTAATTTAAGGAAGTGAGACCTCTACTTTAATTAAGAAATAAGAGAAGGTTACTAATTATTTTGGAAGTATGACTTCTAATAATTATTAGTAAGATGAGGCTTGATTGTGCTATAAAAGAGGATGCATAGGGCTGGACGTCCCACTCTCTTATCCCTCTTGGAATTCACACCCAAGCTCTCTCCCTTGTGCAAGTGTTGCACAACTTCTCTCCTTCTAGTTCCTAGATAGTTTCTCTTGAGGATCCCACCCATCTTCTTGAGAAAGAGACTCTAATTCGGGTCATAGCATGGAAGGCCATTGGGTTTTGGAGAAACCTATTTGATTCCCGAAAGAGTTCGTCATCAAAGAAAGTAACAAATTCTCCATTAGAGCACAACTGAGCTCCAAAGGTATAATCTATTTCCTTGTACGTTATAGATCTTTGCTGCATGTTTATTGCTGATTTTCTATCTCCTAGATAGATTGAATTACTGATCATGATAGATGAGATTGAGGTTTTGCATCTTGGACAGATTGGTAGCCTTCTGGATAGTTGATCCCTGTATCAAGTGGGTTAAAACTTTTTGAAACCTATCCTAGAGGCCCACCTAATTTCCAACAATTGGTATCAAAGCCTTACCTCATCTCTAATCATGTTACATCAGTAAGCTTGATCTAATCATTGCATGAGATGCGAGGAGGATAGATCAAGGGCTATGTATGGATCAGTTTTGATGGTTTTGCTTGGATAATTAGTGAATCCATGTTTGGATAGCAACAAAAAGGGTTTAACAATGATGGAATGATGGTAGGAAGTCATTGGGAGTCTTCAGAAGAGTTCTGGAGATGTTTAGACACGAAATGGAAAAACCCAACCTACAGATCTCCGTCAGGTCGGTCGACCGAACCCTCTGGTCGGTTGACCGAAGACACTGACACATCAGATCGCAGTTTCAGCTCGACCCCCGCCGGGGGATACCCCCGGACCCCCTCTGCGAAGCGCATGATTTAAAGTAGTGGCAATATTTAGCATCTTGTCTTTCCATTGTTGTTTGGTAACCCGGTTTTGTGAGTTGCTTTGCTAGTATGAGATACTAACATGCAGGTTATCATGTCCTCTCCATATGGCCCACAAGTCTTTTACTTTCTTTTATGGTTGAATATTTATTTTTGGCAAGTTGTAAAGGGCATCATGGTTTCCTTGGTTTCCCGGTTTAGGGCAAGCATGGTGAAATTCCCTATGAGCCTTTTTATTTTCATTAATAGATTACCATGTAAGTCTCATCGTAGAGACATAGAAATTTATGTAATTTTCTAAATTTGTAAATTCTGGGGATGTCCGAGACGAACAAGGAAAGCAATGATGGACTCTTAATCAAAGAGTTTGAAGATTACCAAAAGAGCTTTGGAGTTTCCCAAAGAGTTTGAGAAATTCTAATTTTGGAAAGTCTAGAAGTCCAAGAAGTCTATTCCACTTGGGTCATGTGGAGGAGAGGACTAGTTTCTTATTTTAGCGTTTTCTATTTATGGATGAATGCTTTATGTATAATTTTTCCAAATCTGATCCAAACATAGCAAGTTACTAAAATTGGTCAAATCAAATTATTTTGGAAAGAGTTCTAATTAGTGTTGATGATTCATGAGATGGACACATTGGTAACACTAATTTTAGAAACCGGACTTTCCTTATAATAACTTGACTTGGAACCAATCTTAGATCATATCATGAGATGTTTTGATGTTCATATTTGTATGTGGGCCCTAATACCTTAAAAAGGAAATCCTCAATTCTAAAATATTAAGTGGGAGAGGGGCATTTAATTTTAGAAATCCCCATGATTTTCCACCATAGGTCCATTGTAAGGAAAGTATTAGCCTCGCGCCACCAAGAGTGTGGTCGTTCCTTCGGAGGGCTTTTATTTGTCTGGTTACTAGATATGGATATCCATTGGATAGTATTGGTGAGACGTGGTGGGGGTTCACTCCCCTAGGAGGAGCTGCCCATGACAGTTACCATTCAATATTAGTTGGTGGGTCACACTTAACTAAAATAGTGATGTAGTATCCCCTAGGATTTGCATCATGTATTTTAGGAACTAAAGCTAATCAGGATTCATACATTATTTGGTATGAGATACCTAGATAATAATGAATGATGGGGATCATGGATAGTTAGTCTTAATTTTAATTTTGACAAACTTTGATCCGCACCAATCCAAGGACATTCGCACTCCCCTAGGAGGCATGCCCTAAGGGATTGGGATTCCGATGTGTTCTAAATTTAGTGGTTATGAGGATTCCCACATAAATTTGGTAGAATACTAAATCTTAATGTCATTCATATTCTTTTATTGAATATATGGTTATGTGTTTTAGTTTATACAGCATGCATTCGAATACTTTCAATCCACTTGCGACCATCCTCAACCAGAACAAGTTGGTGGGATCCAACTACGTGGATTGGAAAAGAAATCTAGATATTGTCCTAACTGCTTCAGGATACAAATATGTCCTTACCACAACCCCCCTTGATGAGCCTATGCCAGATGCATCACAGTTACAGAAAGACCTTTATGCTAAGTGGACCAAAGACGATGAGATGGCCAGATGTTATATTCAGGCATCCATGTCTAGTGTTTTGCAACACCAACATCAATCCTTTAAGATTGCATACGATATGATATCAAACTTGAAGGAAATGTTTGCGGAACAGGGCAGGCCTACTAGGCAGGCAGCTATGAGGGTACTTATAAGCACCAAGGTGGCTGAGGGTACACCAATACAGGACCACATACTTAAAATGATGGACTCATTGAATGAGTTGGATATACTGGGTGCCGCGATTGATGCAGAATCGCAGATTGACATAATCCTTGAGTCGCTACCAGATTCATTCAACAATTTTAAGGTCAATTATAATATGAACAAATTGAATCTAACTCTACCTGAGCTGTCTAGCTAGCTGGTAGCAACTGAAGGGATCATGAAAAAGCCAACTGCCCTGATGATAGAAAAGTCATATGCCAAGTCCAAGCCGAAAGGCAAAGGGCGGAAAGGCAAAAAGAAATCAGTTCCTAAAGGTCGTAAAGCGGAAAATGGTGCTACTGGTGGTGTGGCAAAGGCTAAGGGTGTAGGTACAAAAGGAAAGTGTTTTCACATTGTGGTATGACAGGACATTGGAAAAGGAATTGTCCTGATTATCTGTCTAAGAAGAAGACCCCAGGTATGATTTGAGTCAACTTGTTTATGAAGTTAGATTTGCAACTAGTACTTCAGAATCCTGGTGTGTTGACTCCGGTGCAACTAATCACATACGTAACTCGTTGCCGGGGTTCAAGGAAACCAGGATGCTAAGTGATGGGGAAATCATTGTCAACCTAGGATCCGATGCTAAGGCATGAGCGGTTTCAGTAGGAGTTATTACTTTATGTTTTTTGGATAATAAATTAGTTTTGTCAGACACTCTATATGTACTTGTCTTTATGACGGAACTTAATTTTATTTTCTAGTTTGGTGAATAGAAGTTATTCTATTACTTTTGGTACTGAAGTTGTCATAAAGAGGAACGGTGCTTTTATTTGTTCTGGCAAGGTAACCAATGGACTTTATCTATTAACTCCCACAATGTATGAGATACATGATACCGAAATAATTAATAAACCATCATTAAAAAGGAAGTCACCTTCTTCTAATCCAACAAAACTTTGGCACCTGAGGCTAGGTCATATAAACCTAAACAGGATTGACAGGCTAGTGAAAGATGGTATCTTGCCTTCATTGGTGGTAGAACCAATGCCTATTTGTGAGTCATGTTTGGAAGGCAAAATGACCAAAAGACATTTTTCATCTAAAGGCAATAGGGCCAAAGATTTATTGGAATTAGTGAATACTGATGTGTGTGGACCCATAAACGTTAGAGCCAGAGGAGAATATGAGTACTTCATCCCACAAAGGTTAGAGCTAGAAGAGGATATGAGTACTTCATCACTTTCACCAATGATTACTCAAGATATGGATACATATACATTATGCACCGCAAGTCCGAGGCTTTTGAAAAGTTCAAAGAGTTTCGAGCGGAAGTGGAAAAGCAATTAGGTAAAAGTATCAAGACTCTTCGATCAGATCGAGGAGGAGAATATCTCTCTGCTGACTTTATGGGATACTTATCAGAGAATGGGATTCTATCCCAGTTGTCTGCTCCTGGTATGCCTCAACAGAATGGAGTAGCAGAAAGAAGGAACCAGACTCTTTTAGATATGATCATGTCTATGATAAGTTTCTCAGGATTACCTATATTCTTTTCGGGACATGCCTTGGACACTGCTATGTATATACTAAACCATACTAACCACGTACCATCTAAGTCTGCACCTAAGACTCCCCGGGAGTTGTGGTCCGGACGAAAGCCTAGTCTACAACATTTACACATTTGGGGATGTCCGGCACATGTAATGAAGGTTAAGACGGAGAAGTTGGGAACGAGGTCAGAAGTATGCACTTTTATAGGATATCCCAAAGGAACTAAGGGTTGGTTATTCTATAATCCCAGAGAGCAGAAAGTGCTTGTCAGCACAAATGTGATTTTTCTGGAGGAAGATTATATGAATGACCGAAAATCTTTAGAAAAGGTTATCTTGGAAGAAATTCAAGAGCAATCAATTCCAAATCCAAATATAAACCAAACTTGAAGAGAATCTGCCCTCTCCTGACCTAATAGTTACACCAGTGCCTCGTCATAGTGGGAGAATTATCAGACCCCTGTGAGGTTCTCGCTTTTGAGAGAGTCTTACGAGGCAATCCCGGAAGAGCAAGAACAAGATCCCTGTAACTATGGTGAAGCAGTCAATGACATAGACTCAGGACATTGGCAGGATGCTATGAAAGTTGAGATGGAGTTGATGTACTCTAATCAGGTCTGGACACTTGTGGACTTGCTTGCCAATATTAAACCTATAGGGGTGCAAGTGGGTCTACAAGAGAAAGAGAGGACCGGATGGAAAAGTGGAGACCTTTAAGGCCAGGCTTGTTGCGAAACATTATAATCAGAAAGAAGGCATCGATTATGAGAAAGCCTTCTCGCCGGTAGCCATGCTCAAGTCCTTACGGATTCTCTTATCCATTGCGGCTCATCTTGATTACGAGATTTGGCAAATGGATGTCAAGACGGCGTTTCTCAATGGCCATCTTGAGGAAGACATCTATATGATGCAACCAGACAGTTTTGTAGCTAAAAATCAAGCACAAAGAGTTTGCAAGTTGCAGAAAGTCCATTTATGGACTGAAGTAGGCATCCCGAGGTTGGAACATCCGTTTTGACTAGGCAATCAAGTCATTTGGTTTTTGTCAAAATCCAGATGAGTCATGTGCGTACATGAAAACTAAGGAGGCAGGGTAGTTTTTCTGGTATTATTTGTCGATGACATCCTACTCCTAGGGAGTGACATAGGACTGTTATCAACAGTAAAAGTTTGCTTGGCTAAGACTTTTGATATGAAGGACTTAGGAGAAGCAAGCTACATCCTAGGGATTAAACTCCATCGAGACCGGAAAATAGGATGATAGGCTTATCCCAAGCTGTGTACATAGATAAGGTATTGGTATGGTTTGCTATGCAGGATTCCAAGAAGGGTATCACACCTTTCAGGCATGGAATGAACCTTTCCAAGGATCAGTGTCCCAAGACACCTGAGGAAAAGGAACAAATGAGAGCAATACCATATGCTTCGGCTGTGGGTAGCCTCATGTATGCTATGCTATGTACCAGACCGGATATCTGTCATGCAGTGGGCCTAGTCAGCAGATATCAGTCTAACCCAGGGCCTGATCATTGGACTGCTGTAAAATGTATTCTTAAATACTTAAGAAGGACTAGAGAATACATGTTGATTTATGGCAGTGATGAGTTGATTCCAGTCGGATACACTGATTCTGACTTTATGTCAGATAAGGATTCTAGAAAATCAACTTCTGGATATGTGTTTATGGTTGGTGGAGGAGCTATCAGCTGGAGGAGTATTAAACAGGAATGTATCGTTGATTCCACCTCGGAGGCTGAATATGTAGCGGCTTGTAAAGCAGCTAAGGAAGCAGTATGGCTCAAAAGATTCCTTCTGGAACTTGGAGTGGTACCTTTGGCGCGACAGCCGCTCACAGTTTACTGTGACAGCGGCAGTCACACAGTCCAAGGAACCCAGGAGCCATAAGAGCCAAAAGCATATACAGAGGAAGTATCGCTTGGTCAAAGAGATTGTGCAGAGAGGTAATATTGCTATCACCAAGATAGCCTCTACAGACAATCTGGCGGATCCCTTTACTAAGCCTTTGACTACCAAAGTCTTTGAGCAACATGTAGACGGGATGGGCATGAGATGCCACCCAGACTGGCATTGAGCCCAAGTAGGAGATTGTTAGTTTTATGGTCTCAATACTAGCATATGATATAATAAATTGATTCATTTCTTTATTAATCAATATATTCATGCTTTCCATTTCATGAGATGAATGGTGTTTAATTATATACTTGCACATAACCAATACGAATGACATAATGGTTCATGAGATGAACCGGAGTCCATAAGTATATTAGATATAATACATGTATATGGATGAGATCCACATACGGGAGACATGTATAATAAATCTTATGCTTGAATATCTTCACAACCAGTGATGAGACTGGACATCTCATACTGACAAGGTTGCAAGCATTTTGATCACTATGAGACAGTGTGATTTGTCTCGATCGTCAGAATGAAGGATTCTTGATCATAGTGCTGGTACATTCGATGTATTGAAGGACCATGAGAAGTACCTTATAAACACTGTCTTTATTTTAAGGTATGCTTTCATAATTCCCTAGCAGTAGGCTTTCAATCCTGAGAGATTAATGAACTCAAGTTTCTATCTATTCATTTGCTTTGAGTCACCAATGAGTGAGGCCAATTGTAGGTCAACACCTCGGTGGTTTGGGTACATGGTAGTAGATCTGTGGGAAACATTCAATGGTCAAGATGGAATCTATCTCTAATATCCCCTTGTGCCAATTAATGGATTTAATCATTGGTAAGTGTACACCCTTCCGATTAAGAGTTCATTGGAAATGTACCATTGATCATTATAATTAATTTGGGCTGAAGGATAATAAGATATGGATCGAGTTTGGAAGACAGATCCAATTGATACATGGATATTGATGGAGGGACCTACTTGTGGTAATAGGGAAGTTTAGCGTCTTCTATGTAATTTCCTAAGACTGGAGTTCAATTGCATTTATATAGTGGAGTTATTTGTAATTAACTATGGGTCTGGATTACACATGAGATGTGGGGTTGCGTGTCCCAGTTGGAGCCAGCTTTCTAAGGAATCCCTAGTGGTCCCCACGCTAGCCCATATTAGAAAGATACTAATTTTAGTTCAACTCTAAAAGGAATGTTACTATTTCTATTTGAAGTGAGACTTCTAATAGTGAGAATAGTAGGTTACTAATTAATTTAAGGAAGTGAGACTTCTACTTTAATTAAGAAATAAGAGAAGGTTACTAATTATTTTGGAAGTATGACTTCTAATAATTATTAGTAAGATGAGGCTTGATTGTGCTATAAAAGAGGATGCATAGGGCTGGACGTCCCACTCTCTTATCCCTCTTGGAATTCACACCCAAGATCTCTCCCTTGTGCAAGTGTTGCACAACTTCTCTCCTTCTAGTTCCTAGATAGTTTCTCTTGAGGATCCCACCCATCTTCTTGAGAAAGAGATTTTGATTCGGGTCATAGCGTGGAAGGCCATTGGGTTTTGGAGAAACCTATTTGATTCGCGAAAGAGTTCGTCATCAAAGAAAGTAACAAATTCTCCATTAGAGCACAACCGAGCTCCAAAGGTATAATCTATTTCCTTGTACGTTATAGATCTTTGCTGCATGTGTGTTGCTGATTTTCTATCTCCTAGATAGATAGAATTACTGATTATGATAGATGAGATTGAGGGTTTGCATCTTGGACAGATTGGTAGCCTTCTGGATAGTTGATCCCTGTATCAAGTGGGTTAAAAGTTTTTGAAACCTATCCTAGAGGCCCACCTAATTTCCAACAGGGCGTCTTGGGATGGAGATGGGATGGCGCTGGCTTCACTGATGGGTGATGACGGTTTCAGTGGGGTTTTGTGCAGAGAGATGAGGAGTGATGCGCTGCTGATGATGGATGGTGAGATGGGAACCGGAGACTAGGACGATGATCAGGGGGAGACGATGGAGAGATGGCTGCTGTGAGGGGGAGTCTTGTGCGCCTCTGAACGGTGTTGATGAGTAGGTTGGGTTATGTACGGGGAGATAGAGTGACGCAAGGAGAGGAAGAAAAAAATGATGGAATGATATAGTGTGCAGGGGACTGATGGGATCGAGAGGGAGGTGAGTCTAAGGGAAGAGATGGTGAGGCGGAAGGGATGTGCAGTGGCTGGCGTGGATTGCAGGGAGATAGAGTGGTGCAGCAGATGGATGCAGCAGGTGAGGGGTGTAGTGTAGGGTGGTGCAGCGGCAAGGTAGGAGAAAGGAGGGAGAAAAGAAAGGAGAGAAGGAAGAAAAAAAAAGAAAAGAAGAGGAGAAAGCAAGGGCGTGGGTGCAGGGAGAGTGTAGCGGTGAGAGGGTGGTACGGTGAGTGTAGGGTCTGGGTTACTGTAGGTAGGAGAGATGGAGAGAGGGAGTGAGAAGTAGAAGAGAGAAAAAAGAACAAGAACAAGAAAAGGAGAAGCGCAAGGCGTGTGCATAGATGAGTGTTGTGAGGGAGGAAAGGGAGGAAGGAGAGGAAGAAAGGGCTGAGGGAGGAAAAGAAGCACAGGTGGGGTGTAGGGAGAGAGGAAATGTGAAAAGAAGAGAAAGAAAAGGAAATAAGAAGAAAGAGGGTGATGGTGAGGTGTGTGAAGGTAGGGGCTGTGAGGGTGGAGATGGCCGGGAGAGATGGAGTTCTGCGCCGGGAGGAGGGGATCCGGGAGAGAATTTGTATGCGTTAGTCGATGGATCCATCCCCCCTTGAGATAGATCGGTCCTTTTCAAGTGTCATGATGAGATGGGTCTTTCGAGTGGGCGAGAGTCCTGCGCTAGGAGGAGGGTGAAGGAGGGAGGAGTTTGTGGTGAGATGGATGATTTAGGACGGGTACTGGAGGAGTAGAGATAGAGATGATAGAGTTAGAGATCCAGTGGGAGACTGGAGAGAGAGTTTGAGATTGAAAGGGAGAGAGAGATATCAGGGGGAGGGGAGAGTTTAGATCTCATGGACTCTCCTCTCCCATGCAGGTGATGGGCCACGGACGGGCATGGGCTCGGATCTGGTAAAGAGTTTGGGTTGGGTTAGGTTGACCTGGGTTGGATTGGTCATGGGTTTAGACTAGAGTTTAGATGGGTTGAGGTCGGATTTGGACTCGTTGGGCCAGCTTAATCGGGCCAAATTGGGCTTGGATGTTGGGTCCAAGTCTCGATATGAGGTTTGGTGTCCAAAAGGTGGGCCGCAATAGGGTTTGGTTCGAGCAATCATCACTGGGACTCAGGTTTCGCAGATTTTGATCCGCCTGTCGGGTTTTTGAGAACTGAGTACTGGTGGAAATCTCTCAATGAGTAGATCCCGATTATATATGGGTCAGGTTCATTCGAAGACCTAGAAAAGACTTGAATTTTTGGGGTGCCCACACATATTAAATTTGTGAAAAAGCATATCTCTTTATCCGACCGTTGGATTCTTTAAATATATATTTCATCAAGAAGTTTACTAAATGTAGATCATCATGGAAGTGAGATCTGACTCGAAACATGAGAGTTGGTGGGATCCATAAAAAAAGAGCATATAATGATGCAACCTTCCTAAATGTGCATGATATTGAAGATTTTAATTTATTTATTCAAAATTGTCCAAAATGGGGCAAAATTGGGGCATCAATAATATAAATATTAAATTTGTCCATAGGGGTGCCAAAATGAGGTGTCTACAGTATGCCCCTCTTTGGAGTGTGGCACAGAATGGGCTGCACACCAAAGAAAGTAGACATCACCACATGTCTCGCGAGAGCCTTTTGGGAGTTCGTGAGTTGGCACAAATAAAATAATTGATCCAGGCTTTCTTTTTGGAACTTTTGCCTCAAATAGACACTTTGAATAGATAAAATTGAAAACACAATCAAAATTGATGATGATGTGAATCTTAGACTCCAGTGGGACAAGATGAGTGCAACCTATAAATGAATGGAGGGATTTATGATGTAAATGCTAGATCTAATATGAAAATGAATGGAATTTTGAAAAGGGGCTATGCAAGGTGGAAATGATGATGGAGGGAACCTTCCAAGGTGATCTACATTCCCGAGGGAAGTTTCGAGCCCGAGGGTAGCACCTCCAAGGCATCACGATCCAAGTCAGCAGACACCACAATTCGCATAAAGCGGTATTATGATCGCCATACCGATCGTCGGCACTTTAGGGAGGCCTACGGTGACTGGAATGAAAGTCCTATGGAATCCTAACCCTAGAGGGGGGTGAATAGGGTGAGCTACACTTAATGACTAATTATGACCAATTTTAATTTCTTTAAAACAAACTAGTCACATGTGATGATTAAACATACAATATGCGGAAGCTTAAATAAACAATCACCACATTGCAATCACCACAACACAAGATTTATAGTGGTTCGGCCTCAATGCCTACATCCACTACCGGCTTGTGTATCCAACACCCCACCGGATTTCCACTATTATGCTTTTCAAAAGGCTAAGCAATAACCTCTACAACTATGCTTTTCTAGGCTAAGCAATAACCTTACAATGTGCTTTTATAGGCTAAGCAATAACCTTTACACAATGCTTTTCTTAGGCTAAGCAATAACCTTAAAACATAAAAGATTTCTCTCAAAGAAAGTGTCTTCACAAAAACACTCTTATGAGATTACAATTTAAGCTCTAATAAATTGCCTCTAAATAGGCGGATATGAAATTGAAAAACTAACTCTCACAACACTCTATGAAATGCAAAGATGTATGCTCATGATGTGTGTGTGTGAATACTTCAATCAAGTTAAAAATGCAAGGTCAATCAATTTATGCTAATAGCATTTAAAAGTTTAATGCACATAAAAAGATATGATTGAAGTGTAATGCAAATCACTTGTAGAAAATGCAAACTTGTTAATGATTATGAAAATCAAAATGTCACAAGTTGAATGAAACTAATTAAGATTAAAACAAGTGATGCATGTTCAATGTTGTTTTCAAAAATAAATTTGTTTAACTAAACTTAAAATAGATTGAAAACAACAAAGAGGATTCAAACTAGTTATAGAAACATGTTATTAAGGAAATCAAAGATTTTGACTAAACATGTTTAAGAAGTTTTCTAAAATAACCTTGATTTGAATCTAAGTGAAGAATCCAATAAAATCAAAGATTATAAGAAGAATGGATTCAACACATCATAGTTATCATGCTATTAAACATTTCCCAAAGATTTAAACAAAGCATATAACATATGATTAGTTTAAGCAAAGCTTACTTAGAGATTTAACTTCATTAATCCAAGCTTGAGCTTTACTAATGACCCTCTTGGTCTCTCTTAGTTCATCCCCTTTATCTTCTCTCCAAACTCCTCAAAGATGGCTTGGAAGTTCCAAGATGTTCAACCCTTTTCTCATGGGAATGAACCCCTTTTTATACTCAAAAAGTTGAGTTCTGCGAGTGCCCGGTCGACCTGCACTTTCCCGGGTCGACCTGGGCTTCAACGGTCATAAAACTGACCGTTTGACAAAAGGCTCAACGGCCACTTTTTCGGTCGACCTGCAGTGTCTTCGGTCGACCGGGTCCATGGGCTCGGTCGACCGGCCACACTGCGGGTCGACCGGGTCCCCTGGACCATTTCCCCCAAAAATGCATATTTTACATATTTTAAAGTATTTTTCCTTGGGGATTTTTTTGGCCAGTAAATCAAGCTTGGAATCATGTTTTAAATCATTCTAAGCGGCTTAAAAAACATGAAACATAAAAAGCCAAAAAGATTTCAAACTTTAAAACAATGGCTTGCTTGATTTATAAAAGTCTTTTTCAAAATGAATGCATCCAAGATTAAGACCAAAACATGCATGAAATAATATGATTTACAAGATTTAAAAACAATGCATGTGTAAATCAAGATTTCAAGATTTTCTAAATCAATGCATGTGTGTGAATTCAAATGATGAATAAAATAAATGATGCATCCATCAAATTGCAATAAACAAAAACCTAACAATCTCCCCCTTTGCAATTTGATGGCAAACCTTCAATATGTTGGCAAACCTTGCTCAACACTAAAACTTCACACACAGTCTTCAGCTCCTCCTTGGCTGGACAATTCTTGAAATCTCTTTGGATGCTTCTTCATTTAGCTTGGGCTCTAGCTTCATTCTTCATTCTTCTTGATGCTTGGAGCTTGATCATTATTCAAGCTTTCATTTCATCTTCCTTTCTTTGGCCAAGCAACTTCTTTAGCTCCCAAGCTTTCTTCTCTTCATTTCTCCCTTTTGACCATGCACTCTTCTTTTGGCAAGATGTGCATTCTCTCCACCTTTAGCACTTTCTCCCCTTACTTCTTTCTCCCCTTTTTGCCATTAAGCTTGAGAACTTTCTCCCCCTTTGCCATTAAATTGCAAAGGTATCAATTGAAGAGGGGTACCTACACACATGAAACAAGGAAAATACCTTTTAGTAGCACCTGTTAACAAAGGAAATCGAAAATGAAGTACATAACAGGTCATCATGCATGGGTAATAAGCTATAAGGGTATCAAGAGCCAATAAGGGTGAATTTGATCAAAACTAGTACTTCCTAAGAAGATTTACTCCCCCTCAATCCATACTCTTCTTTTGTCAAACTTTTGACAAGGATTTAACTAATAGGTACAAGAAGAAGATGGTTTAACCAATTGAGGGTTAACTTCAAGTGAAGGATTAGATTCAATTGATAATAATATTTGACTATAAAGTTCAATATGATCAAATTACCAAAGTAAAGGGCAAGGTCATTGGGATATACTAAACATAGCATCAATCAATATAACTATGAAAATCATATGCTATGAATATTTTGTTGGAATTTGAGATGACATGATTAGTCTTTGAAGAATTGAAGAAGTTAGCATCTCAAGTATTAGTTTGAGTTGGAATTCTTGTCAACACATTGTCACAAACATGATGATAATAAGCTGGTGTTGATAGAGCTTGAAAAGGAGAAACAGAATTGAAACAGTCTGGAATTAAGAATTCCTGATGCAGAGCACGCGGTCGACCGGGCTGTTCATGCGGTCGACCGAGCAAGAAGAAACCTGCAGAAAACAGAAAAAGGCACCTCTCAGTTATTTTTGTGACACAGTGTGTCTTCGGTCGACCGAGCCCTCAGGATGTCGACCGAGCTCGAAATTGTCTGTTTTCCAGTCAGTGTCTTCGGTCGACCGGGCAAGCCAGGATGTCGACCGAGCACGGGAACCAGAGTTGCGCAGAATTAGAAGTTTTGCACGAAAATTCAGCACTCTTATCTATTTCGTTTGGGACTCTTTCTAAACGAATTGTAGCCCGTTTTAAATACAATTAAGGGTTATCAAAACCTATAAAAAGGCATGTAAGGGTCGTTCTTAAAGAGACACCAGAAGAGAAGAGTTTTAGAGAGTTATAGAGAGAGTTTTGGAGAGAAGAAGAGTGCTGGTGCTGTGTTGCTGTGTTGCTGCATTATCAGACGTTTTCTACAGCAATTGTGGACGAGATTATGCTCTAGAAGATGGTGATTCGTCCATGAGTTAAGTGTCTCTCTTTATGCTTTAGATTTCAATTTGTAAGGGATTGAGAGAGAGAGAATTGTAGAGGGGAAGGGCTGTAGACAGAATTAATCTTCCATTCTGTTTTCACATCAAGTTGGTGCTTGGTGTCTGGGGTTTGGTGATCCTATCTGTGGGTGCAGATAAATTGTAAAGGGAGTCGGTGCTTCCTAGATAGTTGGTGCTATCTGAAACTAAAGGGAGTCGGTGCTTCCTAGATAGTTGGTGCTATCTGAAACTAAGGGTTGGTGCTCTTTGTCGTTGGTGCGGCTAAATAAGATTCAGATCTGTCCCGGATTGGTGTTCGGACAGTCTTTGAACCGTGGACGTAGCCTTTCGGTGAACCACGTTAAATCTGGTGTCATTGTGTGATTTGACTTGTTTTGTTGTTGAATTGGACCTGTTTTTAGAAATCACTGATTCACCCCCCCCCTCTCAGTGATCGCGGTATCCAACAATTGGTATTAGAGCTTAGGTTCCCTTGATCAGTTTAATATGCTAAGGGTGATCTCTTGTCAAATCACATGGCGGTCAATACAGGGAATATGAAAGCACCTCTGTTTGATGGTTCTAATTACTCCTTTTGGAAGATTAGGATGCAAGCCTTCATCAAATCTCTTGGCTATGATGTTTGGGAGTCTGTCAGAGCCGGTTACAATGCTGCCACCGTACCCAATGATACAGCATCGAAGAAGTTGGCAGACAACGACTCCAAGGCGCAGAATGCACTCTTTAGTGGCCTTGTGGACAGCGAGCTTGTCAAAGTAATTGCATGCAAAACAGCCAAGGAAATTTGGGACAAGTTGCAAAGCATACATGAAGGTGATGAGAAGATTAAAGAAGCCAAATTGCAAACCCATCGCTCTCAATTTGAATCTCTTCGCATGGAGGAAAGCGAGAATGTTGACTCGTATATGCAACGAGTGAATGAAGTCACGAATGACATTCGTGGACTAGGGGAGGAGATTAAAGAGCCGGTCATCGTCAAAAAGGTTCTAAGATCTCTTCTTCCCCGGTTTGATTCAAAAGTCTC
Source organism: Litsea cubeba (assembly GCA_012931725.1). Lineage (NCBI taxonomy): Eukaryota > Viridiplantae > Streptophyta > Magnoliopsida > Laurales > Lauraceae > Litsea > Litsea cubeba. Next base: position 26,164,179 of record CM022955.1, on the reverse strand, counting down.
AGCCATTGAAGAAGCCAAAGATCTGAATGCATTTTCCATGGATGAATTACATGGTTCTCTAACTGCCTATGAGATGCGCATAGGAAAAACGTCTTCATCTGATAAAGAAGCGGCCTTCAAAGTTCAGAAAAAGGCAAAAGAGACTGCTGGTCATGATGTTGATTCTGATGATGATGAGCTTGAGGCTCAATTTGTTAGAAAGTTGAAGAAAGGAAGCATTGGCAAGTACAAAGGGAAGCTACCCTTTAAATGCTTCAATTGTGGAGGTATTGGTCACTTTGCTGCGAAGTGTCCCCTAAAAGAAGACGATGATAATGACTCTTATGCTGAAAAGAGTAAAGGAAAGAGAAATTTCAGAAAAAGGGGCAAAGCTAAAAACTTTCTATGTCAACAAGATGACAGCACGTCTGAAACTTCAGACGATGATGAATCAACCGAAGCTCTCTTCATGGTCACTGTTGAAGAAGAAGAAGAAGAGCTAGATCCGGAAGAGGATGAGGAGGCTGAAGTCAATCTTGAAGAGGAACTCATAGCCGCACTTGAGGAGCTTAGCATGGAACGCAAATCAAGTAAGAAAAATCTGAAACTTCTCCATGAATCTGAAAGTTCTATTATTTCTTTGAAAACTCAAGTAGAAGAATATAAAAGAATGGTAGAAGTCCTTGAAAACCAAATAAGTATCAAAAAGGAAGAGGCTATGAAACTTGAAACTGAGATCGCTAGAGCAAAGGCTGAAAATTTGGAAAATAGCAAAAAACTCAAAGCGCTCCAAGCGATTGAAGGGACTATGAAACTCAATGAACTACTGAAAGTTCAAAGACCAGCCCACTTCAGATTTGGTCTAGGATTTGAGAAAGGTGAATCCTCTAAGATTGCACCTCCTAAAAGGAAAGAGTTTGTGAAGCAAGTCACTGCACCCTCTAACTCCATGAAGCCCACTCAACCTAGAAAGGAGTCCATTCCTGTTAGAAAGGTAATGAAGACTAACCAGCCACAAAGAAGATACAAATTCTATGGTTATTGCTTTCATTGTAATATGTTTGGACATAAAAGAGCTGATTGCAAATTCTATGTAAGAAACAGTCCATTTGTGACTAGGAATCCTTTTTCAATCCTAAGTAGCCACAAAATTGAGTGTTATATATGTCATAATTATGGACACTTGGCTAGGGATTGTAGGTTGCCTATTGCTAACCAATTTCAGGTTGAAAAGAAACCCAAGTTAGTTAAGGCATGGAGGGCAAAGAAAAGGGAAGGTAATCCCAAAGAATCTCTCATTGTGCAAACGGCATTCAATGCACAAAAGAAGACAGCACCATGGGTCCTTGATAGTGGTTGTTCAAGCCATATGACTGGTGATAAAGAGAAATTTGTCAAATTACAGCACTATGAAGGCGGTTCAGTGAAGTTTGGCAACAATGATGGTGCCAAAATCTGCGGAAAAGGTGTTATTCAGCTTATGGCAAACAAGATCAGATCTGAAGAAGTCTTATATGTGTCTGGATTGAGACACAACCTGCTTAGTGTGAGCCAGATCTGTGACAAGGGTCATGAAGTTATCTTCACAAAGAATGGGTTTGCCATCAAGAAGAGTAGCAACGGGAAAACAGTGGCAACTGGATCAAGAACTGCTGGAAATCTCTATACATTGTCAGATGGAGCTGAAAAGACCTGCTTGATGAGTCGGACAGAGGAAAGTTGGTTGTGGCACAAACGCCTTGGGCATCTAAGCTTTGATAACATGTCAAAGATTTGCAATTCAAAGGCTGTAAGAGGCATGTCTAAAGTTGAAAAGCCTTCCAATCCCATTTGCGACTCTTGCCAAAAGGGAAAGCAAACGAGGGTTATGTTCAAGTCAAAGGAGCATCATTCCAAGAAACCTCTTGAGCTAGTGCACACTGATCTCTGTGGACCGATGCGAACTCAAAGCACCAATGGAGATAAGTATTTCATGTTATGCATTGATGATTATACTCGTATGACATGGGTATTGTTTCTTAAGCATAAGCATCAAGCACTTGATCGTTTTAAAGTGTTTAAAGCACAGGTTGAAAATCAATTGGAAAAACGTATCAAGATTTTAAGGTCTGATCGTGGAGGCGAGTTCACATCTGAAGAGTTCACTAAATATTGTGAACATCATGGCATTCAAAGACAGTACTCAGCCCCTAGAACTCCACAGCAAAATGGAGTTGTGGAACGGAAGAATCGCACCGTACAAGAGATGGCTCGTACGATGCTAAGTGAAAGCAAGATGGCTGACAAGTATTGGAAAGAGGCAATTCATACGGCTGTATACATTCAAAATCGATGCTTGATCAGGCCACATGAAGTCAAAACTCCCTATGAGCTATGGTTTGGAAGAAAAGCAACAATCAAGCACTTCAGAGTCTTCGGCAGCAAGTGTTACATCAAGCGGCTCGAACAAAATCCGGGCAAATTTGAAGAAAGAGCTGACGAAGGTATATTTCTGGGTTACTCCTCTACTAGCAAGGCATATAGGTGTCTTAACAAAAGAACCAGAAAAATCATAGAAAGTGCTGATGTTAGAATTGATGAAAACTATGAAGCAAAGAGTGGAACTCATAATGACAGTCCAGTTTATGAGGACTCGAGTGAGATTGATGATGAGATGGCTGAGAAATCAAAAGATGACTCAGAAGATACTTCACCTAAGAAGCACAGCACTTGGGTAGAGCAACACCCTAAGGATCAAATCATTGGAGATCCTACGGCAGGCGTTCAAACTAGACAAAGTGTAGTTAGTAATTACTCACTTGTGTCCACCATTGAACCCAAGACTGTGGCTGAAGCCAGTCTCGATGATAGTTGGTTAAAAGCTATGCATGAGGAGTTGGAGCAAATTGAGAAGAACTCCACATGGGAACTTGTTCCTAGACCTACTGATAAGAATGTTATTGGTATTAAATGGGTCTTTCGGAATAAGCTGAATGAAGATGGTCAAGTCATTAGAAACAAAGCAAGGTTGGTTTGTAAAGGCTATGCTCAAGTTGAAGGCATAGATTTTGAAGAGACCTTTGCACCGGTGGCTCGTCTGGAAGCTATTCGAATGTTTCTTGCATTGGCAGCATACAAAACCTTCAAGGTATTTCAGATGGACGTAAAGTCAGCTTTCTTGAATGGTTTACTTGAAGAAGAAGTCTACATTGAGCAACCTGATGGTTTTCTCATCAGCAAAAATTCAGATCTAGTATGCAAGTTGAAAAAGGCTCTTTATGGACTGAAACAAGCGCCAAGGGCGTGGTATGCAAGGCTGGACCTATATCTCCGCAAGATCGGTTTTGGAAAAGGACTTGTTGATAGCAATCTATATGTCAAAACTGAGTTAAGCAAACAGCTGGTTGTCATTGTTTATGTTGATGACATAATCTTTGGAGGCAATGATGAGGAGATGTGCAGGAATTTTGCAGAAGAGATGAAGAAAGAATTTGAGATGTCAATGCTTGGAGAACTAAAGTTCTTTCTTGGTTTACAAGTTCAGCAGCTGAAACATGGCATCTTCATATCACAATTGAAGTACATTAAGGAAATGCTGAAACGGTTCAATATGGAAGACAGCAAGCCAGTGAGCACACCAATGACAACGAACACGAAGCTTAGCAAAGATGATAAGGCCTCGTCCGTTGATCATACCACCTATCGCTCTATGATAGGAAGCTTGCTTTACTTGACTGCTACAAGACCAGATCTTCTACAAGCAGTATGTATGGTTGCACGTTTTCAAGCAGCACCAACTGAAACGCACCTTACAGCAGTGAAAAGAATCTTTCGATATCTGAAAGGTACTATGGAGCTTGGTATCTGGTATCCCAAAGGCAAATCCTTCACTCTAGTTGCATATTCTGATGCCGATTGGGCTGGATGCGTAGATGATCGCAAGAGTACTAGCGGCGGCGCATTTTATCTTGGAGAAAGATTAGTTGCTTGGCATAGTAAGAAGCAAGACTCAGTATCCCTTTCGACAGCGGAAGCGGAATATATTGCAGCGGCAACTTGTTGTACGCAAGTGTTATGGATGCGGCAAATGCTCTCTGATCTAGGAGTTCCTACAACGGATCCTACGCCGATCCTATGTGACAACACGAGTGCAATTCATATATCTAAGAATCCTGTTCAGCACTCTCGAACAAAGCATGTAGCAATTCGTTATCATTTTCTTAAAGATAAAGTTGCTGATGGAGAGGTCAAGTTGGAGTATGTTCCAACAACTGAGCAAGTGGCTGATATTTTCACGAAACCTCTGCCAAAGGAAGTCTTCGAGTATCTCCGGAAAAAGTTAGGAGTTACTCACTCTCCTAAACCGTAGGAGTTGTGCTTGAAAGGGGGAGCAATGCATTCATTGCATATCCTATTCGCTCCTCGGTTTGGTCCCTTTGGACTTGTTGTCAAAGGGGGAGAGATGTTACGATATGATAGCAAGGAGAGATGTAAGGCTATGAAAGCTAGGGGAGATTGTTGAAATTGCATGGTTGTTATTTCAGAATTTCATAATTGGTTCCAAGTGAGTGTTGAAAAGAACTTGGAAGAGCTGCAAGCTGGAGTTGAAAGTGTTGAAGTTCCAATAGTGTTGCCAACAATTCCAAAGGGGGAGATTGTTGGAATTTGAGATGACATGATTAGTCTTTGAAGAATTGAAGAAGTTAGCATCTCAAGTATTAGTTTGAGTTGGAATTCTTGTCAACACATTGTCACAAACATGATGATAATAAGCTGGTGTTGATAGAGCTTGAAAAGGAGAAACAGAATTGAAACAGTCTGGAATTAAGAATTCCTGATGCAGAGCACGCGGTCGACCGGGCTGTTCATGCGGTCGACCGAGCAAGAAGAAACCTGCAGAAAACAGAAAAAGGCACCTCTCAGTTATTTTTGTGAAACAGTGTGTCTTCGGTCGACCGAGCCCTCAGGATGTCGACCGAGCTCGAAATTGTCTGTTTTCCAGTCAGTGTCTTCGGTCGACCGGGCAAGCCAGGATGTCGACCGAGCATGGGAACCAGAGTTGCGCAGAATTAGAAGTTTTGCACGAAAATTCAGCACTCTTATCTATTTCGTTTGGGACTCTTTCTAAACGAATTGTAGCCCGTTTTAAATACAATTAAGGGTTATCAAAACCTATAAAAAGGCATGTAAGGGTCGTTCTTAAAGAGACACCAGAAGAGAAGAGTTTTAGAGAGTTATAGAGAGAGTTTTGGAGAGAAGAAGAGTGCTGGTGCTGTGTTGCTGTGTTGCTGCATTATCAGACGTTTTCTACAGCAATTGTGGACGAGATTATGCTCTAGAAGATGGTGATTCGTCCATGAGTTAAGTGTCTCTCTTTATGCTTTAGATTTCAATTTGTAAGGGATTGAGAGAGAGAGAATTGTAGAGGGGAAGGGCTGTAGACAGAATTAATCTTCCATTCTGTTTTCACATCAAGTTGGTGCTTGGTGTCTGGGGTTTGGTGATCCTATCTGTGGGTGCAGATAAATTGTAAAGGGAGTCGGTGCTTCCTAGATAGTTGGTGCTATCTGAAACTAAAGGGAGTCGGTGCTTCCTAGATAGTTGGTGCTATCTGAAACTAAGGGTTGGTGCTCTTTGTCGTTGGTGCGACTAAATAAGATTCAGATCTGTCCCGGATTGGTGTTCGGACAGTCTTTGAACCGTGGACGTAGCCTTTCGGTGAACCACGTTAAATCTGGTGTCATTGTGTGATTTGACTTGTTTTGTTGTTGAATTGGACCTGTTTTTAGAAATCACTGATTCACCCCCCCCCCCCCCCCCTCTCAGTGATCGCGGTATCCAACATATTTTTGAAATCATTTCATCCAAACATAAAATATGACTATCATGTACAAGATGAGTGAAATGAAGTTCAAACATGAAGCCTACCTCAACCATTAACCAACCAAGATTATGAATACATAAATATGGTGGTCATGAGATATACCTATAAGTGCAAGTGAGGAGGCAAACATGAAAATTATGATGCTAATAGAATGTGACAATTACAAAATCAAGCATCATAAAAGGATATTCATCACTTTAAATGATATAACTAATGAGCATAGTGATGACAAGAAAAATTGCATTTAGAAATATATATAACTTGGTAGAGCATGCAATTTACAAAAGTGTCAAATCATATGAATTCAACAACTAAGAATCCATCAAACAATCTATGAAATACAAGGAATGGATTTCAAAGAGGTTCATATGATTAAACACTACTATGAAGTTGAGACATGTTTAATGAATGATACCAATAAGAAAATCACACATGAATCAACAACATAACCATCCAAGTCAAATAAAAACTAGAAAGCAAGAGGATAGATTTTAGAGTCCTAGAATGGTGTCTTCAAATAAAACTAAAATCAAGCACAACCAAACAAGGAACTAATAGACATTTGCATATAAAAAGAATGTAACTAAAAGATGCAAATTGCCTATGACAACATTCATTTCCATTTAAGTTAAGATAACTAAATGCATGAGGAAATGAAAACAAGTAACATGGTTTGATGTTTATAACTAAAAAATGTTTTAAAGCAATTCCATTCAAACAATCTTCAAATCATAAACAAAATCCAACAATGGACAAAATGAGTATGAAAATGAAGATAAAAATTTTTCAACTTGTATTTTAAAAGATATAACTTATTTGAAGCATATACAAGTTGGTTTTTCAAAACAATAATTTTCCATATGAAAATATAACTTAGAAATCTATGGAAAAACTAAATTGTTTCAAATCATTTGTTTTTCAAAACAAATTTTACTAAGACATTCAAACAAATGATTTTGCAACATCAATCGATTATGAAAGGTCTAGCTATAAAAGCTTTTGAAATCATAATCAATTGAACATGTAGAAATGCAATATAAGATATGAGAGTAAAAAGCATATCTAACATGTGAAAAATATAATCAAATGATTTTGAAAACCATGATGTATAACTAGAGAAGTACATGAAAACAAAATCAATTGATCATAAGGGAACAATGCATTTTAAGAAATGTAACTTATGAAAGAACAAAAATGCATATGCAACTTGACCAACAAAAGGATTTACCTATAAAGGATAGGTTGGTCAAAGAGGTCCAAGGCCTTAAGGTTTGTCTAAGTATATAACTTTGGGAATCCACCTAAGGTCTTGAGAGGGTTGGTCTTTGAGTTCTATCTTAAAAGTCTTACCAACTATTGGAGATTTGACTTGATAAATTTTCAATTTAGACTTATCACCATGATGTTTAGATTTAACTAAATTTGGCTTAGGATGGTGATTAGTCTTTTGAGGTTGGTGACTTTTCTTCTTAGGAGATGAATTCTCTTTTCTTTTCTTCTTATTTCCTTCCTTAATTTGACTTTTGAATTTTAGATTTAACTTTGCAACTTTATTCAAAAGTTCTTTCATTTGAGTTATGGGAGGTAGGTTGAGAAGCTTTTTATTGATAGATTCTTTTAGAGTTGGTTTAACTTGTTTAAACTTTTTAGAATCTATCTTAGGAGACTCCTTTTTAATAGGTTTAACTTGTTTAGTCTTCTTGGAGTCTTCCTTGATTTTTAGTGTCTTATCCATCATAGAGTTTGATTTTACTTTCTTTGGTTCAAAGATGGGTTTAGACACATTGCTTCTTCTTAATTTGCACTCAAATTTGAAATGCCCTTCATTACCACAATAATGACATTTTGATTTGGGCAATGGAGAGTGAGTGGATGAGAATGAGGACTCACCTTTCACAAATATGTTGGTGAATTTAAGGTCATGTGAAATATTCCTATCATAACCAAGACCCGTCCTATCTCTTTGTGATTTACCCAATTTAAATAACTTTTCAAATTTTTCTTCACTTTGGGTAAATTTGCACTCATATTTTTGTTTGTAAGTTTCAAGTTGAGTGACTTGGTTTTTAAGGGTTGAATTTTCACTTTTAACTTTTGTTAGTTCAAGTTCAATTCCCTTAAATTTGTTTAGCTCTTCATGGGCAAGTTTTAATTCAAATTTAAGTTCATTAACAAACATTAGATCCAAGTTCTAGAGTTTTTAAATTACTTTGAGCATTAGACAAGTTTTCATTGGAAATAGTCAACTTGGATTTTAATGGACAATGTTTTCATCTTGTCTTTTTAAAGTATCTCTTAGATTTAAATTTTCATTTTTAAGCTCATTACAATTTATCTTAATCTCATTTAGTTCATTTTGAGCATTAGATAAATTTTCTTTAGAGATAGTTAACTTGGATTCAAGATTGTTAATGTCTTTATCTTGCCTTTGATCTCTTAATTTAGAATTTTCCTTGTTAAGATTGTCATAACCTATCTTTAAATCTTTTAATTCATCTTGAGCATTATATAGGTTATGCAAAGAGATCATGAACTTAGATTCTGCACAATTTATTAATTTTTCTTTTTCTCTAAGTTCATCTTTTGAAGAGACTAATTCTTTGTTTAGTCTTTTAGATTCTTCTTTTAATCTTCTATTCTTCTTAGAAAGCTCTAAGGATAATGTGCACAAATCCTCATAAGCTTGTTCAATGTCATTATCATTTTCATCATTTTCTTCCACTTTTAATTCAAATTGAGATTCTTTAAATTCATTGTTTGAATCTCCAATAGAAGGAAGAATGAGGGGTCTAGAAGAATCTACCAAAGAATCTACAAAGTCTAAACTAGTGGAATCCATTCTTATGATTTTCATGAAAGCACAACACTAGGGTTTTAACTCTAGGTTTTTACACCTAATCAAGAGTTCCAAACACTTGATCCTAAAAATAGAGTACCTTGCTCTAATACCAATTGAAAGTCCGATGGAATCCTAACCCTAGGGGGGGGGGGGGGGTGAATAGGGTGAGCTAGACTTAATGACTAATTATGACCAATTTTAATTTCTTTAAAACAAACTAGTCACATGTGATGATTAAACATACAATATGCGGAAGCTTAAATAAACAATCACCACATTGCAATCACCACAACACAAGATTTATAGTGGTTCGGCCTCAATGCCTACATCCACTACCGGCTTGTGTATCCAACACCCCACCGGATTTCCACTATTATGCTTTTCAAAAGGCTAAGCAATAACCTCTACAACTATGCTTTTCTAGGCTAAGCAATAACCTTACAATGTGCTTTTATAGGCTAAGCAATAACCTTTACACAATGCTTTTCTTAGGCTAAGCAATAACCTTAATACATAAAAGATTTCTCTCAAAGAAAGTGTCTTCACAAAACACTCTTATGAGATTACAATTTAAGCTCTAATAAATTGCCTCTAAATAGGCGGATATGAAATTGAAAAACTAACTCTCACAGCACTCTATGAAATGCAAAGATGTATGCTCATGATGTGTGTGTGTGAATACTTCAATCAAGTTAAAAATGCAAGGTCAATCAATTTATGCTAATAGCATTTAAAAGTTTAATGCACATAAAAAGATATGATTGAAGTGTAATGCAAATCACTTGTAGAAAATGCAAACTTGTTAATGATTATGAAAATCAAAATGTCACAAGTTGAATGAAACTAATTAAGATTAAAACAAGTGATGCATGTTCAATGTTGTTTTCAAAAATAAATTTGTTTAACTAAACTTAAAATAGATTGAAAACAACAAAGAGGATTCAAACTAGTTATAGAAACATGTTATTAAGGAAATCAAAGATTTTGACTAAACATGTTTAAGAAGTTTTCTAAAATAACCTTGATTTGAATCTAAGTGAAGAATCCAATAAAATCAAAGATTATAAGAAGAATGGATTCAACACATCATAGTTATCATGCTATTAAACATTTCCCAAAGATTTAAACAAAGCATATAACATATGATTAGTTTAAGCAAAGCTTACTTAGAGATTTAACTTCATTAATCCAAGCTTGAGCTTTACTAATGACCCTCTTGGTCTCTCTTAGTTCATCCCCTTTATCTTCTCTCCAAACTCCTCAAAGATGGCTTGGAAGCTCCAAAATGTTCAACACCTTTCTCATGGGAATGAACCCCTTTTTATACTCAAAAAGTTGAGTTCTGCGAGTGCCCGGTCGACCTGCACTTTCCCGGGTCGACCTGGGCTTCAACGGTCATAAAACTGACCATTTGACAAAAGGCTCAACGGCCACTTTTTCGGTCGACCTGCAGTGTCTTCGGTCGACCGGGTCCATGGGCTCGGTCGACCGGCCACACTGCGGGTCGACCGGGTCCCCTGGACCATTTCCCCCAAAAATGCATATTTTGCATATTTTAAAGTATTTTTCCTTGGGGATTTTTTGGGCCAATAAATCAAGCTTAGAATCATGTTTTAAATCATTCTAAGCGGCTTAAAAAACATGAAACATAAAAAGCCAAAAAGATTTCAAACTTTTAAAACAATGGCTTGCTTGATTTATAAAACTCTTTTTCAAAATGAATGCATCCAAGATTAAGACCAAAACATGCATGAAACAATATGATTTACAATATTTAAAAACAATGCATGTGTAAATCAAGATTTCAAGATTTTCTAAATCAGTGCATGTGTGTGAATTCAAATGATGAATAAAATAAATGATGCATCCATCAAATTGCAATAAACAAAAACCTAACATGGAACACGTGATGAAAAATTCAGAAAATTAAAAGGATGATGCTACTCACCTAGCTCGCTTGAGCTTTTCCTAGCTTGGTTGTACGAATCCTCCCTTCTTCAGTTCGGCGCAGTGCCTGCAAAGCTTAGATGAGAAATGCCAACAATGCATAAGAAAAGACATAATGCATTGAATGTATAAATGCTAAAAAAATGCATAGATGTACAAGAAATGCAAAAGTGTGTTCGCAAGCCAAAAAAAAAATGCCCCAGTGTGGGCCGCCGATCTAATCTTGGTCTCGTAACCATACGACCTGCAAATCTGAAATGCAAGATCAGTATAGCATCCTTTTTTTTTTTTTTGCCCCTTGCACAATTGTGCAAGGTGAGTTATCCACTTTCTCGGTAAAAGTGTCAAGGGGGCCATCATAATCAAGAACAAAGTTTTTTTTTTTAGAAATGCAAACTTAAGGGAAAGAAAGAAAAACTGCAAAATGAACAAACTGTTAGTCTTTAAAATGCATGAGGCATACATGTATGTGTGTACGAATGTATGATGTGTTAGTGTGTGCAATGAGTGTTTCAAAGTCAGTAGAATGCATGCATTGAGAACTTTGACCATGAATTAGGAAAGTTTTTTTAATTTAAAAAAAATGCCCCAGCATTATTTAACGAAATATACTCCAGGGAAATATGAGTGAACGTAACTTGGTCAAAAAGTAACTTCTAAATCCGAAGGATGCAATGAAAGTGGTATCCCTCATTTCTGATTCCATTGCCACCACGACAATCGTCTCACGTTTTCAATTCCCTCCTCAAACTAGCATAATATTTTCTTTGACTCTGCAACTCATTATCCTGGTGTAAAAGATGTGTTGTGTGTGCAATAGGAAATTGACTGTCGTGAATTGGGTGCTGTGACTTTAGGCTATCTTTCATTTGGCTCACTTTGCGGTAGTCCATATCATCTGAGTCTAGGCTTATTGAAGGATAATGATTTTTTTTTGACATGTGACTGTGCAATGCCTGGGTCCCTTAAGCTTTCTAATTAATCCATGTCAAGAGCATTTGGCCAATGACTCCCAAACAAGATGGCTTTAGGGCACTAGGTATGTAAATACCCCGACGGGCTTACTATGTAAATACCCCGACGGGCTTACTAGCTCGGGTTAAAAAGGCTACGAACCCAGACTAGTCACAAAACTTTCATTCTTTTCAGGATTTTTAACTAAACATTTTTTTTAAAACATGTGACTGTGCAATGCCTAGGTCCCTTAAGCTTTTTAATTAACCCATGTATCGAGCATTAGGCCAATGACTCCCAAACTAGATGGCTTTAGGGCACTAGGTATGTAAATACCCCCGATGGGCGTACTGGATTGGGTTAAAAAGGCTACGAACCCAGACTATTTCCAAGGTCACCGGCAACCATGGGGACTTTGGTCCCTTTTGGCGGCCAATTTTCGGCCTTTTCCCATTTTTTCTGTTTCTTTCTTCTTCTGTATTTTTTCTGACATTTTTTCACATTATTGGCCTAATTTCCCTCTAGAAAGCTTGATGAGAAGCTTTGCATATAAGAGTGCAAAGTTTCTGATTTTCCAGGAAAGCCAAAGACTTTGTCGCACAGAGTTGCCGATTTGCCGTCAGAAGCAAAAACTGGGTCAAACAATGTTGGAATGACCTGAGATTTGAGGTGAAGCCTCCTGATCAATAAATAATACCAACCATAGGCTTTTGTTTGAGTTTTGGAGCCGTGTGGGGTCTTGTTGCCAGTAGACTTGATTCTGTCGCGAGGAAGATGTCGCGTTTGATGTACGATCAACCGATGTCCGATTGAATTAAATTTTGACAGGGAGCCTATTGGATTCATTTTGAGACGATCCATTAGCTCCGATTTGGAAATCATGGTCCCGGGGAGCTTCACCGCCTTGAGGCCTGATTTGGCTTCGTACAGTCAAAACTGGTCAAATGTTGTCGAAATGACCTGAAACTTGACATTTAGCCCTTTGGAAGCATTTTGAAGTGACCCATGTGCTCTGTTTGTTGAGTGATGGCCTCGGTGGTTCTCACCGTCGAGAGGCTTGATTTTGCTGCTCGAGGGTTGATGCAGGGTCAAACGTTGTCTATTTGACCTGAAACTTGGCGTGGAGCCTCTTCGAGGTATTTTGGGACCATCCACAGATTCTGATCGAAGATCTGATGTCTTTGATGTTGTCACCGCCAAGAGCTCCTGTTCAGCTGCCGGAAGAGTGAAGTTAGGCCAAACAATGTTGAAATGGCCCGATACTTCATATGTACTCTTCTTTTGGCTGTTTTGAAGGACCTTACAGTTTTTGTTTGATTCTAACAAGATTTCATTTCTTGGACTAGCATGGCCTGTTTGTGGTAGGCTGCAGCTTAATATAGCTTCTTGATGTTGAAGAGGCAAAGTGACTTTTTTGGTGTCAACAAATGCCCCCTCGAGGTACAGCGACGAGTTGCTTAACTTTTATAGCCGATGTGCCTCGAATAGAACTTTGAAGGAGAGTCTTTGAACAATCGTTCTTTTGGTAGAGTAGCCTTTTGAGTTTCGAGGGGAATTTTACGGTAGTGAGAGGGATCACGTCCATCTCAAGGCAAAGTTTTGAAAATGACATGAGAGATTTGGATTTTGGGTTTTTGGGTTTTCTTTTTGACCTTGTGACCTAACAAGCTGTATGTGGCAGGTTAGGGGTTCAAGTTTGGTTTTTTGGTTTTGACTTTGTGACCTAACAAGCTGTATGTGGAAGGTTGGGGGGGGGGGTAAGGATTTGGTTTTTGACCTTGTGACCTAACAAGTTGTATGTGGCAATTTAGGGGGTCAGGATTTATGTCACGCCCCGAGCCTGAGATTACACACATCCCGAGGCGCGACACACGCCCGCGTGGAAATTCGAGTCAACTCCTTGACTCTAAGTCCCCACGTACGGAATTTACCCACAGGATATCACGTGTGAGGTTTATATTTTTCGATATGCCTGTATAATTTGTCAAATAGATATCCAATTAACATACCACAATCATCAAGATATAGAGCATAAGGGTCCATGAGCATAGATTTAAGATTCAAGTTTAAGAGATAGAAAGAGAAGAAGTAAGTTAATTAAGTTTACAATCCCAAAACTAACAAGTTTATAAGCTAATACAAAATATGTGGCAATCCTAGCCACGGTCAGTGGGTCATTTAAACGTCCATTTCTCATCATACGGATGTCTAGAAGACATCATCAGGAGTCCACTCTGCTACGTTGTGTGGAGGTTCCTCTTCCTCAAGGATCTCCGGGGCAATGGCGTCAATGTATTCACCTGTAACGCCAAGTGTAGCACCATTAGACTAAGCTAAGCAAGACAAACATATACAGTCCATATAACATGTATCAAATGAATCATCAGACAGGTATAAATCATAAGAGATCAAGGAATAATCACTAGGCATATCAGTGCATGAATTAGCATGAAACATATGAGTCATAGATAACAGATAACATATTAACAAACTAGTTGGCACAACCACATAAGCTATGTTCTCTCAAGTTAATCATATAACATGAAATAAAATGAGAGCAGAATATCAGGACAGGACAGGGCGGTGCTACTAGGAGACAGAGGTACCCAGAATTCTCCATCGTAGACCTAGGGTGCCGGTAAACCCTCAGAATATATTCCCATCTGCAGAGGGCCAGAAGTTTACTAAACCCACACTTAGCCGGGTCCGACTTAGATAGGGTCGAAGCTAAGTGGCGCCGACTCATAGAGTGCAATATACCAACAACAGAGCAGGTGCAGAACAGTGTAAATCAGATACAGGGCATATACAGGACAAGACATATAAATAACAAATCGAAACTTACTGAAATATACTGAACAAAGCCAGAAATAATGTAGCATGACACATGTGAAACAGAAAATACATAACTGGACAGAAGCATGATCAAGTCATACTAGAATACTAGAAACGGAATGCAATGCATGTACATACAGATCATATACGGAGTCAAGATGTAATTCAAGCCAAGTCTACGGTCTTGGGAACACATGTGGTCTTCACCGTCCAACTCGGGTAGTATTAAAAGTTCGACATTATCGGGCTACAAGGACCCCTTGGCGTTACATAATTTGGATGTCGAATCCCTTAATAGAACACATTTGGTTCAGTTGCAATCCGAAGAACACAATGCCCCTTTTGTGGGTACGGGTGCTCAATCCATATCCACAATTAAACAAACCATCGGTCATGATAAAAGTTCAGGGTGCACATCCTACAGGTCTATCTATCGGGCCAATCATCTAGAACAAGCTACGGTCCAAAGTCCGTCTCATGGAAACGTCCATTTGTCACAATTATGTAAAATCCAACATATAATCTTTTCCAAGGCTCAAATCAAATAAAATCACTTTTTGTTGGGTTCTACACATCATGAGCTTTCCAACGGTATGTAGATCTCCAAAAACGGACTTACGGTTAAAAAGTTATGGTCGTTGGAAAATCTGCATACTGCAAGTATCAGGTTCGCTCAAGCGTTCAGATGTTCGCTCGAGCGGACCCCAGACAGAGAGCCGTTCGCTTGACCGGACCAAAGTTCGCTCGAGCGAACTCTCCCAGAGAGCCCTTCGCTCGAGCGTTCACTCACGCTCGCTCGAGCGAACTGTCAAATCCTGGGTTCCGAAAATCTGAAACTTCTTGATTCCTCTCAAGCCATTCAAGGCATTTCATCAGGTTTTAAAACACTACCAATAGGTATCTTTGAGCTTCCAAAATGCTCATCAAAACCATCAATAAACCCATATACATTAACAAAAGAAATAACCCACAAAAATCCATTTTTTGAGCAAGAAGAAGGGTATCTAAGCAAGATTGCATATATTCATGAATCAAACAAGAAATCATGCATACAAATGTATAAGTTTAGCTTGCCTTGGTGCTTTGAGCTAACTCTCACACTCCAAATCTTTTCTAATCAAGAATCCCCAAAATGCAAGCTCAAATGCCCTAAAATGGTGAAAACGAAAATGAATGAAATGAATGAGGAAGGAGATGATGCATACATGATTTGTAGCTTTCCAAGATGAAGGAAATCAAATGGAAATGCTTAGTGAAGAAAGAGCTTACCAAAAGCAAGAAGAAAGAAAGATGAGTGGATGCTTGAGCTTGGAAGATGTTGTCTTGGTGGAGAAGATGAAGTGGTGGCTAGCTTCTACTCATGCTAGGAGTCTTGGTTGATTGCTTGAGATGAGGAAGGAAGAAATGGAGAAGAAGAGTAGAGAGGAACTCTCAGCTGGAAATGAAGGAAGAAGAAGAGGAAAAGAAGAATAGCTGAAATGGGTTTTATCCCAATTTTATCCTGCACTTGCATGCAAGTCCACAAAATGGACTGAAATTGCAAGAAAGGGCTTGGAGCTAACGAATGGGCTGGGAATGGGCCTACATGGATCCAAATTTGATGGGTCAAGACATGAAAGTTAAAGCCCATGAAATGCCCTATGCAATGCATTAAAAACCCAAAAATTTCTAAACACACACAAAACCCAAAAACACTCCAAAAGTCATAATCTACCTAGTAAACATCCATTAAGCAATTAATCTAAATTAGTTAACTCTAAAATGAGATTAAGGCGGGTCGGGGTGTTACAATTTAGACTTTGGTTTTTGGCCTTGTGACCTAACAAGCTGTATGTAGCAAGTTAGGGGACCAGGTTTTGGGTTTTAGTTTTGGCCTTGCGACCCAACAAGCTGTATATCGTAGGTTAAAGGATGGTTTTTTGTGAAATGTCAATTTCAAGATTTTGGCTTAATTTGAGGTTGGATGGTTTGGATTTTTGGAAACTGATGAGGCTTGGATTTTTTTATTTTTTGTATGGTCCAATCAACTAAAAAGAGCCATGGAACCATTTTTGTATGCTCTTGGTAAGAGGGATTTTTCTTTGACTAAAAGCCTCTTTTAGTGCCTAGGTGGTCAAACCTGGCTCATGTGGGCTAACCCATGAGGCCTTAAGTTTTTAGGATGGCTTAGGTCTCATGTGGTGTCATTTTGTAAAGAATATCTAAAAATATCTCCTTTGGATAGAGAATATCTAAAAATATCCTTACTTGGATAGAATCTCTCATGTTCCCTTTACTTTGGGAGAGAATATCTCAAAGTATCTTTCTTTGGGAGAGAATATCTCAAATCCCCTCTCTTTTGGGAGAAAATCTGTCTAACTCCTTTCTTTTGGGAGAGAATTTCTCAAAGGATCTTTCTTTTGGGAAGGTTGCTAATTTGTAGCACTTACCTCCTTACTTTTCTCCTTGTTTCCTCCTTTGGCCTTTTCTCTTCTATAAAATCAAAAGGAGATTGGATCTCTTGCTCGTATTGCTTTCTTTTGAAAAAATCTCAAGAGCGCTTCAAGACCAAGAGTTCTTCAAGAATTTTCAAGCTTTCTTTCTTCTTCTCCATCAATGGCTTTGAGTAAGTCTTCTTTTCTAAGAAAACTCCATTGTAAAAGTAGGATGGTAAAAAAAGTTTTTCTTTCTTTTCTTCTTCTCTTTCATTTTTTTTTTATTTTTTTTAACGTGTTTCTTCTTTTTTTTTATTTTCACATTTTTCTTTCAAAGTGTTTAGCTTTTTTTTCTATTGTGGCCGTACGGCCGCGTGGCCCGCCACTCCCATTTTTGTTCTCTTTTTTTTTCCCCTCCTTTTTTGGAAGGTTTCTCCTTTTTTTTTTGCACACCATGATAATGTGGTTTATGCAAATCAATATGTTCATGCATTTTTATTTTTTTTTATGCATCAAATAAAAGGCTAGGATTTCTAGGTTAAGCCAACATGAGTTTTGGGCTAGAAAAAGTTTGGTTGGTTTTGACCAAGTTGGGTTGGAATTGGTCAAACTTTTGTCAAAGGTTTCCTAGCACCTAATGCATGACAATTTACTTTCTATGCATGATATTTGTAAATTGAATTGGGAGCATGATATGATAGCACATACCTGGAAATCTTTGCAAGTTTTTGGAGTTTGGAGCTAGCAGCAGTGTTGAGCCCATCTTCAAGCTTCCTATTTCTTTTGGGGTGTTTCCCTTTTCTTCGTAATTGCCCCGGAACCATGTCAAAATTTCGCCAGATTTTTTCTTTAGTGTAATTCTGTCATTCTGATGATTGATCTTTTTCTCGTTTCCAATCTTTGCTGGTGGTTCCTTCAGAACGAATAAGGGTAAGGAGCCCGTTAGCAGCGTACCCCGCCGATCTGCTAGGTCTTCCAATGCGGCTGTTCAGCAAGCCTGGGAGACAGTCCGGTATGTGGAGTTTGGAAGAGTGTGACTCCCTCAATAAAGATGAGATGAGGCAACGATTGATCACTCTCAAGGGTGAGGAGTTCTACAAGATCATGGTAAGCAATCAACCTTGGGTCATGGACTATCAGAGCGTTATGCCCTAGCTTACCTTTCTCTTTGGTGATGCAGTCCCTGGCGACATGACATGCCAGAGGAGATGTTTTTAGTTTTCTTACACAGCTGATGGTGAGGAGAGGACTGTTGTTTCCCGGTCAACTTTTGATCGTACTATCTCGATCAACAGCCTTTCTCCCACATGCTCTAACAGGGAAGATCCTCCAAGCTGGGTGAAGAGGACCAATGTGATTAAGACCGGGATATTTGTTGGCGGTCCTTCCGAATATACGAAGAAGTCGCTTGCCCGTATGGACATGTTGATGCCGGCCAGCGGCTACTAAGGCTCTGATTATCTATCTGTCGATTTGAGACCGGTGGGCCATGGCATTTTCAGCACTGACGGCAGCAATTGGGTGATGCCTTTTCGACTTCGTGGCCATTTCAGTGCTGACTCCGATTGGCAGTCGTGGACCGATCGCATCCTGCTGATTGGTGGCTTCGTTCTGAAGGAAGTCGGGATCTTTGATGCTGTCCATGCTTTTGGGGAGACCGTGATATTTTTCGACGAGGCTTTCATGGCTATGTTGGAGCCGTTCCTTCCATAAACCAACGCTTTTGTTGTCACAAATGGTGAAATTGGTTTTTTCTTTGAAGGAGCTAAGCACCATTACTAGGTTGCTTATCCTTGGCAAACTCTATGAGGACTTCATGCCTATCGATAGCGTCCTTGAGGACCAGTCTGAGGAGTTTAGGCTTAATTACTTTAGGCTTAATTACTTTCAGCTTGTCGCCTTCTATGGTTTTTGGAAGGAGAAGGAGGGCTCGAAAGTCAGTTCCAGCAATTGGAAAAGTTTTAACTCTTCATTCCCCAACTTCTTTTACTGCAAGGAATCTTCTAATAGCACAACCCAGGAAGCCAGAGCTAAGGATCTGGGTTCGAATAAGACTTCGGACATGCGAGAAGAGTTGAGGGATTTCTTCGAGAATACAGACGCCATTTGTTCTGACATTGCACTGCGGATAGATCTCGTTGTTTACCTCACTTACTGGCTGGTGAAGCTGTCTTTGCGAGTGGAGATGGAATGCACATCAGGCTGCATTGTATTGATCCGGCTTGTCAAATGGCGTTCGGAGAGCAGTTTGCTTTGGTGCCTGCTCTTTATTCCTATTTTTGTACCGAACTACAGGCTGTTGCTTTCTTGGTTCGGCTTGGGCTCCCTATAAATAGAGTATTTTCAGTCCACATCTTTTACTCGTGGTATGTATACTACTCTCCTGGCTTTCATTGGCTGGGTGCTGCACAAAATGATGATCCTCTTATGATTCGGTTGGCTAGGGGTAAAGCTGTCTTCGATCTCTTTTGTTTGCCCGTATCAGGATCCGGCGGTTCAGGGACGTCGAGATGAGGCAATCTTTAGTGAAGCTTTCTCTGAGATGAAGCACAATTGTGTACTGTAGACATCTTTTCATCGACATCCAGCCATATGTACCTTCCCGTTTTGTGCTATAGTTGGGCTTTTCTCAAGGCGTTGTTGGAGCGCTTTCTAGTATAGTGAAGCACTTTGGAGGTTTGCAGGACGGCAGAAATGCATGGGCTTTTTATAGTGCTGAAGACACTACTGCCATGATTTCTTATCCTGAGCTGTCGGCTTTCTAGACTGTCGGCTTTCTAGACTGCCGGGGGCTTTCCAAGAAGGAGCTTGATGTTAAGCGTTCTTCTGGAAAAGGCATCGGGAGATCGGATGGCGTCCGACGATAGGAAGTTTTGGCCTTCCTTTCTGGAAATAAGCATAAGATAGGCTTTCTCAGTGAGCAGGGCGTCATCGGATTTTTGAAGCTGTCCAGGAAGTACCTGACGAGGCCTTAGAGCAGCTGGAAATGGAGAAAGCTAAACTCGATGCTTGGATGCAAGCGGTGCAGAGGCGAGCTTCCGTGGAGTCTATTGGCAGGAGCAGACCGTCCAGTGAAGGGTCAAGTGAGAGACTTGACTTTGACAGTGGAACAGGTTCTTCTGGAAAACCAACCCACAGAGGCAAGAGGCAAGAGGAAGAGGAGTCAACATCGCATCATGGGACGACATGAAGACTCTCCTGACTTGGAAGTTCCTTTCACCATCAATGAGGAGGTGTCGGGGAACGCTGACGATCCTCCGGAAAAGTGGAGCCGAGAAGAAGAGACCATCGGTGAAGGATGATTCTTCATCTTTCTCTTTCCATGTCTTTCATGGAGTTTTCAATGTTCTAATTTGCTTTCACCCCCCATTTTTTAGCAAAGGATGGTGGCTTGGTGATGCCCGAGGTTCCGACCGATGAGGCGGTGACAGATTTGATTGTGGCATCTGAAGAAGGACCGAGGCACTCTGGAGTGATTCTAGAATCTCCAACTGGTATGAGATCTTTTGCTTTTCTTTTCTTTTTTTTTTTGTCTGTGTCGTCGTTTGCTAACATGCCGCTTGCTTTCTTGTTAGCTGACTTGCCACAGAATTCTGATGACTTTGAACCATTCATGGATGCAACTTTTCGTGTTTCATTGTCAGGTTGTGAAGTGACAGGAGAGATCCCATCGCTTTCTTCAGAACCAGAGCAAGGGGTGCCAAAGGTTGATCTGGAGGTAGGGACTTTTACAACCAGTTCTGACACGGCAGAGGCAAGACCTCGTACTGAGATTCCTTCCCCTGTGGCTCCAATTGGAAAGAGTTCTTTTATTACTCTTCCAATGAGGCATGGTATGAGCAGCCGACCAATGGAGCGGGGTGAATCTTCATCTAGGCCATCTCTTCAGTTTACGAAGAAGGTGTTGCACGGGTTTTTGAGCTCTTGGATCGAGACTCTTTTTTTTTGGACACTTGGATGCCAGATTCGGCATGGTCCAGCATGTGTAGGATATTCTCACTGATGCCGAAGAGGTTGGTCTGGATGTCAAAGGTGCCAGGACGATCGTTGATAGAATCATTGCACTGGGCGACAAGTGGTCCGAGACCAAGGCTTTTCCTGATGGTGACTTTTTCTAGGAGATGTTCTTGGACCGTGCTAATAAACCTCAGTCTGACATGGATGAGACTACACAGAGTAGGAAGCAGTCTTTCCGGGAGAGGAACATCACAAAGTTAGCCATCATTGAGCTGAGGCATGACGTTAACTGCCTTGATAGGGAGGTCGTCGAGGCCAGGCGACGTCTTGAGCAATTAGAGGCGCAAGTCGTGGCCAAGTGGGTTGCTTTAACAAAGGCTCGTGCCAAGGATAGGACCTTGATCCGCCAGGTTGCAGATGCAGATCGTGTTCTCAAAGAGAGGACTCAAGAAAACGCACAACGGCAAGCTTCCCGGTGCCAAGGACGGGTTACAGCATCTCATGGATAATATCTTAAGAAGCGTGCCTTGGAAGCTATGATAGCTGAGGCCAGAAGATTACTTGAGGAGCTGAATCTTTGGCTGGAGGCTATGTTTGGCTAAGCTCCTAGTCTCTCTTTTTGTAACAGAACCTCTTTTTTTTTTTTGGTACCACATGTATACACACATATATTTTTTGGTACTCTCTTTTTTTGTAGTGCTTGTGAGCACTTCTCTTTTGTTTTCCATTCCCTCCTTTCACTTAAATCTTTTTATGATGAAAGCAATACTTAAATGGGAATGTTTGTTTGAAAATTTGATCAAAAGTTTATCATTTTGTAAAAATCTTTTGTTAAATGATTGTTTCGGCATGGGAGCCAGATCTTGTTTGTGGCATGAGAGCCAAATTTTGGTTTATGGCATGAGAGTCCAAATTTGTTTTTGGCATGAAGGGCATAAGAGCTGATTTTTGGCGCGAAAGCCAGGTTTTGTGGCATTGATACCCGATTTTTGACATGAAAGCCAGGTTTTTGGCATGAGAGCCAGGTTTATTGGCATTTATAGCCGATTTTTGTGGCATTGATAGCCGATTTTGGCGTGAAGACAGGTTTTTTGGCATTTATAGCCGATTTTTATGACATTGATAGCCGATTTGGGGTGAGAGTCGGGTTTTGGTTTTCAAAATGCAAGTATCGACTAAAAATCACCTCCCTGCTGAATGGTCTTGCAAGTATTGATGGAATGTCGTATCCTCGCGGTTTGGGTGAAAGTATCGACTAAGCGTCGCTTCCTTATTTTTCAAAAATTTTATTTTGCGGGTACTGACTTGATGTCGTTTCCCCACGTTTTTTGAAATTTTGAGGTCTTTTGGACCTCTGTTTTCTTTGAAATTTGGGTTGTGGATATCAACTGAAAGGTTGTCTCCACTATTTTGCAAGTATCGATGAAATGTCGCTTCCTTGCGATTTTGGAAGTATCGAATGTGGTTCGCATTCTTTTGATTTTTGGGTTGTGCAGTATCGACTAAGCGTCGCTTCCCAGCGGTCTGAAAAACCTTTTTTTTTTGTTTAAAGACACGAGGGTCGTAAATTTTGACCTAAAACCATTTTTGCGGTAAAAGGCAAGGCGGACTAGGGTGGAGATTCCTGAATCCTGATTTTGTGTCAAACCATAAATTTCGGGTTCAAGGGTTAAAAATTTTGGTCAGGTTAGGAAAAAGGTTCCTAAACTTAGGTTTTTTTTTTTAATTATGAAACAATGAAAGTAAGCATTGTTTTGAGTTTTTCTTTTTTCTTTAGAAATTCCAACATAAGGATGAAAATTCCAAAAGGAACGGGTTTGATGAGAAAGTACCAGGGAATAGGCTTTGGCCGGGCAGGTGTCGCTCTGACCCAGTGGGGTAAGTCTTCAAGGGTAGTACCGCTTCAAAAACTTATCGTTGATGGGCAGCATATATCTGTCACCCTCCATGATTAGGAGAGCATATGCGCCGTTGGAGAAAACCTTGTCGATGACATAGGGTCCCTCTCATTTTGGCTCAAACTTGCCTTTGGACATGTGAGAGAAAACCATTGGTCTTTTTACCGTAAGAACCAAGTCACCCTTTTTGTAGGTGCGTTGCCTGACATTCTTGTCGAAAGATCCTGCCATGCGTGCTTGGTAAAGTTCAATGCTTTGTAGAGCTTCGAGCCGTCTCTAGTCGAGATTGTCCAGCTCTTAGAGTCACAACTTCACATTGCTTTCTTGAGTCATGTCATTTTTCAAAAATACCCTTACGGAAGGAATTTGTACCTCCAAGGGAAAGACAGCTTTGTTAGGATTTTTGTATATTGCAATTTGATGGATGCATTATCATTTTAGCATCATTTGAATTCTCACACATGCATTGATTTTGAAATACTTGAAATCTTGGTTTTCACTTGCATAGTTTTAAATCTTTCAAATCTTTTGTTTCTTGCATGTCTTGATTTTAAACCTTGGATGCATTTAATTTGAAAAAGAATTTTTTATATATCAAGCACGCCTATGGTTTTAAAACTTTCTTATCATTTTAGGCTTTTTATATTTCATGTTTTTAAACCTCTTAGAATGATTTAAAATCATGTTTCCATCCTTGATTTAATGGCTCAAAAAATCCCCACAAGAAAATCTTTGAAAATATGCAAAAATGGGAATTTTTGGTCCCGGTTGACCTGCAGTGTAGTAGGTCGACCGAGCCAATGGTAGGTCGACCGAAGACACTACAGTTGACCAAAATGTGTCCGTTATAGATTTTTTCAAACGGTCATATTTTTGCCTGTTGAAGGGCAGGTCGACCGAGCTGTCTATGGCGTCGACTGAAGACACGCCTGTAGTCACTTTTTTACTATAAATATGAGTTCATTCCCATTGAAAGAGGGTGGAACATTTTACAACTTCTAAGCACTCTTTGAGGAGTTTGGAGAGAAGAAAAAGGGGATGAACCAAGTGAGATTAAGGGGTCATTAGTAAAGCTAAAGCTTGGATCATTAAGTTAAATCATCAAGTAAGCTTTACTTTTATTAATCATATGTTTTATGCTTTGACTAAATTGTTGGTAAATAATTTTTAGCATATTAACTATGATGTGTTGAATCCATTCTTCTCTTAATCTTTGATTTTAGTTATTGGATTCTTCACCCTTGATTTCAAGCCAAGTCTTGTTTTAAACTTTGTCAATCATGCTTAGCCAAAATCTTTGATTTCTTTATAGCATTATACATTAACTTGTTTGAAACTCTCTTTGTTGTTTTCAATCTATTTGAACTTTAGTTAAACTAGTTTGTTTTGAAAACAACATTGATTATGCATCACATGTTTTAGACATTATTAATTTCATACAACTTGTAATCTTTTGATTTTAATAACATTAACAAGTTAATTGTTTTTCATGTGATTTGCATATATCTTCAATCAAATCTTTTTATGTCCCTTAAACTTTAAAATGCTTTGAGCATATATTTTGATTGAACTTATTTTTAACTTGATTGAAGTTTTCATACACACACTTCATAAGCATTCATCTTTGTAATTCTTAGTGTGTTTGTGTGAGTTGTTTTACAATTTCATATCCGCCTATTTAGAGGCAATTTATTTGAGCTTAAATTGTAATCTCTTAGAGTGTTTTGTGAAGACACTTTCTTTGAGAGAAATCATTTACTTGTATGGTTATTGCTTAGCCATTTAAAAGCATTGTGTATAGGTTGTTGTTTAGCCTAGAAAAACAACATTGTAAGGTTATTGCTTATCCTTGGAAAGCATATTGTAGAGGTTATTGTTTAGCCTTTCGAAAAGCACAATAGTGGAAATCCGATGGGGTGTTGAGTCACAAGCCGGTACTGGATGTAGGCATTGAGGCTGAACCACTATAAATCTTGTGTTGTGGTGATTGTGTTTGTTTAAGCTTCCGCATTTTGTTTGATTAATCATCACATGTGACTAATTGATTTAAAGAATTTAAAATTGGTCATAGTTGGTCACTAGCTGTAGCTCACCCTATTCACCCCCCTCCCTCTAAGGTAGGATTCCTCGGACTTTCAATTGGTATCAGAGCCTCGTTTTCTATATTAGGATCAAGTGTTTGTAACTCTTGATTAGGTGTAAAAACCTAGAGTTAAAACCCTAGTATTGTGCTTCCATGAAAATCATTAGAATGGATTCCACTATTTTAGATTGTGTAGATGTGTAGATTCTTCTAGACGCCTCCTTCCATCAAATGGAGATTCAAACATTGAAATTAATGAATCTAAATTTGAATTCAAAGAAGAAGAAAATGATGAAAATGAAATTGACATTGAACAACCTTATGAAGAATTGTATACATAATCCTTAAAGCTTGATAAGAAGAATAAAAAATTAAAAGAAGAATCTAAAAGGCTAAACCAAGAATTAGTCTCTCCTAAAAATGAACTTAGAGAAAAAGATGATTTAATAAATTATGTAGAATCTAAGTTCATGATCTCTTGACATAATCTATCTAATATTAAAGATGACATAAGAGAATCAAAGATAGATTGTGATAATCTTAATAAAGAAAATTCTAAACCAAGAGATCAATTAAAAAGGCAAGACAAAAACATTAACAATTTAGAATCCAAGTTAACCATTTCTATGGAAAATTTATCTAATGCACAAATTAAGATAAAAACTCTAGAACTTGGATCTAATGTTATCAATGAAGTTAAATTTGAATTAAAACTTGCCCATGAAGAGCTAAACAACTTTAAGGGAATTGAAAATGAATTAACAAAAGTTAAAAATGAAAACTCAACCCTTAAAAACCAAGTCACTCAACTTGAAACCTACAAACAAAAGTATGAGTGCAAATTTACCCAAAATGAAGAAAATTTTGAAAAGTTATTTAAATTGGATAAATCTCAAAGAGATAGGACGGGTCTTGGATTTGATAGGAATATTTCACATGACCCTAAATTCACTAACACATTTGTGAAAGGTGTGTCAGACCCCGTCCCAGGTTTGAATATTTAATTATGTTTTAATCGCGATTAGTGGATAAGTGGGGTTAGTGGACGATTAGCTTATTTTATTAAGCTAGATTAGGTTGTTTGATTAGCTTTGAGAACCTTTGTTAGTCCTTGACTTAAGTTTGACACGGGCCGGGGCACCCGTGGATTATGTGTGAAATTGTTGAGTTTATTTATGATGCTTGCAAAATCCCAATTTATGTGCATTTCGACTTATTTCATCTAGATCGTCAACTTTCATGTTTTGGCCAACTTGATTTTGTGATCAGATATCGCGTTTTTTCGAGAAAAAGGGGCAAAACTGACATTTCACACAAAACCTGTACCCAAATTTTGAAAATTCCAGAAATTGTCAAAAATATGCTTTTTGGAAAGTAGAAATTTCGCCGATCATTTTTGTCTTCTTCGTCGTTTTCGTTCGGGGCCCGCAAGTACCGTTTCTAGGCTTGTGAAGATCGGGGCCCACAATGATTTGTCTCTTAAGAAGAGAGCTCTTCTTCTCCTTCTTCATTTCATTCCAGCAAGTTCTTTGGCTAGGTTTTCTTTCTCTTCTCCCTTCTCACTCTCTCTCATCTGGAACTCTCACTTGGTGAGGTATTCTTAGAGGATTGATCTCCTCAAACTCTTCCTCCCTCTTCAAGCTTCCTAAGGATACCATTCTTGAGGAGTTTGAGCTAAGAGAAGCCCTCCATTCAAGCCTTTCTTCTTTGTTAGGGTTCCTCAAGGTTAGCATTGGTTTCCTAAACTCTAGATCTTTGCTTTCCTCTCCATTTGGAGTGTTTTAATCCCATTTGCTAAGGTTTTCATTGAGGATTCACAAATGTTGACATTTTAGGGTTTCTTGGGAAAAATTTTTTGGGCTTTTGTAGATTTGGAGCTTGAAGCTCTAAGGCTTTGTTTAAGGAGTGATTTTGATCACATCTTGGCTAGAGGCAAGTATATTCCAACATTAATGTGATGCTTTCCCTCATTTGGCTCTATTTCATGAATTTTCCCTTTTTGTGATAATCTCCTTTAGTTTATGGTTTGCTTTGATTTAATGGACCATCTTAATAGTTATCTTAATTTATGTTGTTGTCTACCGTGCATTGGAAGTTTGTTATCATTTTGGTTTCTTGGAAAAGTTGGTTTCATTGTGCTCAAATGGTGTTCAAAGAAATGGAAAAGAACTTGGATTCTTGTAAAAAGTGTTAAGTTTGTGTTAATTAGATGATTATGAATGATGATTTGAGGATTTGTGAAGCTTAGGAAAGGGCCCAAGATGTTGTAGAATTATGTATGGAAGGAGGGAATGGAAATGATCAAGAAAGGAGGAAGAAAACACAAAAAAGAAGAGGTTTCCTGCACTCGGGCCGGACTGGGCAGGCCCAGTCCGCTCGAGCGACCCACTGGGTCGCTCGAGCGGACCAGGCACTGTCTGGGTCCGCTCGAGCGACCCACTGGGTCGCTCGAGCGACCCAGCTACTGTCTGGGTCCGCTCGAGCGAGCCCAGCTCAGTCTGGGCTCGGGTTTAGGCCTGTTTGAGGCTGTTTGATGGCCCAGTTAGAGAGTGTGATGAGCCCATTTCCTAGGTGTCCTTTGGGCCTGTTTTAAGGTCAATTCTCGGGCTGTTTTTGGGTCCTAATGTTGGGCTATTTATGACATGAATTGTGGGCTAATTTAGGGATTGTTTGGGCTTGTTTTCAATGGATTGTTTGAGCTTGGATAAGGCCAGCTGTGGGCCTGATTAAAAGGGATCTAAACCTACTTCTAAGGAAGATTTATCGGGTACAACATTCAAGTCCACTTCAAGCCTATGTCCAAGCCCAATTCAGCCCCTTTTATCCTTTTTATAAGAGAAGCCCATTCAACCTTTTCAAGCCCAGAACTCATGGCAAGATGTGTCTTAGACTATGGCCAATACCACTTGGGAAAACCCTCAAGTCTAAGTATACATTTAATCCCTTATGATTGTCAACGATCTTCAGTGGCACCAAATCAATTTCTTTAATGACAATAAAGGGGGTCAAATGTATATCGAGACTACCCGCTTAGTCGACCGACCCATCATACATACTCTTGTATAAAAAGACTTTTGTTTTTGGTTCTTTCTCCAATTCTTTTATTGTTTTGAAGTGGGTTACCCCCATATTTAGAAATGATGGAACTACTCACCTGTTTTGCTTGGCTTTGCCCATATGCATTTGTTTGGAGTAGTTCTCTATCGATTTTGGAAATGTATCTTATAAATAGAATTGCATTTCTTCGAGGTTTCGGATTTTCACTAAAATGGCACCACTAGGCTTAGGTCACCTTGTCGGACTGATCATCCGGCTTGGGTCTTTATTTTGTTTGCCAGCTGCAGTTTGGATTCCGTCTGTACCGACCATGGCAACGGTAATTATCCGGTCCCACGAGTAGTGGCTACGGTTCTGTTTGATGACGACTATGTCGTTCCGGTCCCACGATTAGTGGCTACGGTTTGTCTGCTCCGGTTACTTCGGTAACAGGAGAATATAGCTTTATGTGGGTTGCCATTGTTTTTATGCATTTATATTCATCTCATGGCATTTGTTTATGTTACTCATCATGACATTGGATTTGTAAACCATCGAGATGTATCTTTTATCTTTACTTCGGCATTGTTATTAATCGTGATTTAATCGTAGCTCTTACTTATTATGTTTTGTTTTACTTTCATCCTATTATTGTTGTAATTGCTTGCCAGACCGTCGTGTCTGACTCTCTTTTGTTTGGTGTCAGATGTCGAGCCCCTCGCGGTTGAGGCGCACTTCGAGGCGGAACCTATAGTTCCAGTGGAGGGCGAGTGGCAGCCCGATGATGTCAATTAGACGTCGGGTTACCTTGGAGCTGCGATCACATTTTGGGGATTCCATGATATACATTTTGGGTTTTTGTCATGGCCATTGTTGGCTTATTGTCTTTTGGGAAAGTTTGTAATTAACTTTACTTTTGTATCAACTTTAAACTAACTTTGGGGCCCACTGTAAATGTTTCTCTTTTGATGCTAGTCTCATGCGTTCTCATTTTATATCCGTTTGTGAGACTTTTATGTTTGCTACAATGCTTCTGCGTAATTCATTTGTATGGAAGTGATCCTTATATATCACTATTGGATCGGATTCCGTGAATCCTTACCGCGGAAACCTGTGGGAAACTAGCGTGTGCGGGCGGAATTTTCCGGCCCGTCGCGCCGCGTCCCCGGATTAAGGCCTCGTTTAGCGGGACCTCGGTCCGGGGGCGTGACAGGCTTGGTATCAGAGCGAGAAATATTTGAGGCAATTAAAATTGGATTAGAAACATAAGGACGTGGCAAGGATTCGTTAGCATTACCGTTAGTTAGCATCGATTTGGGATTGGGAACGCTTTATTATTATATCTTGTTGTACTAACAAGTTGTTTTGCAGCACTATGCCTCCACGTCGACCTCCGGTAGGTGCGAATGCATCAGGTAGCAATCATGACAGCGAGATTGAAAACCCGGTGACGGGTCAGTTCCAACAACTCATGCAAATGTTAGTCGAACAACAGCAGCGAGCCAATGAAAATCAATCTCGATTTCAAGAACAAATGGCCAAGAAGGATGAGGAATTGACCCAAGTTCAAAGGCAACTGCTTGAAGTGTTGGGTAGAAGGCCGGAACCAGTAGCTAATGTGGAAGCAGTGCAGAATAGGGACAGAGACCCTAATGTTCTATTTGAGAAATTCAGAAAAAGGGGTCCTAAAGAATTTACGGGTCAGGAAGACCCTTTGGCAGCGGATGATTGGTTGGCTCATACCGAGAACATCTTCGACATTTTTGTGTGTACAGGCAGACAGCGAGTTCTTTTGGCAGCCTCCATGTTTACTGGGTTGGCAGACATTTGGTGGAAAACGGTCAAGGAAAGCTATCAGAATATTGCAGATGGGATTGCTTGGGCCACTTTCAAGCAGCAGTTTAGTGAGAAATATGTCCCAGCACATATTAAGAAGCAAAAGGCAGCGGAGTTCCAGTTGCTTAAGCAAGAAGATATGACTGTCCTGGAATATCTTACCAAGTTTGAGAAGTTATCTCGCTATGCTCCAGAGTTGGTGGACACCGAGGAGAAAAAGATCACTAAGTTTATGGATGGGCTCAATCCCATTATTTTGAGAGATGCTTTGGGCGTGGTACCACCGACCACCTTTCAAGAGGCTATCAAAAGGGCCTACAGGTTTGAGGATATAAACAATCAGATTATTAAGGACAACCAAAGAAAGAGGCA
Source organism: Litsea cubeba (assembly GCA_012931725.1). Lineage (NCBI taxonomy): Eukaryota > Viridiplantae > Streptophyta > Magnoliopsida > Laurales > Lauraceae > Litsea > Litsea cubeba. The sequence continues at coordinate 26,134,166 of CM022955.1, read as the reverse complement.
GCAGTTTCAGAGTGGGCAGAAATCATACCAAGGTAAGAAGCAAAAGAAACAGCAGAATGCTCCAACTCAAGGCGGGTGTGAGCATTGTGGCAAAAATCACCCTTCTCAGCAGTGTTATCGAATTTTAGGGGGATGTTTTAAGTGTGGTAGCTCAGACCACCAAGTGAAGGATTGCCCGAAAAATAGGAACCAGGGCAATAGGGCACCTCAGCAGCCGCCAAGGCAAGCCCCTCAGCAAAATCAACAAGTAGTTCAGAATCCACCGAGGCAGCAGCAGAACCAGCAGCCCCGTCAACAGCCACAGAACCAGAATGCCCGTCCACAGCAACAGAATAGGAATATGCAGCTTGGGAGACCAAATCAGAATCAGAACAGACCGCGTCAGCAAGGTCGTCTCAACCATATCAATCAAGTGGATGCAGAAGCGGCGGGTGATGTTGTGGAAGGTAAACTTCTAATTTGTGATGTAGAAGCTAAAGTGTTGTTTGACCCGGGATCTACCCATTCTTTCTTATCCCTTGTGTTTGCTAAGAAGATTAGTGTTCCTGTTAGAGAGTTAGAGTTTGTTTTGACTGTTACTACTCCAGTAGGGAAGCAAGTGGTGTGTAGTACTTTTTACCCTGGCTGTCCAGTGAAGATAGGAGAAGTCATTTTCCCTACAGATCTTATTACCTTAGTTATGCATGACTTCGATGTCATTCTAGGCATGGATTGGCTAGCAGGTCATCATGCCTCCATGGATTGCTATAGTAAGACCATCGTGTTTAGGTTGGATAGGTCGTCCTCCGGAGTGAAGTTTCAAGGAGAGAAAAGGATTTCCCCAGTTAGGTTTATTTCAGCTCTTTCGGCAGCTAAATTGTTAAGATCAGGTTGTGAGGGATTTATTGCTTTCGTTTCCAAGGACGAACAGTCCCTAGCGGTGGAGAATATTCCGATAGTGTGTGAGTTTCCCGATGTTTTTCCAGAAGAGATTCCAGGGTTACCACCTGTCAGAGAAGTTGAGTTTACAATAGAGTTGGTGCCAGGAACTGCTCCGATTTCCATTGCTCCTTATAGGATGGCTCCAGCAGAGTTAGGTGAGTTGAAGTTGCAGTTGCAAGAGTTGCTAGATAAAGGCTTTGTTAGGCCAAGTGTTTCCCCATGGGGAGCCCCAGTACTTTTTGTCAAGAAGAAAGATGGAAGTTTGAGGATGTGTATAGATTACAGGAAGTTGAATCAAGTGACCATCAAGAACAAGTACCCTTTGCCTAGGATAGACGAGTTGTTTGATCAGTTGCAAGGTGCAAAGTTTTTCTCGAAGATAGATTTGAGGTCCGGATACCATCAGTTGAGGGTTAGAGAATCAGACATCCCGAAGACAGCTTTTCGAACTAGATACGGGCACTATGAGTTTTTGGTGATGCCCTTTGGACTGACGAATGCACCAGCGGTATTCATGGCTCTCATGAACAAGATTTTCGCACCCTATCTAGATCAGTTCACCGTCGTCTTCATTGATGATATTTTAGTGTATTCCATGTCAAGAGGAGATCATGAGCAGCATTTGAGGACTTCTTTGCAGTTGTTAAGAGATAACCAACTGTATGCGAAGCTTGGGAAGTGTGAGTTTTGGCTAGAGCAAGTCTCTTTTCTTGGTCACATCATTTCTGAAGAAGGGCTAGCAGTTGACCCATCAAAGATTGAAGCAGTTATCGATTGGGAGAGACCGAAAAATGTGACAGAGATTAGAAGTTTTCTGGGTTTGGCAGGCTATTATAGGAGATTTGTTCAAGGCTTTTCGTCTATTGCAGCACCGTTGACTAAGTTAACCCGGAAGAATGTGCCATTTGTATGGTCAGAGAAATGTGAAGCTAGTTTTGAAGAGTTGAAGAAGAGGTTAACTTCGGCGCCTGTCCTCACTCTACCTTCAGGGAGTGGTGGTTTTGTTATCTATACGGATGCTTCAGGAGTAGGACTCGGTTGTGTGTTGATGCAAAATGGAAATGTGATTGCATATGGCTCGAGGCAATTGAAGGAACATGAAAAGAAGTATGCAACGCACGATTTGGAGTTAGCAGCTATAGTTTTCGCGTTGAAGATGTGGAGACACTACTTGTACGGAGAAAAATTTGAAGTTCATTCGGATCACCGTAGTCTCCAGTACTTGTTCTCTCAAAAGGAATTAAATATGAGGCAGAGAAGATGGATGGAGTACATCAAGGACTACGATTTTCCGATTATCTATCATCCGGGGAAAGTTAACGTAGTGGCTGATGCGTTGAGTAGGAAATCAGTTTGTTTGGCCAATTTGCATGGATTTTACAATTTTCAGCAATTTGAGGAATTAGGAGTAGAGTTCCAACCTTTGAGAGAAGGAGTTGTGTTGGCAAATATGACAGTGTCCGAGCCAGTCTTCATTCAGAAAATTAAGGATAATCAGATGCAAGATCCAGACTTAGTTAAAATTGTGGAGCATATCTCGGAAAGGCCAGATTTTCAGATGTTGGATGGAGTTTTGTACTTCCGTGGCAGACTTTGCGTTCCTAAAGTGGACAATTTGAAAGACGACATTATGGTAGAGGCTCACAATACGAGGTATTCAGTGCACCCAGGGAGTACGAAGATGTATCAAAATTTGAAGAGTCGTTTTTGGTGGAACAATATGAAGAGAGAGATAGCAGCCTTTGTGTCTAGATGTATGACTTGTCAAGTGGTGAAGGCAGAACATCAGAAACCACCTGGTCTTTTGCAACCGTTAGAAATCCCAGAGTGGAAATGGGAGCACCTGACAATGGATTTTGTATCAGGTTTACCGAATACCAGCAAGGGGAACAATGCCATTTGGATCATAGTGGATCGGTTAACGAAGTCAGCGCACTTTATTCCTTTGAAGACCGGTAAGAAGATGCACATGTTGGCTTTAGCGCAAGCTTTTGTAAAGGAGATCGTTAGTCGTCATGGTCAGCCGGTTTCCATCACTTCAGATCGGGATAGTAGATTTGTTTCGAGGTTTTGGAAGACTTTGCATGAATCGATGGGGACGAAGCTTCAATTCAGTACAGCGTACCACCCGCAGACGGATGGTCAGTCGGAAAGGACCATTCAGACCCTCGAGGACATGCTTAGGGCTTGTGTCCTTGATTTCAAGAATCAGTGGGACGAGAATCTACCGCTTTGTGAATTTGCCTATAATAATAGTTACCATTCAAGCATAGGAATGGCCCCTTTTGAAGCGCTATATGGCAGGAAGTGTAGAACCCCCGTGTGTTGGGAAGAAGTCGGAGAACGCAGTTTTCACGGTCCATCTTTAGTTGAGGAAACAAGTGATAAAGTCAGAATTATCCATGAGAGATTGAAGATTGCGAGGAGCCGACAGAAGAGCTATGCGGATGTTCGAAGAAAGGATCTCCAATTCCAAGTTGGAGACAAGGTATTCTTAAAGGTATCTCCGGTCAGAGGGACACTGAGATTTGGGCAGAAGGGCAAATTGTCTAAGAGATTTATTGGTCCGTATGAAATCTTGAGTCGAATCGGGGAAGTGGCGTACAGATTAGCTTTGCCTCCAGAACTGTCGGGTGTGCACAACGTGTTTCACGTATCAATGTTAAGGAAGTATGTTTCAGACCCTTCGCACGTGCTACAACATTAACCGTTAGATGTCAGAGAGGATGCCACCTACATCGAAAAACCGGCAGAGATTATCGACACCAAAGAGCAAGAACTGAGGAATAGGACAATTCAGTGGGTAAAGATTCGTTGGGAGAACCATGGACCAGAAGAAGCCACTTGGGAGCTTCGTGAGCAAGTTCAAAAGAAGTACCCTCAGCTATTCCCAGAGGTTAGTGATCATTTGGAGGACCAAATGTGATTCTTAGGGGTGGAGGATGTCAGACCCCGTCCCAGGTTTGAATATTTAATTATGTTTTAATCGCGATTAGTGGATAAGTGGGGTTAGTGGACGATTAGCTTATTTTATTAAGCTAGATTAGGTTGTTTGATTAGCTTTGAGAACCTTTGTTAGTCCTTGACTTAAGTTTGACACGGGCCGGGGCGCCCGTGGATTATGTGTGAAATTGTTGAGTTTATTTATGATGCTTGCAAAATCCCAATTTATGTGCATTTCGACTTATTTCATCTAGATCGTCAACTTTCATGTTTTGGCCAACTTGATTTTGTGATCAGATATCGCGTTTTTCGAGAAAAAGGGGCAAAACTGACATTTCACACAAAACCTGTACCCAAATTTTGAAAATTCCAGAAATTGTCAAAAATATGCTTTTTGGAAAGTAGAAATTTCGCCGATCATTTTTGTCTTCTTCGTCGTTTTCGTTCGGGGCCCGCAAGTACCGTTTCTAGGCTTGTGAAGATCGGGGCCCATAATGATTTGTCTCTTAAGAAGAGAGCTCTTCTTCTCCTTCTTCATTTCATTCCAGCAAGTTCTTTGGCTAGGTTTTCTTTCTCTTCTCCCTTCTCACTCTCTCTCATCTGGAACTCTCACTTGGTGAGGTATTCTTAGAGGATTGATCTCCTCAAACTCTTCCTCCCTCTTCAAGCTTCCTAAGGATACCATTCTTGAGGAGTTTGAGCTAAGAGAAGCCCTCCATTCAAGCCTTTCTTCTTTGTTAGGGTTCCTCAAGGTTAGCATTGGTTTCCTAAACTCTAGATCTTTGCTTTCCTCTCCATTTGGAGTGTTTTAATCCCATTTGCTAAGGTTTTCATTGAGGATTCACAAATGTTGACATTTTAGGGTTTCTTGGGAAATTTTTTTTGGGCTTTTGTAGATTTGGAGCTTGAAGCTCTAAGGCTTGGTTTAAGGAGTGATTTTGATCACATCTTGGCTAGAGGCAAGTATATTCCAACATTAATGTGATGTTTTCCCTCATTTGGTTCTATTTCATGAATTTTCCTTTTTTGTGATAATCTCCTTTAGTTTATGGTTTGCTTTGATTTAATGGACCATCTTAATAGTTATCTTAATTTATGTTGTTGTCTACCATGCATTGGAAGTTTGTTATCATTTTGGTTTCTTGGAAAAGTTGGTTTCATTGTGCTCAAATGGTGTTCAAAGAAATGGAAAAGAACTTGGATTCTTGTAAAAAGTGTTAAGTTTGTGTTAATTAGATGATTATGAATGATGATTTGAGGATTTGTGAAGCTTAGGAAAGGGCCCAAGATGTTGTAGAATTATGTATGGAAGGAGGGAATGGAAATGATCAAGAAAGGAGGAAGAAAAACACAAAAAAGAAGAGGTTTCCTGCACTCGGGCCGGACTGGGCAGGCCCAGTCCGCTCGAGCGACCCACTGGGTCGCTCGAGCGGACCAGGCACTGTCTGGGTCCGCTCGAGCGACCCACTGGGTCGCTCGAGCGACCCAGCTACTGTCTGGGTCCGCTCGAGCGGACCTGGGTCCGCTCGAGCGAGCCCAGCTCAGTCTGGGCTCGGGTTTAGGCCTGTTTAAAGGCCTGTTTGAGGCTGTTTGATGGCCCAGTTAGAGAGTGTGATGAGCCCATTTCCTAGGTGTCCTTTGGGCCTGTTTTAAGGTCAATTCTCGGGCTGTTTTTGGGTCCTAATGTTGGGCTATTTATGACATGAATTGTGGGCTAATTTAGGGATTGTTTGGGCTTGTTTTCAATGGATTGTTTGAGCTTGGATAAGGCCAGCTGTGGGCCTGATTAAAAGGGATCTAAACCTACTTCTAAGGAAGATTTATCGGGTACAACATTCAAGTCCACTTCAAGCCTATGTCCAAGCCCAATTCAGCCCCTTTTATCCTTTTTATAAGAGAAGCCCATTCAACCTTTTCAAGCCCAGAACTCATGGCAAGATGTGTCTTAGACTATGGCCAATACCACTTGGGAAAACCCTCAAGTCTAAGTATACATTTAATCCCTTATGATTGTCAACGATCTTCAGTGGCACCAAATCACTTTCTTTAATGACAATAAAGGGGGTCAAATGTATATCGAGACTACCCGCTTAGTCGACCGACCCATCATACATACTCTTGTATAAAAAGACTTTTGTTTTTGGTTCTTTCTCCAATTCTTTTATTGTTTTGAAGTGGGTTACCCCCATATTTAGAAATGATGGAACTACTCACCTGTTTTGCTTGGCTTTGCCCATATGCATTTGTTTGGAGTAGTTCTCTATCGATTTTGGAAACGTATCTTATAAATAGAATTGCATTTCTTCGAGGTTTCGGATTTTCACTAAAATGGCACCACTAGGCTTAGGTCACCTTGTCGGACTGATCATCCGGCTTGGGGTCTTTATTTTGTTTGCCAGCTGCAGTTTGGATTCCGTCTGTACCGACCATGGCAACGGTAATTATCCGGTCCCACGAGTAGTGGCTACGGTTCTGTTTGATGACGACTATGTCGTTCCGGTCCCACGATTAGTGGCTACGGTTTGTCTGCTCCGGTTACTTCGGTAACAGGAGAATATAGCTTTATGTGGGTTGCCATTGTTTTTATGCATTTATATTCATCTCATGGCATTTGTTTATGTTACTCATCATGACATTGGATTTGTAAACCATCGAGATGTATCTTTTATCTTTACTTCGGCATTGTTATTAATCGTGATTTAATCGTAGCTCTTACTTATTATGTTTTGTTTTACTTTCATCCTATTATTGTTGTAATTGCTTGCCAGACCGTCGTGTCTGACTCTCTTTTGTTTGGTGTCAGATGTCGAGCCCCTCGCGGTTGAGGCGCACTTCGAGGCGGAACCTATAGTTCCAGTGGAGGGCGAGTGGCAGCCCGATGATGTCAATTAGACGTCGGGTTACCTTGGAGCTGCGATCACATTTTGGGGATTCCATGATATACATTTTGGGTTTTTGTCATGGCCATTGTTGGCTTATTGTCTTTTGGGAAAGTTTGTAATTAACTTTACTTTTGTATCAACTTTAAACTAACTTTGGGGCCCACTGTAAATGTTTCTCTTTTGATGCTAGTCTCATGCGTTCTCATTTTATATCCGTTTGTGAGACTTTTATGTTTGCTACAATGCTTCTGCGTAATTCATTTGTATGGAAGTGATCCTTATATATCACTATTGGATCGGATTCCGTGAATCCTTACCGCGGAAACCTGTGGGAAACTAGCGTGTGCGGGCGGAATTTTCCGGCCCGTCGCGCCGCGTCCCCGGATTAAGGCCTCGTTTAGCGGGACCTCGGTCTGGGGGCTTGACAAGGTGAGTCCTCATTCTCTAGTACTCACAATTCTTTGCCCATGTCTAAATGTAATTATTGTGGCATTGAAGGACATTTTAGGTTTGAGTGCAAACAAAGGAGAATCAATGTGTCTAAACCCATCTTTGAACCAAAGAAAGTAAAATCAAACTCTATGATGGATAAGACACTAAAAATCAAGGAAGACTCCAAGAAGACTAAACAAGTTAAACCCATTAAAAAGGAGTCTCCTAAAAAGGATAAACAAGTTAAACCAAGTTTAAAAGAATCTATCAACAAAAAGCTTCTCAAACTTCCTCCCTTAAATCAAAAAATGAAAGAACTTTTGATTAAAGTTGCTAAGTTAAATTTAAAATTCAAAAGTCAAGTAAAGGGAGAAACTAAGAAGAAAAGAAAAATGACTCAATCCCCTAAGAAGAAAAGTCACCAACCTCAAAAGACTAATCACCAACCTTTGCCAAATTTAGTTAAATCTAAACATCATGGTGATAAGTCTAAATTGAAAATTTATCAAGTCAAATCTCCTATAGTTGGTGAGACATTTAAGATAGACCTCAAAGACCAACCCTCCCAAGACCTTAGGTGGATTCCTAAAGTTATATACTTAGACAAACCTTAAGGCATTGGACCTCATTGACCAACCATGCTTTTTAGTTAAATCTTTTTGTTGGTCATTTTCATTTGCATTTATGTTCTTTCATTAGTTACATTCCTTTAAATGCAATGTTTATTTGTAATCAATTGATTTTGTCTTCTTGCACCATTCTAGTTAAATATTATGGTTTTCAAAATCACTTTGATTATAATTTTCTCATGTTAGATTTGCTTTTTGCTCACATATAGTTATATATCTTGCAATGCATTTCTACATGTTCAATTGATTATGGTTTCCAAAGCTTTCATAGCTAGATTGTGAGAACCCGACCCCAGATTTCCTGACATAGCGTGGTTTTAATCGTGGATTTGTTTTCTCAGTGGGCTTACCGGTTGTCTGATCGAATTTCTGAGTTTGATTATATTTTCTTTAGTTTGGAGAGCCAGCGAACTTAGACAGTGACCGTAGGATCCTATTTGTTTTGTGTGGTCATTTTGGAGAGATTCTCTTTGATTTCTGAAAATTTCCATTTCAGCTTCGTTTGACTAATCTCGTCATTCCCTACAACTTTCGTGTTCACTCCGTACCCATTTGAAACTCCGAAAATCAGTTTTTCCAGCCCTGGGGGCAAATCAGTCTTTTTACACAAAATCTGGACCCAAATTTCGAGATCTCATAACCTTGCCAAATATATACTTTTTGGAAACTACATTTTATGAGAAACATGTCTCTCTTCTTTGTCGATCGCATTCGAGGCCTAGAAATCGATGTCTTAACACTTGAATCCATTATTTTGATCTCTTTGACCAAACAGTTGACTTTTTCTGTGGACCCCGGAAGTATGTCAATGTTAACCTTGTTGGAAAGATAATTTTATTTCGGACACTTTTCATGTTTTAAGTTTCTTGATCCGAGGTCTAGAAAGCCCTCTAATCCCCATTACAAGTTTTAAGTGTGGTGGGGCCCACACCCACCCATTATAAAAGTACCACTCTCCTCTCTTTCTCCCTCATTCGTTGCAGCCAAAGAGAGGGCTCTGCAACTGAACCCTCCTCTTCCTTTCTTCTTGTTTTCTCCTTGTTTTCTTCTCCCATTCATGGAGAAACTCTTACCAAATGGAGATTGGAGCTCACCATTTCCTCCTCTCATCTCAAGCTCTCTTTGGACTTCACTCTTGTGCAAATCTCAGCTGGGCAGCCCCTCTTCTAAGCTCCTTCTTGTTGATTGATGACCCTAGAGGTAAGGACTCCTTCCCATCTTGTATTATTGAGCAATGGCATCCCCTTAGGTCTCATTTCCCTAACTTTGTGTACCCCATTCCTTGTCTCTATTGATTTACCATTTTAGGGTTCTAAGATGGGTTTGTTTTTGGGGGTTTTCTTGGCTTTGTTTGTAGGTTGATCTTGATAGTGTTTTGAGCTTGGATTTGCTTAGCTTGGACCAAAGGCAAGTGGATGAATGGGCGTTTTCAAGTGTTACCATGTTTTAAGAGAAAAATATGGATTTTCTTTATTTGTTCTTAATGATTTGATACTTGCTTCTAATCATGATTTTTACTATGAGTTTATATTGCTTTAGAAAGGATGATTTTTTATTGCTAACATGTTTATGGAAAATATTGATTTACATTAATTATTTTTGGTGATCTCAAATGTGATTTCATCTACACTCATGATATGATTTCCATTGATTTAAAAATGTAATCCTTGATATATCTTGTTACCTTGTTATCTTATTGATCTCTTAGAAAAGAAAAATGTTTCATGAACTTGTGATGATCTTGTATTGCCATACATGGAATTCTATGGACTTCTATTTTCTTGTGATCGAATGTGGATGAAAAGGAGGGACTTGATTCATTTTGTAGATGGTTTGTGATGGTGGATTGGATGGGGTTAAAATGAAGTTTTGAGACCCTCAAATACTTGCAGAAAGTGTGCTCAAAGTGCATGAAAGGAGAGAAGAATAAGAAGAGCAGAACTGCACGCAGAAAATAAGTTTATGGACAGTTCGCTCGAGCGACCTTGACACATCGCTCGAGCGAACCCGTCACAGAACCTTGTTGGCTCGAGCCAATCCCTCTGATTGGTCGAGCCAACCTGATTCGAGCAGGAATGCTCGAACGAACTTTAGTCCGCTCGAGCGAACCCTAGAGAAAAAGCAGTTCGCCCGAGCGAACTTCCCAGTCCGCTCGAGCGAATTGCCTGTCATGCCCGGGTCAATACTTGAAGACTTGAAACATTGTTGTTAGGCTTGGGGAGGTATTGTTTGGAGCCCCAATGCAATGTAAGGACTTGTATGGCGTCGTATGAAGTCCGAAGGAAGGAGAAACCCCATTATGGAGATTCATTGAGGATTTTCTAGGTTGGTCAATGTTTATAAGGACCCAGGATGTCCCTAATTCTTAAAAGAGTACCAATTTATATCACGACCGACATACGGGACCCTATTCACATTGGCCCAATCTTGAAACCTCAATGCCTAGCCCGGAAATGTATGAGAACCCACTCGTATTTGATTTTAACCAAACTTTTACTCTTGGATTTCAAACCCACGTTATGTGACTGGACTTGCTCCGAGAGTATTGAAAGTATTGCTTTAGCATATTGTTAACCCGTATATGCCCGTCCCGATACTGATGTGTTTTTGTGCCTACGAGCACCCCGCCCCGTTATGTGTATTCAATTGTTTTGCTTTTTCCGCATGTTACCTATGAGTCGGCACCACTAAGCTTGGATAACCTTATCGGTTTGATCCACCGGTTTGGAGATCCCCCTTCTGTTATACCAGCTGCAGCATGGTTCCCGCCCCGCCCCGATATACCCGGTTCGCTACCGTGGTCCCGCAGAGTATTATATGTATTTATTATATAAAATCGTTGACTCTCCTCACCTCGCGTGACTGAGGTCAACGTCGTTGACTCTCCTCACCTCGTGTGACTGAGGTCAATGTCCCGATGTGCTCTTATCACTTTTGTGAGAGAGGATTTAGCTTTGTGTGGTTGCCATCTTATTAATTCCCGAATCATTGGTACCTTTACATGATTTTATCTCATTTGTATCTCTTATAAATGATGTACTCTTCTTTTATGAATTTCATGATTTATACAGATTTCAATGTTTTCCCTAAGGTATCATTGTTCAAAATTATTGTTGTCTTTTCACACGGAATTCCCGACTTGCCAAATATACATGTTTTTACATGATTTAAATGATTACACATTTTGTCAAATATTCATGTTTTATACATGCTTTAAGAGAATACAGGATTTTGTCAAATATTTATGTTTTATACCCGTCTCATATGAATACAAGATTTGTCGGATATTCATAATTTATTATACATTATAATTATGTATAACGTTTGATCAGATAACATGATTCATTACATGTTTTATCATTTAGTATATTGTTCATATCTTTTCACCCACCTGCCAGACCGTCGTGTCTGACCCACTACTTTGGTACTCAGATTCAGATTTCTTGCCCGAGATGAGTGCACGTTTTGGCTGTGGAGCCATGAGCTTGCAGGTTGTTTTGTCGGCCATGTCGTGTAGACATTGAGCTTGACATCGGAGCTACGTCACATATGGGTAGTGATTGTTAGCTTGTTTTTGTATAGCTTTTATTAGCCTATTTATTGGGATTATAATTAATGCACATTGTTATTTGTAACTTGAACCTATGTGGGAATATAATATCCAGATATCGTCGGCTCTGTATTTTGTTATAATAGTTTGTTCCAGTCTGATATGTTCATTGATAAGATAATTATATGCTTAGGTTGAGTGCGACACGGAATCCGATGGCCACGGACTTTGGATCGCAACGCCACGAAAGCTTCCGCAAAAATATTCAGGATGTGTTGGAACGTGTTATCCTCACACACACGGATCTTGGGAGAAACATAATTATTACTTAACTCCCAACAAATTCACGGCCCCTCGGGTTGGGGTCGTGACAGACTGGTATCAGAGCGGGCAGGTTTCTAGGAAATAAAACACTCTAGGAACTTTAAGACGTGTGGTGAGAAACCGTTAGATTTGTGATCTTGTTTTGGACTAGATGTCGTTTTGTCGGATTCGGATTTGTTTTTCTTTTAGTTGGGGAGACTCTCCTTCTCTCTTCCCTTTTGATATTGTTAGGGAATTTGGGGGACCAAATTCTTTTCTAGTGGGGGAGGATTTAATGTCCCCGCACCCACATTCAGTGCCTTTTTCCTTGCTTTTGCGCCAAAGAGTCAGAGTTTTGTGGTCTTAGCATGTGGTTCTCGAAGGATTTGGCAAAGTTTTAGCTTTTTCAGTGTCACAGATTTTAGCAGCAAGAGAAGAATTGTACAGTTGTCAATTATCAAGAGGCATGAGGAGCACTTCAAGACTATTTACAGTTGATTGAGGACCGTCATGTGGCAAGCCAAAACAGGTAAGTACAGATATTTGGGTTGAACTTGAGCGGTTTTTCTAAGTCAAGAGACTTTAGAGACCAGACAAATGGAAGATTTCAGGAAGGTTGAGGTGACTTTCAGCTGATAGAGCTTCAAGTGGATGCCAAATGTTAGAAATTTCTCGTGCATTGATGAACTTGTGACAGAGAATTGTTCGAGGAGGTTCAGCAATTGCGACTATGGTGATGAAGTTGACTCAACAAAGTACGTCAATGCATGGTTAAAAGCATAGGAATTCAGTTTTCGACAGTAGTGGAGAGAGTTGTATGCAGAATCGATTGTTAGCTGGTCACATGATAGAGTAGATTTTATGGATTTTACCGACTTGTAGAGCATCAATTCGGACAGAGTACAGATACGAGATGAATCATAACCTATGGACAAGGTCAGTTGAAAGATCTAGAAAAGAATGGCACATGTGCAAGACTTGAGGATGGTGAACCTGAAACGGAGGTCGAAGATTGAGCAACCGTTGTTTGATTGAAACAATTCTGAGATTTAAATGCAGAGTTGTAACCGTTTGAGTGTGATGAGAAGTAGACAAACATGTATAGTCGAGGACCGATCATCGTGCAAAGGACCAATGGCGACTGGCAGAAAGAGTCAGAGTTACAAAAACTTTTGGATAATTGGAGCCTGGGTAGAAGACCGGAAGATAGAGATAGATTACGACAAAAGCACACCTTACGAAGTTTGGACATGTGGAGTAGCATGACAGTTAGAGTGTTAACAAGTTTGGCAAGATCTGGAAACCTACAGAGTTGTGAACCTTGTGATTTCAACAAACAGATGGATATATTAGAAGTATACCGAGGACTGGACGACATTACCTGAAGTAAGACACATTTGGTAGTACTCAGCGTCACCAAATTTTCTGAAGCCAAGAGTAGACAGAAGAATGAGACAATATTCCGAAGAATTAGTAAAAACATGTAATGGAATTCCAAGACTGGCGGAGACAGGGTGACAGTACATCATGATGAGTCAGAACTTTCATTCTCTTGGACCGACATTGATGGACAAGAGTAGCAGATTCGAGATCGTGTAAGAACATCTGAAGGGTGTTAGAGGTTTGATGGAAGCATTCTTCGAATATTGATTGTGTCAGAGGAGCAAGTTACCAAGTGGAGTTTGGACAGTTTGAGATCTTCAACAAAAAAATCAGAGAGTTTGACTATGGATAGTGCAGTTATACAGGAGTAGTGCAGATCATTAATGTATAGAGACAATTTTCAATTGGTCAAACTCCAAAGAGATGTTTAGAGTTAGAGATTTCTAGAATTTGATGGGTTTTGTCAGAAAACTATTTTGGGATTTTCAACAAGTACAGCCATGTAAAGGAGTAGACCCAACAGGATGTGTCATTTGTGTGGTTAGAAGCTTTTAGAGTTGAATTTCAGCAGCTAATGAAGGAGTTGATTGTAGAAAGGACCTCTACTTGATCGCTTCATAACGAAGATTTTCAAGAACTTTATCGACATTAGGAACTTCGGATTTCAATGCATAGATATACGGAGTAGGAAATCAGTTATTATGGATGTTGGTTGGGAAAACAAACCTGGCAGAACAGTTACAAGAGTGGTGCAGAGCTTCAATTGATGAAGAATGGAGAAGAGACAAGCATGTTAGTGTCAGAGACCGATTGTTGTACAGAGGATTAAGAGCACCGAGCAGAAAGAGTTAGAACTAGCAAGAGTTCACCTTGAAGATTGTGCAGTGGATATAAGATCCAAGCTTTGACCGTCACGACGAAGCCGACAGAATTGTTCCAAGAATTTTCTTTACTAAGCTGGCTAGAAGCAAGAGACTTGGTTGAGTTTAGAAGGAGTCAGAGTCGGCAAACTTCTTGAGCAGTTAGATTGGCAGGGCAGTGACAGATTTGAGCCAGTGGAAGAATGTTTGACGACTGTTGACAGTTGACCGAAGAGATCTACAGCTAGGATGACCTAGCGAGTTCAGATGTTTTCGAGATGACCGTTTTAGAGTTTTGATTTGTGGTTTTGTTTTCGAGGTGCGGGATTAATGTCCCCACTTGCTTTTGGATTTGTTTAGTTCATTTGGAGGAACAAATGTTCTAAGTAGGGGAGGATGTGAGAACCCGACCCCAGATTTCCTGACTTAGCGTGGTTTTAATCGTGGATTTGTTTTCTCAGTGGGCTTACCGGTTGTCTGATCGAATTTCTGAGTTTGATTATATTTTCTTTAGTTTGGAGAGCCAGCGAACTTAGACAGTGACCGTAGGATCCTATTTGTTTTGTGTGGTCATTTTGGAGAGATTCTCTTTGATTTCTGAAAATTTCCATTTCAGCTTCGTTTGACTAATCTCGTCATTCCCTACAACTTTCATGTTCACTCCGTACCCATTTGAAACTCCGAAAATCAGTTTTTCCAGCCCTTGGGGCAAATCAGCCTTTTTACACAAAATCTGGACCCAAATTTCGAGATCTCAGAACCTTGCCAAATATATACTTTTTGGAAACTAGATTTTATGAGAAACATGTCTCTCTTCTTTGTCGATCGCATTATAGGCCTAGAAATCGATGTCTTAACACTTGAATCCATTATTTTGATCCCTTTGACCAAACAGTTGACTTTTTTTGTGGACCCCAGAAGTATGTCAATGTTAACCTTGTTGGAAAGATAATTTTATTTCGGACACTTTTCATGTTTTAAGTTTCTTGATCCGAGGTCTAGAAAGCCCTCTAATCCCCATTACAAGTTTTAAGTGTGGTGGGGCCCACACCCACCCATTATAAAAGTACCACTCTCCTCTCTTTCTCCCTCATTCGTTGCAGCCAAAGAGAGGGCTCTGCAACTGAACCCTCCTCTTCCTTTCTTCTTGTTTTCTCCTTGTTTTCTTCTCCCATTCATGGAGAAACTCTTACCAAATGGAGATTGGAGCTCACCATTTCCTTCCTCTCATCTCAAGCTCTCTTTGGACTTCACTCTTGTGCAAATCTCAGCTGGGCAGCCCCTCTTCTAAGCTCCTTCTTGTTGATTGATGACCCTAGAGGTAAGGACTCCTTCCCATCTTGTATTATTGAGCAATGGCATCCCCTTAGGTCTCATTTCCCTAACTTTGTGTACCCCATTCCTTGTCTCTATTGATTTACCATTTTAGGGTTCTAAGACGGGTTTGTTTTTTGGGGTTTTCTTGGCTTTGTTTGTAGGTGGATCTTGATAGTATTTTGAGCTTTGATTTGCTTAGCTTGGACCAAAGGCAAGTGGATGAATGGGTGTTTTCAAGTGTTAGCATGTTTTAAGAGAAAAATATGAATTTTCTTTATTTGTTCTTAATGATTTGATACTTGCTTCTAATCATGATTTTTACTATGAGTTTCTATTGCTTTAGAAAGGATGATTTTTGATTGCTAACATGTTTATGGAAAATCTTGATTTACATTAATTATTTTTGGTGTTCTCATATGTGATTTCATCTACACTCATGATATGATTTCCATTGATTTAAAAATGTAATCCTTGATATATCTTGTTACCTTGTTATCTTATTGATCTCTTAGAAAAGAAAAAAATGTTTCATGAACTTGTGATGTTCTTGTATTGCCATACATGGATTTCTATAGACTTCAATTTTATTGTGATCGAATCTGGATGAAAAGGAGGGACTTGATTCATTTTGTAGATGGTTTGTGATGGTGGACTGGATGGGGTTAAAAGGAAGTTTTGAGACCCTCAAATACTTGCAGAAAGTGTGCTCAAAGTGCATGAAAGGAGAGAAGAAGAAGAGCAGAGCAGAAAATAAGTTTATGGACAGTTCGCTCGAGCAACCTTGATACATCGTTCGAGCGAACCCGTCATAGAACCTTGTTGGCTCGAGCCAATACCTCTGATCGCTCGAGCCAACATGATTCGAGCAGGTCCGCTCGAGCGAACCCTAGACAGAGAGCAGTTCGCCCGAGGGAACTTCCCAGTCCGCTCGAGCGAACTGCCTGTCATGCTTGGGTCAATACTTGAAGACTTGAAACATTGTTGTTAGGCTTGGGGAGGTATTGTTTGGAGCCCCAATGCAATGTAAGGACTTGTATGGCGTCGTATGAAGTCCGAAGGAAGGAGAAACCCCATTATGGAGATTCATTGAGGATTTTCTAGGTTGGTCAATGTTTATAAGGACCCAGGATGTCCCTAATTCTTAAAAGAGTACCAATTTATATCACGACCGACATACGGGACCCTATTCACATTGGCCCAATCTTGAAACCTCAATGCCTAGCCCGGAAATGTATGAGAACCCACTTGTATTTGATTTTAACCAAACTTTTACTCTTGGATTTCAAACCCACGTTATGTGACTAGACTTGCCCCGAGAGTATTGAAAGTATTGCTTTAGCATATTGTTAACCCGTATATGCCCGTCCCGATACTGATGTGTTTTTGTGCCTACGAGCACCCCGCCCCGTTATGTGTATTCAATTGTTTCGATTTTTCCGCATGTTACCTATGAGTCGGCACCACTAAGCTTGGATAACCTTATCGGTTTGATCCACCGGTTTGGAGATCCCCCTTCTGTTATACCAGCTGCAGCATGGTTCCCGCCCCGCCCCGATATACCCGGTTCACTACAGTGGTCCCGCAGAGTATTATATGTATTTATTATATAAAATCGTTGACTCTCCTCACCTCGAGTGACTGAGGTCAACGTCGTTGACTCTCCTCACCTCGTGTGACTGAGGTCAATATCCCAATGTGCTCTTATCACTTTTGTGAAAGAGGATTTAGCTTTGTGTGGTTTCCATCTTGTTAGTTCCCAAATCATTGGTACCTTTACAAGATTTTATCGCATATGTATCGCTTATAAATGATGTATTCTACTTTTATGAAATTCATGATTTATACAGGTTTCAATGTATTCCCTAAGGTATCATTGTTCAAAATTATTGCTGTCTTTTCACACGGAATTCCCGACTTGCCAAATATACATGTTTTTACATGATTTAAATGATTACACGTTTTGTCAAATATTCATGTTTTATACACGCTTTAAAGGAATACAAGATTTTGTCAAATACTTATGTTTTATACCTGTCACACCCCGAAACCGGGCCCTGCAGTGAACCGATCCCGGAGTGCGAAATTTTGGGATAATTTGAAACTTTTTGTTGTATTTCCCAAGATCCGCATGAATGAGGATAATCAAATTCCATCACGATCAGAGTATATTTTCGCGGAAGCTAAACATGGTGTTACGACTCGGAATCCGTGGCCATCGGGTTCCGTGTCGCACGCAACCAATATAAAAAAGCCATCAAATAAACAGACTGGCATAAATCATACATCAGAGCACACTGAGCTGGTAGTAACAGACTAATTAATTCCCACATATTCAGATTACAATTAACAAGTGTCTTAATTACAAACCCAATAAAAAGGCTAATAAAGCCATACAACAATATATCCAACTAATAGAAATACTGCCCTCAAAGATTTGATACGAACTCCGGTGCCAAACTTGACATCTAGATGATATCAATGGGCAGCCTCTCACGTCAGACCGGCGGTCCCACCGCCTCCTCTGATCAAACACCTAAAATCAGAAAGAGAAGAAACTGGCACCAAACAAAAAGGGTCAGACACGACGGTCTGGCAAGCAAATAAACAAATAATATGAACAAAAGAGCATTCGTAAAACCTGATGAAATCATCGTAAAACTGAATAAATAGTCTAAACAATAATGACAATAAAGCATGCTAAAACGATCGAAAGGCCGAATATAAGTATCAAAACAAATAAAGGAACAGTCTCTGAAGCATAAATATCTCGAAAAGATAACAGTCTACTAAAACATTTAATAGTCGGAAATACATTTTAAATCCTGAGTAATAGCGACAGTATGATAAATGATCGATATCGTAAACATTAACCAAATCAACGCATAAGAGTATAACCCACAAGAATCATAAAAATAAAGTAATATGCAGATAAAACACTGGTAACCACACATAGCTAAATTCTCCTATAACCGAAGTAACAAGAGCACACAGAACGTAGCCACTGAACGTGGTATAGAAATAGGATCAGAACCGTAGCCATACAAATGGGACCGGCAGATCAAAAATCAGAACCGTAGCCATACAAATGGGACCGGCAGATAAAACCGTTGCCATGGTCGGTACAGACAGAATCCAAGCTGCAGCTGGCGGACAGATTAAAGATCCCAAGCCGGGTGATCAGCCCGACAAGGTGACCTAAGCCTAGTGGTGCCTTTAGTTTTCAAAACTCGAACCGATACGAATCAAACCATAATACTAATCCCTTTGGCTCAGGGGCTCACACCACATAGCTCTGGCCCCGTCTTGCCTCGAGGTTTTATTTTCGAAATCATAGCCTCTTTGGCTCATGGGCTCGCACTACAAAGCTCTGGCCCCGTCTTGCCTCAAGGTTTTTATTTTCAAATACTAGCCTTATCAAAACAATAGTCTCATCGAAGAAATCCCGAATGTGATGAACATACTCCAATCTCTTTTCAAATCGAATCGGAGAAAACATACGAATATCCATGGTAAACCGTTCAAATACACATCAAAGTGATTTGTATAAAATCATACGATCAACCCTTTCGAACATGGGAAACCACATGATTTTATAACAAATCACCGATGCTATTTAAATTAGTTTACCCAAGAATACAAATACAAATACATGTTCTGACTTGAAATGGAATGGATAGTAGAGGATGACTTAATGCCTTGCCAAGGAACCATCTCAATGCACATTTAACCTTTAAACATTGATTAATAAAAAAACGCGTTTGATGCCAATGAAAATCCATAATATTTAAATGATAAAGTGCGCATTGAGACTCAGACGATTCCCGGGTAATTCCACATACACTCATCCTCACATCATTCCCATTTCACGAATTTCCAAGTATCAAAAGTAATGTCAAAACTCTTAAAAACAGGCCCATAACTGGCCTTAAACCAAGCCCAAACAGTCTACTCATTTAACCCAAAACAGCCCTTTAAACATGGCTCAAAACAATCCTTAAAACAGTCCAAAACTAACTTTGAATGTCCCACAAAACATATCTTTAAAACAGCCCAATGTTAGGCCCTGAAATGGCCCAATATCAGGTCTTATAATGGCTGAAAAACTGACTTGAATCAGGCCCAAGGAAGCCCTGAAATCAGGCCCACAATAATCTCCAAACTCGGGCCCGAGCCAGACCCCAGGCTGAGCTGGGCCTCGCTCGAGCGAACCCAGGTCCGCTCGAGCGGAGCCCAGACAGTGTCAGGGTCGCTCGAGCGGCCCAGTGGGTCGCTCGAGCGGACTGGGCCTGCCCAGTCCAGCCCGGCAGTTATGTTTCTTGCAATTTTTCCCTTCTTTTGTTCATTTTTCATTCCTTTCCTTCCTTACACCATTCTACAACAACTTGGGCCTTTTCTTGACCTCCACAAATCATCAAACCACCATTCATAATCATCCATTAACACAAACTCAATACTTTTAAGAGAATCAAAGTTCTTTTCCCTTTCTTTGAACACCATACTTAACACAAAGAAGACTAATTTTTCAAGATGACCAAAGTGAAAACCAAACTCCCAACTCATTGTACAATAGCAACACAAGTGGAAATCAACATAACATTGCTTCATTCATTCAAAGTAAATCCATAAATCACAAAGGATTAGAACATAATGAGAAAAAAAAAACCATGAAACCAAACAAGAACATGAAAACATCATATTAATTGAAAATTCCACTTGCCTCAAGCCTCAATGAAAGCTAGGATGCTCTTCAAACCATGCTCTAGGGTCTCAAGCTCCCAAAATCACAAAACCCCCAAATAGCTCATGCATAAACCCTAGAAAACCAACCATTTTCCAATCTTCATGAAACCCATTGCATCAATGAGGAAAATACTCCAAATGGCTTGAAAAACAAGGATCTCATGAAAGGAAACCATTGCTAACCTTTTTGAAGCTCAAACAAAGAAGAAATGCATGGAAAGGTGGTCTCTCCTAGCTCAAATCTCTTGCAAATGACATTTTTGGAAAGCTTGGAGAGGGAGGAAGAAGAAGGTGAGATCAAATCTCCCTTTAGCATCCAAGGAGAAGAGTTTCCAAGAGGAGAGAGAGAAAGTGCTGGAGAAAACCCTAACCCCTCTCTTGTTGCAGGAAATGAAAGAATGGGGAAGAGAAGAAACCCAATGGTGGTTTTATAGAACAAATGGGCTGGGCCCCATGGGCCCCAAACTCACCAAAGCTGAAACTAATGTTTGCGGGTCCTGAATGAAAACGACGAAGAAGACAAAAATGCTCAGCGAAATTTCTACTTTCCAAAAAGTATATTTTCCCCAAATTCTGAATTTTTTCGAAATTCATGGACAGATTTAATGTGAAAGGTCAGTTTTGCCCTTTTCCTCGAAAAACGTGATTTTTGAGCATCAAACCAAAATGGCCAAAACATGAAAGTTGTTAAACTTCATAAAATGAGTCAAAATACACCAAATCCAGAATTTTTAGAAATCAAAAGTAATTTCTCATAAAAATACATATCATATGGACCGGGTCAAACCAAAGTCAACGGTCCTCAAAATCTCAAAGGCTATGGAAAAATCTAGTCAAACTCAAAAACAAGGTCAAACTAAATCAAATCTCACTTAAAAAGCCAAACCATGATTAAAACAATACTAAACAAAAGAACTGGGGTCGGGATCTTACATCCTTCCCCCCTTAGAATCCATTTGGTCCTCCAAATGGCTTAAACCAAATCAAAACCAAAAACCCAAA
Source organism: Litsea cubeba (assembly GCA_012931725.1). NCBI lineage: Eukaryota > Viridiplantae > Streptophyta > Magnoliopsida > Laurales > Lauraceae > Litsea > Litsea cubeba. The sequence goes on along the minus strand of CM022955.1, from coordinate 26,113,204 downwards.
AGACAAAAGAAAACACTGACACCCTACGCTAAACCTCGGCAACTGAGACATCCTCTTATCAAACCTGACGTTGAGATGTACGGTCAACAACATTCTGATTCGGTTGAAGGCTTCACACTATTCCACATATTTGCTCGAAAACAAACTCCTCTGGCCAAACTGGTGTCCAACAATTCATCTAATCATCCTTGGTGTCATCTGTCGTTCTCGCACCAGATCAATTCTTTTACTTAACTCGTCAGTCACTGTCGGTCCAAGAAACTGCAAATTCTGCCTCTTTCTATCACTTGGAATTATGTGTCTTAAATCCTTCAAAGCTGCACACGGTGCTCTTGACGCTTGTACGAAGATGTGATCGTAGACATGCCTTTACCGAAAAATCTTCATCCCGAAAAATTCTGGAATTCCGTATTCCTACTTATACTGTACCATTCAGACTCTGGCTTCTAAGAATACCGTCAATCCTTCTTCATTCCGAAATCACAACTCCAAATTCTAATCTTTCTGTGATGTACTCTGAATTCTCGCCCACATCTGATTCTATCTACTTGCTGCTCTTGATCTCTTACCTGATACTGTGTTATCAACAAGAACATATCTGCCAAATTTGATGTTAATTCCCGAAGAACTGAAACTTCCAATCCCTGTCTTGAATGATGTTTACTCTCTCATAAATCCAACTTTGTTTTCCAACTGAACCGGTACACATCCTGACATCCATCCACCCTTCAATCCATACACCTCCAAACTCCAACCATAGGCTAATACAACTCATTCCATTCAATGCAAAACAACCCTTAAAATCTTAAACATAGGGACTAAAATAATTACTTAGCTAAATCTCATCATTTTAAAACGTAGTAGAAGCTGAACTTCCAAATTATCAAATAAAACTTAATAAAGAAAGTTTATCAAAGTTTGAACATGAAACAACATTATTCGTTTTGAAATTCATGCTTTCATAGCCCAACAAATCATTGAAATACTCAACAATCTCGAATTAGGATTTCAAAAATAAATCAAATTCATGTAGTATGACCATACATCAAATTTTATTGGAATCCATTTCCAACCAAATATATACAATATTTTGAAATCGTCAAGGTTTTGAAATGTAGATGTCAACATTTAAGAAAATTAAAACAAGAGCGAAATTCTAAGGTCATTGTAAAATAATGTCTTAAGAAGATTAAACAAAAATTCGAAACACAAGACCTTATGAAAACAAAATCATGTGACTCATGAAAAGAGTATAATGACATAATTTATTTCAAAGATAAGCCTTAAAGAAGAAACATAAATCCATTGTTTAAACACTACACGGATAAATTATAGACATAAATGAAAACCAAATAAAAGATGAAAACATCGCGAAAATCATTCTCACTAAGAAAAGGGACATCACCATGACTGAGGTATACCCTTGCATCTGCATGTTGTCCAATCCAATATCTTGTAAGTCGGTAAAATCCACAAGGTTTCCTCTGCTGCCAAAAATTATCTTGACCACAACGAACCATCCACTTGGCATTACCGCTGAATTAACTACACTGGCTAAGCTACAAGTCCTGAAAATTCTCAGCCAAATCCATGACAAGGCTCGTCGAATCCGGGAAATCCCTGAGTTTCTGGCACTAACTTTTAGTCTTACTAACTAAGAATCACTTCTCTCTTCATAGAATCAATAGTTGATATGCCTTTTTGCAGTCCTTCATCTTGGAAAGGTGGTTTGAGTTCACCCAAAATCTACCTTTACTTACCTTGGTACGCTGCATGATGATCTTCAATTAGCTGAGAGGGAATCTTCGAATACTACTCAAGTCCTACTTGGGCAGGCAAATGCACATGTCTTCTCTCATTAACCACAATGAAGATGCTGAAGGCTGAAAGTCTGCTGATGTTCTCCGAAAACAACATACTGAATCCACGAGGTTCTCAGTCTCCGACGCAAGCACAGACAAAAGACACAGAACAAGAGTATGGAGACTTCAAATTCTCCACCACTAAGGAGGAAATTTGGCCATCCAAATCTCCTAACAACAGAACTAAAAGAAAAGACAAGCAAAGTCTCCCGAACTGAAAGAAAAGCCGACTCAAATCCAAAGAAACAAAGACACGAGAAAACAAATCGACACAATCTAACGAATCCTCACCACACGTCTTAATGTCTCTAGAGTATTTTATTTCCTAGAAACTAACCAGCTCTGATACCAAACCTGTCACACCCCGAAATCGGGCCCTGCAGTGAACCGATCCCGGAGTGCGAAATTTTGGGATAATTTGAAACTTTTTGTTGTATTTCCCAAGATCCGCGTGAATGAGGATAATCAAATTCCATCACGATCAGAGTATATTTTCGCGGAAGCTAAACATGGTGTTAAGACTCGGAATCCGTGGCCATCGGGTTCCGTGTCGCACGCAACCAATATCAAAAAGCCATCAAATAAACAGACTGGCATAAATCATACATCAGAGCACACTGAGCTAGTAGTAACAGACTAATTAATTCCCACATATTCAGATTACAATTAACAAGTGTCTTAATTACAAACCCAATAAAAAGGCTAATAAAGCCATACAACAATATATCCAACTAATAGAAATACTACCCTCAAAGATTTGATACGAACTCCGGTGCCAAACTTGACATCTAGATGATATCAATGGGCAGCCTCTCACGTCAGACCGGCGGTCCCACCGCCTCCTCTGATCAAACACCTAAAACCAGAAAGAGAAGAAACTGGTGTTGGAATTTGAGATGACTTGAGAAGTCTTTTGAAGAATTGAAGAAATTAATATCTCAAGCATCATTTTGGGTTGGAATTATTGTCAACACAATGTCACAAGCATGATGATAATAGGTTGGTGTTGATAGAGCTTAAAAGAAAAATCAGAGTTGAAACAGTTCAGGAATTCAGAATTCCTGAAGCAGAGTGTGCGGTCGACCGGGCACCCCATGCGGTCGACCGAGCAAGAGAGACCTGCAGAAAAAGTTTCAGTTAGCTCCCAGTTATTTTCGTGACACAGTGTGTCGTCGGTCGACCGGGACCCCAGGATGTCGACCGAGCACGTCAGGTATCTGTTTCCAGACTGTGTATGATGTCGACCGAAGACAGCAGGATGTCGACCGAGCACGGGAACCAGAGTTGCGCAGAAACAGAAGTCTTGCACGAAAATTCAGCATTCTTATCTATTTCGTTTGGGACTCTTTCTAAACGAATTGTAGCCTATTTTGAACACTCTTAAGGGTTACTATAACCTATATAAAGGCATGTTTGGTTCGTTTTTAACAGAGACAAGAAGAGAGATAGAAGAGAAGAGAAAAGAGAAGAAAAGAGAGAGAGTTTTGGAGAGAAGAGAGTGCTGTTGCTGTGTGCTATCTTGTTACAACTTTCTACAGCAAGTGTGGACGAGGATGTGCTCTTGAAGATGATGTTTCGTCCATAAGATAAGTGTCTCTCTGTTTATGCTTTATTTTCAATTTGTAAGGGATTGAGAGAGAGAGATTGTAGAGGGGAAGGGCTGTAGAAAAAGGTTTCTACTCTTATTCTGTAGAACATCAAGTTGGTGCTTGGCGTCTGGGGTTTGGTGATCCTATCTGTTGGTGCAGATAAATTGTAAAGGGAGTCGGTGCTTCCTAGATAGTTGGTGCTATCTGAAACTAAAGGGAGTAGGTGCTTCCTAGATAGTTGGTGCTATCTGAAACTAAGGGTTGGTGCTCTTTGTCGTTGGTGCGACTAAATAGATTCAGATCTATTCCGGATTGGTGTTCGGACAGTCTTTGAACCGTGGACGTAGCCTTTCGGTGAACCACGTTAAATCTGGTGTCCTTGTGTGATTTGATTTGCTTTTGTTGTTAAATTGGACCTGTTTTTAAAGGAATCACTGATTCACCCCCCTCTCTCAGTGATCGCGATATCTAACAATTGGTATCAGAGCGTAAGGTTCCCTTGAAAAGCTTAACATGCTAAGGGTGATCACTTGTCAAATCACATGGCAACCAATACAGGGAATAAGAAAGCACCTTTGTTTGATGGTTCTAATTACTCCTTCTGGAAGATCAGAATGCAGGCTTTCATTAAGTCACTTGGCTATGATGTCTGGGAGACTGTCAGAGTCGGCTACAATATTGCCATTGTACCCAATGATGCTGCAACAAAGAAGTTAGCAGACAACGACTCTAAGGCGCAGAATGCACTCTTTAGTGGCCTTGTGGACAGCGAGCTGGTGAAAGTAATTGCATGCAAAACAGCCAAGGAAATATGGGACAAGTTGAAAAGCATTCATGAAGGAGATGAGAAGATCAAAGAAGCAAAATTGCAAACCCATCGCTCTCAATTTGAATCTCTTCGCATGGAGGAAAGCGAGAATGTTGACTCATATTTGCAACGAGTGAATGAAGTCACGAATGACATTCGTGGACTAGGGGAGGAGATTAAAGAACCAGTCATCGTAAAAAATGTTCTAAGATCTCTTCTTCCCCGGTTTGATTCAAAAGTCTCAGCCATAGAAGAAGCCAAGGATCTGAATGAATTTTCCATGGATGAGTTGCATGGTTCACTCACTGCCTATGAGATGCGCATAGGTAAGACGTCTTCATCTGATAGAGAAGCGGCCTTCAAAGTTCAGAAAAAGGGAAAAGAGACTGCTGGTCATGATTCTGATACTGATGATGATGAGCTTGAGGCTCAGTTTGTTAGAAAGCTGAAGAAAGGAAGCAATGGAAAGTACAAAGGGAAGCTACCCTTTAAATGCTTCAATTGTGGCGGTGTTGGTCACTTTGCTGCGAAGTGTCCGCTGAAAGAAAATAATGATGATGACTCTTATGTTGATAAGAGTAAGTGGAAGAAAAATTTCAGAAAGAGGGGCAAAGCAAAAAGCTTCATCAGTCAATATAATGACAGCACGTCTGAAACGTCAGACGATGATGAATCAGCCGAGGCAACTGAAGCTCTCTTCATGGTTACCGTTGAAGAGGAAGAGGAGGCTGAGGTCAATCTCGAAGAAGAACTCATTGCCGCACTTGAGGAGCTTAGCATGGAACGAAAAACAAGTAAGAAAAATCTGAAACTTCTTCATGAATCTGAAAGTTCAATTATTGCTTTAAAAACTCAAGTTGAAGAATATAAAAGAATGGTGGAAGTCCTTCAAAATCAAATAAGTATCAAAAAGGAAGAGGCTATGAAACTTGAAACTGAAATCGCTAGAGCAAAGGCTGAAAACTTGGAAAGTAGCCGAAAACTCAAAGCACTCCAAGCGATTGAAGGGACAATGAAACTCAATGAAATTCTGAAAGTTCAAAAGCCCTTCCACAATAAATTTGGTATTGGATTTGAAACCGGAGAGTCCTCTAAAGCTGCATCTTCTTTGTTTATGAAACAAAGTGCCATACCTCTCAAGGCTACAAAGCATCAAATTCAGCCTAGTATTGAAATGGTCAATAAGAAAAGGTTTGTGGAGTTTAACCAGCCACCTAAGAAAGGAAGAATGTTCAGATTCTATGGTTATTGCTATCATTGTAATAGATATGGACATAAAAGAGCTGATTGCAAATTCTATGTTAGAAACAGCCCATTTGTGACTAGGAATCCTTTTTCAATCCTAAACAGCCACAAAATTGAGTGCTATATGTGTCATAATTATGGACACTTGGCTAGGGATTGTAGGTTGCCTATTGCTAACCAATTTCAGGTTGAAAAGAAACCCAAGTTAGTTAAGGCATGGAGGGCAAAGAAAAGGGAAGGTAATTCCAAAGAATCTCTCATTGTGCAAACGGCATTCAATGCACAAAAGAAGACAGCACCATGGGTCCTTGATAGTGGTTGTTCAAGCCATATGACAGGTGATAAGGAAAAATTCGTCAAATTACAGCACTATGAAGGCGGATCAGTGAAGTTTGGTAACAATGATGGTGCCAAAATCTGCGGAAAAGGTGTTGTTCAGCTAAAGGCAAACAAGATCAGATCAGACGAGGTCCTATATGTGTTTGGACTAAGACACAACTTGCTTAGTGTGAGCCAGATCTGTGACAAAGGCCACGAAGTTGTCTTCACTAAGAATGATTTTGCTATCAAGAAGTGTAGCAACGGCAAAACAGTGGCTACTGGATCTAGGACTGCTGGAAATCTCTATACATTGTCAGATGGAGCTGAAAAGACTTGCTTGATGAGTCGGACAGAGGAAAGTTGGTTGTGGCACAAACGCCTTGGGCATCTAAACTTTGATAACATGTCAAAGATTTGCAATTCAAAGGCTGTCAGAGGTATGTCTACAGTTGAAAAGCCTTCCAACCCCATTTGCGATTCTTGCCAAAAGGGAAAGCAAACGAGGGTAATGTTCAAGTCAAAGGAGCATCATTCAAAGAAACCTCTTGAGCTAGTACACACTGATCTCTGTGGACCGATGCGAACTCAAAGCACCAATGGAGATAAGTATTTTATGTTATGCATTGATGATTATACTCGTATGACATGGGTATTGTTTCTTAAGCATAAACATCAAGCACTTGATCGTTTTAAAGTGTTTAAAGCACAGGTTGAAAATATGCTTGGAAAACGTATCAAGATTTTAAGGTCTGATCGAGGCGGTGAATTCACATCTAAAGAGTTCACTAACTATTGTGAGCACCATGGCATTCAAAGACAGTATTCAGCCCCTAGAACTCCACAGCAAAATGGAGTTGTGGAACGGAAAAATCGCACCGTTCAAGAGATGGCTCGTACAATGCTAACTGAGAGCAAGCTAGCTGACAAATACTGGAAGGAGGCAATCCATACGGCTGTATGCATTCAGAATCGATGCTTGATCAGGCCACATGAAGACAAAACTCCTTATGAGCTATGGTTTGGGCGAAAAGCAACAGTCAAGCACTTCAGAGTCTTCGGTAGCAAGTGTTACATCAAGCGTCTTGAACAAAATCCGGGCAAATTTGATGAAAGAGCTGATGAAGGTATATTTCTGGGTTATTCCTGATCTAGTAAGGCTTACAGATGTCTTAACAAAAGGACCAAAAAAATTATAGAAAGTGCCGATGTTAGAATTGATGAAAACTATGAATCAAAGAATGGAACTCATTATGACAGTCCCGTTTATGAGGACTCGAGTGAGATTGATGATGAAGTAGCTAAACCTAATGATTCTGAGAAATCAAAGGATGACTCAGAGGATGCTACACCTAGAAAGAAAAGCACTTGGGTAGAGCAACACCCTAAGGATCAAATCATTGGAGATCCTGAGGTCGGTGTTAAAACAAGACAAAGTGTAGTTAGCAATTACTCACTTGTGTCCACCATTGAACCCAAGACTGTGGCTGAAGCCAGTCTCGATGAAAGTTGGTTGAAAGCTATGCATGAGGAGTTGGAGCAAATTGAGAAGAACTCCACATGGGAACTAGTCTCTAGACCTACCGATAAGAATGTTATTGGTACTAAATGGGTCTTTCGGAATAAGCTGAATGAAGATGGTCAGGTCATACGAAACAAAGCAAGGTTGGTTTGTAAAGGCTATGCTCAAGTTGAAGGCATAGATTTTGAAGAGACCTTTGTACCGGTGGCTCGTCTAGAAGCCATTCGTATGTTTCTTGCATTGGCTGCATACAAAACCTTCAAGGTATTTCAGATGGATGTAAAGTCAGCCTTCTTGAATGGATTACTTGAAGAAGAGGTCTACATTGAGCAACCTGATGGTTTTCTTATTAGTAAAAATTCAGACCTAGTGTGCAAGTTGAAAAAGGCTCTTTATGGGCTGAAACAAGCGCCAAGGGTGTGGTATGCAAGGCTGGACCTATATCTCCACAAGATCGGTTTTGGAAAAGGACTGGTTGATAGCAATCTTTATGTCAAAACAGAGTTGAGCAAACAGCTGGTTGTCATTGTTTATGTCGATGACATAATCTTTGGTGGCAACGATGAAGAAATGTGCAGGAATTTCGCTGAAGAGATGAAGAAAGAATTTGAGATGTCAATGCTTGGAGAACTAAAGTTCTTCCTTGGTTTACAAGTTCAGCAGCTGAAACATGGTATCTTCATATCACAGATGAAATACATCAAGGAAATGCTGAAGCGATTTAACATGGAAGACAGCAAGCCAGTGAGCACACCAATGACAACAAACACAAAGCTAAGCAAAGATGATAAGGGTTCGTCCGTTGATCACACCACTTATCGTTTTATGATAGGAAGCTTGCTTTATTTGACTGCTACAAGACCGGATCTTCTGCAAGCAGTATGTATGGTGGCTCGATTTCAAGCATCACCAACTGAGACGCACATATTTCGATATCTGAAAGGTACCATGGAGCTTGGCATTTGGTATCCTAAAGGCAAATCCTTCACTCTTGTTGCATACTCTGACGCCGATTGGGCTGGATGTATAGATGATCGCAAGAGTACAAGCGGTGGTGCATTCTATCTCAGTGACAGGTTGGTGGCATGGCACAGTAAGAAACAAGATTCAGTATCCCTTTCTACAGCGGAAGCGGAATATATTGCAGCGGCAACTTGTTGTACACAAGTGTTATGGATGCGGCAAATGCTCTCTGATCTAGGAGTTCCGACAACGGATCCTACGCCGATCCTCTGTGACAACACAAGTGCAATTCACATCTCCAAGAATCCTGTTCAACATTCTAAAACGAAGCATGTAGCAATTCGTTATCACTTTCTCAAGGAAAAGGTTGCAGATGGTGAGGTAAAGTTGGAATATGTCCCAACTACTGAGCAAGTTGCTGATATCTTCACAAAACCTCTGCCAAAGGAAGTCTTCGAGTATCTCCGAAAAAAATTAGGAGTTACTCACTCTCCTAATCCTTAGGAGTTGTGCTTGAAAGGGGGAGCAAAGTATTCCTTGAATATCCTATTCGCTCCTTCGTTGGTCCCTTTGGACTTGTTGTCAAAGGGGGAGAAAGACTTAAGCTAGGAGAAAGCTATGCTTAGAAGAAGTTATGCTATGATAACTTTGGGGAGATTGGTATCAAGAGTGTTAGAGATCTTGATTCTATTAAGACAGGGGGAGACTATGGTTCTGAAGAAGCGTGACAGGAGGAGACTATGTGTCACGCCCCGAAACCGGGCCCTGCAGTGATCCGACCTCGGGGTGCGAAATTTTGGGATAAATTTGAAACTTTTTGTTATAGTTCCCAAGATCCGCGTGAATGAGGATAAACAAATCCCATCACAATCAGAGTATATTTTTCGCGGAAGCTAAACATGGTGTTACGACTCGGAATCCGTGGCCATCGGGTTCCGTGTCGCACGCAACCAATATCATAAAGCCATCAAATAAACAGACTGGCATAAATCATAATCCAAATAAACTAAGCTGGTAGTAACAGACTAATTAATTCCCACATGTCCAGATTACAATTAACAAGTGTCTTAATTACAAACCTAATAAAAAGGCTAATAAAGCCATACAACAATATCCAACTAGTAGAGATACTACCCCCATGAGATTTGATACGAACTCCGGTGCCAAACTTGACATCTAGATGATATCAATGGGCAGCCTCTCACGTCAGACCGGCGGTCCCACCGCCTCCTCCGATCAAACACCTAAAAATAGAAAGAGAAGAAACTGGCACCAAACAAGCAGGGTCAGACACGACGGTCTGGCAAGCAAATAAACAAGTAATATGAACAAAAGGAACATACATAAAACCAGACGAAATCATCGTAAAACCGAATAAAGAGTCTAACCAATAATAACAATAAATCACGATAAAACTATCGAAAGACTGAACATAAATATCAAAGCAATAAAAGGACAATCTCAGAAGTACGAATGTCTCGAAAGATAGTAGCCCGCATAAAGCATTTAATGGTTCGAAATACCTTTCAAATCCTAAAAAAAGGCAATAATACGATGAAAGATCGATATCATAATCATTAGAAATTTTAAAGCATAAAGAGTATCAACAACAAGAGTCATAAAATAAGGTAATAACAAATAAAACACTGGCAACCACACATAGCTATATTCTCCTATTACCGAAGTAACAAGAGCAGACAGAAACGTAGCCACTGAACGTGGTACTAGAAATGGGATCAGAACCGTAGCCATACAAATGGGACCGGCAGATCAAAAATCAGAACCGTAGCCATACAAATGGGACCGGCAGATAAAAACCGTTGCCATGGTCGGTACAGACAGAGTCCAAGCTGCAGCTGGCGGACAAATTAAAGATCCCAAGCCGGGTGATCAGCCCGACAAGGTGACCTAAGCTTAGTGGTGCCTTTAGGTTTCAAAACTCGAACCGATACAAATCTAACATAATACTAATCCCTTTGGCTCAGGGGCTCACATCACATAGCTCTGGCCCCGTCTTGCCTCGAGGTTTCATTTTCAAAATACTAGTCTTAACAAAATAATAGTCTCATCAAATAAATCCCGAGTGTGATGAACATACATCCAATCTCTTTTCAAATCGAATCGGAGGAAACATACAAATTTCGATGGTGAACCGTTCAAATATACATCAAAGTGATTTGTATAAAATCATACGGTCAATCCTTTCGAACATGGAAAGTCACATGATTTTATAACAAATCACCGATGCTATTTAAATTAGTTTACCAAAGGATACAAATACAAATATAAATACATTCTCTAACTTGAAATGGAATGGAATTATGTAGAATGACTTAATGACTTACCAAGGAACCATCTCAATGCACAACTATCCTTTAAACATTGATTAATAAAGAGCGCGTTTGATGCCAATGAAAATCCATAATATTTAAATGATAAAGTGCGCATTGAGACTCAAACGATTCTCGGATAATTTTACATACGTTCATTCTCTCATTGGTCCCATTTCCATTTCACAGATTCCGAGCATCACAAGTAAATCCAAACTCTTTAAAATAGGCCCATAGTTGGCCTTAATCCAAGTCCAAAATAGTCCTCAATAACAATCCAAAAACCAACCTTAATCAAGCCCACAAAACAAGTTTAAAAACAGTCCAAAACTAATCCTTAAATGGCCCACAAAGTATCTCTTAAAATAGCCCTTAAAACTAACTTCGAACAGGCCCACAAAACAAATTTTTAAACAACCCAAAGCTAAACCTTTAATGGTCCACAAACAAGTTTTAAAACAGCCCAATGTCAGGCCCTAAAATGACCCAACATCAGGTCTTAAAATGGCCCAAAGACTGGCCTGAATCAGGCCCAAGGAAGCCCCAAAACCTGGCCCACAAAAATCCCGAAATCCAGGCCCGAGCCAGACCCCAGGCTGAGCTGGGCCTCGCTCGAGCGAACCCAGGTCCGCTCGAGCGGAGCCCAGACAGTGTCTGGGTCGCTCGAGCGGCCCAGTGGGTCGCTCGAGCGAGGGCCAGGCAGAGCCTGGTCCGCTCGAGCGACCCAGTGGGTCGCTCGAGCGGACTGGGCCTGCACAGTCCAGCCCGGCTGTCCTCTTCCTTCTCTTTTTTTTTTCTTTTCCAATTTTTTTGAGATCTTTTCCATTCCCAATCTTTCACACAATGTTCCTAGATCCTTTGGGCCCTTCCTTGACCTTCCAAACTCATCAAATCACCATTCCATATCAACACAATTAACCAAACAATCACTTTTTAAAACAAAGTTTCTCCCCATTTCTTTGAACCCAACTCTTAACACAAGGAAATCAAGTTTTCTACATGACCAAGATGAAAGCCACTTCCAACACATTGTAAGACCACACATAAATGGAAATCCACACCACATTGGTTCATTTAATCAAAGTAAAACCATAAATCAAAGAAGATTAGCACATAAGAAGCAAAATTCATGAAATGGAACTAAATAAGAGAATCATCATACTAATTGTAGAATCTACTTGCCTTAGACAAGAGAAGATACAAAACACTCCATGAAGGTCCTCTTATGGCCTCAAGCTCCAAAATTACAAAATCCCCAAAATAGCTCAAGAGAAACCCTAGAAATCCAATCCATTGTAAATCTCCATGAAAACCCATTGCATATGGGATTAAAACACTCGAAATGGAGAAGAAAACAAGAATCTCAAAAAAAAGAAGACCATTGCTAACCTTTGGGTGTTCCAAACAAGAAGAAGAGCTTGAAAGATGGATCTTCTCTAGCTCAAACATCTCAAAAATGGCATCTAAGGGAAGCTTGAAAGATGGGGAAGAAGATGAGGAGCTCATTCCTCCATTTAGCATCAAAGAACAAGAGACACAAGAGGAGAGAGGAAGGGGCTGGGAGGAGAACCCTATCTCCTCCCCTTTGTTGCAGGAAATGAAGAATGGGGAAGAGAAGAAGAGCCCCATGGCTTTATAGAGAAAATGGGCTGGGCCCCCCCCATGGGCCCCAATCTTACGAAGGTCAAAACTAGCATTTGTGGGTCCCGAACGAAAACGACGAAGAAGACAAAAACGATCAGCGAAATATCTAATTTCCAAAAAGTATATTTTCCCCAAATTCTGAAATTTTCGAAATTTATGGACAGATTTAGTGTAAAAGGTCAGTTTTGCCCTTTTTCTCGAAAAACGCATTTTCTGATCATCAAATCAAAATGATCAAAACATGAAAGTTGTTAAACTTCATAAAATAAGTCAAAATACACCAAACCCAGAATTTTTATGAAAAGTAATTTCTCATAAAAATACAAATCATATGGACCAGGGTCAAACCAAAGTCAACGGTCCTTAAAAATCTCCAAGGTTATGGAAAAATCCAGTCGAACTCAAAAACAAGGTCAAACTAAATCAAATCTCGCTTAAAAAGCCAAACCACGATTAAAACAATACTAAACAAAAGAACTGGGGTCGGGATCTTACATCCTCCCCCCCTTAGAACCCATTTGGTCCTCCAAATGGCTTAAACCAAATCAAAATAAAAAACCCACAAGACAAACGAAAACACTGACACCCTTTGCTAGACCTCGGCAACTGAGATACCCTCTGATCAAACCTGACGTCGAGATGCACAGTCAACAACACTCTGATTCGGTTGATGGCTTCGAACTGTTCTACATATCTGCCCGAAAACAAACTTCTCTGACCAAACTGGTGTGCAACAATCCTTCTAAGCATCCTTGGTGTCATTTGTCATTCCAGCACTAAATCATTTCTTTTACTTATCTCATCATTCACTGTCAGTCCATGAAACTGTAAGTTCTGCCTCTTTCTATTACTTTGGAATTCTGTGCCTTAAATCCTTCAAAGCTGTACACGGTGCTCCCGTCATTAACTTGGTCTGCTACGACCCAGGTGTCACACTACCATAAACCAGATATCAAACTGCCACAACCTGTTGAGCTGTTCTGTGTCGAAACTTCGCATGGCTTGCTTCTTTAGATTTCGCTATTCAAGTCTTCTACTTTTGACAAGCATAACTGATCTTAGAAATCCAACTTTGTTTCCAACTGAACCCGTACACGTCCTGACATCCATCAACCCTTAATTCCGTACATTTCCTAACTCCAACCACAAGCCAATACAACTCATTCCATTCGATGCAAAACAAATCTTGAAATCTTAAACACGATGACTAACACAATTACTTAGCTAACTCTCATCATTTTAAAACATAGTAGAGACTAAACTTCCAAATTAGCAAATAAAGCTTAAATAAATAAAGTTTATCAAAATTTGAATATGAAACCACATTATTCATTTTGAAATTCATATTTTCATAACCCAACAAATCCTTGAAATACTCAACAACTTCAAATTAGGGTTTCAAAAATAAATCAATTGCATGTAGTATGACCATACATGAAATTTTGTTGAAATCCATTTCCAGCCAAACACATACAAAGTTTTGAAATCTTTAAGGTTTTGAAATGTAGCTGTCAACATTTAAAAGAATTAAAACAATAGCAAAATTTCAAGATCATTATGTAACAATGTCTTAAGAAGATTAAATAAAAATTCATAACACAAATCCTCATGAAAACGAAATCATGCGACTAATGAAAAGAGTATATAACATAGTTTATTTCAAAATAAGCCTTAAAGAAGAACGTAAATCGATTGTTTACACACTACATGGATAAATCGTAGACATTAAGGAAAACATAACAAGATGAAAATATCATGAAAATCATTTTAAATAAGAAATGGACATCCAACCCACTGAGGTACTCCCTTGCATCTGCACGTTGTCCAAATCCAATATCCTATAAGTCAGTAAAGCCCACAACGTTTCCTCTGCTGCCAAAAATTATCTTGACCACAACGATCCATCCACTTGGTATCCCTGCTGAACCAACTACACTAGCTAAGCTGCAAGCCCTGAAAATTCTCAGCCAAAACTATGACAAGGCTCATCGAATCCGGGAAATCCCTGAGTTTCTAGCACCAACTTCTAACCTTACTAACTAAGAATCATTTCTCCCTTCATGAAATCAATAGCTGATATGCCTTTTACAATCCTTCATCTTGAAAAGATGGTCTGAGTTCACCCAAAAATCCACATTCACTTACCTTGGTACGCTGCATGATGATCTTCAATTAGCTGAAAGGGGATCTTCGAATACTGCTCAAGTCCTACTTTGGCTGGCAAATGCACATGTTTTCTCTCATTAACCACAATGAAGATGCTGAAGATTGGAAGTCTGCTGATGTTCTCCGAAAACAACATACTAAGTTCACAGGGTTCTCAGTCTCCGACACAAGCACAGACAAAAGACACTGAACAAGAGTATGGAGACTTTAAATTCTCCACCACTAAGGAGGAAATTTGGTCATCCAAATCTCCTAACAACACGAACTAAAAGAAAAGACAAGCAAAGTCTCCCGAACTGAAAGAAAAGCAGACTCAAATTCAAAGAAACAAAGACACGAGAAAACAATCGACACAATCTAACGAATCCTCACCACACGTCTTAATGTCTCTAGAGTATTTTATTTCCTAGAAACTAACCAGCTCTGATACCAAACCTGTCACGCCCCGAAACCGGGCCCTGCAATGATCCGACCTCGGGGTCCGAAATTTTGGGATAAATTTGAAACTTTTTGTTATAGTTCCCAAGATCCGCGTGAATGAGGATAAACAAATCCCATCACAATCAGAGTATATTTTTCGCGGAAGCTAAACATGGTGTTACGACTCGGAATCCGTGGCCATCGGGTTCCGTGTCGCACGCAACCAATATCATAAAGCCATCAAATAAACAGACTGGCATAAATCATAATCCAAATAAACTGAGCTGGTAGTAACAGACTAATTAATTCCCACATGTCCAGATTACAATTAACAAGTGTCTTAATTACAAACCCAATAAAAAGGCTAATAAAGCCATACAACAATATCCAACTAGTAGAGATACTACCCCCATGAGATTTGATACGAACTCCGATGCCAAACTTGACATCTAGATGATATCAATGGGCAGCCTCTCACGTCAGACCGGCGGTCCCACCGCCTCCTCCGATCAAACACCTAAAAATAGAAAGAGAAGAAACTGGCACCAAACAAACAGGGTCAGACACGACGGTCTGGCAAGCAAATAAACAAGTAATATGAACAAAAGGAACATACATAAAACCAGACGAAATCATCGTAAAACCGAATAAAGAGTCTAACCAATAATAACAATAAATCACGATAAAACTATCGAAAGACCGAACATAAATATCAAAGCAATAAAAGGACAATCTCAGAAGTACGAATGTCTCGAAAGATAGTAGCCCGCATAAAGCATTTAATGGTTGGAAATACCTTTCAAATCCTAAATAAAGGCAATAATACGATGAAAGATCGATATCATAATCATTAGAAATTTTAAAGCATAAAGAGTATCAACAACAAGAGTCATAAAATAAGGTAATAACAAATAAAACACTGGCAACCACACATAGCTATATTCTCCTATTACCGAAGTAACAAGAGCAGACAGAAACGTAGCCACTGAACGTGGTACTAGAAATGGGATCAGAACCGTAGCCATACAAATGGGACCGGCAGATCAAAAATCAGAACCGTAGCCATACAAATGGGACCGGCAGATAAAACCGTTGCCATGGTCGGTACAGACAGAATCCAAGCTGCAGCTGGCGGACAAATTAAAGATCCCAAGCCGGGTGATCAGCCCGACAAGGTGACCTAAGCTTAGTGGTGCCTTTAGGTTTCAAAACTCGAACCGATACAAATCTAACATAATACTAATCCCTTTGGCTCAGGGGCTCACACCACATAGCTCTGGCCCCGTCTTGCCTCGAGGTTTCATTTTCAAAATACTAGTCTTAACAAAATAATAGTCTCATCAAATAAATCCCGAGTGTGATGAACATACATCCAATCTCTTTTCAAATCGAATTGGAGGAAACATACGAATTTCGATGGTTAACCGTTCAAATATACATCAAAGTGATTTGTATAAAATCATACGGTCAATCCTTTCGAACATGGAAAGTCACATGATTTTATAACAAATCACCGATGCTATTTAAATTAGTTTACCAAAGGATACAAATACAAATATAAATACATTCTCTAACTTGAAATGGAATGGAATTATGTAGAATGACTTAATGACTTACCAAGGAACCATCTCAATGCACAACTATCCTTTAAACATTGATTAATAAAGAGCGCATTTGATGCCAATGAAAATCCATAATATTTAAATGATAAAGTGCGCATTGAGACTCAAACGATTCTCGGATAATTTTACATACGTTCATTCTCTCATTGGTCCCATTCCCATTTCACAAATTCCGAGCATAACAAGTAAATCCAAACTCTTTAAAATAGGCCCATAGTTGGCCTTAATCCAAGTCCAAAATAGTCCTCAATAACAATCCAAAAACCAACCTTAATCAAGCCCACAAAACTAAGTTTAAAAACAGTCCAAAACTAATCCTTAAATGGCCCACAAAGTATCTCTTAAAACAGCCCTTAAAACTAACTTCGAACAGGCCAACAAAACAAATTTTTAAACAACCCAAAGCTAAACCTTTAATGGTCCACAAACAAGTTTTAAAACAGCCCAATGTCAGGCCCTAAAATGACCCAACATCAGGTCTTAAAATGGCCCAAAGACTGGCCTGAATCAGGCCCAAGGAAGCCCCAAAACCTGGCCCACAAAAATCCCCAAATCCAGGCCCGAGCCAGACCCCAGGCTGAGCTGGGCCTCGCTCGAGCGAACCCAGGTCCGCTCGAGCGGAGCCCAGACAGTGTCTGGGTCGCTCGAGCGACCCAGTGGGTCGCTCGAGCGGACTGGGCATGCCCAGTCCAGCCCGGCTGTCTTCTTCCTTCTCTTTTTTTTTTCTTTTCCAATTTTTTTGAGATCTTTTCCATTCCCAATCTTTCACACAATGTTCCTAGATCCTTTGGGCCCTTCCTTGACCTTCCAAACTCATCAAATCACCATTCCATATCAACCCAATTAACCAAACAATCACTTTTTAAAACAAAGTTTCTCCCCATTTCTTTGAACCCAACTCTTAACACAAGGAAATCAAGTTTTCTACATGACCAAGATGAAAGCCACTTCCAACACATTGTAAGACCATACATAAATGGAAATCCACACCACATTGGTTCATTTAATCAAAGTAAAACCATAAATCAAAGAAGATTAGCACATAAGAAGCAAAATTCATGAAATGGAACTAAATAAGAGAATCATCATACTAATTGTAGAATCTACTTGCCTTAGACAAGAGAAGATACAAAACACTCCATGAAGGTCCTCTTATGGCCTCAAGCTCCAAAATTACAAAATCCCCAAAATAGCTCAAGAGAAACCCTAGAAATCCAATCCATTGTAAATCTCCATGAAAACCCATTGCATATGGGATTAAAACACTCGAAATGGAGAAGAAAACAAGAATCTCAAAAAAAAGAAGACCATTGCTAACCTTTGGGTGTTCCAAACAAGAAGAAGAGCTTGAAAGATGGATCTTCTCTAGCTCAAACATCTCAAAAATGGCATCTAAGGGAAGCTTGAAAGATGGGGAAGAAGATGAGGAGCTCATTCCTCCATTTAGCATCAAAGAACAAGAGACACAAGAGGAGAGAGGAAGGGGCTGGGAGGAGAACCCTATCTCCTCCCCTTTGTTGCAGGAAATGAAGAATGGGGAAGAGAAGAAGAGCCCCATGGCTTTATAGAGAAAATGGGCTGGCCCCCCCCATGGGCCCCAATCTTACGAAGGTCAAAACTAGCATTTGTGGGTCCCGAACGAAAACGACGAAGAAGACAAAAACGATCAGCGAAATATCTAATTTCCAAAAAGTATATTTTCCCCAAATTCTGAAATTTTCGAAATTTATGGACAGATTTAGTGTAAAAGGTCAGTTTTGCCCTTTTTCTCGAAAAACGCATTTTCTGATCATCAAATCAAAATGATCAAAAGATGAAAGTTGTTAAACTTCATAAAATAAGTCAAAATACACCAAATCCAGAATTTTTAGAAATGAAAAGTAATTTCTCATAAAAATACAAATCATATGGACCGGGTCAAACCAAAGTCAACGGTCCTTAAAAATCTCCAAGGTTATGGAAAAATTCAGTCGAACTCAAAAACAAGGTCAAACTAAATCAAATCTCGCTTAAAAAGCCAAACCACGATTAAAACAATACTAAACAAAAGAACTGGGGTCGGGATCTTACATCCTCCCCCCCTTAGAACCCATTTGGTCCTCCAAATGGCTTAAACCAAATCAAAATCAAAAACCCACAAGACAAACGAAAACACTGACACCCTTTGCTAGACCTCGGCAACTGAGATACCCTCTGATCAAACCTGACGTCGAGATGCACAGTCAACAACACTCTGATTCGGTTGAAGGCTTCGAACTATTCTACATATCTGCCCGAAAACAAACTTCTCTGACCAAACTGGTGTGCAACAATCCTTCTAAGCATCCTTGGTGTCATTTGTCATTCCAGCACTAAATCATTTCTTTACTTATCTCATCATTCACTGTCAGTCCAAGAAACTGTAAGTTCTGCCTCTTTCTATTACTTTGGAATTCTGTGCCTTAAATCCTTCAAAGCTGTACACGGTGCTCCCGTCATTAACTTGGTCTGCTACGACCCAGGTGTCACACTACCATAAACCAGATATCAAACTGCCACAACCTGTTGAGCTGTTCTGTGTCGAAACTTCGCATGGCTTGCTTCTTTAGATTTCGCTATTCAAGTCTTCTACTTTTGACAAGCATAACTGATCTTAGAAATCCAACTTTGTTTCCAACTGAACCCGTACACGTCCTGACATCCATCAACCCTTAATTCCGTACATTTCCTAACTCCAACCACAAGCCAATACAACTCATTCCATTCGATGCAAAACAAATCTTGAAATCTTAAACACGGTGACTAACACAATTACTTAGCTAACTCTCATCATTTTAAAACATAGTAGAGACTAAACTTCCAAATTAGCAAATAAAGCTTAAATAAATAAAGTTTATCAAAATTTGAATATGAAACCACATTATTCATTTTGAAATTCATATTTTCATAACCCAACCAATCCTTGAGATACTCAACAACTTCAAATTAGGGTTTCAAAAATAAATCAATTGCATGTAGTATGACCATACATGAAATTTTGTTGAAATCCATTTCCAGCCAAACACATACAAAGTTTTGAAATCTTTAAGGTTTTGAAATGTAGCTGTCAACATTTAAAAGAATTAAAACAATAGCAAAATTTCAAGATCATTGTGTAACAATGTCTTAAGAAGATTAAATAAAAATTCATAACACAAATCCTCATGAAAACGAAATCATGCGACTAATGAAAAGAGTATATAACATAGTTTATTTCAAAATAAGCCTTAAAGAAGAACGTAAATCGATTGTTTACACACTACATGGATAAATCGTAGACATTAAGGAAAACATAACAAGATGAAAATATCATGAAAATCATTTTAAATAAGAAATGGACATCCAACCCACTGAGGCATGTTTGGTTCGTTTTTAACAGAGAAAAGAAGAGAGATAGAAGAGAAGAGAAAAGAGAAGAAAAGAGAGAGAGTTTTGGAGAGAAGAGAGTGCTGTTGCTGTGTGCTATCTTGTTACAAGTTTCTACAGCAAGTGTGGACGAGGATGTGCTCTTGAAGATGATGTTTCGTCCATAAGATAAGTGTCTCTCTGTTTATGCTTTATTTTCAATTTGTAAGGGATTGAGAGAGAGAGATTGTAGAGGGGAAGGGCTGTAGAAAAAGGTTTCTACTCTTATTTTGTAGAACATCAAGTTGGTGCTTGGCATCTGGGGTTTGGTGATCCTATCTGTTGGTGCAGATAAATTGTAAAGGGAGTCGGTGCTTCCTAGATAGTTGGTGCTATCTGAAACTAAAGGGAGTTGGTGCTTCCTAGATAGTTGATGCTATCTGAAACTAAGGGTTGTTGCTCTTTGTCGTTGGTGCGACTAAATAGATTCAGATCTGTTCCGGATTGGTGTTCGGACAGTCTTTGAACCGTGGACGTAGCCTTTCGGTGAACCACGTTAAATCTGGTGTCCTTGTGTGATTTGATTTGCTTTTGTTGTTAAATTGGACCTGTTTTTAAAGGAATCACTGATTCACCCCCCCCCCCTCTCAGTGATCGCGATATCTAACAACTGGCACCAAACAAAAAGGGTCAGACACGACGGTCTGGCAAGCAAATAAACAAATAATATGAACAAAAGAGCATTCGTAAAACCTGATGAAATCATCGTAAAACCGAATAAATAGTCTAAACAATAATGACAATAAAGCATGCTAAAACGATTGAAAGGCCGAACATAAGTATCAAAACAAATAAAGGAACAGTCTCTGAAGCATAAATATCTCGAAAAGATAACAGTCTACTAAAACATTTAATAGTCGGAAATACATTTTAAATCCTGAGTAATAGCGACAGTATGATAAATGATCGATATCGTAAACGTTAACCAAATCAACGCATAAGAGTATAACCCACAAGAATCATAAAAATAAAGTAATATGCAGATAAAACACTGGCAACCACACATAGCTAAATTCTCCTATTACCGAAGTAACAGGAGCACACAGAACGTAGCCACTGAACGTGGTACTAGAAATAGGATCAGAACCGTAGCCATACAAATGGGACCGACAGATCAAAAATTAGAACCGTTGCCATACAAATGGGACCGGCAGATAAAACCGTTGCCATGGTCGGTACAGACAGAATCCAAGCTGCAGCTGGCGGACAGATTAAAGATCCCAAGCCGGGTGATCAGCCCGACAAGGTGACCTAAGCCTAGTGGTGCCTTTAGTTTTCAAAACTCGAACCGATACGAATCAAACCATAATACTAATCCCTTTGGCTCAGGGGCTCACACCACATAGCTCTGGCCCCGTCTTGCCTCGAGGTTTTATTTTCGAAATCATAGCCTCTTTGGCTCATGGGCTCGCACTACAAAGCTCTGGCCCCGTCTTGCCTCAAGGTTTTTATTTTCAAATACTAGCCTTATCAAAACAATAGTCTCATCGAAGAAATCCCGAATGTGACGAACATACTCCAATATCTTTTCAAATCGAATCGGAGAAAACATACGAATATCCATGGTAAACCGTTCAAATACACATCAAAGTGATTTGTATAAAATCATACGATCAACCCTTTCGAACATGGGAAACCACATGATTTTATAACAAATCACCGATGCTATTTAAATTAGTTTACCCAAGAATACAAATACAAATACATGTTCTGACTTGAAATGGAATGGATAGTAGAGGATGACTTAATGCCTTGCCAAGGAACCATCTCAATGCACATTTAACCTTTAAACATTGATTAATAAAAAAACGCGTTTGATGCCAATGAAATCCATAATATTTAAATGATAAAGTGCGCATTGAGACTCAGACGATTCCCGGGTAATTCCACATACACTCATCCTCACATCATTCCCATTTCACGAATTTCCAAGTATCAAAAGTAATGTCAAAACTCTTAAAAACAGGCCCATAGCTGGCCTTAAACCAAGCCCAAACAGTCTACTCATTTAACCCAAAACAGCCCTTTAAACATGGCTCAAAACAATCCTTAAAACAGTCCAAAACTAACTTTGAATGGCCCACAAAACATATCTTTAAAACAGCCCAATGTCAGGCCCTGAAATGTCCCAATATCAGGTCTTATAATGGCTCAAAAACTGACTTGAATCAGGCCCAAGGAAGCCCTGAAATCAGGCCCACAATAATCTCCAAACTCGGGCCCGAGCCAGACCCCAGGCTGAGCTGGGCCTCGCTCGAGCGAAGCCAGGTCCGCTCGAGCGGAGCCCAGACAGTGTCTGGGTCGCTCGAGCGGCCCAGTGGGTCGCTCGAGCGAGGGCCAGGCAGAGCCTGGTCCGCTCGAGCGGCCCAGTGGGTCGCTCGAGCGGACTGGGCCTGCCCAGTCCAGCCCGACAGTTCTGTTTCTTGCAATTTTTCCCTTCTTTTGTTCATTTTTCATTCCTTTCCTTCCTTACACCATTCTACAACAACTTGGGCCTTTTCTTGACCTCCACAAATCATCAAACCACCATTCATAATCATCCATTAACACAAACTCAATACTTTTAAGAGAATCAAAGTTCTTTTCCCTTTCTTTGAACACCATACTTAACACAAAGAAGACTAATTTTTCAAGATGACCAAAGTGAAAACCAAACTCCCAACTCATTGTACAATAGCAACACAAGTGGAAATCAACATAACATTGCTTCATTCATTCAAAGTAAATCCATAAATCACAAAGGATTAGAACATAATGAGAAAAAAAAACCATGAAACCAAACAAGAACATGAAAACATCATATTAATTGAAAATTCCACTTGCCTCAAGCCTCAATGAAAGCTAGGATGCTCTTCAAACCATGCTCTAGGGTCTCAAGCTCCCAAAATCACAAAACCCCCAAATAGCTCATGCATAAACCCTAGAAAACCAACCATTTTCCAATCTTCATGAAACCCATTGCATCAATGAGGAAAATACTCCAAATGGTTTGAAAAACAAGGATCTCATGAAAGGAAACCATTGCTAACCTTTTTGAAGCTCAAACAAAGAAGAAATGCATGGAAAGGTGGCTCTCCTAGCTCAAATCTCTTGCAAATGACATTTTTGGAAAGCTCGGAGAGGGAGGAAGAAGAAGGTGAGATCAAATCTCCCTTTAGCATCCTAGGAGAAGAGTTTCCAAGAGGAGAGAGAGAAAGTGCTGGAGAAAACCCTAACCCCTCTCTTGTTGCAGGAAATGAAAGAATGGGGAAGAGAAGAAACCCAATGGTGGTTTTATAGAACAAATGGGCTGGGCCCCAAACTCACCAAAGCTGAAACTAATGCTTGCGGGTCCCGAATGAAAACGACGAAGAAGACAAAAATGCTCAGCGAAATTTCTACTTTCCAAAAAGTATATTTTCCCCAAATTCTGAAATTTTTCGAAATTCATGGACAGATTTAATGTGAAAGGTCAGTTTTGCCCTTTTCCTCGCAAAACGTGATTTCTGAGCATCAAACCAAAATGGCCAAAACATGAAAGTTGTTAAACTTCATAAAATGAGTCAAAATACACCAAATCCAGAATTTTTAGAAATCAAAAGTAATTTCTCATAAAAATACATATCATATGGACCGGGTCAAACCAAAGTCAACGGTCCTCAAAATCTCAAAGGCTATGGAAAAATCTAGTCAAACTCAAAAACAAGGTCAAACTAAATCAAATCTCGCTTTAAAAGCCAAACCATGATTAAAACAATACTAAACAAAGGAACTGGGGTCGGGATCTTACAATACTCGTCTCATATGAATACAAGATTTGTCGGATATTCACGATTTCTTATACATTGTAATTATGTACAACTTTTGATCAGATAACATGATTCATTACATGTTTTATCATTTAGTATATTGTTCATATCTTTTCACCCACCTGCCAGACCGTCGTGTCTGACCCACTACTTTGGTACTCAGATTCAGATTTCTTGCCCGAGATGAGTGCACGTTTTGGCTGTGGAGCCATGAGCTTGCAGGTTGTTTTGTCGACCATGTCGTGTAGACATTGAGCTTGACATCGGAGCTACGTCACATATGGGTAATGATTGTTAGCTTGTTTTTGTATAGCTTTTATTAGCCTATTTATTGGGATTATAATTAATGCACATTGTTATTTGTAACTTGAACCTATGTGGGAATATAATATCCAGATACTGTCAGCTCTGTATTTTGTTATAATGGTTTGTTCCAGTCTGATATGTTCATTGATAAGATAATTATATGCTTAGGTTGAGTGCAACACGGAATCCGATGGCCACGGACTTCAGGTCGCAACGCCACGAAAGCTTCCGCAAAAATATTCAGGATGTGTTGGAACCTGTTATCCTCACACACGCGGATCTTGGGAGAAACATAATTATTACTTAACTCCCAACAAATTCACGGCCCCTCGGGTTTGGGGTCGTGACATAGATCCTACATAATCAATTGATTTTGCAAAATCATTTGTTTGAATGTTAGAGTAAGATTTTTCTTTAAAAACAAATGATTTGAATCAATTTAAGTTTTCCATGATCTTACTAATTATATCCTTTGGTATGGAAAGTACGTGTTCAATTTGTATGAGCCCTTGTAGTTATATAATTTGGAATACAAATTGAAAAAATGTTTTATCTTCATTTTCATACTCATTTTGTCCATTGTTGGATTTTGTTTATGATTTCAAGATTGTTTGAATGGAATTTCTTTAAAACATCATTAGTTATATTCATCAAAGCATGTTCCATGTACTCATTTCCTTATGTATTTGATTATGTCATTTCAAATGGAAATGAATGTTGTTTTAAGCTATTTGCATCTTTGCTCATTTAGTTACATTCTTTATGCAAATGTTTATTTGTTCCATGTATGGTTGTGCTCTTTAATTATTTTTGTAGTTACCATACTAGAACCCAAAAATCCATCCTTCGTGCTTTCTAGTCATTTTATTTGATATGGATGGTTATGTGGTTGATTCATGTGTATTTTCATTGTGATGTCATTCTTATACATGTTTCAACTTCATAGTAGTGTTTAAGCATATGAACCTCTTTGAAATCCATTCCTTGTATTTCATATATTGTTAGATGGATTTTTTAGTCGTTGAATTCATATGATTTGACACTTTTGTAAATTGCATGCTCTACCAAGTTATATATATATTTCTAAATTTAATTTTTCGTGTTCATCACTATACTCATTAGTTATATCATTTAAAGTGATGAATATCCATTTATGATGCTTGATTTTGTGTTTGTCACATACTTCTCTTAATCATGTTTCATATTCAATTGGTAATCAATTGGTATCATTTTCATTTAGTATCATTTTCAATTGATATCATATCTTGAGTTTGTGATAGACCTTGTGTTCATTGGATTGATCTTAATAGTCATATGTCTTTTGTTCCATGTCACATTCCATTAGCATCATAATCTTCATGATTGCCACCTCTCATACACTTATAGGTAAATCACATGACAACCATGTTTATGTTTTCATAATTTTGGTTGGTTAATGGTGAGGTTTTGGCTTCATGATTGAACTTCATTTCATTCATCTTGTGCATGATAGTTATATTTTTTTTGAATAAAATGATTTCAAAATTTTCATAGCATATGATTTTCATAAGTTATATTGTTTAATGCTATGTTTGGTAAACCCCACAACATCATGGATAGCTCTAATTTGGATTAATCCTAATAGTTAAATTCTTTTTAAACTACATTTTAGAGTGATTGAGTTTATTGTCATATCCTTGAATCTCAATTGATATTTTTATTTATTTCAATTGGTATCCATGATTATTTATCTCCATGACCTTGCTCTTTATATTGGTAATTTGATCAATTTGAACTTTATAGTCAATTAATTATAAATTGGTATCTAATCCTTCTGTAACGACACCCGACCCAATCCCTAAGTATGATATTGTCCGCTTTGGGCCTAGCTCACAGCCAAACACCCTCACGGATTTGTTCTCGGGCCCCTTTGAGACCCAAAACGCGTCATACCAAGTCAAGGGGGTTCGCACATATAAGCCTAGCTTCGGGCGGCCTCATAGGTGATGAAACTTCTTGATGTTTAAATTACCTGGGAAGTTATTCAAGTCTTTACATACACTTTATCTCCTAAATTGTTAATGATCAGCAGTGGCACCAAATTCCTCAATTAATAGTGACATTAGGAAACTAAGTGTGTGTTGAGACAAACCATGGTAAGCCTTTGAACCATTACACACTAAATTCATTTCATGTTAGAAAGCTTTGCCGAGTCCATTTATAAATCAATTTAAATGTTTTGAGTGCTTTACCACATTTATAGATATTGATAAGACTACTCATCTATTTTGCTCGGATTCATCGATATGTGAGATATGTATTTGTTTGGAGTAGTTTTCTTATCGATTTTGGAAATATATCTTATGAACGGATTTGTATTACTTCGAGGTTTCGAACTTTTACTCTAATGGCACCACTAAGCTTAGGTTACCTTGTCGGACTGATCATCCGGCTTGGAATCTTTAATTTGTTCACCAACTGCAGTTTGGATTCTGTCTGTACCGACCATGGCAACGGTTTATATCCGGTTCCACGTGTAGTGGCTACGGTTCTGTTTGATAACGACTATGTTCGTTCCAGTCCCACGAGTAGTGGCTACGGTTTTGTCTGCTCCCGTTACTTCGGTAACAGGAGAATTTAGCTCTACGTGGTTTGCCAATGTTTTATGTGTTTGATGTTTTATTTTATGGTTCTTGTTTATTTCACTTATTATAGTCTTGGACTCTTTAATATTTAAGAAATTGATCTTTATCTTGTCATTTCCATTATCGAGGACTTTAATCGTAATTCTCATTTATTTAAATGTTTTACTCTTTCGATCATCCTATTATATGTTTTATTTGCTTGCCAGACCGTCGTGTCTGACCCTGTTTGCTTGGTGCTAGATATCGAGCCCCTCGCGGTTGAGGCGCACTTCTAGGCGGAACCTATAGTCCTTGTGGAGGGCGAGTGGCGGCCCGATGATGTCGTTTAGACCTTGGGTTGTTTTTGGAGATTCGATCACATTTTGGGGAATAGATACCATTCTTTTTGGGATTTTGTTGTAGCCATTGTTGGCTTATTCTTTTTTGGAAAAAATTGTAATGATTGGCTAACTTTACTTTTGTATTAACTTTAAACCAACTTGGGGCCTACCAATGGAATGTTTCTCTTTTTGATGCTAGTCTTGTGCGTTCTCATCTTATACCCATATGATATGGACTTTTATGTTTGCTACAATGCTTCCGCGTAATTTGTTCGTTTGAATGTGATTCTTATTAATCACTGTTGGATCGATTTTCAAGGATCCTTACCGCGGAAACCTTTGGAAAACTAGCATGTGCGGACGGAATTTTCTGGCCCGTCGCGCCACGACCCCGGATTAAGGTCTTGTTTAACGGGTCCTCGGTCCAAGGGCGTGACAGGCTTGGTATCAGAGCAAGAAATATTTGAGGCAATTAAAATTGGATTAGAAACATAAGGACGTGGCAAGGATTCGTTAGAATTACCGTTAGTTAGCATTGATTGGGTTTGGGAACGCCTTATTATTATATTTTACTGTACTAACAAGTTGTTTTGCAGCACTATTTTTTTTTTTTTGCTAAAGGTTAATTTGTATTGATTAAAGAGAAAAGGGCAAGAAGCCCCCAAATTTACAAAAGACGCACAAAGGCAGAATCGACCCAGAATCCAAACCAACTCAGGAAATTACATTTGGAACATCAAAACAGACCAAAAGAGGGAGACTGCCAGAAGAGAGGCAGAGCAAAATGAAAAGGTTTAAATGGGACCAGCTCCCCTTCAGGCGAATTGCGCTACATAGATAGGAGACGGTAACCAGCAGAACAAAACCAAGCAGCACAGAAATCCTCTTAGCAGAATAAAACAGTGCAGCTCTCAACTCTGCAGAGAATAGGCAGCAAAGACAGGTAGAGCAGCAGCTCGCCAAACAGAAGTGACTGAACTGCACCCCAAAAAGAACAGCTTGAAACTAGCAGCATGCTGAGCTCACTGAAGAGGAGCTAGCAACAGAAGAACAGTCAGCAACAGGAACACAATCAGCTGAGAAGGGGTTCTACCAGACTAGACTGTCAAGCTCCGAGCATTTACCAGAAAGATTGGCCAGCATCCAAACTAAATAGAAGTGGAAAATGCAAAACACAAAGCTCTGCCGCATCCTTCCTAGATGATTTTCCAGTAGAACAGAAGGAGCTCGGGACCAAGGAACTCATACTTTACCCATGGCAAACTGAGGAACCAATGGCTGAAGCAGATAGGAGCGCCTCCAGCGGGAGGAGAGACTTTAAGCAAAGATAGACTCCAGAGCTTGTAAGAAGCTGTCCACAGACCAAGTAAACAGCTCCACAGAGCAGGCGCAGAAGACCCAAAGAGGAGGAAGAAAGAGGCTAAGGGATGTACAAAAGTCAATGGTTGGGGTTAGACAAAAAATGTATAAACAGCTGAAGAGTCCTACCAGAAAAAGGTCTGTTGATAGAACTGAGAGAGGAGGAAAGAAGCTCTTTCAGTAGGATCTTGACCTTCGTCTGAGAGGCTCTTAAGTTTCTGTGAATTTGGTCATTTCTGCATTTCCAAATAACAAAAGTAGTTGAGAAGAAGATGGAGGAAACTCCTAGTCTTGCTATCTTGTCACAGCTAGCTGAAAGACTCTGCCAAATAGCAGAAGGGGAACAAGGAACAGCAATGTTAACTCCTGCAGCTTGAAGAATCCATCTCCATTGGGCAGAGGCGAAGGGGCAGAGGAAAAAGAGATGCAGCATAGTTTCAACATTCTGGTTGTAGAGACAACACCTGGAGGCTATACTGAGGCCAGTGGCTTGAGCCCGGTCATTTGTAGGAGTTTTGCAATGCATCAGGCGCCAAGCGAAGAAGGACACTCTCGGTCGTATGAGGTGGTTCCAAACCAGGGGAGCCCGAATTTTACGAGGCTGAGAGTGCCTAATTAACTGCCAAGCCTCTTTGAGAGATAAATCATTCCCTGGGTGACTTTTCCAAAAGATGGAATCAGCTTTAGCGGGGTCTATAGTGATAGACTGGACGGCACTCCTTAAAGCGTCTTCCACCTCTATCTGAAGCCCTGATGGCAAAGTCCAACCTGAGCCATCCCAGAGGGAGCTGACTGTCTGATGAGGGGGAAAGGAGAAGGAAGGAAACTGAGCTGCCAGGCTTGAATCTGAAGACCAAGAGTCAAACCAAGCATCGGCCAGTTTGCCATTCCCAATAATCCATTTGCTGCCTTCTTGAATGATGTGAGCTACCTTCCTGATTTTCCGCCAGACACAGGAACCAATTTTAGTCGTGGAAGAGCTCCATAAGGTATTCCTGGGAAAGTACCTCCCTTTCATCCAGTCAGCCCAAAGAGAAACTGACGTAGCAGCTGTCCATGCTAGCTTGACAAAAGAAGCTCCGTTATGGTCTTGGATTCGCCTGATACCAAGACCTCCCTCTAATGTGGGAAGACACACCAAGTCCCAGCGAATCTGACTCCTCTTGGATCTAGAAGCAGCTCCCGACCATAAGAAATTCCTCATTATACTTTCTAAGTGGTTTGTGACTGACTATGGGAGTGGGAAGACCATAGCAATGTGAGTGGGTAAACTGCCTAGCACGTGCCTGATCAGGATAGTGCGACCAACAAAAGAGAGCAGCCTAGACTTCCACCCGACTAGCTTGGAGAGGAACCTGTCCACCAGAGAGTGCAGGTGATGTCTTTTCGGCGTTCCAATTATCAGTGGAGCACCGAGGTAAGAAGAGGATAGAGGATGATCTTGAAGGTTGGT
The DNA here is from genome assembly GCA_012931725.1 of Litsea cubeba. Taxonomy (NCBI): domain Eukaryota; kingdom Viridiplantae; phylum Streptophyta; class Magnoliopsida; order Laurales; family Lauraceae; genus Litsea; species Litsea cubeba. The sequence continues at coordinate 26,083,442 of CM022955.1, read as the reverse complement.
GATGGACAGTATCTGTCTTTTTGTCAACAGGCTACACTTGCCTAAGAAGAGTTTACTTTTTGCCGCATTGATGTGTTGCCCGAGCTGAATTGATAATTAGCTAGGACTTGTTTGAGAGCCATCAGGCCTTTCTTGTTGCCTTTCAAGAAGAGCAGTATGTCATCAGCATAGAAAAGATGGCAGGGGGTCTTTGGCACTGAGGAAAGAGGGAGAACCAGCCTAGAGGAAACCAGTTTCTGAATGTTGAGGCTTAGGATTTCCTCTGCTAAGATAAAGAGGTAAGGGGACAGGGGATCCCCTTGTCTGAGACCACAAGTAGAGTCAAAAAACCCATAAGGCACTCTGTTTATAAGCACAGAGCCTTTTCCAGAACAGACACAAGCTTTAACAAGATTAATCCAGCTATTTGAGAACCCAAAGAAAGCTAGAGCTTTAAAGAGGAAGGCCCAGCTTAGCTTATCAAAAGCTTTAGATATATCAAGCTGCATACAAAGAGACCCGCCCCTAGTTTTCAAGCGGAGGAGTTGGAAGAGCTCATGAGCTAAGGCAATGTGTTGATGGATTGATCTCCCTTTAACAAAAGCTGCTTGGTTTGAAGAGATTAGAGAGGGGAGGATAAGAGACAATCTGGAAGCTAAGATTTTGGAAATAATTTTGTAAGAGAAGTTGAGAAGGCTAATTGGCCTATAATCAGTGAAAGAACTTGGCGAAGTTGATTTAGGAATCAAAGCCAAAAAGTAAGCATTGGAAGCTTTGTACAGTTTACCAGAGGAGAAAAAGTGTTTCACTGCTTTAATGATAGTCCCTCCAGTAATCAGCCAGGTAGCGGTGAAGAAGGAACCAGGGAAACCATCAGGCCCAGGGGAACTGTCCGCCTTCAGATCAAAAACTGCCCTCTTAATTTCTTCTTCATCCGGAATTCTTGTCAGGTGGAGGTTCATGACAGAAGAGACTTTGTTACTGTCTAAATCAAAAAGGCTCCCTCCAGGATCAGGGTGAACTTACTGTGCCAGGCCTGAGAAGTGACTGACTGCCAACTGCTGGATTTGGGTAGGGTCCTCAATCCAGTTACCATTGGAGAGGATTTTGTCAATTCGGTTAACAGCCCCTCTAGATTTTGCATAGGCATGAAAAAAAGCTGTGTTTCTTTCTCCATCTTTCAGCCATCTCACTTTTGATTTTTGGCGCCAATGGAGATCTGAGATTTGGAGCCAATTATGAAGAGAGGCCTTGGCCTCCGAAAGAGCCTGGTGGAGAGAGTCTGTTGGACCAGCATCCAACATTGCTTGGGCTTCCTGCACATTCCTTTCCGCTTCTTGAGTCTTGAGTCTGATTTCTCCGAAGACAGTCTTGTTCCACACTTTGAAGACCTGCTTCATTGCTTTCAGATTTTGAGCTAGCACGTATTGGGGGTGGCCCTCAATGTCTGTCTTCCAGTTTTCCGCTACAAGACTTTGGAAATCCGGGTGGAGCGTCCACATTACTTCAAATTTAAAAGGAGCATTGGAAGGAGAGGGACTCTGGCTGTGAGAGAGAAGCAGGGGACAATGGTCAGAAGAGACCTTTGGCAAGTGGGAGAGCAGAGGGTCAGACGAGATGGCAGTCCATTGGTGGTTGCATAGAGCTCTGTCTAGTCTAGCTGCAACATAGCTGGTGCCTCTGCGGTTGTTAGACCATGTAAATTTGTTTCCAGAATAGCCCATGTCTTGCAGACCAGAGGCTAGCAGCATCTGTTGGAAGTCAGTATTCAAGCGAGAAGGTCTAAGACTAAATTTTTCGGAGGCAGAGATGATGGAGTTGAAGTCTCCGAGCACACACCATGGGATATTTGAAGAGGCTTGAGAAGTAAGGTAGTCCCAAAGCTCTCTTCTACGAATATAGTTTGTGGAGGCATATATTCCAGTGAGAAGGCATTGGGTAGCATTGGCTGGGTTAGTCAAAGACAGGGTTAGGAATTGGCTGGAGAAATCCAATAGAGAGAATTGGAAAGCAGAAGAAGTTTTGAAAAAACACCAAATGGAAGCAGATGATTGATTGAGGTTAGAGAAGAAGCCATCAAAGCCGAAGATTGACCTCAAGGATGGGGGTGGAGAAAGGGTCATCGGCTCCGAGAGAAAAATAATGTCAGGAGAGTGAGAAGAGATGAGGTGATGGAGAGCCCTAAGGGAAGGGGAATTGGCAATACCCCTACAGTTCCAATAGAGGACTTTAATCATTTGGAAGTTGAGGGGAGAGAGGGAGGTCCATTTGAGCTTCTGGTCAAAGGGCGGGAGGAGGAGGCCTTTTTATTTTTGATTTTGGTTTTCTTTTTGTTAGAGGGAGTGGTGAGATTAGCCTCTAAGGATATATCAGCAGGAAGAGGGGGAGGGGGGGAATTAGGGGGATCAGAGGAAGGCAAGGGATGAGAGGGAGAAGGGGGATGAGGAGGGAAGTGGACGGCATCAGTTGGCTCTATAAAGGAGCATTTTTCCAGAATGTCAAAAGGGTTTGAGGTATCTAGGGTAGGAGCAGGTATTTTATCAAGGACTTCCAGGAAGATCTCCTGGGGTAGCTGATCAAGTCTGGAATTTGACTGAAGATGATGGCCAGAAGAGGTGGAGGGACTAGGGGAGCCAGGGGGAAGGAGAGGGGGGGGGAGAGAAACAGAGTCCTTTTGTTGGGCCGAGGAGCTTCCTGGAATAGAAGGATCAAGAGAGACCACATGGTTTGAGGCTAGGACTGGCTCAGACTCAGAGGGGGATGCAGAGATGGAAACAGGATGGTCTTGGGGACCTGGCTCCAGAGTTGGAGACTTGCCCAGGATACCTTGGCTGGTGTGGCTCTGTTTAATTGAGGATCTGGGAACAGTATTGCAGTAGGTTTCTGAGTGTCCATGGAGAAGGCAGAGGGAGCATGGCAGATTTTCGTAGGAGACAGAGAGAAGGACTTCCTCTTCTCCAGCTAAATCCACCTTGATTTCTGTAGGGTTAGGTCTGGAAAGATCCAAGTGAACCAGGATTCTAGCAAAAGTGAGTATTTTTTGGGAGGCAGTGATGTCATCCAGTTTCAAGGGAGTGCCTATGGAACTAGCTAACGAAAGAAGGATATTGGAACTCCAACAGTGGTAAGGAATGCCATAGATACGGATCCAAACTGGGTGAAGATTTGGCCATTCTACAGAGCCTTGACCAGGGGACCAGGGGAGAAGAAGGAGTTTTCTATTCTGCAGGCTGTGAGGTGATTGTGAGAGAACCAGATCCCGGTCTTCCTTTGAGCTAAATCTGAAGATAAAATGGCCTTTATCAGTAAGGGAGATCAGACATGGTTTAGAGAGATTCCAATGAGAGTTGGCTTGGGAGGTCAGCCATTCCACAGTCGGTCTTCTTCCAATGAATTTGCCTATAGCTGCATTTGAGAAGGAGTTTTTGCTTGGCTCAATCATGGAAGAAGGGATTTTCATGACTATCTGACCATCAATTAGAGAGGAGGATGGGAAGTCTGAGGGGGCTATCGGCTTTGAATCAGGGAAAAGGTCTAACCAGGAACTAGGTGGGGGCTTAGATTGCTGAACCAGGATTGGGTTGGAGACAGAGTTCAGGAGAGGAGCTAATTGTTCTGTGGGAGAGCAGGGGGGTATAGGAGGAGGGTCAGGGGGTTTCAGAGGAGGAAGAGGTAAGGATTTACCTAAAGCTGAGCTGAGGAGACCAGCCAAGTGGTTATGCAGAGTAGCTAGCTGAGCTTCATCCCAAACCTGAGAAGAGGGACGATCTGAAATTACTGTAGAGGGTTGAGTCAAGGTTTGAGACCTTAAACCCATAGTTGTGGAGCTAAGGGACAGAGCAGAATGGGTTGGCTGGGGCAATAGTGGTAGGAGGGACCCTGGCGAGGGGACTGCCGAGGTGGTTGTTGATCGAACCAGAGCAGCAATAGGCTGGGAGCTAGGGAGAGGGGGAAAATCTGAAGAAAGAAAAGGGAATGAAGCTTCGGCTTGATGGAGATCGGCATCAGAGGTGTTAAAGGGGATTTGGGGATGAAGGGAACGAAGGGTAAGGGAAGGGTTAGGGCTTGCAGACATCGTGACTGCGTGTGTTTTGCAGCACTATGCCTCCACGCAGACCTCCAGCGAATGCGAATGCATCAGGCAGTAACAACGACAGTGGGGTTGAGAATCAGATGATAGGTCAATTCCAGTAGCTCATGCAGATGTTAGTTGAACAACAACAACGAGCCAATGAGAATCAAGCTAGATTCCAAGAACAGATGGCAAATAAAGACGAACAATTGACACAGGTTAAGAGGCAGTTGCTTGAAGTTTTGGGTAGGAGGCCAGAACCAATGCCTATTGTGGAAGCTATGCAGAACAGAGACCGGGATCCTAATGTCTTGTTTGAGAAGTTCAGAAAGAGAGGTCCTAAGGAGTTCACAGGACAAGAAGATCCTTTGGCAGCTGATGACTGGTTAGCCCACACGGAGAACATCTTCGACATTTTTACATGCACAGGCAGGCAACAAGTTCTTCTAGCAGCGTCTATGTTCACCGGACTGGCAGATATTTGGTGGAAAACCATTAAGGAAGCTTATCAGAATATTGAGAATGAGATTGCTTGAGCCACCTTCAAACAACAGTTCAGTGAGAAATATGTCCCCGCCCACATCAAGAAGTAGAAGGCAGCAGAGTTTCAGTTGCTCAAACAAGAAGACATGATCGTTCTTGAATATCTTACGAAGTTTGAGAAATTGTCTCGTTATGCACCGGAGCTTGTGGATACGGAAGAGAAGAAAATTACCAAGTTTATGGATGGACTCAATCCCATCATCTTGAGGGATGCTTTAGTTGTGGTACCACCGACTACTTTCCAAGAGGCTATCAAAAGAGCTTATAGATTTGAGGACATCAACAACCAGATCATCAAGGATAATCAGAGGAAGAGGCAGCAATACCAACGAGGACAGAAATCCTACCAAGGCAAGAGACAGAAGAAGCAGCAGAATGCTCCAGCTCAAGGTGGGTGTGAGCATTGTGGCAAGAATCACCCTTCCCAGCAGTGCTATAGAGTTACGGATGCATGTTTTAAGTGTGGCGGCACAGATCATCAAATGAAGGATTGCCCAAATAACAGGAATCAAGGCAATAGGGCACCTCAGCGGCCACCAAGGCAAGCACCTCAGCAGAACCAGCAGGCAGTTCAGAATCAACTAAGACAGTAGCAGAATCAGCAGCCCCGTCAGCAACCACAAAATCAGAATGTTTGTCCACCGCAACAGAATCGAAATGTGCAGCTAGGAAGGCCAAATCAGAACCAGAATAGACCGCGTCAGCAAGGGCGCCTCAATCATCTCAATCAAGTGGACGCAGAAGCAGCGGGAGATGTTGTGGAAGGTAAACTCTTAATTTGTGAAGTAGAAGCTAAAGTGTTGTTTGACCCTGGATCTACTCACTCTTTCATATCTCATGTGTTTGCTAAAATGATTAGTGTGCCTGCTAGAGAGTTAGAGTTTGTTTTGACTGTTACTACTCCAGTAGGGAAATAAGTTGTGTGTAATACATTTTACCCTAGTAGTTCAGTGAAGATAGGAGATGTCATATTCCCTGCAGACCTTATTATCTTAGTTATGCATGACTTCGATGTCATTTTAAGCATGGATTGGTTAGCGGGACATCATGCCTCTATGGATTGCTATAGCAAGACCATTGCTTTTAGATTGGACGGGATATCCTCCGGGGTGAGATTTTAGAGAGAAAAGGGTTTCTCCGGCTAGGCTTATTTCAGCTCTTTCTGCAGCTAAGTTGTTGAGATCAGGATGTGAAGGATTCATTACATTTGTCTCCAAGGATGAACAGTCCCTAGGGGTGGAGAACATTCCGGTAGTGTGCGTGTTTCCCGATGTTTTTCCGGAAGAAATTCCAGGTTACCACCTGTCAGAGAGGTTGAGTTTATAATAGAATTGATGCCAGGGACTGCTCCGATCTCCATTGCTCCTTATAGGATGGCTCCAGGAGAGTTAGGAGAATTGAAACTACGGTTGCAAGAGTTACTAGACAAAGGCTTTGTAAGGCCAAGTGTTTCCCCATGGGGAGCCCCAGTTCTATTTGTCAAGAAGAAAGATGGAAGCTTGAGGATGTGTATAGATTACAGGAAATTGAACCAAGTGACCATCAAGAACAAGTACCCTTTGCCAAGGATAGACTAGTTGTTTTTAGTTGCAAGGTGCAGAATTTTTCTCGAAGATAGATTTGAGGTCCGGATACCATCAGTTGAGAGTTAGAGAATCAAACATCCCGAAGACAGCTTTTCGGACTAGATACGGGCACTATGAATTTTTGGTGATGCCCTTTGGATTGACGAATGCACCAGCGGTATTCATGGCTCTTCTGAACAAGATCTTTGCACCCTATGTAGATCAGTTCACAGTCGTCTTCATTGATGACATACTAGTGTATTCCAAGTCAAGAGAAGACCATGAGCAGTACTTGAGGACTTCATTGCAGTTGTTGAGAGATAATCAGTTGTATGCGAAGATTGGGAAATGCGAGTTTTGGCTAGAACAAGTCACCTTTCTTGGTCACATCATTTCTAGAGAAGGACTAGCAGTTGATCCAGCAAAGATAGAAGCGGTCATCAATTGGGAGAAGCTGAAGAATGTGACTGAGATTAGGAGTTTTCTGGGGTTAGCAGGATACTATAGGAGATTTGTACAAGGATCTTCATCCATTGCAGCACCCTTGACCAAGTTGACCCAAAAGAATGTGCCATTCGTGTGGTCAGAGAAATGTGAAGCTAGTTTCGAAGAGTTGAAGAAAAGGTTAACTTCAGCACCTGTCCTTACCTTACCTTCGGGGAGTGGCGGTTTTGTTATCTATACAGATGCTTCAGGTGTAGGACTTGGATGTGTTTTGATGCAAAATGGGAATGTGATAGCGTATGGCTCGAGGCAATTGAAGGAACATGAGAAGAAATATGCAACGCACGATTTGGAGTTGGCAACTATAGTGTTCGCGTTGAAGATGTGGAGACACTATTTGTACGGAGAAAAAATTGAAGTTCATTCGGATCACCGCAGTCTCCAATACTTGTTCTCTCAAAAAGAATTAAACATGAGGCAAAGAAAATGGATGGAGTACATCAAAGACTATGATTTCCCGATCATCTATCATCCAGGGAAGGTTAACGTAGTGGCCGATGCATTGAGTAGAAAATTAGTTTGTTTGGCCAGTTTGCAAGGGTTTCACAACTTTCAGTAATTCGAAGAGTTAAGGGTGGAATTCCAACCCTTGAGGGAAGGAGTTATGTTAGCAAATATGACAATATCTGAGCTAGTCTTCATTCAGAAAATCAAGGACAGTCAGATGCAAGATCCGGACTTGGAAAAAATTGTAGAGCACATCTCAGAACGCCCAGATTTTCAAATCATGGATGGAGTTTTGTACTTCCGTGGTAGGCTTTGTGTTCCAAAGATAGACAATTTGAAGAATGACATCATGGTAGAAGCTCACAATACGAGGTATTCTGTACACCCGGGGAGTACGAAGATGTACCAAAATTTGAAGAGTCATTTTTGGTGGAACAATATGAAGAGAGAGAGATAGCAGCCTTCATATCTAGATGCATGACTTGTCAATTGGTGAAGGCAGAACATCAGAAACCACCTAGTCTTTTGCAGGTCAATTAATCGCATTAAGTGGAAACCAACTGCTCGGCGACCACCTGGTCTTTTGCAGCCATTAGAAATCCCAGAGTGGAAATGGGAACACCTGACTATGGATTTTGTCTTGGGTCTACCGACTACAAACAGAGGGAACAATGCTATTTGGATCATAGTAGATCGGTTAACGAAGTCGGCACACTTTATTCCTTTGTAAACCGGGAAGAAAATGCACATGTTGGCTTTGGCACAAGCTTTTGTGAAGGAGATTGTCAGTCGTTATGGTCAACCGGTCTCCATTACTTCAGATCGAGATAGTAGATTTGTTTCGAGATTTTGGAAGACCTTACATGAATCAATGGGAACGAAGCTTCAATTCAGCAAAGCATATCACCCACAAACTGATGGTTAGTCAAAGAGGACTATTCAGACCTTTGAAGACATGCTTAGAGCTTGTGTACTTGATTTCAAGAATCAATGGGATGAGAATTTACCACTCTGCGAGTTTGCCTACAACAACAGTTACCATTCAAGCATAGGGATGGCCTCTTTCGAAGCGTTGTATGGCAGGAAGTGTAGGACCCCAGTATGTTGGGAAGAAGTTGGAGAACGCAGTTTTCATGGTCCTTCTTTGGTTGAAGAGACAAGTGACAAAGTCAGAATTATTCATGAACGATTGAAGATTTTGAGAAGCCGACAGAAAAGCTATGCTGATGTTCGGAGGAAGGATCTATAATTCCAAGTTGGAGATAAAGTATTTTTGAAAGTATCTCCGGTCAGAGGAAAACTGAGATTTGGGCAGAAGGGCAAATTGTCTAAGAGATTCATTGGACCGTATGAGATCTTGAGTCGTATCGAGGAAGTAGCATATAGATTAGCTTTGCCTCCAGAACTTTCAGGTGTGCACAATATGTTTCACATGTCAATGCTAAGGAAGTATGTCTCGGACCCTTCACACGTGCTACATCACGAACCGTTGGATGTTCGAGAAGATGCCACCTACATTGAGAAACCGATAGAGATTATTGACACCAAAGAGCAAGAACTGACAAACAGAACAATTCAGTGGGTAAAGATTCGTTGGGAGAATCATGGACCAGAAGAGGCCACTTGGGAACTTCGTGATCAGGTTCAGAAGAAATACCCTCAGCTGTTTCCAGAGGTTAGTGATCATTTGGAGGACCAAATGTGATTTTTAGGGGTGGAGGATGTCAGACCCCAACCCAGGTTGGGAATATTTAATTATATTTTAACCATGATTAGTTGATAAGCGGGGGTTAGTGGACGATTAGCTTATTTTCTTAAGCTAGATTAGAATGTTTGAATAAGCTTTGGGAACTTTCGAGAGTCGTTGTCTTAGGCTTGACGCGGCCGGGGCGCCCGTGTAAGACCCCAACCCCCAATTTCTCTATTTAGTATTGCTTTAATCATGGTTTAACTTTTTAGGGGAGATTTGAGTTGGTTTGACTTTGTCTTTGAGTTTGACTAGATTTTTCATAGCCTTGGAGATTTTGAAGACCGTTGACTTTAGTTTGACCCGGTCTTTGTAAAATTTATTTTTGTGAGAAATTATTCTTATTTTGGAAAAATTATAAATTTTTCTCCTTTTGACTCATTTTATTGAGCTTAACAACTTTCATATTTTTACCATTTTGATTTGATGCTCCGAAATCGTGTTTTTCGAGAAAAAAGGGCAAAAATGACATTTTTACTAAATCTGTACATGAATTTCGAAAATTTTCAGAAATTGGGGAAAATATACTTTTTGGAAATTAGATTTTTCATTGATCGATTTTGTCTTCTTCGTTGATCTCATTCGGGACCCACAAATATGAGTTTCAGCCTTTGTTATGTTGGGGCACATGGGGCCCAGCCCACTTAACTCTTTATAAGACCACATGGGTTCCTCTTCTTCCCCATTCTTTCATTTTCCTGCAATGAAGAGAGGAGCCTAGGGTTTTCTCCCAGCACTTTCTCTCTCCTCTTTGAAAGCTCCCATCTTGAGTGCTAAGTGAGGGAATGATCTTCCCATCTTCTTCCCCACCTTCCAAGCTTTCCAAAGATACCATTTTCTAAAGATTTGAGCTAGGAGAGACCACTTTTCCAAGCTCTTCTTCCTTGTTTGAGCTTCAAAAAGGTTAGCAATGGATTTCTTTCTTCAAACCTTGGTTTTCCAAACCATTTAGAATGTTTTCGTCATATATGCAAAGAGTTTTTATGGAGATTTGAAAATGGTTGGTTTCTAGGCTTCTTCTTGAGCTATTTTTGGGGGGTTTTGTGATTTTGGAGCTTGGGACTATAAGAGGACTATCTTAGAGTGATTTGCATCTCCTCTTGACCCAAGGCAAGTGAATATTCAGTTAATTTGATGGTTTTATGCAATATGAGTAATTTCTTGGTATTTCCACTTTTAATATGTCTTATTATGATTCATCTTGAGATAATTTAGGATAAATTTATGCTTTCTCTCTTTAAGACATTGTTTTTCCATAAGATATATGTTTTGCTTTTGGAATGATTCATCTTGAACCAACCTTTATGTTTAAGGAACTTTATATCTTGATGAATGAAGGAAATTCATGTTTATGTTTGATTTCTTTGATGGAAATGAAATGGAAATTAGTGTATCAATGATTTGAAGGAATTTTGTTGAGGCTAAGAGAGGTCCATTTCATGTGAAAATATGTATGGAAGAGAAAGGAGGGAAAGGAAATCAAAAGAGAAGAAGAGAGTGCAAATCTGCACTCTAAAAATCGGACCCAGCAGAACTGGGCTGCTTGAGCGAGCCCATGGTCCGCTCGAGCGGACCAGGTTCTGTTAGGGGTCCGCTCGAGCGAACGCTGGGCCGCTCGAGCGGACCTGGGCCCAGTCCAAGGCCCTTTTAAGGCTTGAATTGTGGACTGTTTTTCAGCCCATTGCTTGGGTTGTTTTCCACTCGTTCAGGGTCTTCTCCATCCCATCTCCTTCCATTTGTTTGAGGCTCATTTAGCCTCTAATGAGGTATGAAAGCCATGAAAGTTTGGGGTAAATTGTGATACTTGGAAAATTGTGAAATGGGAATGAGAACAATGTGAGAATGAACATATGTGAAATTACCCGGGAATCTTTCAAGTCTCAATGCACACTTTATCATTTTAAATGTTGTGGATTTTCATTGGCATCAAACATATTCTTTTATTAATGAATGTTTAAAGGCTAAGTGTGTATTGAGATGGTTCCTTGGTAAGTCATTAAGTCATTCTACATTATTCTATTCCATTCCAGATCCGAAAGTGTATCTGTACTCTTTGGTAAACTAATTTGAATAGCATCGGTGATTTGATATAGAATCATGTGGTTTTCCATGTTCGAAATGATTGATCATATGGTTTTTATATAAATTACTTTGATGTGTATTTGAGTGGTTTACCATGGAAATTCGTATGTTTTCTACGAATCGATTTGGAAGGAGATTGGAGTGGTTCGCCACATTTGGGATTTCATCGATAATGACTATTATTTTGAAAATAAAACCTCGAGGCAAGACGCGGCCAGAGCTTTGTAGTGCGAGCCCATGAGCCAAAGAGACTATTATTTCAAAAATAAAACCTCGAGGCAAGATGGGGCCAGACCTTTGTAGTGTGAGCCCATGAGCCAAAGGGATTATTATGGTTTGACTTGTATCGGTTCGAGTTTTGAAAACTAAAGGCACCACTAGGCTTAGGTCACCTTGTCGGGCTGATCACCCGACTTGGGATCTTTAATTTGTCTGCTAGCTGCAGTTTGGATTCTGTCTGTACCGACCACGGCAATGGTTTTGATCTGCCGGTCCCATGTGTAGTGGCTACGGTTCTGATTCTGTTTCCAGTCCCACGTGTAGTGGCTACGGTTCTGTCTGCTCTTGTTACTTCGGTAATAAGAGAATATAGCTATGTGTGGTTGCCAATGTTTTATCCATTTGGTATTTTGTTTTACGATTCTTGTTTGTTTTATACTCATTATATTCTTTGAATTTGGTAATGTTTATGAAATCGATCTTTTATCGTATTGTCTCTATTATTCAGGATTTTAAATGTATTTCCAATTATTAAATGTTTTACGTAGGCTGTTATCCTTTCGAGATATTTATGCTTCAGAGACTGTCCATTTATTTGCTTTGATATTTATGCTCGGTCTTTCGATCGTTTTATCATGATTTATTGCTATTATTATTTAGACTCTTTAAATGGATTTACAATGATTCCATAAGGTTTTATAAATGCCCATTTTACATATTACCTGTTTATTTGCTTGCCAGACCGTCGTGTCTGACCCTGTTTGTTTGGTGTCAGATTCCTCTCATCCTGTTTTTAGGTGTTCGATCGGAGGAGGCAGTTGAGCCGCCGGTCTGACGTGAGAGGTTGCCTATTGATATCACCTAGATGTCAAGTTTGGTACCGGAGTTCGTATCTAAATACTGGGGGTAGTACTTCTTTTTAGTTGGATATTTTTGTATGGCTTTGTTAGCCTTTTTATTGGGATTTGTAATTAAGACACTTGTTAATTGTAATTTAAATATGTGGGAAATAAATAGTCCTGTTACTAACAGCTCAGTATTTTATGATTTATGATTTATGATCTGTACCAGTCTGCTCATATGATGGATTTATGATATCAGTCAAGTGCGACACGGAATCCGATGGCCACGGACTCGGGGTCGCAATGCCATGATTAGCTTTCGCGAAAATACATTCTGATCGTGATGGAATTTTATTATCCTCATTCACGCGGATCTTGGGAAATATAGCAAAAGTTTTAATTTATTCCAAAATTTCGCATTCCGAGATCGGATCACTGCAGGGCCCGGTTTCTGGGTGTGACAGCCCGTGTGTTGTGTGTGGATCTTTGGGGTTTAACTTTGATTTTTGTAAAATCCCAATTTTTATGTATTTCGACTCATTTCATTTAGATTATCAACTTTCAATGTTTTGACCATTTGGATTTAATGATCAGAAATCCCATTTTTCGAGAAAAAAGGGTAAAACTGACCTTTCACACAAAATCTATACCTAAATTTTAAAATTTTCAGAAATTGAAAAAAATACACTTTTTGGAAAGTAGAGATTTCGCTGATCGTTTTTGTCTTCTTCGTTGTTTTCATTCGGGGCCCGCAAATGCCATTTTTAGCCTTGTGAAGATCAGGGCCCACAAACCCATCTTGCAAGAGATGAGCTCTCTTCTTCTTCCTTCATTTCTCTTTTCCTGCACGGTTTGGAGCCAAGGGTTTTTCCCTTTTCTAGCACTTTCTCTCTCCTCTAGAACACCTATCTCTTGAGGATCTTTTGAAGGATTGATCTCCTAGGTTTCTTCCTCCCTCTTCAAGCTTTCCAAAGACACCTTTTTCTAAGGATTTGGGCTAGGGCAAGGTTCTCTTTCAAGCTTCTCTTCTTCGTTTGAGCTTTTCAAGGTTAGCAATGGCTTTCCAAACTTGAAATCTTTGTTTTCCTCTTCATTTAGAGTGTTTTCATCCCACATGCATGATTTTTCCTTGGAGATTTACCAATGTTGATTTTTAGGGTTCTCTTTTGGAAACTTTTGGGGGTTTTTGTAGATTTGGAGCTTGAGGCCCTATAGAGTGGTTTGAAGAGTGATTTATCTCTCCTTTTGGCTTGAGGCAAGTAAATTTTCATATATTGAGATTGATTGATCTTCTATATTGTGAATGTTGGGTTTTTCTATGCATCTCTCTTCATTTCTATTTCCCCTCTTTGATCATTAGATGGGTTACTTTGCTATGTTCATGAAACAGTCTCAATTATCTACCTTGAGTTGTTGGTTTCAACAATGTAAAGATTTTGGTTCAAATATGTTTAGCTAAATGGTGTTTAATGCTTTGTTTAAATTTGATTTGTTTGAGGGTTTGAATGAATTATTGTGATGGTTCAATGGAGTTGAATGAAGATATGAGGGACCCAAGTTGTATGGAAGATACATATGTAAGAGAAGGAAGGAGAAAGAAGTGTAAAAAAGTCAGAAAAAGGGGCTGGAAAACACCCCTGACGAGCTGGACAGAAGAACAGCTCGCTATAGCGAGCCAGTCCTCTGCCTGGCGAGTCAGGCAGAAGCCCAGCTCGCTATAGCGAGCCTGGGCCTACTATAGCGAGCCAGGCTTCTGGAATGGAGTCTGTTTAGCCCATTTTCTGGGCTGTTTGCCCAGCTATTTTGAGGCCTATTTAAGGCCCTGTTGGGGACTGTTTTAAGCCCTGTTGGGGGGCTGTTTCATGGGCCTGTTGAGACCAGTTTGAAGACCTGTTTTGAGGCCTGGTTTAGCCTGATTCAAGGCCTGTCTTAAGGCCTGTTTCAGCTGGTTTAAAGGCCCTGTTCTAGGTATGTTTCAGCGGGTTTAAAGGCCCTGTTCCAGATCTTTTTCAGCTAGTTTAAAGGCCCTGTTCCAGGTCTGGTTTCAGCTGGTTTAAAGGCCCTATTCCAGGCCTGGTTACAACGGGTTTAGGGCCCATGTTCCCTACCCATCCTAGGCTCATTAACAGTCTTCTCTTTGGCCCTTGTCTTCCCATGGTTTGGAGCCCAATTCAATCCTCATTTGACATATAAAAGCCTGAAAGGATACTTTGGTTTGAACTACTATGTATAGTGAAAATTTATTGAGAAGGTGATGAAACTTCTTGATGTTTAAATTACCTGGGAAGTTATTCAAGTCTTTACATACACTTTATCTCCTAAATTGTTAATGATCTGCAGTGGCACCAAATTCCTCAATTAATAGCGACATTAGGAGACTAAGTGTGTGTTGAGACAAACCATGGTAAGCCTTTGAACCATTACACACTAAATTCATTTCATGTGTGAAAGCTTTGCCGAGTCTATTTATAAATAAATTTAAATTTTTTGAGTGCTTTACCACATTTTATAGATATTGATAAGACTACTCATCTATTTTGCTCGGATTCGTCGATATGTGAGATATGTATTTGTTCAGAGTAGTCTTCTTATCAATTTTGGAAATATATCTTATGAACGGATTTGTATTACTTCGAGGTTTCGAACTTTTACTCTAATGGCACCACTAAGCTTAGGTTACCTTGTCGGACTGATCATCCGGCTTGGAATCTTTAATTTGTTCACCAACTGCAGTTTGGATTCTGTCTGTACCGACCATGGCAACGGTTTATATCCGGTCCCACGAGTAGTGGCTACGGTTCTGTTTGATAACGACTATGTTCGTTCCGGTCCCACAAGTAGTGGCTATGGTTTTGTCTGCTCCTGTTACTTCGGTAACAGGAGAATTTAGCTCTACGTGGTTTGCCAATGTTTTATACGTTTGATGTTTTATTTTATGGTTATTGTTTATTTCACTTATTATAGTCTTGGACTCTTTAATATTTAAGAAATTGATCTTTATCTTGTCTTTTCCATTATCGAGGACTTTAATCGTAATTCTCATGTATTTAAATGTTTTACTCTTTCGATCATCCTATTATATGTTTTATTTGCTTGCCAGACCGTCGTGTCTGACCCTGTTTGCTTGGTGCCAGATATCAAGCCCCTCGCGGTTGAGGCGCACTCTGAGGCGGAACCTATAGTCCTTGTGGAGGGCGAGTGGCGGCCAGATGATGTCGTTTAGACATCGAGTTGTTTTTGGAGCTTTGATCACATTTTGGGGAATAGGTACCATTCTTTTTGGGATTTTGTTGTAGCCATTGTTGGCTTATTCTTTTTGGGGAAAAATTGTAATGATTGGCTCACTTTACTTTTGTATTAACTTTAAACCAACTTGGGGCCTACCAATGGAATGTTTCTCTTTTTGATGCTAGTCTTGTGCGTTCTCATCTTATACCCATATGATATGGACTTTTATGTTTGCTACAATGCTTCTGCGTAATTTGTTCGTTTGAATGTGATTCTTATTAATCACTGTTGGATTGATTTTCGAGGATCCTTACCGCGGAAACCTGTGGGAAACTAGCATGTGCGGACGGAATTTTCTGACCCGTCGCGCCACGACCCCGGATTAAGGTCTTGTTTAACGGGTCCTCGGTCCGGGGGCGTGACACCTTCCCTTGAAGATAACCCTCAATTGGTTAAACCATCTTCTTCTTACACCTAATAGTTAAATCCTTGTCAAAAGTTTAACAAAAAAAGAGTATGGATTGAGGGGGAGTAAACCTTCTAAGGAAGCATTAGCTTGATCAAATTCACCCTTATATTGGCTCTATACCCGTTTAGCTTTCTACCCATCCATGATGACCTGTTATGTATTTCATTTTCGATTTCCTTTGTTAACAGGTGCTACTAAAAGGTATTTTCCTTGTTTCATGTGTGTAGGTACCCCTCTTCAATTGATACCTTTGCAATTTAATGGCAAAGGGGGAGAAAGTGTTCAAGCTACCCAAAGGGGGAGAGAATGCGCATCTTGCCAAAAGGAGAGTGCATGGTCAAAGGGGGAGAAGATGATAAAAGAAAGAGCTTGGGAGCTAAAGAAGATGCTTTGCCAAAGAGAGAAAGATGGAAAGCTTGAAGATGATCAAGCTCCAAGCATCGAGGAGAATTAAGAAAAAGAGCTAGAGCCCAAGCCAAGTCAAATGAGCATCCAAGAAGATTTCAAGCCTCGTCGAGCCAAGGAGGAGCTGAAGACAATGTGTGAAGATTTAGTGTGAGTAAGGTTTGCCATCAAATTGCAAAGGGGGAGATTGTTAAGATTTTTGTATATTGCAATTTGATGGATGCATTATCATTTTAGCATCATTTGAATTCTCACACATGCATTGATTTTGAAATACTTGAAATCTTGGTTTTCACTTGCATGGTTTTAAATCTTTCAAATCTTATGTTTCTTGCATGTCTTGATTTTAAACCTTGGATGCATTTAATTTGAAAAAGAATTTTTCATATATCAAGCAAGCCTATGGTTTTAAAACTTTCTAATCATTTTAGGCCTTTTATATTTCATGTTTTTAAACCTCTTAGAATGATTTAAAATCATGTTTCCATGCTTGATTTAATGGCCCAAAAAATCCCCACAAGAAAATCTTTGAAAATATGCAAAAATGGGAATTTTTGGTCCCGGTTGACCTGCAGTGTAGTAGGTCGACCGAGCCAATGGTAGGTCGACCGAAGACACTACAGTTTGACCAAAATGTGACCGTTACAAATTTTTTCAAACGGTCAAATTTTTGCCCGTTGAAGGGCAGGTCGATCGAGCTGTCTATGGCGTCGACCGAAGACACGCCTGTAGTCACTTTTTGACTATAAATATGAGTTCATTCCCATTGAAAGAGGGTTGAACATTTTACAACTTCTAAGCACTCTTTGAGGAGTTTGGAGAGAAGAAAAAGGGGATGAACCAAGTGAGATTAAGGAGTCATTAGTAAAGCTAAAGCTTGGATCATTAAGTTAAATCATCAAGTAAGCTTTACTTTTATTAATCATATGTTTTATGCTTTGACTAAATTATTGGTAAATAATTTTTAGCAAATTAACTATGATGTATTGAATCCATTCTTCTCTTAATCTTTGATTTTAGTTATTGGATTCTTAACCCTTGATTTCAAACCAAGTTTTGCTTTAAACTTTGTCAATCATGCTTAGCCAAAATCTTTGATTTCTTTATAGCATGATACATTAACTTGTTTGAAACTCTCTTTGTTGTTTTCAATCTATTTGAACTTTAGTTAAACTAGTTTGTTTTGAAAACAACATTGATTATGCATCACATGTTTTAGACATTATTAATTTCATACAACTTGTAATCTTTTGATTTTAATAACATTAACAAGTTAATTGTTTTTCATGTGATTTGCATATATCTTCAATCAAATCTTTTATGTCCCTTAAACTTTAAAATGCTTTGAGCATATATTTTGATTGAACTTATTTTTAACTTGATTGAAGTTTTCATACACACACTTCATAAGCATTCATCTTTGTAATTCTTAGTGTGTTTGTGTGAGTTGTTTTACAATTTCATATCCGCCTATTTAGAGGCAATTTATTTGAGCTTAAATTGTAATCTCTTAGAGTGTTTTGTGAAGACACTTTCTTTGAGAGAAATCATTTACTTGTATGGTTATTGCTTAGCCATTTAAAAGCATTGTGTATAGGTTGTTGTTTAGCCAAGAAAAACAACATTGTAAGGTTATTGCTTATCCTTGGAAAGCATATTGTAGAGGTTATTGCTTAGCCTTTCGAAAAGCATAATAGTGGAAATCCGGTGGGTTGTTGAGTCACAAGCCGGTAGTGGATGTAGGCATTGAGGCCGAACCACTATAAATCTTGTGTTGTGGTGATTGTGTTTGTTTAAGCTACCGCATTTTGTTTAATTAATCATAACATGTGACTAATTGATTTAAAGAATTTAAAATTGGTCATAGTTGGTCACTAGTTGTAGCTCACCCTATTCACCCCCCCCCCCCCCTCTAGGGTAGGATTCCTTGGACTTTCAAGCTTCGCATCCATAGACCAAAGAGAATGGTGTTCTATGCGTTAGTCCTCGAACGGTGCTCCGATACCCCCACAAAGCTTCAGACAGTTTGTCGCTCCAGTCTCTTTTGTGACTAGAGACCATTTTCTTGAGGATTTTGCAGAGTGTCTTGTTGAAGGCTTCTGCTAATCCGTTTGTTGCCGGACTGTATGGAGTCGAAGGATAGCTTTGGATTTTGTATTTGTCGCAGAACCTGTAGAATTGATGATCCTAGAATTGTGGTCCGTTATCATGGACTAATCTTTTAGGTATGCCGAAACGACAAACGATGTTGGTGCGTAGGAACTGAAGGACTGATGAGGTCTTCATTTCATTGAGCGCAAATGCTTCTGACTGCTTGGAGAAATAATTCGTAGCGACATAGATGAAGCGATAACCTTTGCTTTATGGGGGAAAAATATGACCTATGATGTCCAACCCTAGCCTTCGAAAGGCCATGAGTTCGCTGTAGGATGCAGCCATTCTTGAGGCATGTGAACATAATCTCCATGAACTTGGAACTGTTGGCAATGCTTAAAAAATTACATTGTGTCAACTACCATGATAGACCACCTAACCTTTTTATCTGATCGTACAGCTTAGGACCAACCTGATGGGCTCCACAAATACCAGCATGAACTTCTTTGAGTGTTTCTTCAGCCTCTTGTTGTGACAAGCAGCGTAGAAGTACTCCGTTGAAGGATTTCCTATAAAGGATTTTTTAAGGAATATCCAAATGAAAGTTTGGGGCTTGTCTTTGAACGCTTACCAGTTCTTTTGGATCTTCAGGTAGGATTCCGAACATAGTGTAATCAATGAACGGATCCTTCCAGTCGCCGATTGAAGGTCTAAGGATAGAGATCCGACTTCCAACCACTTTGTGGCATTCAATAATAGTTTGGTGCATGTTAAGAGGAGGGAGGTTCCTTCTCTCGGAGAAGGGAGGATCCTTCTCTCGGACACTGTAATTTGCATGTTTTCTTCTTCCTGGATCGCCATAGATGCGGCAAGTCCGGCCAGGGCATCTTCACGAATGTTTTCACCTCTGCGGTGTGGGTGATGTGACAGATGTCAAATTTTTACAGAAGCGATTGTGCCTTGTTGTAGTAAGACAGCAGATCAGGCTTCCTGAGTTCGTATTTCTGATTCATATGGTCGACAAATAGTTGAGTCTCCAAAGACATACTGTAAGACCCTGACCCCCAATTTCTCTGATTAGTATTGTTTTAATCGTGGTTTAGCTTTTTAAGCAAAATTTGAGTCGGTTTGACTTTGTTTTTGAGTTTGACTAGACTTTTCCATAGCCTTGGAGATTTTGAAGACCGTTGACTTTGGTTTGACCCGGTCCATATGATATGTATTTTTTTGAGGAATTACTTCTGATTTCTAAAAATTCTGAATTTGGTGTATTTCGACTCATTTTCTGAAGTTTAAAAACTTTCATGTTTTGACCATTTTGATTTGATGCACAGAAATCGCGTTTTTCAAGAAAAATGGGCAAAAATGACATTTTCAATAAATCTGTCCATAAATTTCGAAAATTTTAGAATTTGGGGAAAATATACTTTTTAGAAAGTAGAAATTTCACTGATCATTTTTGTCTTCTTTGTCAATCTCATTCGGGACCCACAAATGCTAGTTTTGACCTTTGTAAGTTTGGGGCCCATGGGGCCCAGCCCATTTATTCTTTATAAAGCCTATGGGGCTCTTCTCCTTCCCCATTTTTCTTTTCCTGCAACAAAGGGGAGGAGATATGGTTTTCCTCCCAGCCCTTTCTCTCTCCCCATGTATCTCTTGTTCTTTGATGCTAAATGGAGATTTGACCTTCCCATCTTCTTCTCCTCTCTCTTGGCTTTCCAAAGATGCCTTTTTCAAGGATTTTGAGCTAGGGCAAGGCTCTCACCCAAGCTTCTCTTCTTCGTTTGGGCCTTTCAAGGTTAGCAATGGCTTTCCAAACTTTAGATCTTTGTTTTCCTCTTCATTTAGAGTGTTTTCATCACTCATACAAGAGCTTTCCTTGGAGATTTGAGAAAGATGGATTTTTAGGGTTTTCTTTGGAAATCTTGGGGTTTTGTAGATTGGGAGCTTGAGACCCTAGAGCTTGGTTTGAGGAGTATTATTTCTCTCATTTAGACTTGAGGCAAGTGGATTTTTCAATTAATATGATGGTTTCATTTTCTCTTGTTTTATTTTATGGTAGTTCATGTTATATGCTAATTTCTTATGATTCATAGATGTGTTATGGGATGAATGGAGTAATATGATGTGTGATTTCCACTTGGATTATTGTTTTACAATGTATTTGGAAGTTTGATTTCACTTTGGACATTTTGAAACTTAGCCCTCTTTGTGTTAAGTGTTGTGTTCTAAGAATGGGGAAAAGCTTTGATTTTTAAAAGTGTGGTGTTTGATCAATTCGAAGGATTAATGAATGGGGATTTGATGAGTTTGGAAGGTCAAGGGAGGGTCCAAAATGATCTTGGAATTATGTATGAAAGAAGGGAAGAAAAAGGAATGAAAAAAGAGTAGCAAAGAGTGCATTTCTGCACCCATTTCGGACCCAGCCAGAACTGGGTCCGCTCGAGCGACCAGATGGGCCGCTCGAGCGGCCCAGAATCTAGAAGGGGTCCGCTCGAGCGGACCCAACCCAGTTCTGGGCCTTTCAGGGACTGGTTTGAGGGGTGTTTGAATAATTTTTTTTGCCTGATTTGAGGCTGATTCTTGGGCTGTTTTAAAACCTATTTCGAGGGCCATTCAAGTCAGTTTTGGGCTGTTTTAAAACCTAATGTTGGGCCTGTTCAAGGCTAGCTTTTAGACTATTTTAAGGCTTGTTCTTTGGGCATGTTTAAGGTCAGTTTTTGGACTGTTGTAAGACCTATTTCTTGAGCCAATTAAGGGCTGTTTTGGGCCAAATGGGTGAACTATTTTGGGTTTGGTTTAAGGCCAGCTGTGGGCCTGAGTTAAAGAGATTTGGGATTTCTTGTGATGCTTGGAAAATTGTGAAATGGGAATGGGAATAATGTGAGAATGAGTATATGTGAAATTACCCGGGAACCTTTCGAGTCTCAATGCGCACTTTATCATTTAGATGTTGTGGATTTTCATTGGTATCAAACATACTCTTTATTAATCAATGTTTAAAGGTTAAATGTGTATTGAGATGGTCCCTTGGTAAGTCATTAAGTCATTCTCCACTACCCATTCCATTTCAAGTTAGAGAATGTATTTGTGTTGGTATTCTTCGGTGAACTAATTTAAATAGCATCGGTGATTTGCTATAAAATCATATGGTTCTTCCATGTTCGAAAGGATTGATCGTACGACTTTATACAAATCACTTTGATGTGTATTTGAGCGGTTTACCATGGAAATTCGTATGTTTTCTCCGAATCGATTTGAAAGGAGATTGGAGTGTTCGTCACATTCGGGATTTCATCGATAAGATTAGTCTTTTAAAAAATAAAACCTCGAGGCAAATGGGGCCAGAGCTTTGTAGTGCGAGCCCATGAGCCAAAGAGACTATTATTTCAAAAATAAAAACCTCGAGGCAAGATGGGGCCAGAGCTTTGTAGTGTGAGCCCATGAGCCAAAGGGATTATTATTATGGTTTGAGTCGTATCGGTTTGGGTTTTAAAAACTAAAGGCACCACTAGGCTTAGGTCCCCTTGTCGGGCTGATCACCCGGCTTGGGATCTTTAATTTGTCCGCCAGCTGCAGTTTGGATTCTGTCTGTACCGACCATGGCAACGGTTTCTATCTGCCGGTCCCACGTGTAGTGGCTACGGTTCTGATTTTGATCTGCCGGTCCCATTTGTATGGCTACGGTTCTGATTCTATTTCTGGTCCCACGTGTAGTGGCCACGGTTCTGTCTGCTCTTGTTACTTCGGTAATAGGAGAATATAGCTATGTGTGGTTGCCAATGTTTTATCTGTTTATTAACTAATTTTATGATTCTTGTTTGTTCATACTCAGTATATTCTTTGAATTTATTAAGGTTTATGAAACCTATCTTTTATCGTATTGTCTCTATTATTCAGGATTTCAAACGCATTACCAATTATTAAGTGTTTTGCATAGGCTGTTATCTTTTCGAGATATTTATGCTCCAGAGACTGTTCGTTTATTTGCCTTGATATCTTTCGATCGTTTTATCATGATTTATTGTTATTATTATTTAGACTCTTTAAATGGATTTACAATGATTCTGTAAGGTTTTATAAATGCCCATATTACATATTACTTGTTTATTTACTTGCCAGACCGTCGTGTCTGACCTTGTTTGTTTGGTGCCAGTTTCCTCTCTATTTGTTTTTAGGTGTTTGATCGGAGGAGGCGGTGGGACCGCCGGTCTGACGTGAGAGGCTGCCCATTGATATCATCTAGATGTCAAGTTTGGCACCGGAGCTCGTAAAATCACTTGGGGTAGTATGTCACTTAGTGGTTTACTTGTATGGCTTTGTTAGCCTTTTTCATTGGGTTTGTGATTAAGACATTTGTTAATTGTAATTTGAATACGTGGGAAATAATAGTCTTGTTACTACCAGCTCAGTGTTCTTTGGATTATGATTTGTGCCAGTCTGCTTATGTGATGGCTTTATGATATTGGTTGCATGCGACACAGAACCCGATGGCCACGGATTCCGAGTCGTAACACCATGTGTAGCTTCCGAGAAAATATACTCTGATCGTGATGGAATTTGATTGTCCTCATTCACGCGGATCATGGGAAATATAACAAAAGTTTCAAATTTATCCCAAAATTTCGCATCCTGAGGTCGGATCACTGCAGGGCCCGGTTTCGGAGTGTGACACATACAGCATGGTGATGCCGGATTCGATGGCGAGTTCCAATCCTACGTTCAAAGCTTGGTATTCAACTGCATTGTTTGAGCATGGTTCCAGTAGCAAGAAAGCATGTGGAATTATGTATTTGTCGAGGCTAACAAAGAGGATGCCAGCTCCCGATATCAGCTTTTTTTTCATTTGTCTTGGTTGCACCGTCAAAGTACATGTACTAGGAGGCATTTTGTAAGGAAGTCTCCACGTTGTAGATGGGTTCGTCTGGGGGATCATCTCTGAGTGGAGAATCTTTAGGCAATAGATGCTCTACGAGAAAGTTCGTTAGAGCTTGGCCTTTGATTGCTTTTTGCGGTACATACCTAATATCAAATTGTGACAGAACGATGGACTATTTTGTTAGTCGTGCATTGAGAGAACCTTCTTTTGTGACAAAGACCTTCAAGGGGTTGATCCTCGAAATCAGGTAGACTATGTTGGAAAGCAGGTAGTGACGTAGCTTTTGTACAGCAAACATCACTGTAAGGCATTCTTTTTCGACTGGAGAGTAATAATGCTCTGCACCTACCAGCAAGCGGATGTAGTCCAGAGCAGCTTCTTTTCTTTCATCATTTTCTTATGCAAGTAGAGCGTCCAGAGAATGGTCGAGGGCTCTTGTGTACAAGATGAATGGTTTTCCAGAGGTAGGAGCGCTAATACTGGAGGTTTGGTTAGGTACGACTTGATATCTTGAAATGCAGCTTCACAGTCAGCATCCCAAACAAAGTTCACACCTTTCTTCATCAACCGAGAGGATGGACGACACTTCCCCGAAAGATTGGAGATGAACCGTCTGATTTATGCCAATCTTCCTTGATTTATCTTTCTGGAGATTTTCGGTAAAGGGTGTTATTTCTTTCTCCTCTTTTTTTTTTTCACCTTCAAACATCTGGGAGTCTGCAAAATGGACTTCTTTACCTTTGAAGGGTTTTTTGTTCGCAAACACTCAATGTTTAATGCCATCGTTGCTAACGAACTTTATGCATTGATGTAGAGTTAAAGGGACAACACCATTCTCGTGTATCCAGGGGCATCCTAGAAGGATGTTGTAGCATGAAGGGGTTTTTATTACATACACAGTGACCTTAGAGATAAGATCACCGATTTGCAACTTGAACTTGATTTTGCCGATAGGCCTTTGAGCGCTCCCATTGTATCCAAAGATAGATACAGATGTGTGGCTCAGCTTACTGGGTGGAATGCCCAACTCTTCGAGAGCCGAAGTGGAGATGAGGTTAAGTGCAGAACCTGGGTCGATCCGAACTCTGTGTATTGGCATTTCCTTGATTTACCCTGTGAAGTATAGGGGTCGGTTGTGCCTTGTTTCACCAAGTAGGATGTCTTCCTTAATGAAGGCAATGGTTGCACTTGTTACTTTTTGAACCGAGAGGCATTCAATGCAAGATCCCTCAGTTTTCTTCTTTTCTCCTTTTGAGGAGGTATCTGAGTTTTTGACCCGGTAGTCCATTTCAATTTGTAGGACTTGTGGGGCGTGTTTGTCGACATCCTCATTTAGCATTTGTAATTCTGAAATAAGATTATCACGAGTGTGTGCAGACATTCGTAATAAGTCTAGGATATGCAATCGTGCAGGTATGTGTTTTAATTGCTCGATCAAGTCTTACTTGAAAGCCTCCTTGGGGCCTGCATGTTCATTATTGTTGCCACTTGGGGCGTTTACAACATATTTTCCCGAAGGATTTATATAAGTAGAAGAAGATTGGTTGTAGTTTTTGTGGTAGTCCCGGCCAGAGCGTGTGCCTCTACCAACTTTGAGAGTTTCTTGAGAAGGGTCTTCATTTGAAATATCGCCTTCGAAATCAAGAGTCTATTGCTTCTCATTTGCTGGGGATGTGTCTGCAGCAGAGTTACCATCCTCAGTGATTGTGTTGCATGGAGCATTTTCTGGGAACAAGTCCTAAACAACATCCAGCAACTTTTCTTCTTTGTTGATCAACTCATTGGCCTAAACATCAATAGCTGGGGCTTCTTCACGATGATCAGTCGGGGAGGGTGTGAGTTCTGATGTCACGGTCTTAGGAGACGAAGCTTGAGAGGGTGATATCTCAGTGACAGCCACTTGAGAAGAGGTAGCTTCAGAAGATATACTACCAAACGTGGTATGAGAGTAGGTGGCCTCAGCAGACGAGGCTTCGGAGGGACTATCATCTCGAACTATCACATTGTAGGCAGCTCCGATAGGAGTCGGCACCATAATGGACCATTGAGATTCATATTCGTCCTCGGATGTAAGAGGATCATTAATCGAGCAGTTTTCTCCATTTTCAGGAGTTAAGGGAGGAGGTACCTGGTGGTCTTCAGGGACTTCCAGTTCTGGATTTTGATTGCGAAGAAATTCGTTGACGCAATCTTGCTCTTGTTCTATGGCAAGACGTCATAAGATCCTCGCATATTCTTCAAGATTAGGCATGGGAGCAAAATCCTTTTCTTCGTCTGCTCTTTGTGGTTCAACATGGTTGGGTTCCAATGGAGCAATGGCGGGTGCTGGGTCAATAGCATTTTCTTGAACAGCCTTTTGGTCTTCTTCATCATCAGATCGGGATCCTTGTGGCTGTAAGGGGTTACAAGATTACTGGCATAAGGTGAGTTTCAAGAACCCATTCTCCTATTTCAAGGGATTCCTCCCACTCGTCGGTGTCATTGGACTCGTATCCATTCATGGAAAATCTAACTACCGAGTTGCAAGAGTATGATGCCTCTTGTGTGATTTCGTTTTTGAATTGTGGTGGCATGAAATCACTGAGAGTGAATTTTCTTGCCCTCTTTGAAGTCTTTGGAAGGGACTTTTCTGCTGCCCCCAGTGAAATGGTAAAGGAGGTCTCTGCCTTTTCATAGATTTCTTATTTTGGCTGGGTTTTCTCCTGCCGTTTGAGCTTGAGGAGATGTCTCCTAGCCTGCCTTCGCTGTTGAGCTGTCAGCTTTATTTTGACAACCTCCCAGTTTTATCTTCAAGGAGATCCGGATGTACCCATATGGGTTGTCCGTCTGGTATCAGGCAAGGAACCAGCTCTTGGGGCGCTTGAATTCTTTTTTTCACCTTGAAGGAAGTAGTGATCTTCTTTGGTGATTTTGGTGTTTGTCCACATGACACCATGTTGATGGAGGCAAACCCGTAATTTTTATCAAAGGTGATGACTCCGTTTTTCCACTTCTCATTTATCTTCTCTCTCCCAGCGAAGCAACGATTGAGAGGATGTGAGATCATCCGGTGGTATGGACAGTACCAAGGATCGTTGGTTTTGCCAACATCTCCCGGTCTTTTGGGATCAGGTAAGGTGAGCTTGCCATTTGCTATGAGAGCCCAGAAGATTTCATCCACATCTTCATCGAACGGGTATTTCTTTTCTACTCGCTCTTTGAAGGCATTAGAGAGTTCAAGTCTCTTACCTACAGCTTTGTTTTCAACTTTCTTTGGTGGCTAAGGAGCTAACTTAGTTTGCACATTGAGGACCTCATTTTTCTTTGGTTTTGAGGTTGCAATGGCGGTTGGTTCCTTCCTTGATGATTTCTGATTGTTGAGCTCTTCGATCATTGTTTCAGCCTCCATAGAAGCTTCTAGGAGTTCTCCTAAGTTTTTTTATTTGTTGCCAATAATCATTGTGCGGATCCTTGCTCTCATGTTATTTCGGCAGATGTCAACCAGCGATGCTTGAGGCAGTGTACGCCATTGCTTTTCAATTGTGAATGAAGTGTTATTTTGACTCGTTCTCCCCATGTTTTAGGCTGCAGAGTTGAGCCATAGTAGCAGGATGGTCCTCACCTTTGAAGTGAGTCAGGAAGCGTGTCACTAGCATGGCCCAATTTTGGATGGAGCCCTCCGACAAAGTGGAGTACCAGTCAAAGGCCATACCTATTAAGGATAAGGTACTTGCAAATAGATGGATCCTGAGTGCATCTTGATCTGCGATAGCTCCCGTCAAGATCTTGAAGTGGATGACGTGCTGTCTGGCTGATCCTTTCCTCGTATATGTTTGGAGAGTAGGATGTTTGAATTTGTAGGGAACGGGACCGAGTCCATCCATAAAGAATATGGTGGCTTGATCCCATGTTCCTTGAGTATATCCTCTTCTTTTGCTTTGGCGAGGATGTCGTCCACGTCCTTTTTGGTAAGGTGCGTGACTCATTGTCTTCTCCATTTACCTCGTCATCTTGAAGATTTGGAGGAGGTTCATTGTTCACCTGACCCTGAAAGGCGAGGAAAAGGTTTTCCATCAGAGTCTCAATCCTCTACTAGCCTTGCTCCAACTGCTGGATGCGTTCGATCGCGTCATCTTGAGGTGGATTGCGGGGTGGCTCAGAATTTCTAGCCAGGAAGTTCATCCCTTGGGATTCGAACGAAGAAATTATCTTGGTGACTGAGCTAGGGCTCATTCTCTTGGATGAAGAGTTTGAGGAAGGATTACTCTGTTATCCTTGGCTTGAAGAAGCAGGGGATTCTTATGGATGTCTTTGTGTCCGAGAGACGTCGTGAGTCACCAAACGTCGAACATGATTTTTGTTGCTGACTTTTGGCGTCTTCTAGTTTTTCCAACCATATGGACAGCAGCAACTTGGTCTGGTCTTTCTTTTTCGACTCATTTATGAGAGACTTAAAGTGCGGGATGCTGGGTCCTTTGCTTTTCTAGTCTCTTTTGTCGATACGAAGCACGGCGGCATACACGATGAGAAATTTGAGCTTCAGTCAGCTCTGGCTAGGCTTTGGCAATGAGGATGTGCTCCCTCTTTCGCAGTAACTGAGCCTGTCTTCTTTGAAGCTAGGAATGGACAGGATCCAAACTCAGTCCTTTGTCAGTCACAGCGAAGCTTTCAATTTTTCGAGTTTGGCCCCTGTAGAGATGAAGGGTCGAACCGAAGGAGTGTAGACCATGGCAGGTGCTTGCAGAGGCCTTATGATTCACAATTTGATTCTGGGCTTGTAGGAACAAGCTGGCTCATGCTGGGTTGATTTCTTTGTCAAGTGGGAGACGGGTCTCTCCTCTTTAATGTAGGCAAGAGGGTAGAACCAGTTCTCCTTGAGTGGGGCCAGGGATGCTGGCCTTGTGGATGCTTGGGACCTTCTTTGTTTTGGCGGAGGTTTTGGGGACCAAGTCTTGGGATAGACCGGGCTGTTTGTAGGTCGAGGCTTCGCGGGGGTGCCGCAGGCTTCGGGTTTCTTGATGCTCGCCTTTGGTGTCATGGTAGTGACACATTGAGAGGCGATTTTCTGCTTTTTAGCAGGTGCGGTTTCTTCTTTGGGAAGTGGGAATGGTCCCACTATCCAGAAGACGATGGTCCGGGGAGTCGAGGTCGACCCGGAGCTCAGAAAGTTTCCTAGAGAGATGACACTGGGGCAGCTGACAGTGCCCGTGTTTTGCTTTTGTTGAAGCATGAGTTGGCACTTGCTTTCATCGAAAGTAATGGTCAAGGAAGCTACCATTGTTAGTTTCGAAAAATTTTTGAAACAAGACCACATCCATTAATAATCACAAGAATATAATGATCATAAATGGGAAAACTATGGCTTCGTCTTTTCAAATCGCTCGAGGGACATGGTCCGACTTAAGTGACATGAATAAGGCAAAAGGTCATAGCAGGTACAATTATTCTGATCGCAAGTATGGTGGGCCCAGAATGAGCATTCCAATGACTGCTAGAAGCAATTGTAAACCTTAATTCAACTTATCGAGAAAAAAGGCTTGCTCGAGGTAAGACGAATATAAGGTTGGAATTACTAATGTGTCAGTCGCGAATATAGTAGACCCAAAAGGGCGTACTAGCACCGCTAGGCATAGATGTTGGAGTAAACACGTGTGTCGGTCGCGAATACAATAGACCCAAAAGCGCGTACTAGTACCGCTAGGCACAAATGTTGGAAATCGCTTCCATGTACTGGACATTAGATGGGATTCACTTTTTTTTTTGAAAGGCCAAAATCGGACTCGCCAAGGAGATCAAATGGTATTCCAATCCGAACATAGGCTCAACATTTCTGCGAGCGCCGTTACCTGGAAAGGAAGGAACTAGAATTTCTCGAATCTGAATCCAAAAGTGACGGAGATTTTTCTTTTGAATCTTTTTTTTTTTTTGGAAAAAAATCTAAAGATGGAAGAGTAAACCTAGGCCTCCTAATCCGGTCTTATGAAACCTCAATTGATAGATTAGCCCCCAGGTAAGGGTAGGATTACTTAATGAACCTGTTTGGAGAACCCTTGTCTAGAATAGTTAAGCTGTCTCCACACTCTGGACAAGGCTTTTCTGGAATCAATCGTGGTCAAAGAACGCAATTGGTGCAACCTTAGTGTTCTTTGCCTATTTTTTTATTGATTTTTCTTAAGATCCTTAATGAACTCATTGAAGAGAAGCGATGGCCCATTCCACAATCCGAATCGGCTCAACATTTCTGCGAGCGCTTGCCCGAAAGGGAGAGGATCAAAGTTTCTCAAGTTTGAATCCAAAATGAGAAATCTGATTTTTTTTTGAAAGATCTCTAATGGACTCATCAAAGAGAAAGTGTGGCCCATTCCCCAACCCAAGCCGGCTCAACATTTCTGCGAGCGCTTGCCCGAAAAGGAAAGGATCAAAGTTTCTCAAATTTGAATCCATAATGTAAGAAATCTGATATTTTTTTTGGAAAGAGAAAGAGTGGAAATAAACTCAAAGATAGAATTAGAAATTTCAAAAAAGTCCCTTCTCATATTTTTTAAAAGCGAAATCCAACATAGGCCGCCAACTAGAAATGAGCCAAGGAATCTAAAAAAGAAACATTAACATAGAGCAAAAATTATGATATGCAAATGTTTCTTTTCTAAGCATCATGTTCTCGAATGAACAAGTCCCACCGGGTGTGCCAACTTGATGGACCCGTTTCTTTTGCGCACTCGCGGCGGTACCGAGGTCGGCGGACGTGAGAGTCCGTCGGGTCCAACCCTTTCACTGCAGGAGGCGGGTGAAGAGAGCATCAATATTTTTTTCTATGAGTATGCCAGATTTTCAACTCTACTTGGAATTGCAAGTGGTGGTCCAGAGATCCACCTTCACAAGTAGAAAAGGATATCAACTTTTTTTCTAGTTTTCATTGCACATGTAAAGGAAAGAGACATGGTTTTGAATGCCGTAAATGGTGTTTCATTTGGTTTGCCGTAAAAGGCAATTTTTGCCGTGAAAGGCGATTTACAATTCTTATCAATAGTGAAAGACAAGAGTTGTGATTTTTTTGTCTCTTTAAATAATACAAAATATAATGAAAAGCAAGAAAAGGTGGATCTAACTTCTCAGGAGATTGTGGGGACTCGCTCAGATTGACGGTCGCAAGTCGTATGTGGACTTCGCCATCATCCATGCAGATGAGAACAGAGGATGCTCTTGATTCGCTTGGGTCGGCTTAAACCTCAGATTTTTAGAGGATAAAGACCAACAGGAGGTCCTATGTCCAATAAAAAGCTAAGTAGACGGACTGAAAAGCCATGCCTAAGCCATGGAGACAGAAAGATAAGGCCTTGGGGGGTGCCCCCCAAGGGACTTTTTTCACCTTGTAGCGGTGATTGGTGCAGGACTTCTTCAATAGAGGAGAGGTCATTGTAGCAACGTTGGCATAGTCTTTCTCTTTTCTATGAGGTTTTCTAATCGATTTTTAGGGTTTTGATCTTCTGAATTCCGATCCATTCTTCTTGGAATGACCCCCCTTTCATAGGCTTTTGGTAGCCATTAGGTGGGTTTATGGGCTTTAAATGTAATAAAGCCATATAATGGGAGGAGTTACAAGTTTTTATTTCATTATTTTATAACTCCTTTTTCTTGGCTTCTGATTGGCCGTTGGAGAATTAAGAGCCTTTATTTGCCTTTAAGCTCCATGATGGGAGGAGTTACATGGGTTAATACCGTGTTTTTGGCTAACCAGTAACTCTCATTTTCTTGCTTCTAATTGGGCCGTCCAAAATAATGAGTTAATGACCGCATTAACTTGTCATAAAGCGGGTCAATTAACTGCATTAAGTGGTCGCCAAGGCATTTGAAGATTCACGGGCTGTGCCGCATCTTTTGGAATTCTTCTTGCGATGATCGACGATGGATCTTCATACTGATCAATGTCATATGACCATGCAACTTCAGACATTGATTGTTACCAGTGGGCCAGTGCCACCTATCCTGTCGATTTCTCGATCGATCGAGCAGAAAGTGCACTTTCTTGGTTGGCCAGTTGGTGATCTTGAAGCGATCAATGACGATTTCTTGCTTTTGACGATGGACCCATGATGTTGATGAAGATCGACGGATTTTGTGCCTCAAAAGTCAGAATTTTGGAAAACCACAAGGGCCAAACATCTTGAAACACGAAAAAGACCCAAAAAATGGGTTTTCGGCGGAAATCCGGCGACCATGGCTCGACCATGGGGACTTTGGTCCCTTTTGGTGGCCGATTTTCGGTCTTAATTTCATTTTTTCTGCTTATTTCTTCTTCGGTATTCTTTTCTGACATTTTTGCACATTTATTGGCCTGATTTCTTTGTAGAAAACTTGATGAGAAGCCTTGCGTATCAGAGTGAAATTTTCTTGATTTTCTGGGAAAGCCGAAGACTTTGTCGCGCAGAGTTGCCGATTTGCCGTCAGAAGCAAAAATTGGGTCAAACAATGTCAGAATGACCTGAAATTTGAGGTGAAGCCTCCTGAGGCTTTTGTTTGAGTTTTGAAGCTGTGTGGGGTCCTGTCTCCAGTAGACTTGATTCTATCGTGAGGAAGATGTCGCATTTTGATGTACGGTCAACCGATGTCCGACTGAATTGAATTTTGACAGGGAGCCTATTGAGTCATTTTGAGACGATCCATTAGCTCCGATTTGAAAACCATGGTCCCAGGGAGCTTCGCCGTCGGGAGGCCTGATTTGGCTTCCGAGAGTCAAAGTCTGGTCAAATGTTATCGAAATGGCCGGAAACTTGACATGTAGCCCTTTGGAAGCATTTTGAAGTCACCTTTGTGCTTTGTATGATGAGTGATGGCCTCAGTGATTCTCGCCGCCGAGAGGCTTGGTTTTGCTGCTCGAGGGTTGATGTAGGGTCAAAGGTTGTTGGTTTGACCTGAAACTTAGCGTGGAGCCTTTTGGATGTATTTTGAGACCACCCACAGGCTCTGATCGAAGATCTGATGTCTTTGATGCTGTCACCGCCGGGAGCTTCTATTCAGCTGCCGAAAGAGTGAAGTTAGGCCAAACAATGTTGAAATGACCCGAAATTTCATGTGTACTCTTCTTTTGGTTGTTTTGAAGGATCTTGCAGTTTTTGTTTGATTCTAACAAGATTTGATTTCTTGGAGTAGCATGGCCAGTTTGTGGTAGACTGCGGCTTCGTGTAACTTCTTGATATTGAAGAGGCAAAGTGACTTTTTTGGTGTCAACAAAGTCAAGTTATATTTAAGGAAAGTCCAGTTTCGAAGATTAGTATTACCAATGGGTCCATCTCATGAGTCCACCAACACTAATTAGAACTCTTTCCAATATTAATTTGATTTGACCAATTTTGGTAACTACTATGTTTGGATCAGATTTGGAAACATTCTATAAAAGAATTCATCCATAAATAGAAAGTGCTAAAAATAGAAACTAGTCCTCTCCTCCACATGGCCTTAGCGGAATAGACTTCTTGGACTTCTTATACTTTCCAAAGCTTTGAGATTTCTCAAACTCTTTGGGTAACTCCAAAACAATTTTTGTAATCTTCAAACTATTTGATTAAGAGTCCAACGTCACTTTCCTTCTTCGTCTTGTGCACTGTTGACACCAAAAATGTCACTTTGCCTCTTCAAGATCCAAAGAGCTACATGAAGTCGCAACCTGCCATAAATAGGCAATGCTACTTTCAAAAAATCAAATCTTGTCAGAATCAAACAAAAACTGCAAGATTCTTCAAGACAGCTAAAAGAGGAGTACACAAGAAGTTTCGGGCCATTTCAAAATCATTTGGCCTAACTTCGCTTCTCCGATAGCCGAAAAGGAGCTCTCGGCGGCAAAAGCATCGGAGACACCAAATCTTCGATCAGAGCCGATGGATGGTCTCAAAATACTTCCAAAAGGCTCCACGTCAAGTTCCGAGTCAAACCGACAACGTTTGACCCTACATCAACCCTCGAACAGCTAAATCAAGCCTCTCGGCGGCGAGAACCACCAAGGCCATTACTCATCAGATAGAGCACATGGACGGCTTCAAAATGCTTATAAAGGGCTACACGTCAAATTTCAGGTCATTTCGACAACATTTGACCATAGTTTGACGCTCGGAAGCCAAATCAGGCCTCTCGACGGCAAAGCTCTCCGGGACCATGGTTTCCAAGACAGAGCCTATGGATCATCTTAAAATGACTCCAATAGGTTCCCTGTCAAATTTCAAGTCAATCGGACATCGGTTGACCGCACATCAAACCGCGACATCTTCATCGCGATAAAAGCAAGTCTACTGGTGATAGGACCCCAAATGGCTTCAAAATTCAAACAAAAGCCTATGGTTGGTCTTATTTATTGCTCAGGAGGCTTCACACCAAATTTCAGGTCATTCCGACATCGTTTGACCCAGTTTCAGCTTCTGACGGAAAATCGGCAGCTCTACGCTACAAAGTCTTCGGCTTTCTCAGGAAATTGGAAACTTTGCAAAATAAAATGCAAGGATTCTCATCAGGTTTCCTACAAAGAAATCAGGCCAATAAATGGTCAAAAATGTAAAGGAAAAATACAGAAGAAAAAAGAATCAAAAAACAGCAAAAAATGGACACAAAACGGGACAAAAAGGGGGAAAACCCCCCCAGGGTCGCAGGGAAGGCCCCGGAAACCCCGGTTTTCGCCGTTTTTTCGCATTTCGAAGCGCCCAGCCTCTGGTACTTTCCAAAATTCATGCTTTTGAGACACCAAATCCTCTGACATCCATCCAAAACACGGGTCAATCATCAAGAGTATCGAAAACAATATTGATCGGCACCCGGTCAACCAAAAAAAGTGTGCTTTCTACCCGACCGATCGAGAAATCGACAGGACAGAAGGCACCGACCTGCTATTGGCAACAAACACCTGAAATTACATGGTCATCCGATGTCGATCTACATGAAGATCCATCGATGATCATCAACAGAAGAATCCCAAAAGACGCGGTACGGCCCGCGACTCTTCAACTGCTCGGCGACCACTTAATGCGATTAATTGACTAGCTTTATTACAGTCATTAATCCATTTCTTTGGACGGCCCAATCAGAAGCAAGCATTCGGGAGTTACAAGTCAAGAGATTCATGGCATTTAACCCATGAAACTCCTCCCATCATGGCGATTAAAGGCGATTAAATGCCCTCAATCTCCTCCGGCCAATCAGAAGCCAAGAAAAAGGAGTTACAAAATAAAAAATTCAATTTTGTAACTCCTCCCTTTATGTAGCTTTATGACAATCAAAGCTCATAAACCCTCCTAAATGGCTACCTAAAAGCCTATAAATAGGAGAGCTCTCCAAGAAGAAAGGATCATCAGAAAAAAAGCACAAACACACAGACAGACAAAGCACAGAAATCCATAGAAAGAAAAAAGAGAGAAAACTCTGCGGAAGTTCTGCACCGACCACCCAACAAGGTGACAAAAGTCCCTTGGGGGGTACTCCCCCCCAAGGTCCTTGCCTTCTCCTTCTGCCGCCAATGGCTTAGACATGACTTTTCAAGCCCGTCTACTCGGCTTTTCATTGGACATAGGACCTTCTTTTGGTCTTTGTTCTCTAAAAACCTGAGGTTATAGCCAAGCCAAGCGAATCAATAGCATCCTCTGTTCTCATCTGCATGGATGATGGCGAAGCCCACATATGGCTTGCGACCGTTAATCTAAACGGGTCCCCCACAATCTCCTAAGAAGTTAGATCCTCCTTTTCTTGCTTTTCATTGTAGTTTGTATTTTTTTAAAAGAGACAAAAATCACAACTCTTGTCTTTCATTATTGATAAGGATTGTAAATCGGCTATAAACGCCAAAATCGGCTATAAACGCCAAAAATCGGCTATAAACGCCAAAATCGGCTATAAATGCCAAAAAAATCGCCTTTCACGGCAAACCAAGAAAAATGTCTCTTTTCTTAAATATATGTGCAGTGGAAAACTTGAAAGAAGTTGATTTCCTTTTTACTTGCAAAGGTTGATCTCCGGATCACCACTTGCAATTCCAAGTAAAATAGAAAATCTGGCACACCCTCACAAAAAAAGAAATGTTGATGCACGCCCCTGCCCCCCGGTTACGAAAGGGTCAGAACCAAACGGACTCCCAGGTCCGCCGACCTCAGTAGGAACCGAGCAGGAGCGCGGTCCATCAAGCTGGCACACCCGGTGGGACTCGTTTATTTGAGAACACGATGCTAGAAATGAAATATTTGCATATTATATATTTTGCTCTATGCTTATATTTCTTTTCTCGATTCCTTGGCTACTTTATAATTGGTGGCTTATGTTGGATTCCGCATCTAAAAAAAAATGAGATGAGATTTTTGTTTGGAAATTTCTAATTCTTTGAATTTATTTCCACTCTCTCTTTTCAAAAAAAAAAAAAAACAAAAAAAAATCAGATTTTTCAGTTTGGATTCAAAATTGAGAAACTTTGATCCTCTCCGTTCTGGGCACTGGCGCTCACGGAAATCGCTGAGACCGTGTTCGGATCGGGGATTGGGCCATTGTTTCTCTTTGATGAGTTCATTAAAGATCTAAAAATATATATATATAAATAAAAATAAAAATAAAAATTTTTATTTCTCATTTTGGATTCAAAATTGAGAAACCTTGATCCGTTCCTATCGTTCATCGCGCTTGCAGAAATGTTGAGCCTGTTCGACTAAGGTTTTGGGCCATCGTTTCTCTTCGATGAGTTCATTAAAAAAAATATATAATAAAATAAAAATATAATTAAAAAAAAAGGCATAGACCACTAAGGTTAAACCAACTGTGTTCTTTGATCATGGTTGATTCAAAGAAAAGCCTTGTCCAGAGTGTGGAGACAGCTTGACTGTTCTAGGCAAGGGTCCTCCAAACGGGTTCATTAACTAATCCTACCCTTACCTGGGGGCGATTCTATCAATCAAGATTTCATAAGACTAGGTTAGGAGGCCTATGTGTACTCTCTCGTCTTTTAAATAAATTTTTTAAAAAAAATAAAATTTTTTTAAAAAAATAAAAATTTTAAAATAAAAAAAAAGATTTAAAAAAAAAATCTTAAAAAAAAAAATCTTAAAAAAAAAAAACTTCCGTCATTTTGGGTTAAGATTGGAGAAATCTTGGTCTTCTCCTTTCTGAGCACTGGCACTCGCGGAAATCGCTGAGCCCGTGTTCAGATTGGAGTGCCTTTTGCTCTCTTTGATGAACCCGATATTGGCCTTTCAAAAAAAAAAAAACTCGTCATTTTTAGATTCAGATCCGAGAAATCATGGTTCATTTCTTTCTGAGCACTGGCGCTCGCGGAAATCGCTGAGCCCGTGTTTAGATCGGAATACCATCTGCTCTCTTTGATGAATCCAATCTTGACCTTTCAAAACAGAGAATCTCATCTCATGGATGCGGTCTCAAAACATTTGTGTCTAGCGGTACTAGTACGCCCTTTCAGGGTCTACTGTATTGCGACCGGCACATCTGTAACTCCAACTTTATATTCTTCTTACCTCGAGCAAGCTCTGCTTCTTGATAAGGCGAATTTAAGTTCACAATTGCTTCTAGCAGTCACTGGGATGCCCATTCTGGGCTTACCATACCTGCGATCAGAACAATTGTACCCTCTATGGCGTTTTGCCTTCTTCATTTTGCTTGGGTCATCTTCCTCTAGGAATTTAAAAAGACGAAACCATAGAACTTCCCATTTATGATCATTATATTCTTGTGATTACTAATGGATGTGGTCTTGTTTCAGAAATTTTCAAAAACTAACAATGGCAGCTTCACTAACCATTACTTTCGATGAAAACAAGCACCAACTCATGCTTCAACAGAAGCAAACCTAGCGCACTTACAAGCGCCCCATCAGCTGCCGAAGCATCAACTCCCTCGGCAACTCTCTGTACTCCGGGTCGACCTCGACTCCCCGGACTATCGTCTTTGGGACGCTGGGACCATTCCCACTTCCTGAGGAACAAACTGCTCCCTCCAAGAAGCAGAAACTCGCCTCTCAACGTGTCACTACCGTGACACCAAAGGCGAGCACCAGCAGGCCTGAAGCCCGTGGCAGCCCCACGAAGCCTCGACCTGCAATCAACCAGGTCTATCCCAAGACTTGGTCCCCAAGACCTTCACCAAAACAGAGAAGGTCCCAAACATCCACTAAGCCAGCATTCCTGGCCCCACTCGTAGGAGAACCAGTTCTATCCTCTTGCTTACATGAAAGAGGAGAGACCCATCTCCAACCTGACTTCCAAGTCATCCCAGCATGAGCCGGCTTGTTCCTACAAGCCCAAAATCAGATCATGCATCACAAGACCTCTACAAGCACCTGCTAAGGCCTACAAACCTGCAGTTCGACCCTTCATCTCTACAGGGGCCGAACTTCAAAAATTCAAAGCTTCGCTGCAACAGGTGAAGGACAGGGTTCGCATCCTGTCCTTGCCCAGCTACAAAGAAGACAGGCTCAGCTGCTGCGCCCGAGGGAGCACATCCTTCATCGTCAAAGCCCAGCCAGAGCTGACCGAAGCTCAAATTGCTCGTCGCATACGCCGCCGCGTGTCGTATAGACAAAAGAGACTAGAGAAGCAAAGGACCCAGCCTCCTACACTTCAAGTCTCTCCCAAATGGGTCGAAAAAGAAAGACCCAACCAAGTTGCTGCCGTCCATATGGTTTGAAAAACCAGAAGGCGCCAAAAGTCAGCAACAAAAATCCATGTCCGACGTCCGATGACCCGCAGCGTCTCAAGGACAAGAAGACATTCAGAAGAATCCCCTGCTCCTTCAAGCAAAGGACAGCAGAGTGATCCTTCCTCAAGCTCTTCTTCAAAAAGAATGAGCCCCAGCTCAGTCACCAGGACAGTTTCTTCGTTCGAATCACGAAGGATGAATGTCTTGGCTACAAATTCTGAGCCACCACCCCGCAATCCACCTCCAGAAGATGCGATCACCCGTATCCAGCAGTTGGAACAGGGCTAGCAGAGGATTGAAACTCTGATGGAAAACCTTCTCCTCGCCTTCCAAAATCAGGCTAACAATGAACCTCCTCCGAATTATCAAGACGACGAGGTAAATAGAGAAGAAAATGAGTCACGCGCCCTTACCAAAAAGGACGTAGACACTATCCTCGCCAAAGCAAAAGAAGAGGATATACTCAAGGAGCATGGGATCAAGCCACCATATCCCTTATGGATGGACTCGGTCCCGTTCCCCACCAAATTCAAGCATCCTACTCTCCAAACATATACGGGGAAAGGATCAGCCAGACAGCACGTCATCCACTTCAAGATCCTGACGGGAGCTATCGCGGATCAAGATGCACTCAAGATCCGCCTCTTTGCAAGTACCTTAAAAGGTACGGCCTTCGATTGGTACTCCACTCTGCCAGAGGACTCAATCCAAAACTGGGCCATGCTAGAGACACGCTTCCTGACTCACTTCAAAGGTGAAGATCATCCCGCTACTATGGCTCAGCTGTGCAGCCTAAAACAGGGGGAGAATGAATCAACATATGACTTCATTCACAAGTGGAAAGCAATGGCATACAAATGCTCTGATGTATTGCCACAAGCGTCGCTAGTCGACATTTTTTCGAAACAACATGGGAGCCAGAATCCGCTCCATGATCATCGGCAACAAATCAAAAAACCTGGGAGAACTCCTAGAAGCTTCCATGGAAGCTGAAACGGTGATTAAAGACCTCAACAGTCATAAATCATCAAGAAAAGAGCCAACCGCCATTGCAACCTCTAAACCAAAGAAAAAAGAGGTCCTCAATGTGCAGACCAAGTCAGCTCCTCAGCCACCAAAGAAAGCTGAAAATAAAGTTGCTGGTAAGAGACCTGAACTCTCAGATGCCTTCAAAGAATGAGTAGAGAAGAAATACCCGTTTGATGAAGACGTTGATGAAATCTTCGGGGCTCTTGTGGCAAACGGCAAGCTCACCTTGCCTGAACCAAAAAGACCGGGTGATGTTGGCAAAACCAACGATCCTCGGTACTGTCCATACCACCAGATGATCTCGCATCCTCTCAATCAATGCTTCGTTGTGAGAGAGAAAATAAATGAGATGTGGAAAAACGGAGTCATTACCTTTGACAAAAACTATGGGCCTGCCTCCGTCAACATGGTGACATGTGGACAAACATCAAAATCACCGAAGAAGAAGATCACTACTTCCTTCAAGGTGATAAACTCAATCCAAGCGTCCGAGGAACTGGTTCCTTACCCGACACCAGACGGACAACCGATATGTTGGATACCGCGATCACTGAGAGGGGGGGGTGAATCAGTGATTTCTAAAAACAGGTCCAATTCAACAACAAAACAAGTCAAATCACACAATGACACCAGATTTAACGTGGTTCACCGAAAGGCTACGTCCACGGTTCAAAGACTGTCCGAACACCAATCCGGGACAGATCTGAATCTTATTTAGTCGCACCAACGACAAAGAGCACCAACCCTTAGTTTCAGATAGCACCAACTATCTAGGAAGCACCTACTCCCTTGAGTTTCAGATAGCACCAACTATCTAGGAAGCACCGACTCCCCTTACAATTTATCTGCACCCACAGATAGGATCACCAAACCCTAAACACCAAGCACCAACTTGATGTAAAAACAGAATAGAAGATAAATTCTGTCTACAGCCCTTCCCCTCTACAATTCTCTCTCTCTCAATCCCTTACAAATTGAAATTAAAGCATAAACAGAGAGACACTTAACTCATGGACGAATCACCATCTTCTAGAGCATAATCTCGTCCACAATTGCTGTAGAAAACGTCACCACATCAGCACACAGCAACACACACCAGCAGCTTCTTCTTTCTCTCAAGAACTCTCTAAAACTCTTCTCTATTCTCTCTCTTCTGGTGTCTTTTCTTGGTTTTTTTATGAACGACCCAAGCATGCCTTTATATAGGTTTTAATAACCCTTAATTGTATTCAAAACGGGCTACAATTCGTTTAGAAAGATTCCCAAACGAAATAGATAACTGTGCTGAATTTTCGTGCAAAACTTCTAATTCTGCGCAACTCTGGTTCCCGTGCTCGGTCGACATCATGGCTTGCTCGGTCGACCGAAGACACTGACTGGAAAACAGACAATTTCGAGCTCGGTCGACATCCTGAGGGCTCGGTCGACCGAAGACACACTGTGTCACGAAAATAACTGGGAGCTACCAAAAACTGTTTTCTGCAGGTTTCTTCTTGCTCGGTCGACCGCATGAATAGCCCGGTCGACCGCGTGCTCTGCATCAGGAATTCTTAATTCCTGGCTGTTTCAATTCTGTTTCCAATTCTGATTTCTTCTTTTAAGCTCTATCAATACCAATCTATTAACATCACGTTTGTGACAATGTGTTGACAAGAATTCCAACTCAAATCTATACTTGAGATGCTAACTTCTTCAATTCACCAAAGACTACTCAAGTCATCTCAAATTCCAACAATCTCCCCCTTTGGAATTGTTGGCAACACTATTGGAACTTCAACACTTTCAACTCCAGCTTGCAGCTCTTCCAAGTTCTTTTCAACACTTACTTGGAACCAATTCTGAAATTCTGAAATAACAACCATGCACTGTCACAATCTCCCCCTAGCTTTCATAGGATAACATCTCTCCTTGCTATCATAGCATAACATCTCTCCCCCTTTGACAACAAGTCCAAAGGGACCAAACCGAGGAGCGAATAGGATATTCAATGAATGCATTGCTCCCCCTTTCAAGCACAACTCCTACGGTTTAGGAGAGTGAGTAACTCCTAACTTTTTCCGGAGATACTCGAAGACTTCCTTTGGCAGAGGTTTCGTGAAAATATCAGCCACTTGCTCAGTTGTTGGAACATACTCCAACTTGACCTCTCCATCAGCAACTTTATCTTTAAGAAAATGATAACGAATTGCTACATGCTTTGTTCGAGAGTGCTGAACAGGATTCTTGGAGATTGACATCTCAAATTCTTTCTTCATCTCTTCAGCAAAATTCCTGCACATCTCCTCATGCATAGCTTTCAACCAACTTTCATCGAGACTGGCTTCAGCCACAGTCTTGGGTTCAATGGTGGACACAAGTGAGTAATTACTAACTACACTTTGTCTAGTTTGAACGCCTGCCTTAGGATCTCCAATGATTTGATCCTTAGGGTGTTGCTCTACCCAAGTGCTGTGCTTCTTAGGTGAAGTATCTTCTGAGTCATCCTTTGATTTCTCAGAATCATTAGATTCAGCCATCTCTTCATCAATCTCACTCGAGTCCTCATAAACGGGACTGTCATAATGAGTTCCATTCTTGGATTCATGGTTTTCATCAATTCTCACATCAGCACTTTCTATGATTTTTCTGGTTCTTTTGTTAAGACACCTATATGCCTTGCTAGTAGAGGAGTAACCCAGAAATATACCTTCGTCAGCTCTTTCTTCAAATTTGCCCGGATTTTGTTCGAGCCTCTTGATGTAACACTTGCTGCCTAAGACTTTGAAGTGCTTGACTGTTGCTTTTCTTCCAAACCATAGCTCATAGGGAGTTTTGTCTTCATGTGGCCTGATCAAGCATCGGTTTTGAATGTATACAGCCGTATGAATTGCCTCTTTCCAATACTTGTCAGCCATCTTGCTTTCACTTAGCATCGTACGAGCCATCTCTTGTACGGTGCGATTATTCCGTTCCACAACTCCATTTTGCTGTGGAGTTCTAGGGGCTGAGTACTGTCTTTGAATGCCATGATATTCACAATATTTAGTGAACTCTTCAGATGTGAACTCGCCTCCACGATCAGACCTTAAGATCTTGATACGTTTTTCCAATTGATTTTCAACCTGTGCTTTAAACACTTTAAAACGATCAAGTGCTTGATGCTTATGCTTAAGAAACAATACCCATGTCATACGAGTATAATCATCAATGCATAACATGAAATACTTATCTCCATTGGTGCTTTGAGTTCGCATCGGTCCACAGAGATCAGTGTGCACTAGCTCAAGAGGTTTCTTTGAATGATGCTCCTTTGACTTGAACATAACCCTCGTTTGCTTTCCCTTTTGGCAAGAGTCGCAAATAGGATTGGAAGGTTTTTCAACTTTAGACATGCCTCTTACAGCCTTTGAATTGCAAATCTTTGACATGTTATCAAAGCTCAGATGCCCAAGGCGTTTGTGCCACAACCAACTTTCCTCTGTCCGACTCATCAAGCAGGTCTTTTCAGCTCCATCTGACAATGTATAGAGATTTCCAGCAGTTCTTGATCCAGTTGCCACTGTTTTCCCGTTGCTACTCTTCTTGATGGCAAACCCATTCTTTGTGAAGATAACTTCATGACCCTTGTCACAGATCTGGCTCACACTAAGCAGGTTGTGTCTCAATCCAGACACATATAAGACTTCTTCAGATCTGATCTTGTTTGCCATAAGCTGAATAACACCTTTTCCGCAGATTTTGGCACCATCATTGTTGCCAAATTTCACTGAACCGCCTTCATAGTGCTGTAATTTGATGAATTTCTCTTTATCACCAGTCATATGGCTTGAACAACCACTATCAAGGACCCATGGTGCTGTCTTCTTTTGTGCATTGAATGCCGTTTGCACAATGAGAGATTCTTTGGGATTACCTTCCCTTTTCTTTGCCCTCCATGCCTTAACTAACTTGGGTTTCTTTTCAACCTGAAATTTGTTAGCAATAGGCAACCTACAATCCCTAGCCAAGTGTCCATAATTATGACACATATAGCACTCAATTTTGTGGCTACTTAGGATTGAAAAAGGATTCCTAGTCACAAATGGACTGTTTCTTACATAGAATTTGCAATCAGCTCTTTTATGTCCAAACATATTACAATGAAAGCAATAACCATAGAATTTATATCTTCTTTGTGGCTGGTTAGTCTTCATTACCTTTCTAACAGGAATGGACTCCTTTCTAGGTTGAGTGGGCTTCATAGAGTTAGAAGGTGCAGTGACTTGCTTCACAAACTTTTTCTTTTCAGGAGGTGCAATCTTAGAGGATTCACCTTTCTCAAATCCTAGACCAAATCTGAAGTGGGCTGGTCTTTGAACTTTCAATAGTTCATTGAGTTTCATAGTTCCTTCAATCGCTTGGAGCGCTTTGAGTTTTTTGCTATTTTCCAAATTTCAGCCTTTGCTCTAGCGATCTCAGTTTCAAGTTCATAGCCTCTTCCTTTTTGATACTTATTTGGTTTTCAAGGACTTCTACCATTCTTTTATATTCTTCTACTTGAGTTTTCAAAGCAATAATGGAACTTTCAGATTCATGGAGAAGTTTCAGATTTTTCTTACTTGTTTTGCGTTCCTTGCTAAGTTCCTCAAGTGCGGCTATGAGTTCCTCTTCAAGATTGACTTCAGCCTCCTCATCCTCTTCCGGATCTAGCTCTTCTTCTTCTTCAACAGTGACCATGAAGAGAGCTTCGGTTGATTCATCATCGTCTGAAGTTTCAGACGTGCTGTCATCTTGTTGACATAGAAAGTTTTTAGCTTTGCCCCTTTTTCTGAAATTTCTCTTTCCTTTACTCTTTTCAGCATAAGAGTCACTTTCATTGTCTTCTTTTAGCGGACACTTCGCAGCAAAGTGACCAATACCTCCACAATTGAAGCATTTAAAGGGTAGCTTCCCTTTGTACTTGCCAATGCTTCCTTTCTTCAACTTTCTAACAAATTGAGCCTCAAGCTCATCATCATCAGAATCAATATCATGACCAGCAGTCTCTTTTGCCTTTTTCTGAACTTTGAAGGCGGCTTCTTTATCAGATGAAGACGTCTTTCCTATGCGCATCTCATAGGCAGTTAGAGAACCATGTAATTCATCCATGGAAAATGCATTCAGATCTTTGGCTTCTTCAATGGCTGAGACTTTTGAATCAAACCGGGGAAGAAGAGATCTTAGAACCTTTTTGACGATGACCGGCTCTTTAATCTCCTCCCCTAGTCCACGAATGTCATTCGTGACTTCATTCACTCGTTGCATATACGAGTCAACATTCTCGCTTTCCTCCATGCGAAGAGATTCAAATTGAGAGCGATGAGTTTGCAATTAGGCTTCTTTAATCTTCTCATCACCTTCATGTATGCTTTGCAACTTGTCCCAAATTTCCTTGGCTGTTTTGCATGCAATTACTTTGACAAGCTCGCTGTCCACAAGGCCACTAAAGAGTGCATTCTGCGCCTTGGAGTCGTTGTCTGCCAACTTCTTCGATGCTGTATCATTGGGTACGGTGGCAGCATTGTAACCGGCTCTGACAGCCTCCCAAACATCATAGCCAAGAGATTTGATGAAGGCTTGCATCCTAATCTTCCAAAAGGAGTAATTAGAACCATCAAACAGAGGTGCTTTCATATTCCCTGTATTGACTGCCATGTGATTTGACAAGAGATCACCCTTAGCGTATTAAACTGATCAAGGGAACCTCGCTCTGATACCAATTGTTGGATACCGCGATCACTGAGAGGGGGGGGGGTGAATCAGTGATT
The DNA here is from genome assembly GCA_012931725.1 of Litsea cubeba. NCBI lineage: Eukaryota > Viridiplantae > Streptophyta > Magnoliopsida > Laurales > Lauraceae > Litsea > Litsea cubeba. The sequence goes on along the minus strand of CM022955.1, from coordinate 26,038,924 downwards.
TCTAAAAACAGGTCCAATTCAACAACAAAACAAGTCAAATCACACAATGACACCAGATTTAACGTGGTTCACCGAAAGGCTACGTCCACGGTTCAAAGACTGTCCGAACACCAATCCGGGACAGATCTGAATCTTATTTAGTCGCACCAACGACAAAGAGCACCAACCCTTAGTTTCAGATAGCACCAACTATCTAGGAAGCACCTACTCCCTTGAGTTTCAGATAGCACCAACTATCTAGGAAGCACCGACTCCCCTTACAATTTATCTGCACCCACAGATAGGATCACCAAACCCTAAACACCAAGCACCAACTTGATGTAAAAACAGAATAGAAGATAAATTCTGTCTACAGCCCTTCCCCTCTACAATTCTCTCTCTCTCAATCCCTTACAAATTGAAATTAAAGCATAAACAGAGAGACACTTAACTCATGGACGAATCACCATCTTCTAGAGCATAATCTCGTCCACAATTGCTGTAGAAAACGTCACCACATCAGCACACAGCAACACACACCAGCAGCTTCTTCTTTCTCTCAAGAACTCTCTAAAACTCTTCTCTATTCTCTCTCTTCTGGTGTCTTTTCTTGGTTTTTTTATGAACGACCCAAGCATGCCTTTATATAGGTTTTAATAACCCTTAATTGTATTCAAAACGGGCTACAATTCGTTTAGAAAGATTCCCAAACGAAATAGATAACTGTGCTGAATTTTCGTGCAAAACTTCTAATTCTGCGCAACTCTGGTTCCCGTGCTCGGTCGACATCATGGCTTGCTCGGTCGACCGAAGACACTGACTGGAAAACAGACAATTTCGAGCTCGGTCGACATCCTGAGGGCTCGGTCGACCGAAGACACACTGTGTCACGAAAATAACTGGGAGCTACCAAAAACTGTTTTCTGCAGGTTTCTTCTTGCTCGGTCGACCGCATGAATAGCCCGGTCGACCGCGTGCTCTGCATCAGGAATTCTTAATTCCTGGCTGTTTCAATTCTGTTTCCAATTCTGATTTCTTCTTTTAAGCTCTATCAATACCAATCTATTAACATCACGTTTGTGACAATGTGTTGACAAGAATTCCAACTCAAATCTATACTTGAGATGCTAACTTCTTCAATTCACCAAAGACTACTCAAGTCATCTCAAATTCCAACACGATATGGGTACATCCTGATCTCCTGGAAGATGAAAATTGGGAGGTCGTGAAAACAAAGCCTACAGCTCAACAGCGAAGGCAGGCTAGGAAACATCTCCTCAAGCTCAAATGGCAAGAGAAGACCCAGCCAAAACTAGAGGTCAAAGAAAAGGCAGAGGCTTCCTCTACCGCTTCACTGGAGGCAACAAAAACATCCCTTCCAGAGACTTCAAAGGGGGTAAGGAAATTCACTCTCAATGATTTCATGCCACCTCAATTCAAAGAAGCCATGCAAGAAGCATCGTACTCTTGCAATTCGGTAGTTGGATTCTCCATTGATGGATACCAGTCCAGCGACACCGATGATGGATTCGAATCCAACTACACAGATGAGTGGGAGGAGTCCCTTGAAACAGGAGAATATCTCTCCGATGAAGAATGGGTTCCTGAGTCTCATCTTATGCCAGTAATCTGGTATAACCCCCTACAGCCACAAGGATCCTGGTTTGATGATGAAGAAGACCAAGAGGCTGTACAAGAAAATACTGCTGACTCAGCACCTCTCATTACTCCAGTGGAAATCAACCATGTTGAACCACCACTACAACAAAATGCACTATTGGTGACACCCTTTGGTGACAAAAAATCAATGTTGTCACGGAATGCACACAACGGTGACAAAAAAATTTTTTGCTTGTCAGGAAAACTCTTTAGCTTAGGTGCCAAATAGAGAGGAGATTTGGTGACAAAAAAATTTGTCACCAAAAGATCCAATAGATTTGGTGGCAAAATTTTTTTGTCACCAATGCAATGGCCTAATTTTTACCCTCTCCCGCCTCCACAGCCACGTTTTCCCTCTCCAAGCCCTTTTTCCCCTTTCCATCTCTTAATCCCTAAAAGGCTAAAACTGTCTCTCGGTATCATTCTCTCGTTGGTAAACAATCCTTTCCCTCTCCCATCAAATTTTAAGGGGTCAAATGTGAAATATAACATATCTACCGCAGAAATCCATTCATCTCACAACCCAAACCCTAGCCGCTGGTGAGAATAGTGAAAACCCTTCCCTCTCAGGTTCTCTCATCTCTTCGATCTCTCTCTCTCTCTCCCTCCCTTGTGTTTTCTTCATCCCCAGCCGGCAGCCTTGACAACACGAAGAACCCCAGCCGTGTTTTCTTCATCTCTTTTGAGGTAAGATCGATTCAACATCATAATCTCTGCATTTTCATCTGTTTCGTTTCTCTGAAGTTTTCAACATCATAATCTCTGCATCTTTTTGTGTTTTCTTCATGTTCTATCACAGCATTTGATTGTTGTAGTATCTGCAAAGAGGAAAAGGGGGAAATGGGGTTCTTTTATTTTGGGTTTTAGTTATTTTGGTCTTTTGGGTTTTCTTCTGTGTGTTTGTTACAAATGGCGAGGGGAAGAAGATAGGGACAAAAAAAAAGGCCCAGACTCACAACTGTAATGCAATGTAACGCTGTTGTATCTGAGCCTCTGAGGGCTTGAGGAAAAAGGGTAAAGAGAGAGAGTGACAGTAAGAACTAAGAAGGAATCATTCTTGTGTGTGTGCCCAGTGCTGGCGTTCCTATTGGGGACAAGCATCAACATCCTCTTCCTGGGTCCATGTTGACTGATTTTGTGGGACCCACCGTAGATTTGCAGAGAAATAGAAAGATCCTAGTCATTGGATTTTTTTTTCTTTTTATGTTGGTGACCATCGGTTCTGGTTTCTACCACTACACCATTTGGGTGATTTTGCAACATTTGAGATTTCTTTTTAGTAACGCATATCTGACCATTAGTTAATTTGTCACATTTATTATCCGTTAGCAATATTTATAATCGTCACTAAGTATCTTTGCAAATATTTAAATTATTTTATAACATTTCTTAGATATTTTGTGACGATTAGTAATGTGTTACAATGGTATCAAAATAAAAAGAGGAAAAATCACAATGCAGGATAAAAATGAAAATTTGTTCCCTCTCCATTTTCGTTGGCACCATTTTTCCCTCCCTCGGTCTCTTTCTCTTTCACTACTAGACAAATGGCCATTGGCGATGGGAAAAAGCTGGCGGCCCTCTCCCTCTCCTGATCTCTTACGCCGGTTCTCTCTCTCCCTCCCTCTCCCTCTCTCTCTCCCTCCCTCCCTCCCTCTCCCTCTCGCTCTACACTGTGCCCTCCCGCGTGCCGACGATGACTACGCCTCCGAGACCGACGGTGAGGCCACCTCCAGCGAGGATAAGCTAGCCGTATCCGACTTGGGGTTGCCGCAGTAGCTCGTAGACACCCCTCCAAATGATAATCGCCCTCACCAAATTCGTAGGAGACTCGGCGGCGGGAGCTGTCATGGGCTCCATCTTCGGCTACGGTCCATTTTTTTTAACCCTATCTTCTCATCGTTTCTTCTCATTTAGGATGTTTTTTCATCTGGCGTTTGCTCCATTTCTTCCAAGTTGTTTTTTTAACGATGTTTGTAGTTCTCTTTTGTGAAATATTTGATGCGTTAGTGATGGTTTTCTTTTCAATTGGATGTTGTTTCATCCGGGCTTTGTTCCATTTTTACCCAGTTTTTGTTTTTCTAATGATGCTTGTAGATCTCTGAATTGTGTAATTTTTTCATGTGTTAGTGTTTTTTTTTTTTAGTTTTTTTTGGAGGATTTTTATTTGGGGTTTCTGGTGGAAGATTGATGGGATATTTGCTAATTCACTCTATTTCTTCTCATTTAAGGATATTATTGCATCTGGGTTTTCTTCCTTTTCTTCCACTTTGCTGGTTTTGTAATGATTTTTATAGTTTTATTTGGTGAAATCTCGGCGGGTTTATGTGATTTTGTTAGAATCTTGATTTGGGGCTTTTGGTGGGAGATTAAAGGGATTTTGGCCCTTCTCATTTGGGAAGCTTTTGCATCTTTTGTTCCTTTTTTCCCCAATTTCGAGTCGGATTCTAGAGCAAGGGGCTCGGATCGACGGTGGTGCTGTGTGTAGATGAAGATGCAGTCGTTGGTGACGGTGTTAGTGTTGGTGTTGGTCTCTCCATTTTGAGATCAAGGAGATGAAATGAATCCCTAGGGGTTAGAGGGATCAACGCAACAGGTTCATCGATTCAATCGAATTGGTATCATCTCGACCCTTTCTTTATTGGTTTCCATTTCTTTTCTTTCTTTTTTTTTTTGTGGAGATTTGATGATGATGATGAGATTTGATTGATGCTGCTATAAATGGGGTCGCAGATCGACTCTTACTTCTTACCCATCAATACAAAATACAAAATACAAAAGGGTTTTTGGGAGGTTTATACCGTGCCCTTTCTTACTTTATTCCTCTTCCCTGTTTGTGAGGTTGAGATGGTGGTGAATCATCCTTTGTGGGGCTCATTTCAGTTATATCTTGCGAGAGAAAAAACAATGGTCGGTTCCTTTGTACAATTTTTTTGTTTGTTCTTTAGAAATAAAATTGTTTTGAAACTAACCTCTTTCCTATCAACTGAAGCACTTACCATTGAGCAAGAAAACTTTCAATAGGGGTTTCCTTATATTGATATAATAGGCATTGGTTGTTCTTGATTTTTGTGGCAAAAGGTATAAAACAGTAGGGATGTTGTGACTTGTGATATGAATGTTCATTGTTGTTAGTTGGAAGGCACAACTAGCTTTGAAGTTCATGGAAGCACCATGTTTTATTTGGTTATAGACTTGATTAGCACCTGATTGAAATCCTGTTATTGCATCATTGACATGTTTGAAGCAGACATAAATCTTATAATCTGCACATAAATCTTATAATCTGCCTTTTCCCCTCTATTTATGTAAGAGGATAACTATGTTCTTCCTTTTTTTTTTCTTGTTACTCTGCACTGCCCTTTTCTTTTAAAAACACCAAGTTCCATTAGGAGATTTGACAATGACAGGTTTGATCTCCCAATTGTTTAACTATGTGGTTTCATTGATGACGCTGGAGAATTCAAAATCATTTGTTCCACAATCATTTGTGTAACTGGCTTATAATTATATTCCACATTTCAAAGGTTTTATAGAGAAACCATGATTTTTTATGTTGAATTTGGATGGCATGTGTTTGAAGATAAAAGCAAGATCTCATTTTTTTTCTCTTCGGTTTTGCTTTGTGTTTGGATACCCCCCACATGTGTGATTGCTACTGCTGTAAATGGGGTGGGAGATTTATTTTTTATTCATTTTTTTTTACCCTTTTAGGAGATGCAGCAATAGAACTTTCTATTGAAAAAGAAGCAAAACATACAACAAATATTATTTCATTCAACCAGTTGCTACAACAGGTGAGAAACTCATGTTTTCTCTGGATTTTGTTTTACTAGAGACCCATTTCAGTCATGCATGGCATCTTACCTTCTTCTTTGCACAAATATCTTGGTTAGGTTTTGAGATTGGGGGTTTTTGCTTCGCAGTGCTCTTTGAGAGAATTGAGTGTGTGAAAGCTTGGTAAAGGCAAGTATAAGCTATAATCCTTATGCATGTTGTGGTTATGAATTGACTCTATACTTCTGATTTCAACTTATTCTTTTTAAACCTCTTGCATTAGAATGTTGTAAATGGAACTCTGTCATATGGTATAGCATTTGTAAGAGGGTTGAGCATTTGTATCCATGTCAATCTTGCTCTTTTTTTTTAATGCAGGATTGAAAAAAAGAAGAGAAGTTCCCACATTTTTTGATGAATCCAAGAACATAGTAATCAAGCGAATCTACAAGAAATATAAGCAGGTAAGTTGGGCACTTTACAATGGTTCAATGTTTATGCATGAGATATGCAATTCAAATTTATATGTAAATTCCATGTATATAAACTTTGATTAAGTTGGGCACTTTACAATGCTTGGTTATGGTATGAATGACAAAGGGTTTGGTTAAATGGGTGATTAACTCAATGTTCCCATTAGGGGGTGGTAGTAATTTTGTCAGGTTGGAGGAGGGTATGCATTTATAGATTTTGACCCAATTTGTTCAGGGAGAAATTGGAGTTGGACATGGACTATCCCTAAAATGTTTTTGAGGGTTACATATTTGTTAATGGAATTTTTAAAAGATATCTTATGTAACTGTGTGGAAAAAAGAAGGGATGGTCAGTAGACTCCTTCAGAGTGAAGGAGTTGACATTCATGAGTATCTTTTGAGGAAATGACTTATGTAATAATTTGATGATTCCTTTATGTAAATGAGAGATTTTTGCTTATAGATTCTTGAGAGTAGCATGTACAGAGTAAATGACTATATGTCTATAACCATTCATAATTTGATGATTCCTGTTATTCTTATCTACGTTTTTCTTGTTGCTTCTTATCAGATGTACAGAAGCATGAAGAATGAGATTAAAAGACAGCAAGGTGTGCAATGCTTGTAATATTTATTTGATTATAGAGAAGTTGAAGATAGTATTTACCCAATGATTGAGCTGTGTTTTTCAATTGTGTTAATGTTTGCAAGAGCTTATTTTGTGGCGCGCAGGTTTGCCTATCACCTAATGATAGTGAGATTGATGAAAATAATGTTTTCAGTTATTTTCAATTTTCACCCAAGAAAGAGCTACATCATCATCTAAAGTATTCTTCTCCCCCTCCAAAAAGGTTAGCTCTGCTCTCTCTCTCTCTCTCTCTCTCTCTCTCTCTCTCTCGTGTTTTCAGTTGACTTATTTATTTTCTTATCTGTTAGAATTTCTCTCGTGTTTTCAGTTGACTTATTTATTTTCTTATCTGTTAGAATTTGTTTAGAGTCCAACTTCTTGGTGGGAAGTTTGCTTTCCAAACAGAGAGAATATGTGCATGAAGCAAGTTCTTATCCATACTGTTTTTATGATTGTCTTCGTACTAGAGTGGAGAAAAGGGAAAGAAAAGATAGCATAATGATATGTCAAGAAAAAGATGCTGAAAAACCAGAGATATCTGCAGATTATTGTAACTTGAAAGCACAGAAGAAAACAACAGTGGAAGAATCTGAATTACTCAAGGTAAGATCTCTATTCATTGAGCTTGCAACTTTGCATATAGCCCATTTCTCGGTCATGATAGATCCATTCGATTTGCAAATGCATTCACTATTGATTTTTGTACTGATGCATTTGTCAAGTGGCCCAAGTGGGGCCCACAGGGTCTCTCCCATGATCTTCAGGGAAACACTCACGGAGAAGGCAAGTGATATACAGTAAATGATTTTCACACTTGTCAATCTTGATCGGCCAAACGGAACAACCAAAGTAAAAAGAAAAAACAGTTTGGATCATTTGCCAAACGGAACCAGGATTTAAAAACATGGATTCAAAGACCAAGAGTCCAATTCCAAGTCAACTCGGCTGAGTATTGAACTGTTTTGAGAGAGAGAGAGAGAGAGAGAGAGAGAGAGAGAGAGAGAGAGAGAGAGAGAGAGAGAGAGTGTGTGTGTGTGTGTGTGTGTGTGTGTGTGTGTGTGTGTGTGTGTGTGTGATTGAATTTTGTGGGATAAGGTTATAAATAGGGGTTTATTGGGTTAGGGCTTGAAATAGGATTTTTTTGGGTTAGACTTTAAAAGAGGGTTTGAGGAAATGTTTGTTGGGGTAGAGTTTGTAGGAGGATTTCTTGGGTTAGAGTTCAAGAGAGGGTTTGTTGGATTAAGGTTTGGGAGAAGAACTTTTGAGGAGAAGAAGAAATGGCTTGAGAGGGGGTTTTTAAGAAGAAGAAAAAGAAGAACAACAAAATAGAGTTGGGACAAGGACTCGACCAACACTACAAGAAATGGGGGTATTGATGCCTTCATAAATCTTTATCTTTATCTGTATGGTTGGAGATTAGCTGGGATGCATGTATTCTTTATCTTTATTTTTATACAACTCTGGGATGCATGTATTCTTTATCTTTATTTTTAGCACTCAAATCTGCATCATTAACCTATTTGTCAATTTCAATTCATTCCAGCCAGACTGGTAGGTAACTATCAAGATGGAGTTACTTTTTGGCAGTTAACCAAGATGACGAAGATGGAGTTGAAGACTTTTTGGCAGTTAACCAAGATGATCACCAAGATGCATGGAGTTACTTGTTTTGAATTATTTTTGTAATTAATTTGAACCGACACACCTTGTATGGTTGTTTTGTAGTTACTGTTAAAGCTATTAACTTTGAAGTGTTTATTGTTGAATGATGAATATTTTGAAGGGTTGTGAACTTGGATATTAGAATGTTGACTTGTTGGATATTTGATTTGAATGATAGTTTGCATCTTTTGTGGTATAAGTTTTGTTAATGGGTGTATCTGGATATAAATATTTGAAACTTTGTAAGCAGGTGTGAAATGATAATTTGGGTGGCACAAATATTTTGATTGTATTTTTTTGTGACAAAAAGAGTATGTCACCATTGAGTGTCAACCTGGTAATATTATTGGTGACACTCATTTGGTTGTCAAGAAAAATACTTTTAGTGACAATTTTTGTCACAAAAGATATCTTTTCTATGACACCTGTACTTTTGTCACCATTGCTTTTAGTGACACCCTACTATGTCACGGAAAATCTTTCTTCCGTGACACCATGTTTTTGTCACCGTTGACATCATTTCGTGACAAGTGCACAAATTTTGTCACCATTGACTTTTAGTGTCATGGATACAATGACACCCCATCCCGTGTCACCAAAGATAATAGGTGACAAAAAATGGGCCTTTGGTGACATTTTTTCATGTCACCCAAGGTGTTTTTTGTTGTAGTGCACAAAGAGTTGATGAAGAAGAAGATCCGGCTCCCATGCCTGATCTTGAAGAATATGTAAGGATCTTGCAGCGACTTGCTCTAGAACAAGAGCAAGACTGCATCAACGAGCCTCCTCACAACCCAGAGCCTGAAGTCCCTGAAGACCATCAGGTACATCCTCCCTTAACTCCTGAAAATGGAGAAAATTGCTGGATAGACGATCCTCTTACATCCGAGGATGAGTCTGACTCCGATCAGGCAACGTCTCCCGTCAGAGCTTCCTGTAATGTGATAATTCTGGATTATAGCTCTTCCGAAGCATCGTCTGATGAGAGCACTTACACTCCGGCGACGCCTAGCAATGTATCTTCTGAAGCCACCTCGTCTCACGTGACTTTCACTGAGATGACACCCTCTCAGGTTTTTTCTCCTGAGACTGTGACTTCAAAGTTCACACCCTTCCTGACTGAAGAATTCCCAGCCATTGATGCTTGGGACGATGAATTAGTCAACGAAGAAAGATTGCTGGATGCTGTTCAGGACTTGTTCCTGGAAAATGCTCCATGCAACACGATCACTGAGGATGGCAACTCTGCTGCTGATTCATCCTCAGCAAATGAAAAACGACAGCCTCTTGATCTTGAAGACATCTTCCAAATGAAGACCCTTCTCAAGAAGCTCTCGAAGTTGGTAGAGGCACCCGCTCTGGCCGGGACTACCATAAAAATTACAACCAATCTTCCTTTACATATGTAAATCCTTCGGGAAAAGATGTTGTAAGCGCCCCTAGTGGCAACAATGATGAACATGCAGGCCCTAAGGAGGCTTTCTAGTATGACTTGATTGAACACTTCAAGCACATACCTGCACGTCTGCACATCCTAGATTTGTTGCGAATGTCTCCGCACACTCGTGATAATCTCATTTCGGAATTACAAAAGCTGAATGAGGATGTCGACAAATATGCCCCGCAAGTCCTCCAAATTGAAATGGATTACCGGGTCAAAAACTCAGAAGCCTCCTCAAAGGAAGAAAAGAAGAAAACTGAGGGATCATGCATTGAATGCCTCTCGGTTAAAAAAGCAGCCAGTGCAACCATCGCCTTCACAAAGGACGACCTCCTACTTGGCGAAACCAGGCATAACCGACCCCTGTACTTCACAGGGTATATCAAGGAAATGCCTATGCACAGAGTTCAGATCGACCCAGGTTCTGCACTCAACCTCATCTCCACATCGGCTCTTGAAGAGTTGGGCATCCCACCCAGCAAGCTGAGCCACACATCTGTATCTATCTTTGGATACGATGGGAGTACTCAAAGGCCTATCGGCAAAATCAGGTTCAAGTTGCAGATCGGTGATCTTATCTCTGAGGTCACAGTGTATGCAATAAAAACCCCTTCATGCTACAACATCCTTCTCGGACGCCCTTGGATCCACGAGAATGGTGTTGTCCCTTCAACTCTACATCAATGCATCAAGTTTGTTGGCGACGACGGCATGATACATCGAGTCTTTGCGGACAGAAAACCCTTCAAAGGTAAAGAAGTCCACTTCGCAGACTCACAGATGTGTGAAAGTGAAAAAGAAGAAGAGGAGAAGCACACAGCATCCTTTGCCGAAAATCTCCAGAAAGATAAAGGCAAAGCTCCTCAACAATCACCGGAAGAAAACAAACCATCCGGTAAATCTGAAGAGAGCATTCAAACTCCCTTCATCATCTCCCTCAAACCTTCAAAGCCTTTGGTCATCACAACTAAAGTAAAGAAGGCAAAGCAAAAGCCTGGGGGCAAATTTGTTGTCTCTTTCGTATCTATCATGCAAGACACGGACTCGGATTCAGAGCTGGAAGACGACACATCGTCAAGCCAAGCTGACACTCAGCAAGTTCAGCCTGCTCTCACTCCAATGGAGATAACTCCTAACATAGAAGATCCTACGTCAGCTTCCTTCGTTGTTCCAGCAACTTCAGCAAAGGAAAAGCCGATCTTCTTCCATAGATCGGATGCTTCTTCATCAAACTCCATGCTTGAACCTTTCCAAAATGAAGGTATGCCTCAACTATCCTTATATAGTTCTGTGGCACAAGCTATTATGAAGAAAATGGGCTATGACGCTCAAAACCCAGTCGGTTTGGGAGAAGGACGCGGTATTCTCACGCCATTGGGGCCCGTCTTGACCAAAAGCCAGCTGGAAGATTGGAGACTCTACGGCTATGTAGAAAAGTCTTCACACGGGTTAGGGTATGATCCCGACACTCCCTTGAGACAGTTGACACAAAGGCTTAAAAGTCAATATACTGACCAAGCCTCAACTTCTCAAGTCCATGAAGAAATCGGTCTCCCTGGATATCTCTTTGATGAGTCACCTGACAAAGATCCAGGAAGCTCATCCAATTGGCACGATTTCTCCGAAAATGAAGAGGAGTTGTCCGATGGCACAGACGTGTGGACTTCTGACCCAGAAGAACCCTCATCTCCAAAAGAAGTAGCCTACTTCGACCCGGTTTCAACAGGCGATTGGGATCATCTCATAGCAAGCCTTGGGAAAATTACCGATCAAGAAGACCCGTGGAAAGGAACAAAACCTTGGTCTGGAAATTCCTTTGAAAACCCGGAAGGTTTCGTTGAGCTGGAAGCCTCCGAAAATATTGTGGAGGAACCACCTTCGAACCTTCCAACAGAAAATCCTGTTCAAAAGATAGACTTGGGAACACCAGATAACCCACGTCCTGTATTCATAAGCAAGAATATAAAGGATGATGAGTTACCCGAGTATATCGCCTTTCTTCGTGAGTTCGTTGATTGCTTCGCATGGTCTTACGCAGAAATGCCAGGCTTAGACCCCAAAATAGCAGTTCACAAACTCAATCTTCAAGAAGACATCAAGCCTGTCAAGCAAGGCCAAAGAAGATTCCGTCCAGATGTGATGGATAAAATTGAACAAGAAGTTCAAAAACTCAAAAGCGTCGGCTTCATCCGTGAGGAACAACATCCTGAATGGTTGGCCAACATTGTCCCCATGACAAAGAAGAACGGGCAGATCAGGGTCTGTATTGACTATAGAGACCTGAATGGCGCATGCCCTAAAGATGAATTTCCGCTCCCCATACCAGAGGTAATGATCGATAATACCTGTGGATTCGAGCAAATGACATTCATGGATGGTTTCTCTGGCTATAATCAGATAAAGATGCATCCTGAAGATGAAAAACATACATCTTTTCGGACCCCATTTGGCATGTATTGCTACACTGTCATGCCATTTGGTCTGAAAAATGCTGGTGCCACATATCAGAGGGCTATGATGAAAATATTCCAAGATATGCAGCACAAGACGGTTGAATGTTACGTTGATGACCTCGCCGTCAAAAGCAAAAGAAAAGAAGATCATCTTGAAAACCTTCGAGAAGTCTTCCGCCGTCTTCGCAAACACAAACTGCGAATGAATCCTTTGAAATGCTTCTTCGGCGTCTCGTCGGGTAAGTTCCTCGGATTCTTAGTTCGGAAAGCTAGAATAGAGCTTGACCCCATAAAAGTCAAAGCCATTCTAGAAATGCCCTCTCCAAGAACCTTGAGAGAACTCAAAGGGCTTCAAGGGAGATTAGCCTACATCAGACGGTTCATCTCCGATCTTTCAGGGAAATGCCGTCCATTCTCCCAATTGATGAAAAAAGGTGTAAACTTTGTCTGGGATGCTGACTGTGAAGCTGCTTTCCAAGACATCAAGTCATACCTGACAAAACCTCCAGTGTTAGCTGCTCCTACCACTGGAAAACCATTCATCTTGTACACAAGAGCCCTTGATCACTCTTTGGGAGCTCTGCTTACGCAAGAAAATGCTCAAAGAAAAGAAGCTGCTCTATATTACCTCAGCCGCATGCTAGTAGGTGCAGAGCATCGCTACTCTCCAGTCGAAAAAGAATGTCTTGCAGTGATGTTCGCCGTACAAAAGCTACGTCACTACTTGCTTTCCAACACAGTATACCTGGTCTCGAGGGTCAACCTTTTGAAGGTCCTTGTCACATAGGCAGGTTCTCTCAATGCTCGACTGGCAAAATGGTCCATCCTTCTGTCACAATTTGATATAAGGTATGTACCACAAAAAGCAATCAAAGGGCAAGCTCTAGCGGACTTCCTCGCAGAGCATCCATTGCCTAAAGATTCTCCGCTCAGAGATGATCTCCCAGACCAACCAGTCTACAATGTGGAGACTTTCTCACAAAGTGCCTCCGTGGACATGTACTTTGACGGTGCAACCAGGACGAATGAAAAAAGACAGTTGATCTCGGGAGTTGGCATCCTCTTTGTTAGCCCCGACAAATACATGATTCCACACGCTTTCTCGCTACTGGAACCATGCACAAACAATGCAGCTGAATATCAAGCTCTGATCTTAGGATTGGAACTCGCCATCGAATCTGGTATCACCATGCTGGAAGTCTTTGGAGACTCTCAACTGATCGTTAACCAGATGAATCAGAAATTTGAAGTCAGGAAGCCAGATTTGTTGCCTTACTACAACAAGGCACAATCACTTCTGCAAAAGTTTGACATCTGTCACATCACCCACATTCGTAGAGGTGAAAACATACGTGCAGATGCCCTAGCCGGACTTGCCGCATCCATGGCAATCCAGGAAGGGGAAAACATGCAAATCACAGTGTGCGAAAGAAGAATCCTTCCTCCTCTTAACACACACCAAGCAGTTGCTGAATGCCACCAAGTGGTCGGAAGTCGGATTTCAATCCTTCAAACTTCAATCGGCGACTGGAGGGATCCGTTCATTGATTACATTATGTTCGGAATCCTACCTGAAGATCCAAAAGAACGGGTAAGCATCCAAAGGCGAACCCCAAGCTTTCATTTGGATATTCCTTCAAAAATCCTTTACAGGAAATCCTTCAACGGAGTACTTCTACGCTGCTTGTCACAACAAGAGGCTGAAGAAACACTCAAAGAAGTTCATGCTGGTCTTTGCGGAGCTCATCAGGCTGGACCTAAGCTCTATGATCAGATAAAAAGGTTAGGATATTACTGGCCTAGCATGGTAGCTGACGCAATGCAATTTGCTAAGCGCTGCCAACAGTGCCAAATTCATGGAGATTACATTCACATGCCTCCAGAATGGCTGCATCCTACAGCGATCTCATGGCCTTTCGAAGCCTGGGGTATGGACATCATAGGTCCTATTTCTCCCCCTTCAAGCAAAGGTCATCGCTTCATCTTCGCCGCTACGGATTATTTCTCCAAGTGGTAAGAAGCATTTGCGTTTAACGAAATGAAGACCTCATCAGTCCTTCAGTTCCTGCGCACCAACATCATTTGTCGTTTTGGCATACCCAAAAGATTCGTCCATGATAACGGACCACAATTCCGGGATCATCGATTCTACAGGTTCTGCGACAAATACAAAATCCAAAGCTGTCCTTCGACTCCATACAATCCGGCAGCAAACGGGTTAGCAGAAGCTTTCAACAAGACACTCTGCAAAATCCTCAAAAAAATGGTCTCTAGTCACAAAAGAGACTGGAGCGATAAAATGTCTGAAGCTTTGTGGGCCTATCGAACCACCGTTCGAGGACCAACCCATAGCACACCATTCTCCTTGGTCTATGGATGCGAAGCTGTCGTACCCTTGGAAGTACAAATTCCTTCCTTGAGGGTATCCTTGCAAAATGACATGACTCAAGAAAGCAATGTCAAATTGCGACTCCATGAGCTGGACAATCTCGATGAGAGACGGCTCGAAGCTCAACAAAGCATTGAACTTTACCAAGCACGCATGGCAGGATCTTTCGATAAAAAGGTCAGGCAACGCATCTACAAAAAGAGTGACTTGGTTCTTGCAGTAAAAAGACCAATGGTCTTCGCTCACAAGTCCAAAGGCAAATTTGAGCCAAAATGGGAGGGACCCTACGTCATCGACAAGGTTTTCTCCAACGGCGCATACGCACTCCTAAACATGGAAGGTGACAGATGTATGCTGCCCATCAACGGCAAGTTCTTAAAGCGGTACTATCCTTGAAGACTTACCCAACTGGGTAAGAGCAATGCCTGTACGGCCAAAACCGGTTTCCAGGTACACGCTCGCTAAACTCACCCTTTTTTTAGAATTTTCATATCAAATGTTGAAATTTCTAGAAATTTAAAACAATGCTTACTTTCATCATTTCACTGTTCAAAAAAAATATCCAAGTTTAGGAACCTTTCCCTAACTTGACCAAAATTTTCAACCCTTGAACCCAAAATTCATGGTTTGAAACAAAATCCGGATTCAGGGATTTCCACCCTAGTCCACCCTGCCTTTTACCGCCAAAATGGTTTTAGGTCAAAACTTATGACCCTTGTGTCTTTAAACAAAAAAAAATGGTTTTTCAAAAACCGCGGGGAAGCGACGCTTAGTCGATACTCGCACAAATCGAAAGCAAGCGAACCACGTTCGACACTTCCAAAATCGCAGGGAAGCGACATTTCGTCGGTACTTGCAAAATCCAAAACTATGGAGATGCAACATTTCAGTTGATATCCACAACCCAAATTTCAAAGGTTCGAAAAAACCTAAAAAACTGTGGAGACGCAACATTTCAGTTGATATCCACAACCCAAATTTCAAAGGTTCGAAAAAACCTAAAAAACTGTGGAGACGCAACATTTCAGTTGATATCCACAACTCAAATTGCAAAGGTTAGAAAAAACCTAAAAAACCATGGAGACGCAACATTTCAGTTGATATCCATAACCCAAAGGTTCGAGAAAACCATAAATTTCAAAAATCATGGGGAAACGACATCAAGTCAGTACCCGCAAGACCAAAATTTTCGAAAAGCAAGGATGCGACATTCCATCGATACTTGCACCCAAATCCGCGAGAATGCGACATTCCATCGATACTCACGACCGAATGAGCAAGGATGCGACATTCATCGATACTTGCAAGAAACATTCAGCAGGGAGGCGACTTTTAGTCGATACTTGCATTTTTTGAAAACCAAACCGGCTATAAATGCCATCAAAATAGGCTATAAATGCCAACAACCGGCTATCAATGCCACCAAAACAAAACCGGCTATCAATGCCACAAACAAAAAACTTGGATTTCAAAAAAAAAAAATCGGCTATCAATGCCACCAAAACAAAACAGGCTATCAGTGCCACAAACCGGCTATCAATGCCACCAAAACAAATCGGCTATCAATGCCACCAAAACTGGCTATAGATGCCACACAAAAAAAAACTCGGCAATCAATGCCACAAAAAAAAAAAGAGCTGGCTCTCATGCCAAAATTGGCTTCCATGCCACAAACAAAAACCTGGCTTCCATGCCAAAACAATCATTTGACAAAAGATTTTCACAAAATGACAAACTTTTGATCAAATCTCATTTAGCAATTACTTTTATCACAAAAAGATTCAAGTGAGCGTCGGGATAACAAAAAAAAGAGAGCATCCCATTTAGCAATTACTTTTATCGTGAGCGTAGGGATAACAAAAAAAAAGTGTTCACAAGCACTACAAAAAAAAAAGAGTACCAAAAAAATTCATGTGGTACCAAAAAAAAAAGAAAGTGTTCACAAGCACTACAAAAAAAAAAGAGTACCAAAAAAATACATGTGGTACCAAAAAAAAAGAAAAGTGTTCACAAGCACTACAAAAAATAAGTACCAAAAAAAAATAATACAAGTGGTACCAAAAAAGAGAAAAGGGGATAGTTTCTGTTATAAAAAAAAAAAACAGAAGCTCAATCAAAAATGGTCTCCAGCCAAGAGTTCAGCTCCTTAAGCAAGCTTTTGGCCTCATCCGTCAAGGATTCCAAGGCACGCTTCTTCAGGAACCTGCCATGAGATGCTGGGGTGGGTTGTAACCCTTCTTTCGCACCAGGAAGCTTCCCCCGAGCGGTTTTCCATTGTTTGTTCTCATCAGACTTCCTTTTGAGAACTCGATTGGCATCCGTAACCCGGTGAATCAGAGCAGTCTCCCTTTCACGAGCCTCTGTTATTTCAGTCCACTTGGCAGCGACTTGTGCCTGCAATTGCCCAAGACGTTTCCTGGCCTCATCGACCTCCCTATCAAGGATGTTAAGGTCATGTGTCAGCCCAATGATGGTTAGCTCTTCTAAGTTCTTCTCTTGGACTGCCTGCTTCCTGCTTTCTGTAGCCTCATCCAGGTTAGATTGAGCCTTATCCGCAGGGTCCAAGAACATCTCCTTGAAGAACTGATCGTCAGGAAAACCCATGGTCTCAAACCACTTGTCACCCAGCTCAATGATCCTATCAACGATCGCCCTGGCACTTGTGACATCCAGACCAGCTTCTTCAGCATCACCGAGAATCTCACGCACATGCTGGATCATCCCAAATCCGACATCTAAGTGCCCAGAAAGCAGAGTCTCAATCCAAGAGCTCAGAACTCGCACCACCACCTTCTTCGCAAAAAGAAGAGATGCTCAGCTGAAGATTCGCCCAACTCCGTTGGTCGGCCGCTCATATCATCATCTGTTGGAAGAGTAACAAAAGAACTCTTTCCAGTTGAAGCTGCTCCTGCTCGGGAAGGAATCTCAGCACGAGGTATCTCCTCAACATTGTCAGAACTGGTCCCAGGAGTCTCTACCTCTGGATCAACCTCTGGGATCCCTTGCTCTAGTTCTGAAGGAAGCGACGGACCCTCCTCTGTCACTTCAAAACCTGCCAAAGAAACACAAAAAGGTATGAATATGATCCTGTTTGAAAATCATTATCAGGGTTATAACTACAAAATACCTTCTTCGACGACTGGCGGAACACTTTCCTCCTCCATGAACTCATTGGAAGCATCATCAACATTTGCGTCCATCGAGGGTTCAAAGTCATCGGAATCCTGTGGCAAGTCAGCTGGCAAGAAATGTGTTAGCAAACCAAGTCACAGACAAAAAAAAAAGAAAAAAAAAAGCAAAAGAAGTCGTACCAATCGGAGATTCTGGATTCACTCCAGAGTCCCTCGGTTCTTCTTCAGGTGCCTCGACAGGATCCGTCACCACCTCATCGACTGGAACCTCAGGCATCACCAAGTCTTCCTCTGCTAAAAAAAGAGAGAGAGAAAAGCAGAAACAAGAAGCAAATCAGAACATGGAAAAATCCCATGAAAACAAATGGAAAGAGAAAAAGGAAGAATCATACCTTCACCGACGGTCTCTTCTTCTCGGCTTCTCTTCTCTGGAGGCTCGTCAGCATCCACTGGCACATCCTCATTAATAGTAAGAGGAACTTCCAAGTCAGGAGAGTCCTCATGCTGCCCCTTGCTGCGATGATGACTCCTCCCCCTCTTACCCCGGCGGGCTCGCTTCTTCGAGGAACCTGCCCCGCTGTCAGAGTCAGGTTTCCCACTTGACTCCTCACTGGATGGTCTACTCTTGCCAGTAGACTCACGAGCTGCCTGTGCCGCTTGCATCCAAGCACCAAGTTCGGGTTCCTCCTGTTCTAGCTGCTCTAAAGCCTCATCAGGTATTTCTCGAACAGCTTCAGAACCAATGACGCCCTGGTCACCGAGAAAGCCTATCTTGTGCTTCTCTCCAGAAAGGAAGGCCCAAACTTCCTCTCGCCGGACGCCATCCGACTTTCCAAGGCCCTTTCCAGATGCCAGCTTCACATCAAGCTCCTTCTTGAAAAGCCCCCGATATGCCGAAAAGCTCTCCGCGAACCACTTCGCAAAGCCGGCAGTCCGGGAAGTCAGCAACACAGGATAAGAAATCATGGCTATAGTGTCTTCAGCACTATAGAAAGCCCATGCATTTCTCCCGTCCTGTAAGCCTCCAAAGCGCTTCACCATGCTTGAAGGCGCTCCAACAATGCCTTGAGAAAATCCCAGCTGCAAAGCAAAGCGAGAGGGTACATACGGCTGGATGTCGACGAAAAGATGTCTATGGTACACCATCGTGCCGACACGTATGCTGAAAAGCCACTCTCTCTCTGCATTCGTCAAGGAATAATGCCTTCCCGACCCCGCCCTGGTAGAGTCTCGGGAGGCACCAAAATCAAAAGCCTTCTTCCGCAACTCCGGAGAAAGCTTCACTGAAGACTGCCCCATCTCGACGTCCCTGAACCGTCGGATCCTCATGCGGGCAAACAAAAGTGATTCGGACACGGCTTTGCCCTTAGCCAGTCGAATCATCAGAGGATCATCATCCTGTGCAGCACCCAGCCGGTGGAAGCCAGGACAGTGGTATACATACCACGAATAAAAGATATGGGCTGAAAATACCCTATTCATGGGAAGCCCAAGCCGAACCAAAAAAGCAGCAGCCTGCAGTTCGGTACACAGGTAGGAGTAAAGAGCTGGCACCAAAGCAAGCTGCTCTCCAAACGACATCTGACAAGCCAGAAAAATACAATGCGGCCTGATGTGCGTTCCATCTCCTCCAGCAAAAATAACCTCACCAAGCCAATAAGTGAGGTAAACAGCGAGATCTCTCCGCAGTACAATGTCAGGACATATGGCGTTTGTACTGGCACAGAAATCTCTCAACTCTTCTTGCATGGCCAAGATCTTCTTTGAACTTGGATCCTGAGCTCCGGCTTCCTGGGTCACGCTATCAGAAGACTCCCTGCTATCAAAAAAGTTGGGGAATGAAGAGCTAGAACTCTTCCAACTGCTGGATCTAACTTTCAAACCCTCCTTCTCCTTCAAAAAATCATAGAAGGCGACGAGTTGAAAGTACAGAAGCCTGAACTCCTCAGACTGCCCATCGAGGACGCTGTCAATCGGCATAAACTCCTCATAGAGTTTGCCGAGGATGGGCAATCCAGTAATGGCGCTCAGCTCCTTCAAAGAAAAACCAATCTCGACATTCGTCACAACGAAGGTATTGGTTTGTGGGAGGAATGATTCCAGCATAGCTATGAAGGCCTCGTCGGAAAAGATCACGGTCTCCCTAAAAGCGCGGACCGCATCAAAAATCCCGGTTTCCTTCAAAACGGCACTACCAATCAGCAGGACGCGATCAGTCCACGACTTCCACTCGGAGTCAGCATTGAAACGGCCACGAAGTCCAAAAGGCTTGATCCAATTGCTGCCGTCACCGCTGAAAATACTAAGGCCCACCGGTCTCAAATCGACCGACGGATAATCAGAGCCCTGGTAGCCACTGGATGGCATCAAAAGATCTATGTCAACAGGCGACCTCTCCGTATATCCAGGAGAACCTCCAACAAAAACCCCGGTCTTGATTACATTTGTCCTTCTCACCTAGCTTGGAGGATCTTCCCTCTTAGAGCACGTGGGGGCAAGGCTCAGAATCGAGACGGTGCGATCAAACGTCGACCGGGTAACAACAGTCTTCTTCTCACCATCTGCTGTGAAAGAAAACTGAAAACACCTCCTCTAGTATGTCATGTCATCAGGGACTGCATCACCAAAGAAGAAGGTAGGCTTGGGCAAAACGCTCTGATCTTCCATCACCCATGGACGACTGCTTACCATGATCTTATAGAATTCCTCTCCCTTGAGAGTGATCAGTCGCTGCCTCATCTCATCTCTGTTGAGGGAGTCGCACTCTTCCAGATTTCTCTCAACATACTGGACCTTCTCAAAGGCCTGCTGAACGGCCGGATTAGAAGATCTAGAAGATCGACGAGGTACGCTTGTAGCAGGCTCTTTACCCTTGTTCGTTCTGGAGGAACCACCTGAAAAGGATGGAAAAGAAAAAGATCAAACATCAAGATGACAGAATCTCAATAAAAAAAATCTGGCGAAATTTTGACATGATGACGGGGCAATTCCGAAGAAAAGGAACTATCCCGAAAGAAATAGAAAGCTTGAAGATGGGCTCAACATCGCTGCGAGCTCCGAAACTCCAAACTTTCGAAACCTCAAAGTCTCCACAAAATTAGGAAGGGCTCAACATCGCTGCAAGCTCCAAATTCCCAAAATTGCGAAAACTTTCAGGTATGCTCTCACATCATGCTACAAATTTAATCTACAATTGAATGCATGCATGAACATCAAGGTTTGCCAAAAAAAAAGGGGCATTATCATGATGAGCAAAAGAAAAAAAAAAGAGAAAAGAAACTTTCTCAAAAAAAAAGAGGGGAAAGAAAACAAAAAAAAAAGAAGAAAAGAAGAAAAAAAGGGGGCTGGCCCACAGGCGACGTGGCCGTACGGTCAGATCCGTACGGATCTGTCCGTACGGCCCACAGACAAAAAAAAAAAAAAAAAAAACATGAAAAAAAAAGAAACGTGTGAAAAAAAAAAGGAAAACACTTGGAAAAAAAAAAGAAAAGAAAAAGAAAGAAACAACAAAAAAAAAAGAAAAGAAAGAACTTTTTATTTTTCCTACAATGGAGTTTTCTTGAAAAAGGGAACTTACTTGAAGCCATTGATGGAGAAGAAGAAGAAAAGTCTTGAAGATCTTGAAGAAGAAGAACTCTTGGTCTTAAAGCCCTCTTGAGATTATTGCAAAAGAAAGTAATAAGAGCAAGAGATCCAACCTCCTCCTTGCTTTTATAGAAGAGAGCAAACCAAAGAAGGAAAGAAGAAAAAGGTAAGTGTTACTAATTAGTAACCTTACCAAAAGAAAAAGATTAGAAAGATTCTTTCCCAAAAGAAAGATATCTTGAGGGATTCTCTCCCAAAAAGAAATTAATGAGAGATTTTCTCCTAAAAGATAGGATCAATGAAGGATTCTTTCCCAAAAGAAAGATATCTTGCGATATCCTATCCCAAAATAAAGGGAATATGAGAGATTCTCTCCAAGTAAAGATATTCTTAGATATTCTCTATCCAAATGAGATATTTTTGGATATTCTTTACAAAAATGACACCATATGAGATCTAAGCCATTTCAAAAGCTTAAGGTCCCATGGGTTAGCCCATATGAGCCAGGCTTGACCACCTAGGCACAAAAAAAAAAGGGCTTTTAGTCAAAGAGAAATCCCTCTTACCAAGAGCATACAAAAATGGTTCCATGCCTCTTTTGAGTTGATTCAACCATACAAAAAGAATTCCAAGCCTCATGAGCTTCCAAAAATCAAACCATCCAGCCTCATATACCAAATTGAGCCAAAATCTTGAAATTGACATTCCACAAAAATCAAACCAAATCCTGGTCCCCTAACTTGCCACATACAGCTTGTTGGGTCACAAGACCAAAACCAAAAAACCAAAACCTGATCCCCTAACTTGCCACATATAGCCTGTTAGGTCACAAGATCAAAACCAAAATTGATCCCCCAACATTCCACATACAGCTTGTTGGGTCACAAGATCAAAACCAAACCCGACCCCCTAACCTGCCACATAAAGCCTGTTAGGTCACAAGGTCAAAACCCAAATCTACATCCTTGATGTCATCTTCAAAACTTTGCCTCGAGATGGTACGTGATCCCTTTTCACTACCATAAAATTCCCCTGGAAGCTCAAAAGGCTACAAATACCAAAAAGAAAGACTGCTCAAAGACTCTTGGTGATGTCACAGGCTCTCCTTCAAAAATCTCTTCGAGGCACATCGACTACAAAAGTTAAGCAACTCGTCGCTGTACCTTGAGGGGGCATTTGTTGACACCAAAAAATGTCACTTTGCCTCTTCAAGATCCAAAGAGCTACATGAAGTCGCAACCTGCCATAAATAGGCAATGCTACTTCCAAAAATCGAATCTTGTCAGAATCAAACAAAAACTGCAAGATCCTTCAAGACCGCCAAAAGAGGAGTACACAAGAAGTTTCGGGCCATTTCAAAATCATTTGGCCTAACTTCGCTTCTCCGACAGCCGAAAAGGAACTCTCGGCAGCAAAAGCATCGGAGACACAAAATCTTCGATCAGAGCCGATGGATGGTCTCAAAATACTTCCAAAAGGCTCCACGTCAAGTTCCGAGTCAAACCGACAACGTTTGACCCTACATCAACCCTCGAACAGCTAAATCAAGCCTCTCGGCGGTGAGAACCACCGAGGTCATTACTCATCAGATAGAGCACATGGACGGCTTCAAAATGCTTATAAAGGGCTACACGTCAAATTTCAGGTCATTTCGACAACATTTGACCATAGTTTGACGCTCGAAAGCCAAGTCAGGCCTCTCGGCGGCAAAGCTCTCCGGGACCATGGTTTCCAAGACAGAGCCTATGGATCATCTTAAAATGACTCCAATAGGTTCCCTGTCAAATTTCAAGTCAATCGGACATCGGTTGACCGCACTTCAAACCGCGACATCTTCATCGCGATAAAAGCAAGTCTACTGGTGATAGGACCCCAAACGGCTTCAAAACTCAAACAAAAGCCTATAGTTGGTCTTATTTATTGCTCAGGAGGCTTCACACCAAATTTCAGGTCATTCCGACATCGTTTGACCCAGTTTCAGCTTCTGACGGAAAATCGGCAGCTCTGCGCTACAAAGTCTTCGGCTTTCTCCGGAAAAAGGAAACTTTGCAAAATAAAATGCAAGGATTCTCATCAGGTTTCCTACAAAGAAATCAGGCCAATAAATGGTCAAAATATCAAGGAAAAATACAGAAGAAAAAAGAATCGAAAAACAGCAAAAACAGACACAAAACGGGACACAAAGGGGGGAAAACCCCCCCAGGGTCGCCGGCGACCCTGGAGCCCGGGGTTGCCGGGAAGGCCCCGGAAACCCCGGTTTTCGCCGTTTTTTCGCGATTCGAAGCGCCCAGCCTCTGGTACTTTCCAAAATTCATGCTTTTGAGACACCAAATCCTCTGACATCCGTCCAAAACACGGGTCAATCATCAAGAGTATCGAAAACAATATTGATCGGCACCTGGTCAACCAAAAAAAGTGTGCTTTCTACCCGACCGATCGAGAAATCGACAGGACAGATGGCACCGACCTGCTGTTGGCAACAAACACCTGAAATTACATGGTCATCCGATGTCGATCTACATGAAGATCCATCGATGATCATCGACAGAAGAATCCCAAAAGACACGGTACGGCCCGCGACTCTTCAACTGCTCGGCGACCACTTAATGCGATTAATTGACTAGCTTTATTACAGTCATTAATCCATTTCTTTGGACGGCCCAATCAGAAGCAAGCATTCAGGAGTTACAAGTCAAGAGATTCATGGCATTTAACCCATGAAACTCCTCCCATCATGGCGATTAAAGGCGATTAAATGCCCTCAATCTCCTCCGGCCAATCAGAAACCAAGAAAAAGGAGTTACAAAATAAAAAATTCAATTTTGTAACTCCTCCCTTTATGTAGCTTTATGACAATCAAAGCTCATAAACCCTCCTAAATGGCAACCTAAAAGCCTATAAATAGGAGAGCTCTCCAAGAAGAAAGGATCATCAGAAAAAAAGCACAAACACACAGACAGACAAAGCACAGAAATCCAGAGAAAGAAAAAAGAGAGAAAACTCTGCGGAAGTTCTACAGCGACCACCGCAACAAGGTGACAAAAGTCCCTTGGGGGGTACTCCCCCCCAAGGTCCTTGCCTTCTCCTTCTGCCGCCAATGGCTTAGACATGGCTTTTCAAGCCCGTCTACTCGGCTTTTCATTGGACATAGGACCTTCTTTTGGTCTTTGTTCTCTAAAAACCTGAGGTTATAGCCAAGCCAAGCGAATCAATAGCATCCTCTGTTCTCATCTGCATGGATGATGGCGAAGCCCACATATGGGTTGCGACCGTCAATCTAAATGGGTCCCCCACAATCTCCTGAGAAGTTAGATCCTC
Source organism: Litsea cubeba (assembly GCA_012931725.1). Taxonomy (NCBI): domain Eukaryota; kingdom Viridiplantae; phylum Streptophyta; class Magnoliopsida; order Laurales; family Lauraceae; genus Litsea; species Litsea cubeba. Next base: position 26,014,429 of record CM022955.1, on the reverse strand, counting down.
CTTTTCTTGCTTTTCATTGTAGTTTGTATTTTTTTAAAAGAGACAAAAATCACAACTCTTGTCTTTCATTATTGATAAGGATTGTAAATCGGCTATAAATGCCAAAATCGGCTAGAAACGCCAAAAATCGGCTATAAACGCCAAAAATCGGCTATAAACACCAAAATCGGCTATAAATGCCAAAAAAATCGCCTTTCACGGCAAACCAAGAAAAATGTCTCTTTTCTTAAATATATGTGCAATGAAAAACTTGAAAGAAGTTGATTTCCTTTTTACTTGCGAAGGTTGATCTCCGGATCACCACTTGCAATTCCAAGTAAAATAGAAAATCTGGCACACCCTCACAAAAAAAGAAATGTTGATGCACGCCCCTGCCCCCCGGTTACGAAAGGGTCGGAACCAAACGGACTCCCACGTTCGCCGACCTCGCTAGGAACCGAGTAGGAGCGCGGTCCATCAATGGCGAAGCCCACATATGGCTTGCGACCGTCAATCTAAACGGGTCCCCCACAATCTCCTGAGAAGTTAGATCCTCATTTTCTTGCTTTTCATTGTAGTTTGTATTTTTTCAAAAGAGACAAAAAAATCACAACTCTTGTCTTTCATTATTGATAAGGATTGTAAATCGGCTATAAACGCCAAAATCGGCTATAAACGCCAAAAATCGGCTATAAACGCCAAAATCGGCTATAAATGCGAAAAAAAATCGCCTTTCACGGAAAACCAAGAAAATGTCTCTTTTCTTAAATATATGTGCAATGGAAAACTTGAAAGAAGTTGATTTCCTTTTTACTTGCGAAGGTTGATCTCCGGATCACCACTTGCAATTCCAAGTAAAAATAGAAAATCTGGCACACCCACACAAAAAAAAAAAAAAGAAATGTTGATGCACGCCCTTGCCCCCCGGTTACGAAAGGGTCAGACCCAACGGAAGCCCACGTCCGCCGACCTCGGTAGAACCGAGCAGGAGCGCGGTCCATCAAGCTGGCTCCACCCGGTGGGACTCGTTTATTTGAGAACACGATGCTAGAAATGAAATATTTGCATATCATATATTTTGCTCTATGCTTATATTTCTTTTCTCGATTCCTTGGCTACTTTATAATTGGTGGCCTATGTTGGATTCCACATCTAAAAAAAATGAGATGAGATTTTTTGGAAAATTTTAATTCTTTGAATTTATTTCCACTCTTTCTCTTTTCAAAAAAAAATAATAAAACAAATCAGATTTTTCAGTTTTGGATTCAAAATTGAGAAACCTTGATCCGTTCCTATCATTCATCGCGCTTGCAGAAATGTTGAGCCTGTTCGACTAAGGTTTTGGGCCATCGTTTCTCTTCGATGAGTTCATTAAAGATCTAAAAAAAAATGAGATGAGATTTTTTGTTTGGAAATTTCTAATTCTTTGAATTTATTTCCACTCTTTCTCTTTTCAAAAACAAGAAAAAACAAAAAAAATCAGATTTTTCAGTTTGGATTCAAAATTGAGAAACCTTGATCCGTTCCTATCATTCATCGCGCTTGCAGAAATGTTGAGCCTGTTCGACTAAGGTTTTGGGCCATCGTTTCTCTTCGATGAGTTCATTAAAGATCTAAAAAAAAATGAGATGAGATTTTTTGTTTGGAAATTTCTAATTCTTTGAATTTATTTCCGCACTTTCTCTTTTCAAAAACAAAAAAATCAGATTTTTCAGTTTGGATTCAAAATTGAGAAACCTTGATCCGTTCCTATCGTTCATCGCGCTTGCAGAAATGTTGAGCCTGTTCGACTAAGGTTTTGGGCCATCGTTTCTCTTCGATGAGTTCATTAAAGATCTTAAAAAAATAAAAAATAAAAAATAAAAAAAATTAAATTAGATTTCTCATTTTGGATTCAAAATTGAGAAACCTTGATCCGTTCCTATCGTTCATCGCGCTTGCAGAAATGTTGAGCCTGTTCGACTAAGGTTTTGGGCCATCGTTTCTCTTCGATGAGTTCATTAAAAATATATATATAATAAAATAAAAATATAATTGAAAAAAAAAACGACATAGACCACTAAGGATAAACCAACTGTGTTCTTTGATCATGGTTGATTCAAAGAAAAGCCTTGTCCAGAGTGTGGAGACAGCTTGACTATTCTAGGGAAGGGTCCTCCAAACGGGTTCATTAAGTAATCCTACCCTTACCTGGGGGCAATTCTATCAATCAAGATTTCATAAGACCGGGTTAGGAGGCCTATGTGTACTCTCTCGTCTTTTAAATTTTTTAAGAAAATAAATTTTTTTTAAAAAATAAAAATTTTAAAATAAAAAAATACAAAAAAAAAAAAAAAATTTCAAAAAAAAAACTTAAAAATAAATAATAAATAAATAAAAAATAAAAAAATAAATAAAAAAAAGATTTAAAAAAAAATCTTCCAAAAAAAATCTTCAAAAAAAAAAACTTCCGTCATTTTGGGTTTAGATTGGAGAAATCTTGGTCTTCTCCTTTCTGAGCACTGGCGCTCGCGGAAATCGCTGAGCCCGTGTTCAGATTAGAGTGTCTTTTGCTCTCTTTGATGAACCCGATATTGGCCTTTAAAAAAAAAAAAAAAACAACTCGTCATTTTTAGATTCAGATCCGAGAAATTATGGTTCATTTCTTTCTGAGCACTGGCACTCGCGGAAATCGCTGAGCCCGTGTTCAGATCGGAATACCATCTGCTCTCTTTGATGAATCCAATCTTGACCTTTCAAAACAGAGAATCTCATCTCATAGATGCGGTCTCAAAACATTTGTGTCTAGCGGTACTAGTACGCCCTTTCAGGGTCTACTGTATTGCGACCGGTGCATCTGTAACTCCAAACTTCATATTCTTCTTATCTCGAGCAAGCTTTGCTTCTCGATAAGTCGAATTTAAGTTCACAATTGCTTCTAGCAGTCACTGGGATGCCCATTCTGGGCTTACCATACCTGCGATCAGAACAATTGTACCCTCTATGGCGTTTTGCCTTCTTCATGTTGCTTGGGTCATTTTCCTCTAGCAATTTGAAAAGACAAAACCATAGAACTTCCCATTTATGATCATTATATTCTTGTGATTACTAATGGATGTAGTCTTGTTTCAGAAATTTTTGAAAAAAACTAACAATGGCAGCATCGCTTACCATTACCTTCGATGAGAACAAGCACCAAATCATGCTTCAAAAGAAGCAAACTGCGCGCACCTACAAGCGCCCCATTAGCTGCCGAAGTGTCAACTCCCTCGGCAACTCTCTGAACTCCGGGTCGACCTCGACTCCCCGGACTATCGTCTTTGGGACGCTGGGACCATTCCCACTTCCCGAGGAACAAACTGCTCCTTCCAAGAAGCAGAAACTCGCCTCTCAACGTGTCACTACCGTGACACCAAAGGCGAGCACCAGAAGGCCTGAAGCCCGTGGCAGCCCCACGAAGCCTCGACCTGCAAGCAACCAGGTCTACCCAAGACTTGGTCCCCAAGACCTTCACCATAACAAAGAAGGTCCCAAACATCCACTAAGCCAGCATTCCTGGCCCCACTCAAGGAGAACCGGTTCTACCCTCTTGCCTACATGAAAGAGGAGAAACCCATCTCCAACCTGACTTCCAAGTCATCCCAGCATGAGCCGGCTTGTTCCTACAAGCCCAAAATCAAGTCATGCATCACAAGGCCTCTACAAGCACCTGCTAAGGCCTACAAACCTGCAGTTCGACCCTTCATCTCTACAGGGGCCGAACTCCAAAAATTCAAAGCTTCGCTGCAACAGGCGAAGGACAGGGTTTGCATCCTGTCCTTGCCCAGCTGCAAAGAAGACAGGCTCGGCTGCTGCGCCAGAAGGAGCACATCCTTCATCGTCAAAGCCCAGCCAGAGCTGACCGAAGCTCAAATTGCCCGTCGCATACGCCGCCGCGCGTCATACCTGCAAAAGAGACTAGAGAAGCAAAGGACTCAGCCTCCTACACTCCAAGTCTCTCCCAAATGGGTCGAAAAAGAAAGACCCAACCAAGTTGTTGCCGTCCATATGGTTGGAAAAACCAGAAGGCGCCAAAAATCAGCAACAAAAATCCATGTCCGACGTCCGATGACCCGTAGCGTCTCAAGGACAAGAAGACATTCAGAAGAATCCCCTGCTCCTTCAAGCAAAGGATAGCAGAGTGATCCTTCCTCAAGCTCTTCTTCAAAAAGAATGAGCCCCAGCTCAGTCACCAGGACAGTTTCTTCGTTCGAATCACGAAGGATGAATGTCTTGGCTACAAATTCTGAGCCACCACCCCGCAATCCACCTCCGGAAGATGCGATCACCAGCATCCAGCAGTTGGAACAGGGCCAGCAGAGGATTGAAACTCTGATGGAAAACCTTCTCCTCGCCTTCCAAAATCAGGCGAACAATGAACCTCCTCCGAATCATCAAAACGACGAGGTAAATGGAGAAGAAAATGAGTCACGCGCCCTTACCAAAAAGGACGTAAACAGTATCCTCGCCAAAGCAAAAGAAGAGGATATACTCAAGGAGCATGGGATCAAGCCACCATATCCCTTATGGATGGACTCGGTCCCGTTCCCCACCAAATTCAAGCATCCTACTCTCCAAACATATACGGGGAAAGGATCGGCTAGACAGCACGTCATCCACTTCAAGATCCTGACGGGAGCTATCGCGGATCAAGATGCACTCAAGATCCGCCTCTTTGCAAGTACCCTAAAAGGTACGGCCTTCGATTGGTACTCCACTCTGTCGGAGGACTCAATCCAAAACTGGGCCATGCTAGAGACACGCTTCCTGACTCACTTCAAAGGTGAAGATCATCCCGCTACTATGGCTCAGCTGTGCAGCCTAAAACAGGGGGAGAATGAATCAACATATGACTTCATTCACAAGTGGAAAGCAATGGCATACAAATGCTCTGATGTATTGCCACAAGCGTCGCTAGTCGACATTTGCCAGAATCCGCTCCATGATCATCGGCAACAAATCAAAAAACCTGGGAGAACTCCTAGAAGCTTCCATGGAAGCTGAAACGGTGATTAAAGACCTCAACAGTCAGAAATCATCAAGAAAAGAGCCAACCGCCATTGCAACCTCTAAACCAAAGAAAAAAGAGGTCCTCAATGTGCAGACCAAGTCAGCTCCTCAGCCACCAAAGAAAGCTGAAAATAAAGTTGCTGGTAAGAGACCTGAACTCTCAGATGCCTTCAAAGAACGAGTAGAGAAGAAATACCCGTTTGATGAAGATGTTGATGAAATCTTCGGGGCTCTTGTGGCAAACGGCAAGCTCACCTTGCCTGAACCAAAAAGACCGGGTGATGTTGGCAAAACCAACGATCCTCGATACTGTCCATACCACCAGATGATCTCGCATCCTCTCAATCAATGCTTCGTTGTGAGAGAGAAAATAAATGAGATGTGGAAAAATGGAGTCATCACCTTTGACAAAAACTATGGGTCTGCCTCCGTCAACATGGTGACATGTGGACAAACATCAAAATCACCGAAGAAGAAGATCATTACTTCCTTCAAGGTGATAAACTCAACCCAAGCGTCCGAGGAACTGGTTCCTTACCCGACACCAGACGGACAACCGATATGGGTACATCCCGATCTCCTGGAAGATGAAAATTGGGAGGTCGTGAAAACAAAACCTACAGCTCAACAGCGAAGGCAGGCTAGGAAACATCTCCTCAAGCTCAAACGGCAAGAGAAGACCCAGCCAAAACTCGAGGTCAAAGAAAAGGCAGAGGCTTCCTCTACCGCTTCACAGGAGGCAACAAAAACATCCTTTCCAGAGACTTCAAAGGGGGTAAGGAAATTTACTCTCAGTGATTTCATGCCACCTCAATTCAAAGAAGCCACGCAGGAGGCATCATACTCTTGCAATTCGGTAGTTGGATTCTCCATTGATGGATACGAGTCCAGCGACACCGATGATGGATTCGAATCCAACTACACAGATGAGTGGGAGGAGTCCCTTGAAACAGGAGAATATCTCTCCGATGAAGAATGGGTTCCTGAGTCTCATCTTATGCCAGTAATCTGGTATAACCCCCTACAGCCACAAGGATCCTGGTCTGATGATGAAGAAGACCAAGAAGCTGTACAAGAAATGCTGCTGACCCAGCACCTCTCATTACTCCAGTGGAAATCAACCTTGTTGAGCCACAAAGAGTTGATGAAGAAGAAGATCCGGCTCCCATGCCTGATCTTGAAGAATATGCAAGGATCTTGCAGCGACTCGCTCTAGAACAAGAGCAAGAACGCGTCAACGAGCCACCTCGCAATCTAGAGCCTGAAGTCCCTGAAGACCATCAGGTACATCCTCTCTTAACTCCTGAAAATGGAGAAAATTGTTGGATAGACGATCCTCTTACATCCGAGGATGAGTCTGACTCCGATCAGGCAACGTCTCCCGTCAGAGCTTCCTGTAATGTGATAATTCGGGATTATAGCTCTTCCGAAGCATCGTCTGATGAGAGCACTTACACTCCGGCGAGATGACACCCTCTCAGGTTTCTTCTCCTGAGACTGTGACTTCAAAGTTCACACCCTTCCTGACTAAAGAATTCCCAGCCATTGATGCTTGGGATGATGAATTAGTCAACGAAGAAGAAAGGTTGCTGGATGCTGTTCAGGACTTGTTCCCGAAAAATGCTCCGTGCAACACAATCACTGAGGATGGCAACTCTGCTGCTGATTCATCCTCAGCAAATGAAAAACGACAGTCTCTTGATCCTGAAGATAATCTTCCAAATGAAGACCCTTCTCAAGAAGCTCTCGAAGTTGGTAGAGGCACCCGCTCTGGCCGGGACTACCATAAAAATTACAACCAATCTTCCTTTACATATGTAAATCCTTCGGGAAAAGATGTTGTAAGCGCCCCTAGTGGTAACAATGATGAACAAGCAGGCCCTAAGGAGGCTTTCAAGTATGACTTGATTGAACACTTCAAGCACATACCTGCATGTCTGCACATCCTAGATTTGTTGCGAATGTCTCCGCACACTCTTGATAATCTCATCTCGGAATTACAAAAGCTGAATGAGGATGTCGACAAATATGCCCCGCAAGTCCTCCAAATTGAAATGGATTACCGGGTCAAAAACTCAGAAGCCTCCTCAAAGGGAGAAAAGAAGAAAACTGAGGGATCATGCATTGAATGCCTCTCGGTTAAAAAAGCAGCCAGTGCAACCATCGCCTTCACAAAGGACGACCTCCTACTTGGAGAAACCAGGCATAATCGACCCCTGTACTTCACAGGGTATATCAAGGAAATGCCTATGCATAGAGTTCAGATCGACCCAGGTTCTACACTCTACCTCATCTCCACATCGGCTCTTGAAGAGTTGGGAATCCCACCCAGCAAGCTGAGCCACACATCTGTATCTATCTTTGGATACGATGGGAGTACTCAAAGGCCTATCGGCAAAATCAGATTCAAGTTGTAGATCGGTGATCTTATCTCTGAGGTCACAGTGTATGCAATAAAGACCCCTTCATGCTACAACATCCTTCTCGGACGCCCTTGGATCCACGAGAATGGTGTTGTCCCTTCAACTCTACATCAATGCATCAAGTTTGTTGGCGACGACGGCATGATCCATCGAGTCTTTGCGGACAGAAAACCCTTCAAAGGTAAAGAAGTCCACTTCGCAGACTCACAGATGTATGAAGGTGAAAAAGAAGAAGAGGAGAAGCACACAGCATCCTTTGCCGAAAATCTCCAGAAAGATAAAGGCAAAGCTCCTCAACAATCACCGGAAGAAAACAAACCATCTGGTAAATCTGAAGAGAGCATTCAAACTCCCTTCATCATCTCCCTCAAACCTTCAAAGCCTTTGGTCATCACAACTAAAGTGAAGAAGGCAAAGCAAAAGCCTGGGGGCAAATTTGTTGTCTCTTTCGTGTCTATCATGCAAGACACGGACTCGGATTCAGAGCCAGAAGACGACACATCGTCAAGCCAAGCTGACGCTCAGCAAGTTCAGCCTGCTCTCACTCCAATGGAGATAACTTCTGACATAGAAGATCCTACGTCAGCTTCCTTCGTTGTTCCATCAACTTCAGCAAAGGAAAAGCCGATCTTCTTCCATAGATCAGATGCTTCTTCATCAAACTCCATGCTTGAACCTTTCCAAAATGAAGGTATGCCTCAACTATCCTTATATAGTTCTGTGGCATAAGCTATTATGAAGAAAATGGGCAATGACGCTCAAAACCCAGTCGGTTTGGGAGAAGGACGCGGTATTCTCACGCCATTGGGGCCCGTCTTGACCAAAAGCCAGCTGGAAGATTGAAGACTCTACGGCTATGTAGAAAAGTCTTCACACGGGTTAGGGTATGATCCCGACACTCCCTTGAGACAGTTGACACAAAGGCTTAAAAGTCAATATATTGACCAAGCCTCAACTTCTCAAATCCATGAAGACATCGATCTCCCTGGATATCTCTTTGATGAGTCACCTGACAAAGATCCAGGAAGCTCATCCAATTGGCACGATTTCTCCGAAAATGAAGAGGAGTTATCCGATGGAACAGACGTGTGGACTTCTGACCCAGAAGAACCCTCATCTCCAAAAGAAGTAGCCTACTTCGACCCGGTTTCAACAGGCGATTGGGATCATCTCATAGCAAGCCTTGGGAAAATTACCGATCAAGAAGACCCGTGGAAAGGAACAAAACCTTGGTTTGGAAATGCCTTTGAAAACCCAGAAGGTTTCGTTGAGCTGGAAGCGTCCGAAAATATTATGGAGGAACCACCTTCGAACCTTTCAACAGAAGATCCTGTTCAAAAGAGAGACTTGGGAACACCAGATAACCCACGTCCTGTATTCATAAGCAAGAATATAAAGGATGATGAGTTACCCGAGTATATCGCCTTTCTTCGTGAGTTCGTTGATTGCTTTGCATGGTCTTACGCTGAAATGCCAGGCTTAGACCCCAAAATAGCGGTTCACAAACTCAATCTTCAAGAAGACATCAAGCCTGTCAAGCAAGGCCAAAGAAGATTCCGTCCAGATGTGATGGATAAAATTGAACAAGAAGTTCAAAAACTCAAAAGTGTCGGCTTCATCCGTGAGGAACAACATCCTGAATGGTTGGCCAACATTGTCCCCGTGACAAAGAAGAATGGGCAGATCAGGGTCTGTATTGACTATAGAGACCTGAATGGCGCATGCCCTAAAGATGAATTTCCGCTCCCCATACCAGAGGTAATGATTGATAACACCTGTGGATTCAAGCGACTGACATTCATGGATGGTTTCTCTGGCTACAATCAGATAAAGATGCATCCTGAAGATGAAAAACATACATCTTTTCGGACCCCATTTGGCGTATATTGCTACACTGTCATGCCATTTGGTCTGAAAAATGCTGGTGCCACATATCAGAGGGCTATGATGAAAATATTCCAAGATATGCAGCACAAGACGGTTGAATGTTACGTTGATGACCTCGCCGTCAAAAACAAAAGAAAAGAAGATCATCTCGAAAACCTTCGAGAAGTCTTCCTCCGGCTTCGCAAACACAAACTGCGAATGAATCCTTTGAAATGCTTCTTCGGCGTCTCGTCGGGTAAGTTCCTCAGATTCTTAGTTCGGAAAGCTGGAATAGAGCTTGACCCCATAAAAGTCAAAGCCATTCTAGAAATGCCCTCTCCAAGAACCTTGAGAGAACTCAAAGGGCTTCAAGGGAGATTAGCCTACATCAGACGGTTCATCTCCAATCTTTCGGGGAAATGCCGTCCATTCTCCCGGTTGATGAAAAAAGGTGTATACTTTGTCTGGGATGCTGACTGTGAAGCTGCTTTCTAAGACATCAAGTCATACCTGACAAAGCCTCCAGTGTTAGCTGCTCCTACCACTGGAAAACCATTCATCTTGTACACAAGAGCCCTTGATCACTCTTTGGGAGCTCTGCTTGCGCAAGAAAATGATCAAAGAAAAGAAGCTGCTCTATATTACCTCAGCCGCATGCTAGTAGGTGCAGAGCATCGCTACTCTCCAGTCGAAAAAGAATGTCTTGCAGTGATGTTCGCCGTACAAAAGCTGCGTCACTACTTGCTTTCCAACACAGTATACCTGGTCTCGAGGGTCAACCTCTTGAAGGTCCTTGTCACAAAGGCAGGTTCTCTCAATGCTCGACTGGCAAAATGGTCCATCCTTCTATCACAATTTGATATTATGTATGTACCACAAAAAGCTATCAAAGGGCAAGCTCTAGCGGACTTCCTCGCAGAGCATCCATTGCCTAAAGATTCTCCGCTCAGAGATGATCTCCCAGACGAACCAGTCTACAATGTGGAGACTTTCTCACAAAGTGCCTCCTGGGACATGTACTTTGACGGTGCAACTAGGACGAATGAAAAAAGACAGCTGATCTCGGGAGTTGGCATCCTCTTTGTTAGCCCCGACAAATACATGATTCCACACGCTTTCTCGCTACTGGAACCATGCACAAACAATGCAGCTGAATATCAAGCTCTGATCTTAGGATTGGAACTCGCCATCGAATCCGGTATCACCATGCTGGAAGTCTTTGGAGACTCTCAACTGATCGTCAACCAGATGAATCAGAAATTTGAAGTCAGGAAGCCAGATTTGTTGCCTTACTACAACAAGGCACAATCACTTCTGCAAAAGTTTGACATCTATCACATCACCCACATTCGTAGAGGTGAAAACATACGTGCAGATGCCCTAGTCGGACTTGCCGCATCCATGGCAATCCAGGAAAGGGAAAACATGCAAATCACAGTGTGCGAAAGAAGAATCCTTCCTCCTCTTAACACACACCAAGCAGTGTCTTAACACACACCAAGCAGTGGCTGAATGCCACCAAGTGGTCGGAAGTCGGATTTCAATCCTTCTCCTTCAAAAAATCATAGAAGGCGACGAGCTGAAAGTACAGAAGCCTGAACTCCTCAGACTGCCCCTCGAGGACGCTGTCAATCGGCATAAACTCCTCATAAAGTTTGCCGAGGATGGGCAATCCAGTAATGACGCTCAAATCCTTCAAAGAAAAACCAATTTCACCATTCGTCACAACGAAGGTATTGGTTTGTGGGAGGAATGATTCCAGCATAGCCATGAAGGCCTCGTCGGAAAAGATCACGGTCTCCCTAAAGGCGCGGACCGCATCAAAAATCCCGGCTTCCTTCAGAACGGCGCCTCCAATCAGCAGGACGCGATCAGTCCACGACTTCCACTCGGAGTCAGCATTGAAACGGCCGCGAAGTCGAAAAGGCTTGATCCAATTACTGCCGTCACCGCTGAAAATACCAAGGCCCACCGGTCTCAAATCGACCGACGGATAATCAGAGCCCTGGTAGCTGCTGGATGGCATCAAAAGGTCCATGTCAACAGGCGACCTCTCCGTATATCCAGGAGAACCGCCAACAAAAACCCCGGTCTTGATTACATTTGTCCTTCTCACCCAACTTGGAGGATCTTCCCTCTTAGGGCACGTGGGGGCAAGGCTCAGAATCGAGACGGTGCGATCAAACGTCGACCGGGTAACAACAGTCTTCTTCTCACCATCTGCTGTGAAAGAGAACTGAAAACATCTCCTCTGGTATGTCATGTCATCAGGGACTACATCACCAAAGAAGAAGGTAGGCTTGGGCAAAATGCTCTGATCTTCCATCACCCATGGACGACTGCTTACCATGATCTTATAGAATTCCTCTCCCTTGAGAGCGATCAGTCGCTGTCTCATCTCATCTCTGTTGAGGGAGTCACATTCTTCCAGATTTCTCTCAACATACTGGACCTTTTCAAAGGCCTGCTGAACGGCCGGATTAGAAGATCTAGAAGATCGACGAGGTACGCTTGTAGCAGGCTCTTTACCCTTGTTCGTTCTGGAGGAACCACCTAGAAAGGATGGAAAAGAAAAAGATCAAACATCAAAATGACAGAATCTCGCTAAAAAAAAATTCTGGCGAAATTTTGACATGATGACGGGGCAATTCCGAAGAAAAGGAACTATCCCGAAAGAAATAGAAAGCTTGAAGATGGGCTCAACATCGCTGCGAGCTCCGAAACTCCAAACTTTCGAAACCTCAAAATCTCCGCAAAATCAGGAAGGGCTCAACATCGCTGCGAGCTCCAAATTCCCAAAATTGCGAAAACTTTCAGGTATGCTATCACATCATGCTACAAATTTAATTTACAATTGAATGCATGCATGAACATCTAGGTTTGCCAAAAAAAAAAAAGGGGGCATTATCATGATGAGCAAAAAAAAAAAAAAAAGAAAAGAAACTTTCTCAAAAAAAAAAAAGGGGGAAAGAAAACAAAAAAAAAAGAAAAGAAAATTTCTTAAAAAAAAAAAGGAGGGAAAGAAAACAAAAAAAAAAAAAGAAGAAAAAAAAAAAGGGGCTGGCCCACTGGCCCACAGGCCGTGGTCCACTGGCCACGTGGCCGTACGGCCAGATCCGTACGGATCTGTCCGTACGGCCCACAAACAAAAAAAAAACAAAACAAAAAAGAAAAAGAAGAAAAGAAAAAGAAACACGTGTAAAAAAAAAAAAAAGGAAAACACGTGGAAAAGAAAAAGAAAAAGAAAGAAACAAAAAAAGAGAAAGAACTTTTTATTTTTCTTACAATGGAGTTTTCTTGAAAAAGGGAACTTACTTGAAGCCATTAATGGAGAAGAAGAAGAAAAGTCTTGAAGATCTTGAAGAAGAAGAACTCTTGGTCTTGAAGCCCTCTTGAGATTATTGCAAAAGAAAGTAATAAGAGCAAGAGATCCAACCTCCTCCTTGCTTTTATAGAAGAGAACAAACCAAAGAAGGAAAGAAGAAAGAGGTAAGTGTTACTAATCAGTAACCTTACCAAAAGAAAGAGATTAGAAAGATTCTTTCCCAAAAGAAAGATATCTTGAAGGATTTTTCTCCCAAAAAGAAATCAATGAGAGATTTTCTCCTAAAAGATAGGATCGATGAAGGATTCTTTCCCAAAAGAAAGATATCTTGAGATATCCTATCCCAAAATAAAGGGAATATGAGAGATTCTCTCCAAGTACAGATATTCTTAGATATTCTCTATCCAAATGAGATATTTTTGGATATTCTTCACAAAAATGACACCATATGAGATCTAAGCCATTTCAAAAGCTTAAGGTCCCATGGGATAGCCCATATGAGCCAGGTTTGACCACCTAGGCACAAAAAAAAAAAAATTTTGGGCTTTTAGTCAAAGAGAAATCCCTCTTACCAAGAGCATACAAAAATGGTTCCATGCCTCTTTTGAGTTGATTGGACCATACAAAGAAAATTCCAAGCCCCATGAGCTTCCAAAAATCAAACCATCCAGCCTCATATACCAAATTGAGCCAAAATCTTGAAATTAACATTCCACAAAAATCAAACCAAATCCTGGTCCCCTAACTTGCCACATACAGCTTGTTGGGTCACAAGACCAAAACCAAAAACCAAAACCTGATCCCCTAACTTGCCACATACAGCCTGTTAGGTCACATGATCAAAACCAAAATTGATCCCCCAACGTTCCACATACAGCTTGTTGGGTCACACGATCAAAACCAAACCCGACCCCCTAACCTGCCACATACAGCCTGTTAGGTCACAAGGTCAAAACCCAAATCCACATCCTTGAGGTCATCTTCAAAACTTTGCCTCGAGATGGTACGTGATCCCTTTCATTACCATAAAATTCCCCTGGAAGCTCAAAAGGCTACAAATACCAAAAAGAAAGACTGCTCAAAGACTCTTGGTCCAGTCACAGGCTCTCCTTCAAAAATCTCTTCGAGGCACATCGACTACAAAAGTTAAGCAACTCGTCGCTGTTCCTCGAGGGGGCATTTGTTGACACCAAAAATGTCACTTTGCCTCTTCAAGATCGAAAGAGCTACATGAAGTCGCAACCTGCCATAAATAGGCAATGCTACTTCCAAAAAATCAAATCTTGTCAGAATCAAACAAAAACTGCAAGATTCTTCAAGACAGCTAAAAGAGGAGTACACAAGAAGTTTCGGGCCATTTCAAAATCATTTGGCCTAACTTTGCTTCTCCAATAGCCGAAAAGGAGCTCTCGGCGGCAAAAGCATCGGAGACACCAAATCTTCGATCAGAGCCGATGGATGGTCTCAAAATACTTCCAAAAGGCTTCACGTCAAGTTCCGAGTCAAACCGACAACGTTTGACCCTACATCAACCCTCGAACAGCTAAATCAAGCCTCTCGGCGGTGAGAACCACCGAGGCCATTACTCATCAGATAGAGCACATGGACGGCTTCAAAATGCTTATAAAGGGCTACACGTCAAATTTCAGGTCATTTCCACAACATTTGACAATAGTTTGACGCTCGGAAGCCAAATCAGGCCTCTCGGCGGCAAAGCTCTCCGGGACCATGGTTTCCAAGACAGAGCCTATGGATCATCTTAAAATGACTCCAATAGGTTCCCTGTCAAATTTCAAGTCAATCGGACATCGGTTGACCTCACATCAAACCGCGACATCTTCATCGCGACAAAAGCAAGTCTACTGGTGATAGGACCCCAAACGGCTTCAACATTCAAACAAAAGCCTATGGTTGGTCTTATTTATTGCTCAGGAGGCTTCACACCAAATTTTAGGTCATTCCGACATCGTTTGATCCAGTTTCAGCTTCTGACGGAAAATCGGCAGCTCTGCGCTACAAAGTCTTCGGCTTTCTCAGGAAATTGGAAACTTTGCAAAATAAAATACAAGGATTCTCATCAGGTTTCCTACAGGGAAATCAGGCCAATAAATGGTCAAAAATGTTAAGGAAAAATACAGAAGAAAAAAGAATCGAAAAACAGCAAAAAACGGACACAAAACGGGACAAAAAGGGGGAAAAAACCCCCCAGGGTCGCAGACCCCTGCGACCCTGGAGCCCGGGGTCGCCGGGAAGGCCCCGGAAACCCCGGTTTTCGCCGTTTTTTCGCGATTCGAAGCGCCCAGCCTCTGGTACTTTCCAAAATTCATGCTTTTGAGACACCAAATCCTTTGACATCCGTCCAAAACACGGGTCAATCATCAAGAGTATCGAAAACAATATTGATCGCCACCCGGTCAACCACCGATCGAGAAATCGACAGGACAGATGGCACCGACCCGTTATTGGCAACAAACACCTGAAATTACATGGTCATCTGATGTCGATCTACATGAAGATCCATCGATGATCATCACCAGAAGAATCCCAAAAGACGCGGCACGGCCCGCGACTCTTCAGATGCTCGGCGACCACTTAATGCGATTAATTGTCTAGCTTTATTACAGTCATTAATCCATTTCTTTGGATGGACCAATCAGAAGCAAGCATCCGGGAGTTACAAGTCAAGAGATTCATGGCATTTAACCCATGAAACTCCTCCCATCATGGCGATTAAAGGCGATTAAATGCCCTCAATCTCCTCCGGCCAATCAGAAGCCAACAAAAAGGAGTTACAAAATAAAGAATTCAATTTTGTAACTCCTCCCTTTATGTAGCTTTATGACAATCAAAGCTCATAAACCCTCCTAAATGGCCACCTAAAAGCCTATAAATAGGAGAGCTCTCCAAGAAGAAATGATCATCAGAAAAAACGGCAGACACACAGACAATAGACTGCAGAAAATCCGGAAACTCAGACAGAAAGAGGCATCAGAAATCTAAGAGAGAAAACTCTGCGGAAATCCTACACCGACCACCGCAACAAGGTGACAAAAGTCCCTTGGGGGGTACCCCCCCCCCCAAGGTCCTTGCCTTCTCCTTCTGCTGCCAATGGCTTAGACATGGCTTTTCAAGCACATCTACTCGGCTTTTCATTGAACATAGGACCTTCTTTTGGTCTTTGTTCTCTAAAAACCTGAGGTTATAGCCAGCCAAGCGAATCAATAGCATCCTCTGTTCTCATCTACATGGATGATGGCGAAGCCCACATATGGCTTGCGACCGTCAATCTAAACGGGTCCCCCACAATCTCCTGAGAAGTTAGATCCTCCTTTTCTTGCTTTTCATCGTAGTTTGTATTTTTTCAAAAGAGACAAAAAAATCACAACTCTTGTCTTTCATTATTGATAAGGATTGTAAATCGGTTATAAACGCCAAAATCGGCTATAAACGCCAAAAATCGGCTATAAATGCCAAAAAAAATCGCCTTTCACAGCAAACCAAGAAAATGTCTCTTTTCTTAAATATATGTGCAATGGAAAACTTGAAAGAAGTTGATTTCCTTTTTACTTGCGAAGGTTGATCTCCGGATCACCACTTGCAATTCCAAGTAAAAATAGAAAATCTGGCACACCCACACAAAAAAAAAAAAAGAAATGTTGATGCACACCCTTGCCCCCCGGTTACGAAAGGGTCGGACCCAACGGACTCCCACGTCCGCCGACCTCGGTAGAACCGAGCAGGAGCGCGGTCCATCATGCACCGCCAATAATAGAAAATTATATGAATTCCTATGCCTCGACGATGAGACTTACATGGTAATCTAAAAATGGAAATAAAATGGCTATAGGGAAATTCATCAAGCCTTGCTCTATAACGGGAAACCAATGAAACCATGATGCCCTTTACACTTAGCCTCAAATAAACCATCCACCATAAAAGAAAGTAAAAGACTTGTGGGCCATATGGAGAGGACGAAAATAACCTGCATGTTAGTATCTCATACAACCATACAAAACACAAAACCAGGCTGCCAAACAGTGGTGGAAAAACAAGATTCCAGAAAAGACGTGAAACTTGAAAAACCAAATTTCCGCACTGCTATGTCAGTGTACCCGGTTTACCGGCCAGAGGGCTCGGTCGACCGGCCTACAGGCTCCCGATTGACCGAGCACGAGGCCAGGTCAAACGGCCTGACGAACATCAGAAATTTGGGTTTTCTGTTTGTGCATAGTTGCTTCTAAAACAACTTCTAATTCCCTCCAATGACTTCATACCATCGTTCCATCATGTTTGAACCCTTTTGTGACAATTTAAACATGGATCTACTATTTAAAACAAGCAAATCCATCAAAACTGATCCTTACATAGCCTTCACTTTATCTTCGTCGTATCTCATGCAAAGATTAAAACAAGTTTACTGATCTAAAATTATTAGAGATGAGGTTTCAAGGACTTTTGACCCACTAGATGTAGGGATCAATTATCCATAAGGTTACAAACCCAATCCAAGGATCCAAGACCTCAATATAATCAACCATGATCAGTTAGAAATTATCTCTAAGATAGAAAATAGCATCACCATGCATCCACAATAAATCTACAACATACAAGGAGTAGGTTTTACCTTGGAACCTTGGTAGTGCCCTAATGGAGAAGTTAACAACTTGTTGGATGAAGAACCCTTCCTTTCTAACAAATTAGAATCTCAAAGACCCAATCATTTTCCACGCTATGTCCCTTATCAGATCTCTTTTCTCAAGGAGATGGGTGGGATTTCCAAAAGAAAACAACTAGAAGCTCTAAAGGAATCCGGAAGAGAACTAGAAGAGGGAGAGAGTGAGGGCATGCAACACTTGCACAAATAGGGGGCTGGGCGTGAATTCCTAGGTATGGAATTGCATGGGATGTCCAAAGCCCCTTCCCTTATTTATAGCAATTAAGACACCTCCTGATTCTAATTAAAATAGAAGTCTCACTTTTATTAAGAATTAGTAACTTTCTTCTTTCTAATCATTATAGAAGTCTCACTTCCATTAACAATTATTAACTTATTATTACCACTATTAGAAGTCTCACTTCAAATAGAAATATTAACTTTCTATTTCCTTCTCATTTAGAGTTCAACTAAAATTAGTATCTATCTAATAATTGGGATAGCGTGGGAACCACTAGGAATTCCATAGAAAGTTGGCTCCAACTGGGACACCGCGGCCCCACATCTCATGTGCAATCTGGGCACACAGTTAATTGCAAATAACTCGACTATATAAATGTAATTGAACTCCAATCTTAGAAATAAATTACAAAGAAGATCCTAAACTTTCCTATGACCACAAGTAGGCCCCTCCATCTATTTCCATGGATCAATTGGACCTGTCCCCCAAATTGGATCCATATCTTATTATCCTTGAGACCCAATTAATTATAGTGATCATCGGTACCTATCCAATTAACTCTTTATTTGAATGGGTGCGCACTTACCAATGATAAATTGATTAATTGGCACAAGGGAATAATGAAGATAGATTCCATATTGACCATTGAATGTTTTCGCAGTCCTACTACCACGTACCCAAGACACCAAGATGTTGACCTACAATTGGCCTAACTCACTGGTGACTTAAAGCAAACGAATAGACAGAAACTTGAGTTCATTAATCTCTTAGGATTAAGAGCCTATTGCTAGGGAATTATGAGAGCAAACCATAAAGTAAAGACGATGTTCATAAGGTGCGTCTCATGGTCATTCAATACATCAAATGTACCAGCACCATGATCTAGAATCTTACATTCTGAAGATCGAGACAAATCACACTATCCCATAGTGATCAAAGTGCTGCGACCTTCCATATGAGATGTCCAATCTCATCACTGGTTGTGAAGATATTTAAGTATAAGATTTATTACACATGTCTCCCATATGTGGATCACATCCATACACATGTATTACATCTAATATACTTGTGGAATCCGGTTCATCTCATGAACCATCATGTCATTCACATTAGTTATGTGCAAGTAAGTAATAAAACACCATTCATCCCATGAAATGAAAGCATGATTATATTGATAAATAAAGAAATAAATCAATTCATTACATCATCTAATGGATTGAGTCCATATAAACTAACACTGTTTTCCATCAGGAGGATCGGCGGTTAGCTATTGGCTAACCGACAGGTAACTGACAGCCAACCAAAGGGTGACCGACTCCAGTTCGGTTCCATTTCCAGAATGCTGTAATTTCTGATTTTGAGTCAGGCGGTCAGCTGTCGGTCAGCTAGCAGCTAGCCGACATACCCCACCTCGGCTAGCCGACAGGTGACCGAGAGCTAACCGAATTTGCAAGTTGAACTATTTTAGAAGGATTTCTATAGGAATGAAAACCAGAATATGATAAGGGGCTTTTGGTGGATATTGTGCACTTGGAAATCTATAATGTTGTTTAGCTTCAGGGGCACCAATCCGCTTTTAATTCTATCATTTGGGTTTCAATTACACAAGGATCAAATGACGGGCTTTAGCATATGCTTGAGAAGTCTGTTTTGAAAACCTTAGGGTTGATGTTTGAGGCATCGGTTTGCACTTGTTTTGACTTATAAGTATCAGTTTTGTTTCAGGCATCGGTTTGCACTTGTTTTGACTTACAAGTATCAGATTTGTTTCGGATTATTTCAAGAACCAAATAGGGGGTTACTTCTTATGTGTCGATATGTGCATAGCTTACACTATTTCTGTTATGTTCTGCATAGCTTTGTTTTGATAAGTGGTTTTCCCCTCTTTTCAATTTGTCTTGTATATGCTTCGCCTTGTTTTGTGCATTCATGAATTTAGGTGAATACCACTAATCTTGGACTCCCCCCTTCAGTCTGATCCACTAGTCCAGGGGTCCTTAAACATATGTGAAAGTCCAAGGGATCCTAACCCTAGAGGGGGGGGGTGAATAGGGTGATCTACACTTAATGACTAATTATGGCCAATTTTAATTTCTTTAAAATAGACTAGTCACATGTGATGATTAACATACAATATGCGGAAGCTTAAACAAAACAATCACCACAAAACAATCACTACTACACAAAGATTTATAGTGGTTCGGCCTCAATGCCTACATCCACTACCGGCTTGTGTATCCAACACCCCACCGGATTTCCACTATTATGCTTTTCAAAAGGCTAAGCAATAACCTCTACAATATGCTTTCTAAGGATAAGCAATAACCTTACAATGTTGTTTTTCTAGGCTAAACAACAACCTATACACAATGCTTTTATATGGCTAAGCAATAACCTTACAATCAAATTATTTCTCTAAAGAAAGTGTTTTCACAAAACACTCTAAGAGATTACAATTAAGCTCAAATAAAATTGCCTCTAAATAGGCGAATATGAAAATGAAAAGCTAACTCACACAACACTCTAAGTAATGCATAGATGAATGCTCATGAAGTGTGTGTGTGAATACTTCAATCAAGTTGAAAATAAAAGCTCAATCAATTTATGCTAAAAGCATTTAAAAGTTTAATGCACATAAAAAGATATGATTGAAGTAATATGCAAATCACATGTACCAAATACAAACTTGTAGAAGATATGAAAAACAAGGGTTCACAAGTTGTATGAAATTAAATTTAGTCTAAACATGTGATGCATGTGCAATGTTGTTTTCAAAACCAAACTAATTCAACAAAGGTTTAAATGAATGAAAACAACAAGGAAAGATTCAAAACAAGTTAATGAATCATGACATAAAAGAAATCAAAGATTTTGGCAATGCATGATTAACAAAGTTTATAAAACAAACTTGTTTTGAAATCAAGGTGAAGAATCCTATTACTTAAATCAAAGATTAAGGAAGTAGAGGATTCAACACATTATAGTTTATATGCTAAAATCATTTACCAATAGTTTAACAAAGCATAAAATAATGATTAATAAAAGGCAAAGCTTACTTGGTGGTTTAACTTCATTAATCCAAGCTTTAGCTTTCCTTAATGACCATTAGCCTTCCTTAGCTTGATCCCCTTTCTATTGCTTCAAAATGCCTCAAGAAGGGCTTCAAAAATCATCACAAATGGCTAAGGAATGAGTTTCTTTTTATAGAAAAAGTGGTCCAACGGCTCCTTGTCGGTCGACCCACAGGTTGGTGTCCGGTCAGATTCCAACGGTCAAAAAATTTTTCGTTGTGCAAGTGTGGGTCAGCCGACAGGAACCGACAAGCTGACCGACAGTACAAATTTGTTCAGAAAATAGCTCTCTGGAATTCTAACCGAGAGGCTTTCGGTCAGCTTCTGAACCATGGTCGGTTAGCCGACACCTGACCGACATGCTAACCGATAGTGTGGCTAAAATCCCAACTTTTGCACATTTCAAAGTATTTTCATGTAGGGATTTTTGGGCCACTAAACCAAGCTTGGAAACATGATTTTAAATCATCTAAGTGCTTTTAAAATCATGAAACATAAAAAGCCAAATATAGTTTGAAACTTTAAAACATAGGCTAGCTTGATTTGTAAAAATTCTTTTCAAAAACAAATGCATCCAAGATTTAAATCCAAAACATGCACAAACTATAAGATTTACAGTATTTAAAAATAATACATGTAGAAAATCAGATTTCAAGATATTTAACTCAATGCTTGTGTGAAAAATCATGAGATGCTAAAATGATAATGCATCCATCAAATTGCAATGCACAAAATTCCTAACAATCTCCCCCTTTGGAAATTGATGGCAAACCTTTTATATGTTGGCAAACTTTGCTCAACACTAAATTTTCACACAGTCTTCAGCTCCTCCTTGGCTGGACAATCCTTGAAATCTTCTTGGATGCTTCTTCACTTTAGCTTAGGCTCTAGCTCTTTTTCTTCATTCTCCTTGATGCTTGGAGCTTGATCAATCTTTCTCCCCCTTTGCCATTAAACTTGAGAACTTTCTCCCCCTTAATATTATTCTCCCCCTTTGCCATTAAATTGCAAAGGTATCAATTGAGGAGAGGTACCTACACACATGAAATAAGGAAAATACCTTTAGTAGCACCTATTAACAAAAGAAATCGAAAATGAAATATATAACAGGGCATCATGCATGGGTAGATAGGCTATAAGGGTACAGAGCCAATATAAGGGTGAATTTGATCAACTATAATGCTTCCTTAGAAGGTTTACTCCCCCTCAATCCATACTCTTCTTTTGTTAAACTTTTGACAAGGATTTAACTAATAGGTGCAAGAAGAAGATGGTTTAACCAATTGAGGGTTAACTTCAAGAGAAGAATTAGATACCAATTGATAATGATAATTGACTATTAAAGTACAAATTGATCAAATTACCAATATAAAGATGCCAATTGACGGATAAGCTATAGGATAATTAAAGAGCAAGGTCAAAAGGAGATAAACTATCATGGATATCAATTGAAATAAATAAAAATATCAATTGAGATTCAGGGATAAAACTATTAACTCAATCACTTTAAATTGGAGTTAAGGAATACACCTATTAGGGTTCATCCAAATTAGAGCTATCCATGATGAGATGGGGTTTACTCAAACATAGCACCAAACAATTTAACTATGAAAATCATAAGCTATGTAAAGTTCTGAGTTCATTTCATACAATCATTATATATAACTATCATGCATAAGATGAATGAAATGAAGTTCAATCATGAAGCCAAACCTCACCATTAACCAACCAAAATTATGAAAACATAAACATGGTGGTCAAGAGATTTACTTATATGAGCATGAGAGGTGGCAATCATGAAGATTATGATGCTCATGGAATGTGACATAGAGCAAAAGACATATAACTATCAAGTTCAATCCAATGTACACAAGGTCTATCACAAACTCAAGATATGATACCAATTGGATATAGATACTAATTGAAAATGATACCAATTGATTACCAATTGAATATGAAACGTGATTAAGAGCAAGCATGTGACAAACACAAAATTCCAACAAGCATCATAAATGAATATTCATCACTAGTAATAATATAACTAAAGAGCATAGTGATGAACATCATGAATTGCAATGAAATAATATAACTTTGTAAAGCATGCAATTTTCAAAGTGTCAAAATCATATGAATTCAACATCTAAGAAATCCAACAAACGATAGATAAAATTATGAAATACAAGGAATGAATTTCAAAGAGATTCATATGATCAAGCACACTGCTATGAAGTTGAAACATGTATAAAGAAATGATACCAATAAGAAAAATACACATGAATCAACAACATAACCATCCATTTCAAAAGAAATAACTAGAAAACACAAAGGATGGATTTTGGGTTCTAGTATGGTAACTACAAAAATAATTAAAGAGCACAACCATACATGGAACAAATAAACATTTGCATAAAGAATGTAACTAAATGAGCAAAGATGCAAATAGCTTAAAACAACATTCATTTCCATTTGAAATGGCATAATCAAATACAAAAGGAAATGACAACATGGAACATGCTTTGAAGAATATAACTAATGATGTTTTAAAGCAATTCCATTCAAACAATCTTCAAATCATAAACAAAATCCAACAATGGACAAAATGAGTATGAAAATGAAGATAAAACATTTTTCAATTTGTATTCCAAAGAATATAACTACAAGGGCTCATACAAATTGAACACATATTTTCCATACCATAGGATATAATTAGTAAGATCATGGAAAATTTAAATTGATTCAAATCATTTGTTTTTAAAGATAAAATCTTACTATAACATTCAAACAAATGATTTTGCAAAATCAATTGATTATGTAGGATCTAGCTATGAAAGCTTTTGAAACCATAATCAATTGAACATGTAGAAATGCATGCAAGATATATAACTAAATGAAAGCAATACGCAAATCTATCAAGATGAAATTATAATCAAAAGATTTTGAAAACCATGATATGTAAATAGTATGGTGCATGAAAACAAAATCAATTGACCATAAACAAGCATTGCATTTTTATGAAATGTAACTATGAAATAACAAAATGCAAATGCAACATGACCAACAAAAGGATTTACCTATAAAGGATAGGTTGGTCAAAGAGGTCCAAGGCCTTAAGGTTTGTCTAAGTTTATAACTTTGGGAATCCACCTAAGGTCTTGAGAGGTTTGGTCTTTGAGGTCTAGGTTTGAAGTCCCACCAACTTTAGGAGATTTGACTTGATAAATCTTAGATTTGGACCTATCACCATGAGATTTGAATAATTTAAACTTAGGTTGGTGATTAGTCTCTTGGGGTTGGTGAGATTGTTTCTTAGGGTTTTGGTTCACTTTTCTTTTCTTCTTATTTCCTCCCTTTATTTGACTTTTGAATTTTAAATTTAACTTAGCAACTTCATTCAAAAGTTCTTTCATTTGTTGAGTTATGGGAGGAAGATTGAGAAGCTTTTTGTTAATAGATTCTTTTAGAGTTGGTTTAACTTGTTTAACCTTTTTAGAATCTATTTTAGGAGACTCCTTTTTAATAGGTTTTACTTGTTTATTCTTCTTGGAGTCTTCCTTGGTTTTTAGTGTCTTAACCATCATAGAATTTGATTTTACTTTCTTTGGTTCAAAAATGATTTTAGACACATGGCTTCTTCTTGATATGCACTCAAACCTAAAATGTCCTTCAATGCCACAATAATTACATTTAGACATGGGCAAGGAAGTGTGAGTGCTAGAGAATGAGGACTCACCTTTCACAAATGTGTTGGTGAATTTAGGGTCATGTGAAATATTCCTATCAAAACCAAGACCCGTCCTATCTATTTTAGATTTACCCAATTTCAATAATTTTTCAAATCTTTCTTCACTTTGGGTAAATTTGCACTCATACTTTTGTTTGTAGGTTTCAAGTTGAGTGACTTGGTTTTTAAGGGTTGAATTTTTATTTTTAACTTTTGTTAGTTCATGTTCAATTCCCTTAAATTTGTTTAGCTCTTCATGGGCAAGTTTTAATTCAAATTTAACTTCATTAAACACATTGGATCCAAGTTCTAGAGTATTTATCTTATTTTGAGCATTAGATAAATTTTCTTTAGTGATAGTCAACTTAGATTCAAGATTGTTAATGTTTTCATCTTGCCTTTGTAATTGATCTCTTAGATTCAAATTTTCCTTTGTAAGATTATCACAACCTAACATTAATTCAATTAATTCATCTTGAGCATTTTGTAGGTTATGCAAAGAAATCATAAACTTAGAGTCTACACAATTTATTAATTCTTCTTTCTCTCTAAGTTCATCTTTAGAAGAGACTAATTCTTTGTTTAGTCTTTTAGATTCTTGTTGTAGTCTTTTATTCTTTTTAACAAGCTCTAAGGAAAATGTACATAATTCATCATAGGCTTGTTGAATGTCATCTTCATTTTCATTAATTTCTTCTTCTTTTAATTTAAGTTTGGATTCAAGTTGAGATACTTTAAATTCAATGTTTGAATCTCCAATAGATGGAAGAAGAAGGGATTTAGAAGAATTTACAAAGTCTAGCATAGTGGAATCCATTTTTACGATTTTCATAGGAATGCACAACTAGGGTTTTGACTCTAGGTTTTTACACCCAATCAAGAGTTCCAAACACTTGATCCTAAATATAGAGCAACCTTGCTCTGATACCAATTGAAAGTCCAAGGGATCCTAACCCTAGAGGGGGGGTGAATAGGGTGATCTACACTTAATGACCAATTTTAATTTCTTTAAAATAAACTAGTCACATGTGATGATTAACATACAATATGCGGAAGCTTAAACAAAACAATCACCACAAAACAATCACCACTACACAAAGATTTATAGTGGTTCGGCCTCAATGCCTACATCCACTACCGGCTTGTGTATCCAACACCCACCGGATTTCCACTATTATGCTTTTCAAAAGGCTAAGCAATAACTTCTACAATATGCTTTCTAAGGATAAGCAATAACCTTACAATGTTGTTTTTCTAGGCTAAACAACAACCTATACACAATGCTTTTATATGGCTAAGCAATAACCTTACAATCAAATTATTTCTCTAAAGAAAGTGTTTTCACAAAACACTCTAAGAGATTACAATTAAGCTCAAATAAAATTGCCTCTAAATAGGCGAATATGAAAATGAAAAGCTAACTCACACAACACTCTAAGTAATGCAAAGATGAATGCTCATGAAGTGTGTGTGTGAATACTTCAATCAAGTTGAAAATAAAAGCTCAATCAATTTATGCTAAAAGCATTTAAAAGTTTAATGCACATAAAAAGATGTGATTGAAGTAATATGCAAATCACATGTACCAAATACAAACTTGTAGAAGATATGAAAAACAAGGGTTCACAAGTTGTATGAAATTAAATTTAGTCTAAACATGTGATGCATGTGCAATGTTGTTTTCAAAACCAAACTAATTCAACAAAGGTTTAAATGAATGAAAACAACAAGGAAAGATTCAAAACAAGTTAATGAATCATGACATAAAAGAAATCAAAGATTTTGGCAATGCATGATTAACAAAGTTTATAAAACAAACTTGTTTTGAAATCAAGGTGAAGAATCCTATTACTTAAATCAAAGATTAAGGAAGTAGAGGACTCAACACATTATAGTTTATATGCTAAAATCATTTACCAATAGTTTAACAAAGCATAAAATAATGATTAATAAAAGGCAAAGCTTACTTGGTGGTTTAACTTCATTAATCCAAGCTTTAGCTTTCCTTAATGACCGTTAGCCTTCCTTAGCTTGATCCCCTTTCTATTGCTTCAAAATGCCTCAAGAAGGGCTTCAAAAATCATCACAAATGGCTAAGGAATGAGTTTCTTTTTATAGAAAAAGTGGTCCAACGGCTCCTTGTCGGTCGACCCACAGGTTGGTGTCGGTCAACCGACACCTCAACGGTCAGATTCCAACGGTCAAAAATTTTTTCGTTGTGCAAGTGTGGGTCAGCCGACAGGAACCGACAAGCTGACCGACAGTACAAATTTGTTCAGAAAATAGCTCTCTGGAATTCTAACCGAGAGGCTTTCGGTCAGCTTCTGAACCATGGTCGGTTAGCCGACACCTGACCGACATGCTAACCGACAGTGTGGCTAAAATCCCAACTTTTGCACATTTCAAAGTATTTTCATGTAGGGATTTTTGGGCCACTAAACCAAGCTTGGAAACATGATTTTAAATCATCTAAGTGCTTTTAAAATCATGAAACATAAAAAGCCAAATATAGTTTGAAACTTTGAAACATAGGCTAGCTTGATTTGTAAAAATTCTTTTCAAAAACAAATGCATCCAAGATTTAAATCCAAAACATGCACAAACTATAAGATTTACAGTATTTAAAAATAATACATGTAGAAAATCAGATTTCAAGATATTTAACTTAATGCTTGTGTGAAAAATCATGAGATGCTAAAATGATAATGCATCCATCAAATTGCAATACACAAAATCCCTAAAAATATGGACTATCTGTAGATTAGTCGTATATTTATATATACATTTATGTTCTGTTCCGGTTCTGCTGCAGGTTCCCGTCTACCTAGTGTGGCATGGGATTTTTGTTCTGCTTACTATTGTCATCATGTATGATAGAGAAAGGATATGATCAATGTGGATTTACCAAATCATGATATTATTATGTACTAATGCTAGTTTCTGTTTCGTATATCGTTCATGGACTTTTGTCTTCTCGATAAGTATATTGTTCCTACTTTGTTTTAAACTCTGTAAATCTGTTTCAAGTTCAGTAAATTATTTTAAATATTGTTTCTTTTAAGCTTTAATTATGTATATGTTCATATCTAAATTGATCACCTGCCAGACCGTCGTGTTTGTTATACTATACTTTGGTGCTCTAGGTAGCAGGTTCTCATCTTGAGCTAGCTCGTGTGCAGTGGCTGTAGAGCCATGAGTTTTGCAGGTTTGTTTGTCATTGATGTCATGTAGATGTAGTGTTTGACTCCAGAGTTACGTTACACACCTAGGTAGTAATTGTTCTTAATTTGTTATTTTGTACGGCTTTTGTTAGCCTTTTTCCTTGGGATATTAATTAATGCACTTGTTAATTATAACTTGAATATGCTTGGGTAATGAGCAGCATGTTACTGTCAGCTCCGTTTATTTTGATATCATGATTTGTTCTAGTCTGAGTATAAGCATTGTTATGATAGCTTTACGGTGACGGGTTGAGTGCGACACGGAATCCAATGGTTACGGGCTCCGGGTCGCAACTCCACGTAAGCTTCCACGAAATGTTTTGATGTGTTTGGAAATTGTCTTCCTCACACAAGCAGATCCTAGGAAAGCAAAAATCTTAATTATTCCCAAAATTCACGTCCCCGAGGTCGAACCGCTGCGGGGATCCGGGTTCGGGGGAGTGACAGACTTGTATCAGAGCCGGCAGGTTTTTAGGAAATAAAACACTCTAAAAACCTTAAGACATGTGTGAGGACTCCTTAGACCGTGTGGATTTTGTTTTGGGTAGCCATCATTTTTGTTAGTTTGGGTTTGTTTTTCTTCTAGTGGGAGAGACTCTCTTTGTCTCTTCTTCTTATCCTTGTTGTCAGGGAATTTGGAGGACAAAATTCTTTTCTAGTGGGGGGGGGGGGGGG
The DNA here is from genome assembly GCA_012931725.1 of Litsea cubeba. NCBI lineage: Eukaryota > Viridiplantae > Streptophyta > Magnoliopsida > Laurales > Lauraceae > Litsea > Litsea cubeba. The sequence continues at coordinate 25,986,225 of CM022955.1, read as the reverse complement.
GGGGGGGGGGGGGGGTGGGGGGAATCTAATGTCTCCATACCCACATTTAGTATCTTTCTTGTTTTTGCGCCAGAGAGTCAGAGTTTTGTGGACTTAGAATGTGTTTCTCGAAGGACTTTGGTAGAACTTTTAGCTTTTCGATGTCGCAGATGGAGTTAGTGAGGGAATATCCGAGCAGTTGTTAGTCAGCAAAGAATGTGAATAGCACATTAAGACCCAATTACAGTTGATCGTGTACCATCGGATGGTGTGTTAGGAAAGTGAGTGTAGATTTTTTGATAAACTTGGATTATTTTCCTAAGTCAGAAAACTCCAGAAGCCGAATAAGTGTTGGACTTTATGAGGTTTGAGGTGATTTTCAGTTGGCACAGCTCAAAAAAGATGTGAGAAGTTAGAAATTTCTCGAGTTTGATGAACTGGTGATGGAGAATTGTTTGAGGAGGTTCAACAATTGCAGATATGATGGTGAAGTCGACTCAGCAGGATGCGTCGGTGTGTGGTTAAAAGCATAGGAAGTCAGCTTTCGGCAGTGGTGTAGAGAGTTGTATGTGGGATTGATTGTTACCTGGTCACATGATAGAGAAGATTCTGTGGATTTTACCGAATTATAGAACATCAGTTTGGACATGTGGAGTAGCATGACAGTTAGAGTGTTAGCGGGTCTAGTCAGAGCTGGAAACCTAAAGAGTTGTGAACCTTGTGATTTCAACGAGCAGAAAGAGATGGTAGAAGTGTACCGAGGACTGGACGACAGTGCCTGAAGTAAGACACATCTAGTAGAACTCAGCGTCACCAACTTTCCGAAGCCAAGGGTGGGCAGAAGGACAAGACAATATTTCGAAGAATTGGAAAAAACATGTGGTGGAATTCCAACACCAACAGAGACAAAGTGGCAGTACATCAAAATGAGTCAGAATTTTAATTTTCTTGGACCGACATTGATGGACAAGACAAGTAGCAGATTCGAGACAATACAGGGACAGTTGATGATCATCAGGGATTGACGGAAGGTTTCTTCGAACATTGATTGAGTCAGAGGAACAAGTTGCCGAGTAAACGTTTGGACCATTTGAGATCTTCAACAGAATCAGAGACCTCGACCATAGACTCATTTCACCGCCACGTTGACCGGGGATATTGCAGTTGTGCAGGAGCAGAGTGAATCATCAATGTTTACAGATAATGCCACAGAAGGATGACCAAGCAAGTTCAGTGTTTCAGGGAGAACCGTGAGTTTCAGCAGACCTTTTGAGATTTTCTACGACCTTGTGTGGTAGTAATATCCTCGTTTTCTTCTGAGTTGGTTTAGATCATTTGGAGGACCAAATATTCTAAGGGGGGGAGGATGTTAGACTCTGACCCCTAATTTTCGAGATTAGTGAGTTTTTAGCTGTGGGTTAGTTCTCTAAGTGAGTTTTTAGCCTATTTGAGTTGGTTTGTGGTTTAGAATAATTTTCTATGACTTTGGGGAATTTTGAGATTCATTGGACCCAGTCTGGTCTGGCAGCCCAGGGACGCCTTGGGGTGCACGTGTCAGCGTGGGGGATTGTTCTTGATTTTGAAAAATTACGATTTTGATTTCTTTTGATAGGTCAAATTGTTGGAAGTAGGTGGGCCTCGCGGATAGGTTTCAAATACTTTTGACCCACTTGATGCAGGGTTCAACTATCCAGAAGGCTATAAACCCAATCCAGGATCCAAGTCCTCAATCTCATCAACCAAGATCAGTGAATAACTCTATCTAAAAGATGGAAACAACATCATACAAGCAACCACAAAGTCTACAACATGCAAGGAAGTAGATTATACCTTTAGAGCTCGTTGTGCTCTAATGGAGAATTTGTTCTCTTTCTTTGATGTTGAACTCTTTTACAAATCAAAATAGGATCTCCAAGACCTAGCTATTAGCCTTTCACGCTATGTCCCGTATTAAATCTCTTTTCTCAAGAAGAATGATGGAATCTTTAAGAGAAAGCAACTAGAAGCTCTAATGGAAACTAGAAGAGAACTATAAGAGAGAGGAGAAGAGGAGCCGTGCAATAGTTGCACAAAAGAGGGTTGGACGTGAATCCCAAGGGGAATGATGGCATGGGGCGTCCACCTCTTGGTTCTCCTCTATTTATAGAACTTTAAGAAACCTCTTCTTTACTAATTAAAATAGAAGTCTCACTTCCATAATAATTGGTAACTTACTATATCACAATTAGAAGTCTCGCTTAAAATAGGATTAGTAACTTTTTATTTCCTTTAGAGCTCGAAGAGAATTAGTAACTTGGGCTAGCGTGGGGACCACTAGGGATTCTTATAGAAAGCTGGCTCCAATTAGGACACGCGACCCCACATCTCATGTGCAATCCGGGCCCACAGTTAATTACAAATAACTCTACCATATAAATGCAATTGAACTTCAGTCTTATGAATAAATTACAAAGAAGACCCTAAACTTCCCTATGACTACAAGTAGGACCCTCCATCTATATCCAAGGATCGATTGGACCTGTCCTCCAAATTAAATCCATATATTATTATCCTTGAGCCGCAGTTAATTATGGTGATCATCAGTACCTATCCAATTAACTCTTAACTTGAATGGGCACGCACTTACGAATGATAAATCCATTAATTGGCACAAGGGGATAATGAGGATAGATTCCATCTTGACCATTGAATGTTCTCACAGCTCTACTACCACGTACCCAAACCACTGATGTGTTGACCTACAATTGGCCTCACTCATTGGTGACTCAAAGCAAATGAAATAGGTAGAAAATTGAGTTCATTAATGTCTCAGGATTATGAGCCTATTGCTAGGGAATTATGAGAGCAGACCTTAAAGTAAAGAAAGTATTCATAAGGTGCTTCTCATGGTCCTTCAATACATCCAATGCACCAGCACCATGATCTAGAATCTTACATTCTGATGATCAAGACAAATCACACTATCTCATAGTGATCAAAGTGCTGCAACCTTGTCAGATGAGATGCCCAATCTTATCACTGGTTGTGAAGATATTTAAGTATAAGATTTGCGACACATGTCTCCTGTATGTGGATCTCATTCATACACATGTATTACATCTAGTATACTTGTGGACTCCTGTTCATCTCATGAACTATTATGCCATTCGTATTAGTTATGTACAAGTAAGTAATAAAACACCATTTATCTCATGAAAGGAAAGAATGATTATATTGATAAATAAAGAAATAAATCAATTTATTACATCATCTACTGGATTGAGACCATATAAACTAACACAAACTAGCCCCCAATAGCTTTTGTGTTCACACCGATCCCATTCGAAGCCCAAAAAATCAGTTTTTGAGCCCTAGGGGCAAAACAACCTTTTCACATTGAAATTTGAGCCCGGATTTCAAAATTTCAGAACCATGTCAAAAGTATACTTTTTGAAAACTGGATTTTATGAGGATCATTTTAGTCTTCTTCGTCGATCTCGTCTGGGGCCTGCAAGAACACGTTTTAGCTATTTGAAGTTTTTAGACCCAATGGGGCCCACTACCCACTCACTCAAATAACCCATCTCCCTCACCTTCATTCCATAACTTCTTTGCAACTTCTGAAACCCAGGAAAAACCAAGGAGAGACCATTTATTTTCTCCTTTAACCTTTCTCTCCTTACATGTCAGCCCTTTTGAGCTTGGATTGGAAATCTGATCTCACCTTCTTCTTCCTCTTCCTTCAAGCTTCAGCTAGGTACTTCTTGTACAAAAAATCCTGCAATTTTTCCACCTTCATCCAGTTTTTTCTTCCTTGTTTTGATAGCTTCAGGTGAGAGCTTCATTCCATCTCTTCAATGGAGCCTTTTGATCTCCTAAGGAGCCTGTTTTTCATACATGCAAACCCATTTCGAAAAGGGGTTTTGGTTTTCAAAATTTGGTTGGTTTTGAAGTGATTTTCTTGGGGTTTTTGTAGATCTTGGTTCACCTGTAGAGGGTGATCTTTGAGGAGGTCTTTAGATTGCATTTTGGACCAAGGCAAGTGATCTCATAAGTTTTTCCCTGTGCATGTTAAGTATGGAGACTATTTTGATTTCAATTATAAGATTTCATTTATTAATCTAGCAATGGTATTGGTATCAACAAGTTTTGTTTGTTTTGAAACCTACTTTTAAGCTAGCATGCATGTGTTCGTAGTATGGCTTGAAAATCCTTCTTTTGGTCAAGTTTGAATTCTATTTTTGCTTAATTTTTACTTGCTTTGAATGGCTTGGTTGATGGTTATTGATGATTTGGAGAATGGAGGTGTTTGGGGTGTGTGATTGATAAAGGAGTTGAGCCCTTGGAGAGCATGTACGCTCAAGTAAATTGCAAGGATAGGTACAGCAAAGAAAAGAAAGAAGAAGGGAAGAAAAATGGTGAAAATCTGACTTGAAATGCAACTGCCTGTACACGGTCGGTCAGCTGGCGTTCGACTATCGGTTAGCCGACAGGTGACCGACAGCCAATCGAACCATGTCAGTTTCAATTCCAGAAGCCTATTTTCCATCAGGAGGATCGGTGGTTAGTAGTCGGCTAACCAACAGCCAACCGAAGGGTGACCGACTTCAGTTCAGTTCCATTTCCAGAATGCTGCAATTTTTAGTTTGAAGTTAGGTGGTCAGCCATCGGTCAGCTGGCAGCTAGCCGACATACACCACCTCGGCTAGCCGACAGGTGACTAAGAGCTGAACGAATTTTCAAGTTGAACTATTTTAGAAGGATTTATGTAGGAACGAATACCAGGATATGATAAGGGGCTTTAGCTCGATATTGTGCACTTGAAAATCTGAAATGTTGTTTAGCTTCAGGGGCACCAATCCGCTTTTAATTCCAACATTTGGGTTTTAATTACACAAGGATCAAATGATGGGCCTTAGCATATGCTTGAGAAGTCTTTTTCGAAAACCTTAGGGTTGATGTTTCAGGCATCGGTTTACACTTGTTTTGACTTATAAGTATCAGTTTTGTTTCAAGCATCGGTTTGCACTTGTTTTGACTTACAAGCATCAGCTTTGTTTCGGATTATTTCAAGAACCAAATAGGAGATCACTTCTTATGTTTCGATATGTTCATAGCTTACACTATTTCTTTTCTGTTCTGCTTAGCTCTGTTTTGATAAGTGATTTTCCCCTATTTTTGATATGTCTTGTATATGCTTCGCCTTATTTAGTGCATTAATGAATTTAGGTGAATAGCACTGAGCTTGGACTACCCCTTCAATCTAATCTACTAGTCCAGGGGTCCTTAAACATATGAACTATCTACAGATTAGTCATATATTTATATATACATTTATGTTCTGTTCCGGTTCTGCGGCTGGCTCCAATCTACCTCATGTGACATGGGATTTGTGTTATGTTCTATTTTGTTCTGTTATGTTCTGCTTACTCTTGTCAACATGTATGATAGAGAAAGGATGTGCTCAATGTAGATTTACCAATCATGATATTATTATGTAATAATGCTAGTTTCTGTTTCGTATATCGTTCATGGACTTTTGCCTTCTTGATAAGTATATTGTTCCTGCTTTGTTTTAAACTCTGTAAATCTATTTCAAGTTCAGTAAATTGTTTTAAATATTGTATCTTTTAAAATTTAATTATGTTTATGTTCATGCCTAAATCGATCACCTGCTAGACTGTCGTGTCTGATATACTATACTTTGATGCTCTAGGTAGTAGATTCTCGTCTTGAGCTAGCTCGTGTGCAGTGGCTGTAAAGCCACAAGTTCTATAGGTTCGTTTGTCATTGATGTCATGTAGACGTCGTGTTTGACTTCGGAGTTACATTACACACCTGGATAGTAATTGTTCATAGTTTGTTATTTTGTACGGCTTTTGTTAGCCTTTTTCCTTGGGATTGTAATTAATGTACTTATTCATTATAAGTTGAATATGCTTGGGTAATGAGTAGCCTGTTACTGTCAACTCTATATATTTTGATATCATGATTTGTTCTGGTCTGAGTATAAGCATTATTATGATAGCTTTATGCTGACGAGTTGAGTGGGACACGGAATCCGATGGTTACGGGCTCCGGGTCGCAACGCCATGTAAGCTTCCGGAAATGTTTAGATGTGTTTGGAAATTGTCTTCCTCACACACGTGGATCCTGGGGAAAGCAAAAAATTTTAATTATTCCTAAAATTCGCGTCCCCGAGGTCGGACCGCTGCGGGGATCTGGGTTTGGGGGCGTGACACATTGATCAAATTGTTGTAAACCCCATGGGATCTGTTACATATTGGGGTTTTGTAAGGACCATTAAGATTGGCCATAACGTGGGCCCCGCTTGTTTTCTCACACCCATTATGATAAAAAAGAATTTACCGTTGGATTACACTGATAAAAAATTGGTGCCTTATAAGTTTTCACCTAGCTTTGAGTCCTAGATACGCCTGTTAGATTGTATAGTCTCAATCCAGTGGATGATGTAATAAATTGATTTGTTTCTTTATTTATCAATATAATCATGCTTTCATTTCATGGGATGAATGGTGTTTTATTACTTACTTGCACATAACCAATGTGAATGACATGATGGTTCATGAGATGAACCGGATTCCATAAGTATATTAGATGTAATACATATGTGTGGATGAGATCCACATACGGGAGACATGTATCACAAATCTTATACTTAAATTCATTCACAACCAGTGATGAGATTGGGCATCTCATCTGACAAGGTTGCAATATTATGATCACTATGGATTGTATGATTTGTCTCAATCATTGGAGTCTCTGGATCATTGTACTGGTACATTGGATGTATTGAAGGACCATGAGATGCACCTTATGCTACACTGTCTTCCATTTAAGGTCCGCTCTCATAATTCTCTAGCAATAGGCTCTTAATCTTAAGAGATTAATGAACTCAAGTTTCTATCTATTCATTTGCTTTGAGTCACAAATGAGTGAGGCCAATTATAGGTCAACACCTTTGTCTTGGGTACGTGGTAATTGGACTGTGGGAACATATAATTGTCAAGATGGAATCTATCCTCATAATCTCCTTGTGCCAATTAATGGATTTATCATTGGTAAGTGCACACCCATCTCAATTAAGAGTTAATTGGATGGTACTGATGATCACTGTCATTGATTGGGTCTCAAGGATAATAAGATATGGATCTAAATTGGTTAGATGGGTCTTATTGATCCATTGATATAGATGGAGGGGCCTACTTGGGGTCATAGGGAAGTTTAGGGTCTTATTGTAATATATTCCTAAGACTGGAGTATAGTTGCATTTATATAGTGGGTTTAATTTACAATTAACTGTGGGCTTGGATTGCACATGAGATGTGGGATCAAGGTGTCCCAGTTGGAGCCAGCTTTCTATGGAATCTCTAGTGGCCCCCACGCTAGAACAATTATTAGATTGTTACTAATTCTACTTGAACTCAAAAGGGAGATGAATAGAAAGTTACTAATTATATTGGAAGTGGGACTTCTAATAATTGGTAAGAGGAGGAGGTTGCTTTAGCTATAAATAGGGGAGAACCCTTGGACGTCCAACATAATAATGCCCCCTTGGAATTCATGCCCAAGAGCAAGTGTTGCTCCTCCCTCTCCTCTCTCTTCTAGTTTCTCTTACGGCTTGTCTTTGAGGTTCTAGTTGGTTTCTTTTGGAGATCCCACAATTCTCCTTGAGAAAGGAATCTGTAGAAGGGTCATAGCGTGGAAGACTACAAGGTCTTGGAGATTCAAATTTACTAAAAAGAAAGATTTCTTCATCAAGCAAGTTGTCAACTTCTCCATTAGAGCACAACCACGCTCCTAAGGTAATATCTACTTCCTTATATGTTGTAGAATTTTATAGTTGTTTGTTAGGTGTTGTTTCTATCTTGTAGATAGAGTTTACTAAGGATGATGGTTGATGAGTTTGATGTATTGGATCCTGGATTGGGTTTGTAACCTTATGGATACTTGATACCTACATCAAGTGGGTCAAAAGTTTTGAAAACCTATCCACGAGGCCCACCTACTTCCAACAATGCAACCTCTTCCCACTTGTGTGGGCTTTCTTCCTGCTTGTGCAGGCTCCTTTTCCACTTGTGTGGGCTTTCTTCCCATGTGTGTGTCGGCTCTCTCTTGGGTCCAAGGCCCCCTGGCTGGGTTACAAAAAAAAATCTGAGGGTCATGAAACAAGGGGTTATGATGAATAGATAATGCATTGAGAACTTTCATTGTCCCCACCATTCTCATTGATTAGTGGGGGCCCACCTGCTCCCAAGTGCTCACAAGAAAGGTGCTCTGGTGAAGGCCATAGATTAAAATATTGGCCAATACTAGTACGTATCGGTGCGTACTGGTATCAACCCACACCGTTTTGATTATTTAATGCTAATCAGTATTGGTAACGGTCATTTTAAGAATTACTAAAATATGGGGAAATACCTTAAAAGTATCGGTCAAATCCAATATATTGGTTGATACCGATGAAGAGAGCCTTTTCCTCAGATCATTTTCCCCATTTTAGCAAATTAGAAATAAAAAGGAAAAATAAATAGAGAGAACATGGAGGTTGCAAGGGAAAAAAAAAGGTAATTAAAAGAGAGAAAATAGAGAGCCAGGAGGAGAGAGAAAACAGAGGCGTACTTGGACTGGGAATCGCCGCATGTTGCCCTTTTCCTCCTCAATAGACGCCGGACACTCGTTAAGGCCATGACCATCTTCCTCTTTCTCCTTCTTCCTCGTCCTTTCCTTTTCCCTCTCATTTTTCTTTCTTTCTTTTCCCCCTCTGCTGCCTTTTGTTTACGTTTTGGAAGTCGAAAGGGCAAATGAGCACTTGTAAGTGTTCTTTTTTTCTTTTTATGAGATTCTCAAAATAGTATAAAACTTTTATCTTATTTTTGAAAAAGTATATGAAAAATTGAATATTTCAAAAGAGTATAAAGGCTTTCCATATTTCTTTCAATCAAAGTCTTACTATAAAAAAATCTTAGAAAATTGACAAAAATACCCTTATATCAATTTTCAAATTCTCTCTTTAATAAATCATTTAAGAAAAACAACCTAGTGGGTTAGATGGATAAAAAGGAAGAGTTTATATGGATTTCTAATGGCTAAAAAAACTATCTTAATTAAATAGGTATAATCATCAAAATTAAGTTGCAATAGGGGTCACATATGTGAACCTAAAGAAAAGAAAATCCTAAGATCAATTCTGGCATTCTCCTAGGCGACTGAACCATCAAAAGAAAGTACATCACCATCAACAGTGGATCAGTGTGGCCCATTAAGTGAATTTTGGTTGGTTTTCCTGACAAAGAAGGTTTAAAAAGACAAAACCTTATCATAAGGTTTTTCATGTCATTTTTCAAACTTTTTTATGCATAGGACTTTATTGAAAGAAATACGAAAAACTTTTATACTTTTTTGAAATATTTAAATCCTATTGTACTTTTTTAAATAAGGATACTATTTTTTTTTAATTTCCCGTTTCTTTTTTCAGTTACATACATGTTTGTAACTTATGATATTGGTGATTATTGGGCTCCGCAGCGGGGGCCATCTATAGAAGTTCTAACCCGGTCAAAATAGTTGGCACTCTGGGAATCACAAGGTGTGATTGTGGATAGCACACCCGCCTCCCACAGCTCCCTCCAAGGCCTCCAGGGTTCAAACCTCGGAGTGGTAGCTTTTCCTTACATCTCATGGCCACTAGCCCACCAAGTAGAAAATAGTTGGCTCCCTCTTATATTGGCACTGGGAAAGTTTCATTGTAATAGGATATTAAGTCATTGACGCACTGTCAGATTGATCAATTGATCAATTTTAGAAAAAATGTGCCAATAATCTCAATGGGCCCTAAAGAAATTTTACTCAAGAGTTAGGCCCACTTCCTTAATGATTACTTAGAAAAATGTTGGCAGAATATTAATAAAAGTCAAGTGCGATCAATCCAACAATGGCTTGAAATGATTGCAATCATTTAAACATGACCAATTCAATTGTGGGCCAGGTTCTTATTGGAGTGAAAAATTCTTTCAAAGCTAACACAAGTGGTCATAGTTATTGTTAATAGTTTGGATTTTAGATATGAGTTAATTTAATGAATTTTATAAGGATATACATAAAGATTAAGATTAAGATTTGATAAATTTAACATTTTTAGATAAGACAACAATACTGGAGGTTATGACTTAGGAGACCGATATTTTTCTCTATAGTTGTTATTAATGGATAAAAATACTGTTTTCCATCATTTTACAATATTGTGAGTTTTTTGAATTCTTTTTTAAAATTTTTTATAATAAAAAAAAATCATAACATTATAACCGCAACGTTACCATGAATCACAACCGAACCGATACCATATAGATTTTTGGAGAGGTCAATACCACAATCGATAGTGCAATTTTAAAACATGATGAGTCACCAAATACTTTGCCGATGACTAGCTGAGCGAAAAGTGCGACCCGGATTGTAGCTTCTTGCGTAAGACTTGTAACCTCTCCAATTAGTGCGAACGTGAGTTGGCTCTTGGCTGGGTAGAGTCGGCTTACAGTGGTAAATGGGTCGGGAATTAAGCCTCAACCCACAATCCCTTTAGAGGTCAGCCAAAAATTAGGCCAGTGCACATGATAAACAGCCATCTGGGGAAGGCCATGATTGAAAGAAAAGGAAAGCACATTATATAGGCCCTGGTCCAAAACATATATAATTTCTTTTTTAACTGTAATTCACAGGTTTTACCTGGCCGTCTAGGGTTTGAACCCTGAGCACGCCACATCTTTCCGCTTGTGTGGGCTTTCTTCCTCCTACTTGTGTTGGCTTTTTTCCCACTTGTGCGGACTCATTTTGCACTTGTATAGGCCTTCTTCCTGTTTAAGTGGGTTGTCTTCCCGTGTGTGTTTCTTGGATCCCAGCACCCTTGGCTAGGTTACCAAAAAAAAAAAAATTTAACCCTTGGCTAACTAGAAACTGGACGTTTTTATTATATTATCCAATTACATATTGCTTTAGGTAATAATATTAATCTAGTATGTTATTAGTATACTACATATGGTATATAACAATATCATCATATTGTATTAAGATATATTGTCACGTGTCATACTATACACACCAGTATTTGGGCATGGACCTGATTGAACCCGAGATGTGACCCTATGAACCTAACTGTGGATCCACACCTCTGCCCTATCATCAATCAGTCCTAAAAATAGAGTCCGCAGCCAGATATTTTGGGTCGGTTCCCCAGGGACCGGGTAATCAGGGTCCATTAACATCCTTAAAAGTTGCTGATTCAAGTCCCATTTTCAACTGAATAAAATCCAAGAGAAGCGTCAGGAATTTATGTGTCCACTCATTATATGGGCCCTAAATGCATATCCCTTTTTTATCTCAGGCTAAATATTCTCCACCGTCCATTTTTATCAAACAGTATTGCCCACCTGATGAAACTGTAGCTTGTTTCTTGCAATAGGGCAGATGCATGATGATTCAAACATTCGGATGCGTTGAATATTCGATTTGTTTTCCCCTCGAGAAGGTATAGGTAGAAATGACTAACCTCGGTGATTGAAATTAACAAAACGCCTACCTATAGGAATGGGCCTATGCTCGGTTGGTCCCAGCATGAGCTGACCCAATTATAGCAGGCAGAGGAATGTATACGTGCATAATGACCTGCACTTCTAAACAAGGCCCATTCAATAATTTAGCCAGACCTACACACTAAGCCTGTCAGGCTCTGTAGTAGGCCCAAGTGGCTACTAATGGATTTTAATTGGGCTTCAAAGCGGCTGACGATCATCATATTGCTCAGACAATAGTAGACTAGGCAGGCCCAGATATCAATCGGGCTCAAGACCAATGTTTGCACGATTCTAGCTCTGTCCAGCTTAAAATATTTTTATTTATGTATAATGAGGTGACCAGAACCACTCTTTTCTAACTTCTGACCAAAAAAACTTGGCTCTCCATATTGTAAGGTCATGTTTGGTAATCAAGTCTACAAGGATTCCTCACCAGCTTTTGGATTTGGGCCAGCCAGGTCAAACCACCACCACCCTGAATTTGGAAATTGTGTGGGGATGTTTCCACTAAGCCGAGATCAGTGCTAGCCCCGGTCTTAAGGCAGCTTAATTATGCTCACCTCGACGAAGGCTGACCGCGGCTGAAGGATCGCGGGACTCGCCGAGGTGAGTGCCCCCAGAGCCAGGCGACACACATCGCCCTATCCAACCTCGGCACTGCAGATTTGACAGGCGCTGATGGGACTGATGGCAGGACGAAGGCGCATGCTGAGGCATGCCCTGCGATTCATCATTCCTGACAGAACGGCGTTATACGGTGCACGTGCGCCCCCAGAGCATGGCCCCAGGCCAGGCCCGATGGGACCTGGCCCAAAAGTCAGACCACTGCCTGGCCCGATAAGATTGGCATTTAATGAGGAATGGGTAGGTGAGGCTCGCATTTAATGAAGTGTGGGCTGAGTGAACAAGGCCACCCACGTGGCATGGCCCATCATGAGGCTCGCCCACGCAAGACACCATCCATCTCCTATAAATATTACCTCCATCTCCATTCTAAGGTACGCAACCCATAACGCACACTCTTACTCTGCAATTTTCTCTCTATCTCCCTTATTCAGTCCCTGAACTGACTTAAGCATCGGAGAGCCTTGCGCTGCCCACAGCCAGGGTCCTCTGACGTGTTTTCCTCTCTTCTTCTTCAGTGCGAGTCGGAGCCACGACAATCTTCACCCGAACCACTCAAAACAAGGATCCTAATCCCTGGTTCAAAGTCCTTAATTTTTAGGTACTTACAATTGGCGCCGTCTATGGGGAAGTACTAACCCATACCCGAAAACCTTTCCCAAAACCTTTCTCAAAACCTTTTCCAACCACCATGGCTCCGAGAAACAAAAGAGGCGGAGAACACCCGAAGTCTCTCCCTTCTGGGCCGCTGGTTCTCCCTGGACCATTACCCTACGTGTCCCATCCCGAAGAGCGCAACGCAAGAGGGGAGGTCGCAGAGGTGGACAGTTACCACACTGAATCTGCCTCGTCCCCGTTGGAGATGGGGAGTCCGCCGCGGCTGAGTGCTCCCCCGCAGGAGCGCTTCTCGAAGGGAAAGGTCCCGGCAGCGGCGGGGTCACACCGATCCGAGCGCCGCTCGGACCACGAAGGCAACAGAGCCGACCCCGCTCAAGCAGCAATCAGGGCTCAGAACCTTGCTCTCCAGGAGAAAGTCGATCTTATCCGACAGCTCAGGCAGCAGCTCCGGGAAAGAGAGACAGTCCTCGGGGGCGGTGATCCCGTAGGCAGAAAGGATCCCGTCACCGGCAAGGACTTAAGGGAGCATCTGAACGACAAGAGTCGCGAGCAGAGTCACGCTGGGAGTTCTTGCCATAACCACATTGACAGAGGGTCGATGCCGAGATCAGAGACGGGAGATCAGAAAGCTCTGATTGACCGCCTGGTCAAACAGGCCATCCAGAACACCTTGAAGGAGGCAGGGCTCGCTCAGAACCAGCCAGACATCCCCGACTTTGCTGGCCTTGACTCATCTCCCTTCTCCATAGAGATAATCGACTATCCCCTCCCCAAGAAGTTCAGCGTCCCAAGGTTCGTCCTCTATGACGGAACCTCGGACCCAGCAGCCCATCTCTGGCACTTTACCCAAAAACTATCCGTTTGGGGCGACGTCGGGCACCTCAATTGTAGAGTCTTCTCCTCCAGCCTGGGGGATCTACCCCTCAAATGGTTCTGTGCGCTCCCCGAAGGATCGATCACGAGCTGGTCTCAGTTGCGGGACTCCTTCCTTGGGAAATTCCAGGCGCACAGAGTCATCCCAAAGACCGACAGCGACATCATGGCCCTCAGAATGAGGTGGAGTGAAAGCGTCACTCAGTTCGCCAAGAGATTCTGGACGGTTTACAGTCAGATCGACAACTCCTCCGAAGATGTCGCGATCAGGTCCTTCCAGCACGCCCTCCTGCCAGGGTGCGAGCTTCGGAAGGAGCTCGTCCGAAACCCTGTTCTCTTTGTAACAGCCCTCATGGCGAGGGTAAACAAATACATCGAGCAAGAGGAGGACGAGGCGCGGGCCAATGAGAGCTTTGGCGTTTCCAAGAGCCGGTCTCGGAACGAGAACCGGTCTCGGCAGGAGGACCGACCGCGGCAGGAGGATCGATCTCGGCAGGAAGATCGAACCTCTGAGAGGGATAAGAGAACCTTCCGCAGAGAAGAGACGAGCCGAGACCACCACTCGGGTGGCCAGTCGTCGCCCCGACTTGCACTCCAAGAGAGGGCAAGAGACACAGATCGTCCTACTCTTCGCGCGAAAGGGTCAATACGGTCTTCAAATAGCCGATTCACCAGATACTGGACAAGATCCAGGGAAAACCGTACTTTAAATGGCCGCAACCCATGAAGAGCGACCCCTCCACGAGGGATCAGACAAAGTTCGGCGCTTACCACAAGCAGAACGGGCATAACACTGAGGATTGTTACTCCCTCAAGGACCATCTCGGGAGGCTTGTCAAGGACGGGCACCTGAAGGAGTACTGCAAGGGAGCAGATAGCAGAAGCAATGAGCGACCTCGACGCCGAACCGAGGAGGATCATGACAGCGACGGGTCGGAGAGGATCATAAGCGTCATCCACCTGGCCCCTACTAAGCAGAACAGCGGCCAGGCCCGTGCCGAGGCCAGGAGGGCCTCCCATGGAAAACAGGTCATGTCGGCCGAGCTTGGACCAGCCTCCAAAAAGGCTCGCAAAGAGAGGCCAAAGATCTGGTTCTTAGACGAGGACCTGAAAGGAGTCCAACTCCCTGACAATGACCCACTGATTATGACCCTGAAGCTGGGGAGTTGCAAGATGCAGAGGATCCTCGTCGACCCCGACAGTTCGTCCGAAATCCTCTACTTCGACTGCTTTACCAAGATGGGACTCACCGAAGAAGATCTCCAGGAGGCGCGGACCCCCCTGATAGGGTTCAGCGCGAAGCCCGTGTATCCAAAGGGAAGACTCTCCCTCAAAGTCCAAGTTGGAGGCACGTCAGTAGTGGCTGACTTCCTCGTCATAGACACGCCATCCCCCTACAATGCCATCGTAGGGAGGAGCTGGCTGCACCAGATAGAGGCTGTCCCCTCCTCCTACCACCAGAAGCTTAAGTTCCCTTTGGTAAGGGACGGCAGAATCGAGGTGGTCATTGTCGACGGAGACCAGCAAATGGCCAAGCGTTGTATGATGGTCGTCGTGTCCGGCGAGGAAGAGTCAAAGCAAGTGCATATGGCAGAGCTGGACAGGGTCGGCCGCGATCCCGGAGAAAAGAGTATCGAAGATCTCACCGAGGTCAGGATCGACCCCAGTGATCCCGAGAGGCACTTCCTGCTTGGGAGTCAGCTCGCCGAGCAGGAAAGATCCGAGCTGCTTAGTTTCCTGCTGCAAAACAGAGACGTCTTCGCCTGGACCCCACAGGAAATGCCAGGCGTGAGCCCCGAGGTCATGAGCCACAGGCTGAACGTAGACCCTCAACTCAAGCCTATGGTCCAGAAGGCAAGAAGGTCTGGAATCGACCAATCTGCAGTCGTGGTCGAAGAGGTGGAGAAACTGCTAGAGGCAAACACCATCAGAGAGGTCCAGTACCCGAAATGGCTGGCGAACACCGTGGTAGTGAAAAAGAAGACCGGAAAGTGGAGAGTTTGCGTCGACTTCACTGACCTCAACAAGGCATGTCCCAAGGACTGCTTTCCACTCCCGAAGATCGACCAGATGATTGATGCCACTGTCGGTCATGAAAGGATGAGTTTCCTCGACGCCTACCGCGGTTATCACCAGATACCCATGTACGGACCGGATGAAGAAAAAACGGCATTCATCACTCCTAGGGGGACCTACTGCTATAAAGTGATGCCGTTCGGACTCAAAAATGCAGGGGCGACCTACCAGAGGTTGGTCACCAAGATGTTCCGTGAACAGCTCGGCAAAACAGTCGAGGTGTACATTGACGACATGGTCGTCAAATCCAACCAATCTTACGACCATCTGACGGACCTCGGCCAGGTATTCGACGTTCTTCGGAAGTTCGGGCTAAAGCTGAACGCCTCCAAATGCGCCTTCGGAGTCGGCTCCGGCAAATTCTTAGGGAGCCTCGTCACGCGATGAGGTATTGAAGGAAACCCAGACCAGATCTCCGCGATCTTGGGAATTCAGAGCCCGGCAACAACGAAGCAGGTGCAGCGGCTCACCGGCATGGCCGCCGCCCTCAACCGCTTCATCAGCAGGTCTTCTGACAAGTGCCGCCCTTTCTTTCAGCTGCTGAAGAAGAACCTAAGGTTCGAGTGGACCCCGGAATGTGACTCGGCCCTCCAAGAACTCAAGGCTTACCTGGCCTCGCCTCCGCTGCTGTCAACCCCGAAGAAAGGCGAAGCGTTGTATTTGTACTTGGCGGTCTCCGAACATGCTGTGAGCTCAGTGCTGGTCAGAGAAGATGAAGAGCAGCAGAAGCCCATTTATTACACGAGTAAGACCCTCCTAGACGCGGAAACCAGATACCTGCAGATGAAGAAGCTAGCGCTGGCCCTCGTCAGTGCCTCTCGGAACCTCTCACACTATTTCCAGGCCCACACGATAGTGGTGGTTACGGAACACCAACTCAAGTCTGTCTTCCGAAAGGCCGACTTCTCCGGACGCGTTTCAAGATGGGCCGTGGAGCTGGGACAGTACGACATCCAGTATCAACCCCGGACAGCGATCAAAGCGCAGGTCTTGGCAGATTTCATCGTCGAATTCACTTCACCCAGTTCGACGCCGAGCCCACTCGACCCCGAACTGGGGGGCAAGGGGCAGAACGACTTAGTCTCGGAGACTGATTACGAGAAATCTCGGGATACATTCCGAGATTCAGCTTGGAAGGTCTTCGTTGACGGGTCTTCCACCTCTAGAGGGCCGGCGTCGGCGTAGTCCTCCAGTCTCCAGAAGGGCTAGTCATTGAGCAAGCCCTAACCCTTGACTTCCGAGCGTCAAACAACGAGGCAGAATACGAGGCATTGCTGGCAGGGCTGAATAGTGCCAAGGTTCTCGGAGCTCAACAGTTGGTAATCTTCAGTGACTCGCAGTTGGTGACGAGCCAGCTTACTAGAGATTACCAGGCTCGCGACGACAGAATGGCGGCCTATCTGACCCTCGCCAAGAAGCTTCTATCCCAATTCCCGGAAGCAGAAGTTAGACAGATTGGCAGAGACTCTAACTCACACGCTGACGCGCTCGCCAACCTAGCTTCCGCCGTCGAAGCTGGAAAAAAGAGGATTGTGGAAGTAGGTTTGCTGACATCGCCAAGTATAGAGCTCCGCCCACCACGATAGATTTCGTGCATCGACCTCGGGCCCAGTTGGATGGATCCCATCATCGCGTACCTCAAAGACGACCAACTTCCCGAGGACAGGGCTCAAGCTCATAAAATCAGGCTCAGGGCAGCCCGGTTCTGGCTCTCTCTAGAAGGAAAACTGTACAGAAAATCCTTCACGGGCCCTTATCTCCAGTGCATCCACCCAAGCCGAGTTGAGGACTTCCTCTACGAGATACATGAAGGCATCTGCGGATGTCACATCGGAGGAAGGTCGCTAGCATACCGGGCTATAAGCCAAGGATACTGGTGGCCATACATCCAGAAGGACGCACAGATGTACGCTATGAAATGCGAGAAGTGCCAGAAATTCTCGCACAACCTCCACCAACCTGCACAGGATCTGAGCCTGCTCTCCAGCCGTGGCCCTTTGCTCAGTGGGGGCTGGACATCGTGGGACCCCTCCATCGAGCTCCGGGGAATAAAAGGTGGCTGATAGTGGCCACTGACTATTTCACCAAGTGGATAGAGGCGGAAGCATTATCTTCCATCACCGAACGGGACTCCAAGAACTTCGTATGGAAGAACATCGTCACGAGGTTCGGCATCCCTCGAGTCTTGGTCTCGGACAACGGGACCCAATTCGACTCTAACCTCTTCAAAAACTTTTGCAAGGAGCTCGGCATCAGGAACCGTTACTCGACTCCGGCCTATCCCCAGAGCAATGGCCAGGCCGAGGTATCCAACAAAGTGGTCCTTGATGGGCTCAAAAAGAGACTCGATGGGGCCAAAGGAAGATGGGTGGAAGAGCTACCCAGTGTGTTGTGGGCATACAGAACCACCCCGAGACGCTCCACTTCAGAAACTCCATTCTCCTTGGCATACGGAATGGAAGCCGTGATCCCACTTGAGATCGGCCTTCCAACGCTCAGATCTGAACTCTTTGACCAGAGCCGGAATGAAAAGAACCTAACCCTGGGTTTGGACCTGGCCGAAGAGCGCAGAGAAGCAGCTTCCATCCGTTTAGCGGCCTATCAGCAACGGCTCGCAAAAGATTACAATCAGAGAGTTCGGGAAGGGAAGTTCTCCATTGGAGAGCTGGTCCTGAGAAGGCACTGCCTACGGACAAGGATCCGAACCAAGGCAAACTGGCACTGAATTGGTGCGGCCCGTTCAAAGTAGTCTCGACTGCTGGCCGGTCCGCATACAGACTCGAGGATATGAGTGGAAAACAACTGCCGCGGCCATAGAATGCCTCGCACCTCAAAAAATATTACTTCTGAAATGTAACCAGCTTATGCAAATCAATGAAGGAAATCTCTTCTCTGAAGTATCTCTTACTTTTCTAAAGTCAAGGACCACGGCAAGTACCACAGTTCTCCAGCTCGGCAGTAGTGCGCGGAGTCATCCTAGCTTCGGAAAAGAAAATCGGCAAAGGAATGACTTCGCCCTCTCCAGCTCGGCAGAAAAATCTCCACTCGTGCGACGAGCGCATCTCGGCCCACGTGCCAGATAGCCTGCACGGCCCCTGGTGAAGAGCCAGAGGGAAATCTCCACTCGTGCAATGAGCGCATCTCGGCCCACGTGCCAGATAGCCTGCACGGCCCCTGGTGAAGAGCCAGAGGGTAATCTCCACTCGTGCGACAAGCGCATCTCGGTCCACGTGCCAGATAGCTTGCACGGTCCCTGGTGAAGAGCCAGGGGGATCGCCTTACATATCTAGCCGCTGGGCAACTATCCTATACTATATGATCCCAGGTTAGAGCAGCGCGGCACTTGCCGAGCTGACATACTTGTACAAAAAAATTTTCTTTCTATCCGGAAACCCCACTCACTCGCCATCGTGACACTCAATTCCCTGGGAACCCTACATCGCATTATGGAGGCTAGGGCTCATCGACCGCGGGCATTCAAGACGTGGAGATTCGATCATATATCCGAAATGAAACACTTTGACGCATTCAGATCAAACAAGAGACACGAAGACAATATAGCACAGAAATAGATTCCTATTCAAAGTAAAAGAATTCATTACACGAAAATTAGCAAATTTATACATGGAGGGCGCGACACTCCAGAAAAAAAAGAGGAGCGGCCAAAAAGAGCTTCAGGCAGCAGGCGCGCTGCCATCCGCAGCCAGATTCACGGCGGCAAGGGGAGCCTCGGAGGTGGAGGCCGAGGCCGGAGTCGCAGCCTCAGCAGGCGCCTCGGATGTGGGAGGAGGAGGTAGCAGTTCCGGCTCGACAGCGCGGCCCCCCTTTGCTTCATCCACGACATCCGAGCGCGGATACTCATCCGGGCTCGCGTATGCAGGATGATCATGGGGGACGCCCATCTTGTCCAGGGCCGCCTTCCACCCCATCTCCCAAGAGGAGAGGCGTATGTCGTTGACCTGCGCAGCGTACTCGTCGCCCGCCACGTCAACGCCGTGTTAAAAGGCAGCTTTAACTTCATTTTGGAGGTTGAACTCCAACTCAGCCTTCTGCCTCTCCAGCTCCGAGATCCTCCTTTCCAGCTCGGCCTCCCTCCTTTTGACGAAGTCGAAATTCGACTTCATCTTGTCGAGCTCGGTGAAGAGGGACTGGTGAGTCTCCTCGTACTCCCTCACCCTTGCCTGACCCTCCTCCAGGGTCTTCTCTGCTGCTCATAGTTGGCCTGGATCCGCTTGAGCTCACTGTGGCACTTCTGGACTCGCAAGACCGAGACCTGCACCATCTGTACAATCTGCAAAGAAAACCAAACTACTCGTAAGCAGAAGCTATAGTCAAAAGGAAAAAGCAAAGGATTAGAGGCTACCGTACTTACGCTCTAACTCGCCTTCATCTGCGAGGCCAGTAAGGAGATGTCGTCCATCTCGTCATACTTCTCCATGTCCCGCGGTAGAGCGCAGGCGCTGCCCAGGCAGGCGATCACCAGGGGCCCCCCGGAGAGACGGTCCTCTACCTTCATCGGTTTCCCGGGCTGGAGCATGAAGCTCGGCCTCCAGGGGGCAGGAGAAGCCCGCGTCGACATCCCGCCGCCCGAAGACTCCCCCGCGGAGCCTTCGACCCTGGCCATCTTTCTGGCCAGGTCGTCCCCCTGTGAGGCCGGAGGAGGGGCGACCGCGGATGTGCTGGGCCCGGCCGCAGAATGGGGCGTCGGCGTCCGCGCTGGAGGAGGCGCAGAGGAAGATGAAGGTACGCCCGCCGAAGGAGGCGCGCGAGAGGAGAACACGGCGCCCCGACCTCTGCCCCCAACGGGCAGGGCCTTGAGGTTTTTGAAGACCGGCTTCGGGCGGGTCCTGTCCATTACGTCCTCGGAGTCGCTCTCTGATGACAGAATGATCCTTCCGATCGTCTCGGCGTCGTCCTCTTCGTATCCCGAAGTAGATGCCTCGGAATTGGACGCAGTGCGGTCCTCAGAGTTGGCCGCGTTCCGTTCTTCCTCTTGACTACCTTCCTCCTCTACTTCCGCCGCGGCTAGCGTGCGGTGAGCAATCATGGAGACGCAACATTTTAGTTGATATCCACAACCAAAAATCCAAAGGTTCGAAAAAACCTAAAATCGTGGAGACGCAATGTCACGCCCCGAAACCGGGACCTGCAGCGAACCGATCTCGGGGTGCGAAATTTTGGGATAATTTGAAACTTTTTGTTGTAGTTCCCAAGATCCGCGTGAATGAGGATAATCACATTCCAACACAATCAGAGTATATTTTTCGCGGAAGCTAAACATGGTGTTACGACCCGGAATCCGTGGCCATCGGGTTCCGTGTCGTACACAACCAATTCCATAAAGCCATCAAATAAACAGACTGGCATAAATTGTAAATCATAGAACACTGAGCTGGTAGTAACCAATCTATTATTTCCCACATATTAAAATTTCAATTAACAAATGTCTTAATTACAAACCCAATAAAAAGGCTAATAAAGCCATACAACAATATATCCAACTGAAAGAAATACTACCCTCAATGTTAGATACGAACTCCGGTGCCAAACTTGACATCTAAGTGATATCAACGGGCAGCCTCTCACGTCAGACCGGCGGTCCCGCCGCCTCCTCTGATCAAACACCTAAAACCAGAAAGAGAAGAAACTGGCACCAAACAAAAAGGGTCAGACACGACGGTCTGGCAAGCAAATAAACAAATAATACGAACAAAGGAGCATACATAAAACCAGACGAAATCATCGTAAAACTGGATAAAGAGCCTAACCAATAATAACAATAAATCATGATAAAACGATCGAAAGACCGAACATAAATATCAAGACAAATAAACGAACAATCTCTAAAGCATAAATGTCTCGAAAAGATAACCACCTAAGAAAAACATTTAATAATTGGAAATACATTTAAAACTGAATAGTAGGGACGATACAATAAAGATCGATATCGTAAACATTAAACAAATCAAAGCATAAAAGCATAACCGACAAGAATCATAAACTAAAGTAATATGCAGATAAAACCCAGGCGACCACAACTAGCTAAATCCTCCTATTACCGAAGTAATAAGAGCAGACAGAGCGTAGCCACTGAACGTGGTACTAAACAGAGGATCAGAACCGTAGCCATACAAATGGGACCGGCAGATCAAAAGTATCAGAACCGTAGCCATACAAATGGGACCGGCAGATAATTACCGTTGCCATGGTCGGTACAGACAGAATCCAAGCTGCAGCTGGCGGACAGAGTAAAGATCCCAAGCCGGGTGATCAGCCCGACAAGGTGACCTAAGCCTAGTGGTGCCTTTAGTTTTCAAAACTCGAACGGATACAAATCTAACATAATACTAATCCCTTTGGCTCAGGGGCTCGCACCACATAGCTCTGGCCCCGTCTTGCCTCGGGGTTTTATTTTCGGAATCATAGCCTCTTTGGCTCATGGGCTCGCACCACATAGCTCTGGCCCCGTCTTGCCTCGAGGTTTTTATTTTCAAATACTAGTGTTGTCAAAACAATAGTCTTATCGAAGAAATCCCGAATGTGACGAACATACTCCAAATCTCTTTTCAAATCGAATCGGAGAAAACATACGAATATCCATGATAAACCGTTCAAATACACATCAAAGTGATTTGTATAAAATCATACGATCAACCCTTTCGAACATGGGAAGACACATGATTTTATAGCAAATCACCGATGATATTCAAATTAGTTTACCCAAGAATACAAATACAAATACAAACACAAATACATAGTCTGACTTGAAATGGGATGGATAGTGGAGAATGACTTAATGACTTACCAAGGAACCATCTCAATGCACATTTAACCTTTAAACATTGATTAATAAAAAGTGCGTTTGATGCCAATGAAAATCCATAATATTTAAATGATAAAGTGCGCATTAAGACTCGAACGGTTCCCGGGTAATTTCACATACACTCGTTCTTACATCATTCCCATTTCACAACTTTCCAAGTAATACGAGTAGTCCAAAATTTCTTTAAAACAGGCCCATAGTTGGCCTTAATCCGAGTCCAAAACAATCCTTAATAACAATCCAAAAACCAACCTTAACCAAGCCCACAGAACAAGTTTTAAAACGGTCCAAAACAAATCCTTGAATGGTCCAAGGAACAAGTTTTAAAACAAGCCCAAACTAAACCTCTAATGGCCCACAAAAATGAGTTATGAAGCAACCCAAAACTGACCATGAAACAGGCCCACCAACAGGTTTTAAAACAGCCCCAAAGCTAAACTTAAATGGCCCACAAACATACCTTAAAACAGCCCCACGACTAAACATTTATTGGCCCACAAAACAAATTTTTAAAAACAGCCCAAGACTAAACTCGAATGGCCCACAAAAACTGATTTTTAAAACACAGTCCAAAATTAAACTGAACAGGCCCAAAAACAGGTCTTAAAATAGTCCAATATCAGGCCCTGAAATGGCCCAATATCAGGTCTTGAAATGGCCAAAAAACAGGTTGGGAATTGGCCTAAAAACCAGCTGGAACAGGGCCTTAAACAGGCGGAAAACAGGCCTCAAAACAGGCCTTAAACAGCCCAGGAATTGGGCCAAAAACTGCCCATTCCAGAAGCCTGCCTCGCTATAGCGAGCTGGGCTTCTGTCCAGCCCGTGCAGGGAGGGTTTTCTCCCCTTTTTTTTCCATCTTTTTCCATCCTTTTTGATCCTTTTTCATTCCCAATCTTTCATACAAGTTTCCTAGATCCTTTGGGCCCTTCCTTGACCTTCCAAACTCATCAATCACCATTCATTAATCTATCTAATTGATCAAACACAACCCTTTTTAAAAATCAAAGTTTTCCCCATACTCATGAACACTTACCTTTAACACAAGAAGTCCAAATTTTCAAAGAAAACCATAATGAAAGCAAACTTCCCATGCATGGTAAACAAAACATATATTGAAATCAATGCAACAATGGTCCATTCCATCAAAGTAGATCCATAAATCAAAGAAGATTAACCCATAAGAAGAAAAAATCATAAAATAGAACCAAATGAGAGAAACCATCATATTAATTGGAAATCTACTTGCCTCAAGCCTCAATGAAGGCTAAGATGCACTCCCAACCATGCTCTAGGGTCTCAAGCTCCCAAAATCACAAAACCCCCAAATAGCTCATGGAAAAACCCTAGAAAACAAATCCATTTCCGAATTTCCATGAAAACCCATTGCATGAGAGATGAAAACACTCAAAATGAGGAGGAAAACAAAGATCTAAAGGAAAGAAAACCATTGCTAACCTTTGGGTGTTCCAAATAAGAAGAAGGGCTTGAAGAGGAGGGTTGTCCTAGCCCAATGTTCTTGAAAATGGGGTCTTTGGAATGCTTGAGAGTTGGGGAAGAAGGAGGTGAGATCAAATCTCCATGAAAGCTCCAAGAGAGAGGTGTTTCAGATGAGAGAGAAAGAGTGGGAAGAGAGGGAAAGAGCCCTAGCTCAAACCCTTGCTGGAAACGGATGAAGGAGAAGAAGAGAGGGGTTCCCCTCTTATAAGGTGGGTCTTGTGGGCCCCAATCTTCACAAGGCTGAAACTCGCATTTGCGGGCCCCGAACGAAAACGACGAAGAAGACAAAAACGATCGGCGAAATATCTACTTTCCAAAAAGTATACTTTCCCCAATTTCTGAAATTTTCGAAATTCATGGACAGATTTAGGGTGAAAAGTCAGTTTTGCCCTTTTTCTCGAAAAACGCATTATCTGATCATCAAATCAAAATGGTTCAAATATGAAAGTTGTTAAACTTCATAAAATGAGTCAAAATACACCAAATCCAGCATTTTTAGAAATCCGAAGTAATTTCCCATAAAAATACATATCATAAAGACCGGGTCAAACCAAAGTCAACGGTCTACCAAATTTCAAAGACTAAGGAAAAATCTAGTCAAACTCAAAAATGCGGTCAAACTAAATCAAATCTCACTTAAAAAGCTAAACCACGATTAAAACAATGCTAAACAAAAGGATTGGGGTCGGGATCTTACATCCTCCCCCCCTTAGAATCCATTTGGTCCTCCAAATGGCTTGAACCAAATCAAAATCAAAAACCCAAAAGACAAACGAAAACACTGACACCCTATGCTAGACCTCGGCAACTGAGAGACCTCCTCTTAACACAGCTGACGGTGAGATGCACGGTCGACCACATTCTGATTCGGTTGAGGCTTCACACTAATCCACATATCTGCTCAAAACATACTCCTCTGCCCAAACTAGAATTCAACAATTCTTCTGAGTATCCTTGGTGTCATCTGTCGTTCTCGCACTGGATCAATTCTTTTACTTATCTCATCAGCGACTGTCGGTTCAAGAAACTGCAAAATTCTATCTCTTTCAATCACTTTGGAATTATGTGCCTTAAATCCTTCAAAACTGTACATGGTGCTCTTGATGCTTGTACGAAGATGTGATCGCAGATATGTTTTCTTTGAAATAATTCCCACTTCAAAAATTCCTGGAATTCCATATACCTACTTACACTGTACCATTCAGACTCTGGCTTCTAAGAATATCGTCAATACTTCTTCATTCCGAAGTCACAACTCCAAATTCTAATCTTTCTGTGCTGTACTCAGAATTCTTGTCCACATCCGATTCTATCTATTTGCTGCTCTTGATCTCTTACCTGATACAGTGTTATCAACAAAAATATATCTGCCAAATCTGATGTCAATCCCCGAAGAACTGAAACTTTCAATCCCTGTCTTGAATGATGTTGATTCTCTCGTAGATCCAACTTTGTCCTCAACTGAACTAGTACACATCCGGACATTCATCATCCCTTCACTTCATACACCTCCGAACTCCAACCAAAGGCTACTACAACTCATCCATTCAATGCGAAACAAATCTTAAAATTTTAAACATAGGGACTAAAACTATTACTTAGCTAAATCTCATTACTTTAAAACATAGTAGAAATCGAACCTTCAAATTATCAAGTAGAACTTAATAAATAAAGTTTATCAAAGTTTGAATATGAAACAACATTATTCGTTTTGAAATTCCTATTTTTATAACTCAACAAATCATTGAAATACTCAACATTTCAAATTAGGATTTCAAAAATAAATCAAATTCATGTAGTATGACCATACCTTAAGTTTTATTGAAATCCATTTCCAACCAAACATGTACAAAATCTCAAAATCATCAAGGTTTTGAAATGTAAGTGTCAATATTTAAGAAAATTAATACAAGAGCAAAATTTTCAAGATCATTGTGTAACAATGTCTTAAGAAGATTAAATAAAAATTCGAAACACAAGTCCTTATGAAAACCAAATCATGCGACTCATGAAAAGAGTATAATAATATAGTTTATTTCAAAATAAGCCTTAAAGAAGAAACATAAATCCATTTTTAAAACACCACAAGGATAATCATAGATATTAATGAAAACATAACAAAGATGAAAATGTCAAGAAAATCATTTTAAATAAGAAATGGACATCCAAATTACTGAGGTACTCCCTCGCATCTGCACGCTGTCCAATCCAATACCTTAAAAGTCGGTGAAATCCATAAGGTTTCCTCTACTGCCAAAAGTTATCTTGACTACAACTAGCCATCCACTTAGTATCCCTGCTGAACCAACTACACTGGCTACGCTACGAGTTACCAAAATTCTCAACCAAAACCATGACCATGCTCGTCGAATCCGGGGAAATCCCTGAGTTCCTTGCACCACTCCAAATCTTACTAACTAAGGTCACTTCTCCCTTCATAAAATTGCCAACTAATGTGTCTCCTGCAGTCCTTCATCTTGGAAAGATGGTCTGAGTTCCCCCAAAATTTCACATTTACTTACCTTGGTACGCTGCATGACGATCTCCGATTAGCTGAAAGGGGATCTTCAACTACTGCTCGAGTCCAACTCTGATAGGCAATTGCACAAATCTTCTCTCAATAACCACATTGAAGATGCTGAAGGCTGAAAGTCTGCTGATGTTCTCCGAAAACAACATACTGAATCCACGAGGTTCTCAGTCTCCGACACAAACAAAGATAAAAGACACCGAACAAGAGCATGGAGATTTTAAATTCTCCACCACTAAAGAGGAAATTTGGTCATCCAAATCTCCTAACAACACGAACTAAAAGGAAAGACAAGCAAAATCTCCCGAACTGAAAGAAAAGCCGACTCAAATCCAACGAAACAAAGACACGAGAAAACAAATCGACACAATCTAACGAATCCTCACCACACGTCTTAATGTCTCTAGAGTATTTTATTTCCTAGAAACTAACCAGCTCTGATACCAAACCTGTCACGCCCCGAAACCGGGACCTGCAGCGAACCGATCTCGGGGTGCGAAATTTTGGGATAATTTGAAACTTTTTGTTGTAGTTCCCAAGATCCGCGTGAATGAGGATAATCACATTCCAACACAATCAGAGTATATTTTTCGCGGAAGCTAAACATGGTGTTACGACCCGGAATCCGTGGCCATCGGGTTCCGTGTCGTACACAACCAATTCCATAAAGCCATCAAATAAACAGACTGGCATAAATTGTAAATCATAGAACACTGAGCTGGTAGTAACCAATCTATTATTTCCCACATATTAAAATTTCAATTAACAAATGTCTTAATTACAAACCCAATAAAAAGGCTAATAAAGCCATACAACAATATATCCAACTGAAAGAAATACTACCCTCAATGTTAGATACGAACTCCGGTGCCAAACTTGACATCTAAGTGATATCAACGGGCAGCCTCTCACGTCAGACCGGCGGTCCCGCCGCCTCCTCTGATCAAACACCTAAAACCAGAAAGAGAAGAAACTGGCACCAAACAAAAAGGGTCAGACACGACGGTCTGGCAAGCAAATAAACAAATAATACGAACAAAGGAGCATACATAAAACCAGACGAAATCATCGTAAAACTGGATAAAGAGCCTAACCAATAATAACAATAAATCATGATAAAACGATCGAAAGACCGAACATAAATATCAAGACAAATAAACGAACAATCTCTAAAGCATAAATGTCTCGAAAAGATAACCACCTAAGCAAAACATTTAATAATTGGAAATACATTTAATACTGAATAGTAGGGACGACACAATAAAGATCGATATCGTAAACATTAAACAAATCAAAGCATAAAAGCATAACCGACAAGAATCATAAACTAAAGTAATATGCAGATAAAACCTAGGCGACCACAACTAGCTAAATCCTCCTATTACCGAAGTAATAAGAGCAGACAGAGCGTAGCCACTGAACGTGGTACTAAACAGAGGATCAGAACCGTAGCCATACAAATGGGACCGGCAGATCAAAAGTATCAGAACCGTAGCCATACAAATGGGACCGGCAGATAATTACCGTTGCCATGGTCGGTACAGACAGAATCCAAGCTGCAGCTGGCGGACAGAGTAAAGATCCCAAGCCGGGTGATCAGCCCGACAAGGTGACCTAAGCCTAGTGGTGCCTTTAGTTTTCAAAACTCGAACGGATACAAATCTAACATAATACTAATCCCTTTGGCTCAGGGGCTCGCACCACATAGCTCTGGCCCCGTCTTGCCTCGGGGTTTTATTTTCGGAATCATAGCCTCTTTGGCTCATGGGCTCGCACCACATAGCTCTGGCCCCGTCTTGCCTCGAGGTTTTTATTTTCAAATACTAGTGTTGTCAAAACAATAGTCTTATTGAAGAAATCCCGAATGTGACGAACATACTCCAAATCTCTTTTCAAATCGAATCGGAGAAAACATACGAATATCCATGATAAACCGTTCAAATACACATCAAAGTGATTTGTATAAAATCATACGATCAACCCTTTCGAACATGGGAAGACACATGATTTTATAGCAAATCACCGATGATATTCAAATTAGTTTACCCAAGAATACAAATACAAATACAAACACAAATACATAGTCTGACTTGAAATGGGATGGATAGTGGAGAATGACTTAATGACTTACCAAGGAACCATCTCAATGCACATTTAACCTTTAAACATTGATTAATAAAAAGTGCGTTTGATGCCAATGAAAATCCATAATATTTAAATGATAAAGTGCGCATTAAGACTCGAACGGTTCCCGGGTAATTTCACATACACTCGTTCTTACATCATTCCCATTTCACAACTTTCCAAGTAATACGAGTAGTCCAAAATTTCTTTAAAACAGGCCCATAGTTGGCCTTAATCCGAGTCCAAAATAATCCTTAATAACAATCCAAAAACCAACCTTAACCAAGCCCACAGAACAAGTTTTAAAACGGTCCAAAACAAATCCTTGAATGGTCCAAGGAACAAGTTTTAAAACAAGCCCAAACTAAACCTCTAATGGCCCACAAAAATGAGTTATGAAGCAACCCAAAACTGACCATGAAACAGGCCCACCAACAGGTTTTAAAACAGCCCCAAAGCTAAACTTAAATGGCCCACAAACATACCTTAAAACAGCCCCACGACTAAACATTTATTGGCCCACAAAACAAATTTTTAAAAACAGCCCAAGACTAAACTCGAATGGCCCACAAAAACTGATTTTTAAAACACAGTCCAAAATTAAACTGAACAGGCCCAAAAACAGGTCTTAAAATAGTCCAATATCAGGCCCTGAAATGGCCCAATATCAGGTCTTGAAATGGCCAAAAAACAGGTTGGGAATTGGCCTAAAAACCAGCTGGAACAGGGCCTTAAACAGGCGGAAAACAGGCCTCAAAACAGGCCTTAAACAGCCCAGGAATTGGGCCAAAAACTGCCCATTCCAGAAGCCTGGCTCGCTATAGCGAGCTGGGCTTCTGTCCAGCCCGTGCAGGGAGGGTTTTCTCCCCTTTTTTTTCCATCTTTTTCCATCCTTTTTGATCCTTTTTCATTCCCAATCTTTCATACAAGTTTCCTAGATCCTTTGGGCCCTTCCTTGACCTTCCAAACTCATCAATCACCATTCATTAATCTATCTAATTGATCAAACACAACCCTTTTTAAAAATCAAAGTTTTCCCCATACTCATGAACACTTACCTTTAACACAAGAAGTCCAAATTTTCAAAGAAAACCATAATGAAAGCAAACTTCCCATGCATGGTAAACAAAACATATATTGAAATCAATGCAACAATGGTCCATTCCATCAAAGTAGATCCATAAATCAAAGAAGATTAACCCATAAGAAGAAAAAATCATAAAATAGAACCAAATGAGAGAAACCATCATATTAATTGGAAATCTACTTGCCTCAAGCCTCAATGAAGGCTAAGATGCACTCCCAACCATGCTCTAGGGTCTCAAGCTCCCAAAATCACAAAACCCCCAAATAGCTCATGGAAAAACCCTAGAAAACAAATCCATTTCCGAATTTCCATGAAAACCCATTGCATGAGAGATGAAAACACTCAAAATGAGGAGGAAAACAAAGATCTAAAGGAAAGAAAACCATTGCTAACCTTTGGGTGTTCCAAATAAGAAGAAGGGCTTGAAGAGGAGGGTTGTCCTAGCCCAATGTTCTTGAAAATGGGGTCTTTGGAATGCTTGAGAGTTGGGGAAGAAGGAGGTGAGATCAAATCTCCATGAAAGCTCCAAGAGAGAGGTGTTTCAGATGAGAGAGAAAGAGTGGGAAGAGAGGGAAAGAGCCCTAGCTCAAACCCTTGCTGGAAACGGATGAAGGAGAAGAAGAGAGGGGTTCCCCTCTTATAAGGTGGGTCTTGTGGGCCCCAATCTTCACAAGGCTGAAACTCGCATTTGCGGGCCCCGAACGAAAACGACGAAGAAGACAAAAACGATCGGCGAAATATCTACTTTCCAAAAAGTATACTTTCCCCAATTTCTGAAATTTTCGAAATTCATGGACAGATTTAGGGTGAAAAGTCAGTTTTGCCCTTTTTCTCGAAAAACGCATTATCTGATCATCAAATCAAAATGGTTCAAATATGAAAGTTGTTAAACTTCATAAAATGAGTCAAAATACACCAAATCCAGCATTTTTAGAAATCCGAAGTAATTTCCCATAAAAATACATATCATAAAGACCGGGTCAAACCAAAGTCAACGGTCTACCAAATTTCAAAGACTAAGGAAAAATCTAGTCAAACTCAAAAATGCGGTCAAACTAAATCAAATCTCACTTAAAAAGCTAAACCACGATTAAAACAATGCTAAACAAAAGGATTGGGGTCGGGATCTTACATCCTCCCCCCCTTAGAATCCATTTGGTCCTCCAAATGGCTTGAACCAAATCAAAATCAAAAACCCAAAAGACAAACGAAAACACTGACACCCTATGCTAGACCTCGGCAACTGAGAGACCTCCTCTTAACACAGCTGGCGGTGAGATGCACGGTCGACCACATTCTGATTCGGTTGAGGCTTCACACTAATCCACATATCTGCTCAAAACATACTCCTCTGCCCAAACTAGAATTCAACAATTCTTCTGAGTATCCTTGGTGTCATCTGTCGTTCTCGCACTGGATCAATTCTTTTACTTATCTCATCAGCGACTGTCGGTTCAAGAAACTGCAAAATTCTATCTCTTTCAATCACTTTGGAATTATGTGCCTTAAATCCTTCAAAACTGTACATGGTGCTCTTGATGCTTGTACGAAGATGTGATCGCAGATATGTTTTCTTTGAAATAATTCCCACTTCAAAAATTCCTGGAATTCCATATACCTACTTACACTGTACCATTCAGACTCTGGCTTCTAAGAATATCGTCAATACTTCTTCATTCCGAAGTCACAACTCCAAATTCTAATCTTTCTGTGCTGTACTCAGAATTCTTGTCCACATCCGATTCTATCTATTTGCTGCTCTTGATCTCTTACCTGATACAGTGTTATCAACAAAAATATATCTGCCAAATCTGATGTCAATCCCCGAAGAACTGAAACTTTCAATCCCTGTCTTGAATGATGTTGATTCTCTCGTAGATCCAACTTTGTCCTCAACTGAACTAGTACACATCCGGACATTCATCATCCCTTCACTTCATACACCTCCGAACTCCAACCAAAGGCTACTACAACTCATCCATTCAATGCGAAACAAATCTTAAAATTTTAAACATAGGGACTAAAACTATTACTTAGCTAAATCTCATTACTTTAAAACATAGTAGAAATCGAACCTTCAAATTATCAAGTAGAACTTAATAAATAAAGTTTATCAAAATTTGAATATGAAACAACATTATTCGTTTTGAAATTCCTATTTTTATAACTCAACAAATCATTGAAATACTCAACATTTCAAATTAGGATTTCAAAAATAATTCAAATTCATATAGTATAACCATACCTTAAGTTTTATTGAAATCCATTTCCAACCAAACATGTACAAAATCTCAAAATCATCAAGGTTTTGAAATGTAAGTGTCAATATTTAAGAAAATTAATACAAGAGCAAAATTTTCAAGATCATTGTGTAACAATGTCTTAAGAAGATTAAATAAAAATTCGAAACACAAGTCCTTATGAAAACCAAATCATGCGACTCATGAAAAGAGTATAATAATATAGTTTATTTCAAAATAAGCCTTAAAGAAGAAACATAAATCCATTTTTAAAACACCACAAGGATAAATCATAGATATTAATGAAAACATAACAAAGATGAAAATGTCAAGAAAATCATTTTAAATAAGAAATGGACATCCAAATTACTGAGGTACTCCCTCGCATCTGCACGCTGTCCAATCCAATACCTTAAAAGTCGGTGAAATCCATAAGGTTTCCTCTACTGCCAAAAGTTATCTTGACTACAACTAGCCATCCACTTAGTATCCCTGCTGAACCAACTACACTGGCTACGCTACGAGTTACCAAAATTCTCAACCAAAACCATGACCATGCTCGTCGAATCCGGGGAAATCCCTGAGTTCCTTGCACCACTCCAAATCTTACTAACTAAGGTCACTTCTCCCTTCATAAAAATTGCCAACTAATGTGTCTCCTGCAGTCCTTCATCTTGGAAAGATGGTCTGAGTTCCCCCAAAATTTCACATTTACTTACCTTGGTACGCTGCATGACGATCTCCGATTAGCTGAAAGGGGATCTTCAACTACTGCTCGAGTCCAACTCTGATAGGCAATTGCACAAATCTTCTCTCAATAACCACATTGAAGATGCTGAAGGCTGAAAGTCTGCTGATGTTCTCCGAAAACAACATACTGAATCCACGAGGTTCTCAGTCTCCGACACAAACAAAGATAAAAGACACCGAACAAGAGCATGGAGATTTTAAATTCTCCACCACTAAAGAGGAAATTTGGTCATCCAAATCTCCTAACAACACGAACTAAAAGGAAAGACAAGCAAAATCTCCCGAACTGAAAGAAAAGCCGACTCAAATCCAACGAGACAAAGACACGAGAAAACAAATCGACACAATCTAACGAATCCTCACCACACGTCTTAATGTCTCTAGAGTATTTTATTTCCTAGAAACTAACCAGCTCTGATACCAAACCTGTCACGCCCCGAAACCGGGACCTGCAGCGAACCGATCTCGGGGTGCGAAATTTTGGGATAATTTGAAACTTTTTGTTGTAGTTCCCAAGATCCGCGTGAATGAGGATAATCACATTCCAACACAATCAGAGTATATTTTTCGCGGAAGCTAAACATGGTGTTACGACCCGGAATCCGTGGCCATCGGGTTCCGTGTCGTACACAACCAATTCCATAAAGCCATCAAATAAACAGACTGGCATAAATTGTAAATCATAGAACACTGAGCTGGTAGTAACCAATCTATTATTTCCCACATATTCAAATTTCAATTAACAAATGTCTTAATTACAAACCCAATAAAAAGGCTAATAAAGCCATACAACAATATATCCAACTGAAAGAAATACTACCCTCAATGTTAGATACGAACTCCGGTGCCAAACTTGACATCTAAGTGATATCAACGGGCAGCCTCTCACGTCAGACCGGCGGTCCCGCCGCCTCCTCTGATCAAACACCTAAAACCAGAAAGAGAAGAAACTGGCACCAAACAAAAAGGGTCAGACACGACGGTCTGGCAAGCAAATAAACAAATAATACGAACAAAGGAGCATACATAAAACCAGACGAAATCATCGTAAAACTGGATAAAGAGCCTAACCAATAATAACAATAAATCATGATAAAACGATCGAAAGACCGAACATAAATATCAAGACAAATAAACGAACAATCTCTAAAGCATAAATGTCTCGAAAAGATAACCACCTAAGCAAAACATTTAATAATTGGAAATACATTTAAAACTGAATAGTAGGGACGATACAATAAAGATCGATATCGTAAACATTAAACAAATCAAAGCATAAAAGCATAACCGACAAGAATCATAAACTAAAGTAATATGCAGATAAAACCTAGGCGACCACAACTAGCTAAATCCTCCTATTACCGAAGTAATAAGAGCAGACAGAGCGTAGCCACTGAACGTGGTACTAAACAGAGGATCAGAACCGTAGCCATACAAATGGGACCGGCAGATCAAAAGTATCAGAACCGTAGCCATACAAATGGGACCGGCAGATAATTACCGTTGCCATGGTCGGTACAGACAGAATCCAAGCTGCAGCTGGCGGACAGAGTAAAGATCCCAAGCCGGGTGATCAGCCCGACAAGGTGACCTAAGCCTAGTGGTGCCTTTAGTTTTCAAAACTCGAACGGATACAAATCTAACATAATACTAATCCCTTTGGCTCAGGGGCTCGCACCACATAGCTCTGGCCCCGTCTTGCCTCGGGGTTTTGTTTTCGGAATCATAGCCTCTTTGGCTCATGGGCTCGCACCACATAGCTCTGGCCCCGTCTTGCCTCGAGATTTTTATTTTCAAATACTAGTGTTGTCAAAACAATAGTCTTATCGAAGAAATCCCGAATGTGACGAACATACTCCAAATCTCTTTTCAAATCGAATCGGAGAAAACATACGAATATCCATGATAAACCGTTCAAATACACATCAAAGTGATTTGTATAAAATCATACGATCAACCCTTTCGAACATGGGAAGACACATGATTTTATAGCAAATCACCGATGATAATCAAATTAGTTTACCCAAGAATACAAATACAAATACAAACACAAATACATAGTCTGACTTGAAATGGGATGGATAGTGGAGAATGACTTAATGACTTACCAAGGAACCATCTCAATGCACATTTAACCTTTAAACATTGATTAATAAAAAGTGCGTTTGATGCCAATGAAAATCCATAATATTTAAATGATAAAGTGCACATTAAGACTCGAACGGTTCCCGGGTAATTTCACATACACTCGTTCTTACATCATTCCCATTTCACAACTTTCCAAGTAATACGAGTAGTCCAAAATTTCTTTAAAACAGGCCCATAGTTGGCCTTAATCCGAGTCCAAAATAATCCTTAATAACAATCCAAAAACCAACCTTAACCAAGCCCACAGAACAAGTTTTAAAACGGTCCAAAACAAATCCTTGAATGGTCCAAGGAACAAGTTTTAAGACAAGCCCAAACTAAACCTCTAATGGCCCACAAAAATGAGTTATGAAGCAACCCAAAACTGACCATGAAACAGGCCCACCAACAGGTTTTAAAACAGCCCCAAAGCTAAACTTAAATGGCCCACAAACATACCTTAAAACAGCCCCACGACTAAACATTTATTGGCCCACAAAACAAATTTTTAAAAACAGCCCAAGACTAAACTCGAATGGCCCACAAAAACTGATTTTTAAAACACAGTCCAAAATTAAACTGAACAGGCCCAAAAACAGGTCTTAAAACAGTCCAATATCAGGCCCTGAAATGGCCCAATATCAGGTCTTGAAATGGCCCAAAAACAGGTTGGGAATTGGCCTAAAAACCAGCTGGAACAGGGCCTTAAACAGGCGGAAAACAGGCCTCAAAACAGGCCTTAAACAGCCCAGGAATTGGGCCAAAAACTGCCCATTCCAGAAGCCTGGCTCGCTATAGCGAGCTGGGCTTCTGTCCAGCCCGTGCAGGGAGGGTTTTCTCCCCTTTTTTTTCCATCTTTTTCCATCCTTTTTGATCCTTTTTCATTCCCAATCTTTCATACAAGTTTCCTAGATCCTTTGGGCCCTTCCTTGACCTTCCAAACTCATCAATCACCATTCATTAATCTATCTAATTGATCAAACACAACCCTTTTTAAAAATCAAAGTTTTCCCCATACTCATGAACACTTACCTTTAACACAAGAAGTCCAAATTTTCAAAGAAAACCATAATGAAAGCAAACTTCCCATGCATGGTAAACAAAACATATATTGAAATCAATGCAACAATGGTCCATTCCATCAAAGTAGATCCATAAATCAAAGAAGATTAACCCATAAGAAGAAAAAATCATAAAATAGAACCAAATGAGAGAAACCATCATATTAATTGGAAATCTACTTGCCTCAAGCCTCAATGAAGGCTAAGATGCACTCCCAACCATGCTCTAGGGTCTCAAGCTCCCAAAATCACAAAACCCCCAAATAGCTCATGGAAAAACCCTAGAAAACAAATCCATTTCCGAATTTCCATGAAAACCCATTGCATGAGAGATGAAAACACTCAAAATGAGGAGGAAAACAAAGATCTAAAGGAAAGAAAACCATTGCTAACCTTTGGGTGTTCCAAATAAGAAGAAGGGCTTGAAGAGGAGGGTTGTCCTAGCCCAATGTTCTTGAAAATGGGGTCTTTGGAATGCTTGAGAGTTGGGGAAGAAGGAGGTGAGATCAAATCTCCATGAAAGCTCCAAGAGAGAGGTGTTTCAGATGAGAGAGAAAGAGTGGGAAGAGAGGGAAAGAGCCCTAGCTCAAACCCTTGCTGGAAACGGATGAAGGAGAAGAAGAGAGGGGTTCCCCTCTTATAAGGTGGGTCTTGTGGGCCCCAATCTTCACAAGGCTGAAACTCGCATTTGCGGGCCCCGAACGAAAACGACGAAGAAGACAAAAACGATCGGCGAAATATCTACTTTCCAAAAAGTATACTTTCCCCAATTTCTGAAATTTTCGAAATTCATGGACAGATTTAGGGTGAAAAGTCAGTTTTGCCCTTTTTCTCGAAAAAACGCATTTTCTGATCATCAAATCAAAATGGTTCAAATATGAAAGTTGTTAAACTTCATAAAATGAGTCAAAATACACCAAATCCAGCATTTTTAGAAATCCGAAGTAATTTCCCATGAAAATACATATCATAAAGACCGGGTCAAACCAAAGTCAACGGTCTACCAAATTTCAAAGACTAAGGAAAAATCTAGTCAAACTCAAAAATGTGGTCAAACTAAATCAAATCTCACTTAAAAAGCTAAACCACGATTAAAACAATGCTAAACAAAAGGATTGGGGTCGGGATCTTACATCCTTCCCCCCTTAGAATCCATTTGGTCCTCCAAATGGCTTGAACCAAATCAAAAGTCAAAAACCCAAAAGACAAACGAAAACACTGACACCCTATGCTAGACCTCGGCAACTGAGAGACCTCCTCTTAACACAGCTGACGTGTGAGATGCACGGTCGACCACATTCTGATTCGGTTGAGGCTTCACACTAATCCACATATCTGCTCAAAACATACTCCTCTGCCCAAACTAGAATTCAACAATTCTTCTGAGTATCCTTGGTGTCATCTGTCGTTCTCGCACTGGATCAATTCTTTTACTTATCTCATCAGCGACTGTCGGTTCAAGAAACTGCAAAATTCTATCTCTTTCAATCACTTTGGAATTCTGTGCCTTAAATCCTTCAAAACTGTACATGGTGCTCTTGATGCTTGTACGAAGATGTGATCGCAGATATGTTTTCTTTGAAATAATTCCCACTTCAAAAATTCCTGGAATTCCATATACCTACTTACACTGTACCATTCAGACTCTGGCTTCTAAGAATATCGTCAATACTTCTTCATTCCGAAGTCACAACTCCAAATTCTAATCTTTCTGTGCTGTACTCAGAATTCTTGTCCACATCCGATTCTATCTATTTGCTGCTCTTGATCTCTTACCTGATACAGTGTTATCAACAAAAATATATCTGCCAAATCTGATGTCAATCCCCGAAGAACTGAAACTTTCAATCCCTGTCTTGAATGATGTTGATTCTCTCGTAGATCCAACTTTGTCCTCAACTGAACTAGTACACATCCGGACATTCATCATCCCTTCACTTCATACACCTCCGAACTCCAACCAAAGGCTACTACAACTCATCCATTCAATGCGAAACAAATCTTAAAATTTTAAACATAGGGACTAAAACTATTACTTAGCTAAATCTCATTACTTTAAAACATAGTAGAAATCGAACCTTCAAATTATCAAGTAGAACTTAATAAATAAAGTTTATCAAAGTTTGAATATGAAACAACATTATTCGTTTTGAAATTCCTATTTTTATAACTCAACAAATCATTGAAATACTCAACA
Source organism: Litsea cubeba (assembly GCA_012931725.1). Taxonomy (NCBI): domain Eukaryota; kingdom Viridiplantae; phylum Streptophyta; class Magnoliopsida; order Laurales; family Lauraceae; genus Litsea; species Litsea cubeba. The sequence goes on along the minus strand of CM022955.1, from coordinate 25,948,052 downwards.
TTTCAAATTAGGATTTCAAAAATAATTCAAATTCATATAGTATAACCATACCTTAAGTTTTATTGAAATCCATTTCCAACCAAACATGTACAAAATCTCAAAATCATCAAGGTTTTGAAATGTAAGTGTCAATATTTAAGAAAATTAATACAAGAGCAAAATTTTCAAGATCATTGTGTAACAATGTCTTAAGAAGATTAAATAAAAATTCGAAACACAAGTCCTTATGAAAACCAAATCATGCGACTCATGAAAAGAGTATAATAATATAGTTTATTTCAAAATAAGCCTTAAAGAAGAAACATAAATCCATTTTTAAAACACCACAAGGATAAATCATAGATATTAATGAAAACATAACAAAGATGAAAATGTCAAGAAAATCATTTTAAATAAGAAATGGACATCCAAATTACTGAGGTACTCCCTCGCATCTGCACGCTGTCCAATCCAATACCTTAAAAGTCGGTGAAATCCATAAGGTTTCCTCTACTGCCAAAAGTTATCTTGACTACAACTATAAATATATGAATCATCAAATCATCTCATGATATGATCTAAGATTGGTTCCAAGTGAAGTTATTTTAAGGAAAGTCCAGTTTCTTAAATTAGTGTTACCAATGTGTCCATCTCATGGGTCATCAACACTAATTAGAACTCTTTCCAAAAATTAATTTGATTTGACCAATATTAGTAACTTGCTATGTTTGGATCAGATTTGGAAACATTCTAAATAAAGCATTCAACTATAAATAGAAAATGCTAAAATTAGAAACTAATCCTCTCCTCCACATGGCCCAAACGGAATAGACTTCTTGGACGGCCAGACTTTCCAAAAAAATTGAAATTCCTCAAACTCTTTAGGAAGCTCCAAAACACCTTTGGTAATATTCAAACTCTTTGATTAGGAGTCCAACTTCACTTTTCTTCTTTGTCTCGGACATTGCCAGAATTTACAAATTAAGAAAATTACATAAATTCCTATGTCTCTACGATGATACTTACATGATAATCTATTAATGAAAATAAAAGGCTCATAGGGAATTTCACCATGCCTTGCCCTAAACTGGGAAACCAAGGAAACCATGATGCCCTTTACAATTTGCCAAAAATAAACATTCAACCATTAAAAGAAAGTAAAAGACTTGTGGGCCATATGGAGAGGACATGATAACCTGCATGTTAGTATCCCATACTAGCAAAGCATCTCACAAAACCGGGTTACCAAACAACAATGGAAAGACAGGATGCCAAATATTGCCACTACTATGATTCTTGCCCTACGCAGAGGGGGTCCGGGGGTGTCCCCCGGCGGGGGTCGAGCTGCCCGGTCAGCTCGCGGGGGCCCAGGGGGCTCAGCGCCCCCGAAACAAAAATAGAAACTGTGATTTGCTATGTCCGTCTATTCGGTCGACCTACTAGAGGGTTCGGTCGACCGGCCTCAGTGTCTTCGGTCGACCTACCAGAGGGCTCGGTCGACCAACCTGACGGAAATCTGCAAGTTGGGTTTTTCTATTTCATGTCCAAACATCTCCAGAACTCTTCTGAAGACTCCCGATGGCTTCCTACCATCATTCCATCATTGTTAAACCCTTTTGTGACTATCCAAACATGGATTTACTAATTATCCAAGCAAAACCATCAAAACTGATCCATACAAAGCCCTTGATCTATCCTCTTCGCATCTCATGCAAAGATTAGATCGAGCTTACTGATCTAACATGATTAGAGATAAGGTAAGGCTCTGATACCAATTGTTGGAAATAGGGTGGGCCTCTAGGACAGGTTTCAAAAACTTTTGACCTACTTGATGCAGGGATCAACTATCAAGAAGGCTATAAAACTCAGTCCAAGATCTATGTCCTCAATCTCAGCCATCATGATCAGTAAATACAATCTAACTAGAAGATAGAAACAGCAACTAACAAGCAACAAATAAATCTACAACGTGCAAGGAAGTGGATTATACCTTTGGAGCTCGGTTGTGCTCTTATGGAGAAGTTGCGTCTTTCCTTGATGATGAAACGCTTTCACTAATCAAATAGGAATCTCCAAGACCTCTTGATCTTCCACGCTATGACCCGTATCAGATTCTCCTTTTACTCAAGAAGATGGTGGGATCTCCAAGAGAAAACTACTAGGAACTCTAGGGAGGAACTAGAAAGAGATCTAGAAGAGGGAGAGAAGAAAGAGCATGTGCAACTATTGCACAAAAGGACCTTGGGCGTGAATCCCTAGATTGGGATTATTCATGGACGTCCAGGCTCCTTTTCCTCCTCTATATTTATAACTTTTAGTAACCTCTTCTTTACTAATTACAATAGAAGTCTTACTTCCATTAATTAGTAACTTACCATATCATAATTAGAAGTCTCACTTCAAATATGATTAGTAACTTTCCAATTCCTTTCTAATTAAAATAGAAGTCTCACTTCTACTAAAATTAGCAAGTCTACTATTTCCACTATTAGAAGTCTTACTTTAAATAGAAATAGTAACTTTCCTTTTAGAGTTCAACTAGAATTATATACTTTCTAATAATTGGGCTAGCGTGGGGACCACTAGGGATTCCTTAGAAAGCTGGCTCCATCTGGGACACGCGACCCCACATCTCATGTGTAATCTGGGCCCACAGTTAATTGCAAATAACTCCACTATATAAATGCAATTGAACTCCAGTCTTTGGAATATTATATAGAAGACCCTAAACTTCCACATTACCACAAGTAGACCCCTCTATCAATATTCATGGATCAATTGGACCGGTCTTCCAAACTAGATCCATATCTTATTATCCTTGTGCCCCAATTAATTATAATGATCATAGGTACCTTTCCAATTAACTCTTAATCGGAATGGGTGTGCACTTACCAATGATAAATCCATTAATTGGCACAAGGGGATATTAGAGATAGATTCCATCCTGACCATTGAATGTTCCCACAGTTCTACTACCACGTACCCAAATCACCGAGGTGTTGACCTACAGTTGGCCTCACTCATTGGTGACTCAAAGCAAATGAATAGATAGAAATTTGAGTTCATTAATGTCTCAGGATTGAGAGCCTATTGCTAGGGAATTATGAGAGCAAACCTTAAAGTAAAGACGGTGTTTATAAGGTGCTTCTCATGGTCCTTCAATACATCCAATGTACCAACACTATGATCCAAAATCTTCCATTCTGATGATCGAGACAAATCACATTATCTCATAGTGATCAAAGTATTGCAACCTTGTCAGTATGAGATGTCCAGTCTCATCACTGGTTGTGATAATATTTAAGTATAAGATTTGCCACACATGTCTCCCGTATGTGGATCTCATCCATACACATGTGTTACATCTAATATACTTGTGGACTCCGGTTCATCTCATGAACCATCATGTCATTTGTATTGGTTATGTGCATGTATATAATAAATCACCACTCATCTCATGAACGGAAAGCATGAATATACTGATAAATAAAGAAATTAATCAATTTATTATATCATCTACTGGATTGTTGAGGAGCCTTGCCTTTATCTTTCTGGAGATTTTCGGCGGTAAAGGGTGCTATTTCCTTCTCCTCTTCTTCTTTTTCACCTTCATACATCTGCAAGTCTGCAAGTGGACTTCTTTACCTTTGAAGGGTTTTCTGTCCGCAAACACTCGATGTATCATGCCGTCGTTGCAAATAAACTTGATGCATTGATGTAGAGTTGAAGGGACAACACCATCCAGAGGCGTCTGAGAAGGATGTTGTAGCATGAAGGGGTTTTTATTGCATATACAGTGACCTCAGAGATAAGATCATTGATCTACAAGTTAAACCAGATTTTGCCGATAGGCCTTTGAGTACTCCCATCGTATCCAAAGATAGATACAGATGTGTGGCTCAGCTTGCTGGGTGGGATGCCCAACTCTTCGAGAACCGAAATGGAGATGAGGTTGAGTGCAGAACCTGGCTCAGCTTCCTTGATGTACCCTGTGAAGTACAGGGGTCGGTTGTGCCTTGTTTCGCCAAGTAAGAGGTCTTCCTTAGTGAAGGCGATGGTTGCACTTGCTATTTTTTAAACCGAGAGGCATTCGATGCATGATCCCTCAGTTTTCTTCTTTTCTCCCTTTGAGGATGTTTCTGAGTTTTTGACCCGGTAGTCCATTTCTATTTGGAGGACTTGCGGGGCATGTTTGTCGACATCCTCATTCAGCTTTTGTAATTCTAAAATGAGATTACCAAGAGTGCGCGGAGACATTCGCAATAAGTCTAGGATGTGCAGACGTGCAGGTATGTGCTTGAAATGTTCAATCAAGTCATACTTGAAAGCCTCCTTGAGGCCTGCATGTTTATCATTGTTGCCACTAGGGGTGCTTACAACATCTTTTCCCGAAGGATTTACATAAGTAAAGGAAGATTGGTTGTAATTTTTGTGGTAGTCCCTTCAGAGCGTGTGCCTCTACCAACTTCGAGAGCTTCTTGAGAAGGGTCTTCGTTTGGAAGATTGTCTACAAGATCAAGAGGCTATCATTTTTCATTTGCTGAGGATGTATCTGCAGCAGAGTTGCCACCCTCAGTGATTGTGTTGCACGGATCATTTTCCGAGAACAAGTCCTGAACAGTATCCAGCAACTGTTCTTCTTCGTTGACCAATTCATCATCCCAAGCACCAATAGCTGGGGATACTTCAGTCAAGAAGGGTGTGAGCTCTGAAGTCATAGTCTCAGGAAAAGAAACCTAAAAGGGTGCCCTCTCTGTGAAAGTCACGTGAGACGAGGTAGCTCCAGAGGATACATTGCTAGGCGTCGTCGGAGTATAAGTGATCTCATCAGACGAAGCTTCGGAAGAGCTATAATCCCGAATTATCACATTACTGGAAGCTCTGACAGGAGATGTTGCATGTTCGGAGTCAGACTCATCCTCGGATGTAAGAGGATCGTCTATCCAGTAATTTTCTCCATTTTCAGGAGGAAGCTCGTTGACGTGGTCTTGCTCTTGTTCTAGAGCGAGATGCTGCAAGATTCTTGCATATTCTTCAAGATCAGGCATGGGAGCCAAATCTTCTTCTTCATCTGCTCTTTGTGGTTCAACATGGTTGGGTTCCACTAGAGCAATGACGGGTGCTGGTTCAACAACATTTTCTTGTACAGCCTCTTGGTCTTCTTCATCATCAGACCAGGATCCTTATGGCTGTAAGGGGTCATACCAGATTACTGGCATAAGGTGAGTTTCAGGAACCCATTTTTCATCGGAGAGATATTCTCCTGTTTCAAGGGATTCCTCCCACTCATCGGTGTAGTTGGACTCAAATCTATCAACGGTGTCACTGGACTCGTATCCATCAATGGAGAATCCAACTACCAAATTGCAAGAGTGTGATGCCCCCTGTGTGGCTTCTTTGAATTGAGGTGGCATGAAATCACTGAGAGTGAATTTTCTTACCTCCTTTGAAATCTCTGGAAAGGACGTTTTTGTTGTCCCTAGTGAAGCAGTAGAGGAGGCCTCGGCCTTTTCTTGGACTTCTTATTTTGGATGGGTCTTTTCTTACCGTTTGAGCTTGAGGAGATGTTTCCTAGCCAGCCTTCGTTGTAGACTTGTCGGCTTTGTTTTCACGACCTCCCAGTTTTCATCTTCTAGGAGATCGGGATGTACCCATATGGGTTGTCCGTCTGGTGTCGGGTAAAGAACCAGTTCTTCGGACGCCTGGATTGTGTTTATCACCTTAAAGGAAGCAGTGGTTTTCTTCTTTGGTGATTTTGAAGTTTATCCACATGACACCATGTTGATGGAGGCAGACCATAGTTTTTGTCAAAGGTGATGACTCCGTTTTTCCACATCTCGTTTATCTTCTCTCTCACAATGAAGCATTGATTAAGAGGATGCGAGATCATCCGGTGGTATGGACAGTACCGAGGATCGTTGGTTTTACCAACATCTCCCGATCTTTTTGCTTCAGGCAAGGTGAGCTTGTCGTTTGCCACGAGGTCCCCGAAGATTTCATCAACATCTTCATCGAACGGGTATTTCTTTTCCACTCGCTCTTTAAAGGCATCAGACAGTTCAGGTCTCTTACCTGCAACTTTGTTTTCAGCTTTCTTTGGTGGTTGAGGAGCTGACTTGGTTTACACATTGAGGACCTCTTTTTTCTTTGGTTTTGAGGTTGCAATGGTGGTTGGCTCTTTTCTTGATGATTTCTAACAGTTGAGGTCTTTAATTACCGTTTCAGCCTCCAAGGAAGCTTATAGGAGTTCTCCCAGGTTCTTTGATTTGTTGTCGATGATCATGGAGCGGATTCTAGCTCTCATGTTGTTTCGGCAGATGTTGACTAGCGACGCTTGCAGTAGTACTTCTGAGCATTTGTACGCTATTGCTTTCCACTTGTGAATGAAGTCATATGTTGACTTATTCTCCCCCTGTTTCAGGCTGCAAAGCTGAGCCATAGTAGTGGGATGATCCTCACCTTTGAAGTGAGTCAGGAAGCGTGTCTCTAGCATGGCCTCATTTTGGATGGAGTCCTCCGGAAGAGTGGAGTACCAATCGAAGGCCGTACCTTTTTGAGTACTTACAAAGAGGCGGATCTTGAGTGCATCTTGATCCGCAATAGCTCTCGTCAGGATTTTTAAGTGGATGACGTGCTTTCTAGCTGATCCTTTCCCTGTATATGTTTGGAGAGTAGGATGCTTGAATTTTGTAGGGAACGGGACCGAGTCCATCCATAAAGGATATGGTGGCTTGATCCCATGCTCCTTGAGTATATCCTCTTCTTTTACTTTGGCGAGGATACTGTCTACGTCCTTTTTGATGAGGACGCGCGACTCATTTTCTTCTCCATTTACCTTATAATCTTGAAGATTCAGAGGAGGTTCATTGTTCGCCTGATTTTGGAAGGCGAGGAGAAGGTTTTCCATAAGAGTTTCAATCCTCTGCTGGCCTTGTTCAAACTGCTGGATGTGTGTGAGCGCATCATCTTGAGATGGATTGCGAGGCGGTGGCTCATAATTTGTAGCCAGTGAAAGACCAAGATCGAATCCTAGAGGGGGGGGGTGAATAGGATTACTTCTAAGAACCTAGACCATTTTTAGACATTTTAACTTTTAGGTGACCTATGCTTTGATGATGATAAATTAGCTTACGAAGAGGAAGAGTCTCTAAGTTATGCATGCATTCACAATCAAAAGACTACTACAATCTCCATTCAATATCAAAACCAAACATAAAATCAACAATCATAAAAAGAGAGCTAAACATCAATCACCATAATACGAACAATTATAGTGGTTCGACCAAATTGCCTACATCCACTCCCGATAACCCTACCCGATTTCACTAATCAATTTAAGGTTTAGGATCACCTCAAACCTTACAATCTCATCACTATGCTTTTCAAGGCTAAGCATAAACCTTTACATCACAACAAGTGCTTTTCAAGGCTAAGCACCGACCTTTACAACATAGATTTCTCTCTTGAATAAAATGCCTATTAATGCATGGATGAGAGAACAAATTAAACACAATGTATTGCCTCTAGATAGGCTGAATAGAAAATGAAAACTCAACTACTAGGAGCATGCATGTGAATGATAAAGTCTATGACTAATGCATGAACTAGAAATCACTCTTTCTCTTTTAAAAAGATGAAACTTTAAATGATGCAAAGATGATAATCATATGTATGAGAAAGAGTTGAATGACAAACACATGTTTTTCAAAAGAAAATACTTGAAAAGAGAGAGTACAATCTCAAGATTGACAAGTTTGATTTGTAAACAAAAGTTCAAAAACACATGTGAATGAAAAGTCATATGTTGATTTCATAAAGCTAAAAGATTTCAAACATCAAAGCATGTTATGAAACACAACAACATCTTAAGAAGAGAGCCAACAATTTGATCATGCTTAAAAGAAAACAAAGATAAAGAAACTAAGCATGAAATAGAAATTGAGATTTAGAAAGCACACCCATTTTGAAGATCAAAGATTGAAATGGTGGAATGCCTTCATAATCCCTTTAGAAAAGCTCTTGAAAAGTTCCTCTCCTTTGGCCACAAAAGTTCTAAAAAAAAATCAGCAACTTTACCCAAAGAGAATGCCACTTTTTATAGAAAAAGTGCTCCCAACAGATAGCTGTCGGTCAGTTGACAACTAGGTATCGGTCGACCGACAGCCCAACGGTCACAAGCCAATGGCTATATTTTTGAAAAATTCGCTGACCAAGGACCACTTGGCGGTTGACCGACATATTCGGTCGACCGACGCAGAACCGACACCGGAACCGACAGAGCAAAAATGCTGAAAATGAAGCTCTCTGGTTTTGGAACCGATGAGGTCTCGGTCTGAAAATTATGCACTCTCGATTGACCGACATGAACCGACGAGCTGACCGACAGAGAAATTCTAAAAACTGTAGCTCCCTGGAATAGGAACCGACAGATCCTTCGGTTGACCTCGGTTCATATGTCGGTCAGCCGAAACTGACTGACAGCTTGACCGATAGGCTATACAATCAGAAATCCTGAAGATCTGAAGGATTTAAAAAAAAAAAGAGAACAGCTAGAAAGAATTGAAATGAACTTTTAAAAACTGAACTGAAAACTTCAAGAACTAAAGAGACACAAGAATTTTAAAAACCATGCATATCAAATAAAAACAAAGTATGAAAGAGAAATATGCATGAAGAACCTAAGATAAGAAGAGCATGAATGAAAGAGAGGTCAAGCTATGACAATGAATGCATCCTATCAAATTGCAACAAAATAAAAACTCTAACAGCCAGGACGTTCATCCCTCAGGATTCGAACGAAGAAATTATCCTGGTGACTAAGCTGGGGCTCATTCTTTTTTATGAAGATCTTGACTTGAAGGAGCAGGGGATTCTTCTGAATGTCTTCTTGTCCTGGAGACGTTGCGGGTCACCGGATGTCGGACATGGATTTTGGATGCTGACTTTTGGCGTCTTCTGGTTTTTCCAACCATATGGATAGCAGCAATTTGGTCGGGACATTCTTTTTCGACCCATTTATGGGAGACTTGAAGTGTCGGAAGCTGGGTCCTTTTCTTCTCTTGTCTTTTTTGTCGATACGACGCTCGGCAGCGTATACTGTTAGATCTCGTGATCACTGAGAGGGGGGGGTGAATCAGTGATCTCTTTTAAACAGGTCCTTGCTAACAACAATTCAAATCAAACCACACAATTGACACCAGATTTTACGTGGTTCACCAAAAGGCTACGTCCACGGTTCAATCCCGTCCGAACAACAATCCGGTACAGGTCTGAATCTTATTTAGTCGCACCGACGACAAAGAGCACCAACCCTTAAATTCAGATAGCACCAACTATCTAGGAAGCACCGACTCCCTTAGGTTTCAGATAGCACCAACTATCTAGGAAGCACCGACTCCCTTAGGTTTCAGATAGCACCAACTATCTAGGAAGCTACAACTCCCTTTACAATTTGTCTGCACCCACAGACAGGATCACCAAACCCCAAAACACCAAGCACCAACTTGATGATTACAGCAAAGAAGATAAACTGATCTACAGCCCTTTCCCCTCTACAATTCTCTCTCTCTCAATCCCTTACAAATAGAAATCTAAAGCATAAACAGAGAGACACTTAACTCATGGACGAATCACCATCTTCTAGAGCATAATCTCGTCCACAATTGCTGTAGAAAGATGCAGCACAACAGCACACAGCAACAGCACCAGCTTTCTCTCAAGAACTCTCTCTCTTTTCTCTTCTCTTCTTCTCTCTCTGGTGTCTATTTAGAACGACCCATACATGCCTTTATATAGGTTTTAGTAACCCCTAATTGTGTTTAAAACGGGCTACAATTCGTTTAGAAAGAGTCCCAAACAAATTAGATAAGTATGCTAAATTTTCGTGCTCAACTTCTAATTCTGCGCAACTCTGGTTCCCGTGCTCGGTCGACATCATGCTGTGCTCGGTCGACATCATACACTATCTGGAAATAGTCACTTATCGAGCTCGGTCGACATCCTGAGGGCTCGGTCGACCGAAGACACACTGTGTCACGAAAATAACTGAGAGGTGCCTTTTTCTGTTTTCTGCAAGTTTCTTCTTGCTCGGTCGACCGCATGAAGAGCCCGGTCGACCGCGTGCTCTGCTTCAGGAATTCTGAGTTCCTGACTGTTTCAACTCTGATTCTCCTTTTAAGCTCAATCAACTCCAGCCTTTATCATCATGTTTGTGACAATGTGTTGACAAGAATTCCAACTCAATTTGATGCTTGAGACACCAAACACACCAATGCTTCAAGATTCAACTCAATGCATCTCAAATTCCAACAATCTCCCCCTTTGGAATTGTTGGCAACACTTGGAACTTCAACACAGACACTTGGAACATGTTGACATCATAGAGCCTTTTTAGAACAATAAACTCCCCTTGGAACATGATCTTCTCATTCACTATCTTGATACCAATTTTCATTCCAATCTTCCATCTTCCTCATGCTATCATATTTCCATCTTCTTAGCATAAGACTAACTTCAACATGCATATAGTCTTTCCTTGCATAATCTTCTCAGCATAACTTGATACCAATCTCCAGATAACCTTCTCAGAGATAACATGCATATCAACCTTTCCATGCATAATCTTCTCCCCCTTTGACAATAATTCCAAAGGGACCAATCTAGGAGCAAATAAGATATTCAACGAATTCATTGCTCCCTCTTTCTGGCACATCTCCTAAGGTGTAGGAGAATGAGTAACTCCTAATTTCTTTCGGAGATACTCGAAGACTTCCTTTGGCAAAGGTTTTGTGAAGATATCAGCCACTTGCTCAGTAGTAGGAACGTATTCCAACTTTACCTCACCATCTGCATTCAGCTTGTTCCGAAAGACCCATTTAGTACCAATCACATTCTTATCAGTAGGTCTAGGGACTAGTTCCCATGTGGAGTTTTTCTCAATCTGCTCCAACTCCTCATGCATAGCTTTTAACCAGCTTTCATCTAGACTAGCTTCAGCTACTGTCTTGGGCTCAATGGTGGACACAAGTGAGTAATTGCTGACTACACTTTGTCTAGTTTTTACACCGGCTTCAGGATCTCCAATGATTTGATCCTTAGGGTGTTGCTCTACCCAAGTACTTTTCTTTCTAGGAGAAGTATCCTCTGAATCATCTTTTGCCTTTTCAGAATCAGGTTCAGCCACTTCATCATCAATCTCACTCGAGTCCTCATACACTGGACTGTCATTATGAGTTACCTTCTTTGACTCATGGTTTTCATCAATTCTAACATCAGCACTTTCAATAATTTTTCTGGTCCTTTTGTTAAGGCATCTGTAAGCTTTACTAGAGGATGAGTAACCCAGAAAAATACCTTCATCGGCTCTTTCTGCAAATTTGCCCGGATTTTGTTCGAGCCGCTTGATGTAACACTTGCTACCGAAGACTCTGAAGTGCTTGACTGTAGCTTTTCTTCCAAACCATAGCTCATAAGGTGTTTTATCTTCATGTGGCCTGATCAAGCAACGATTCTGAATATAAACAGCCGTATGAATCGCCTCTTTCCAATACTTATCAGCCATCTTACTTTCAACCAGCATGGTGCGTGCCATTTCTTGCACAGTGCGGTTCTTGCGCTCAACAACTCCATTCTGCTGTGGAGTTCTAGGGGCTGAGTATTGTCTTTGGATGCCATGATGTTCACAATACTTAGTGAATTCATCAGATGTAAATTCGCCTCCACGATCAGACCTTAGCGTCTTGATCTGCTTCCCTAGCATGTTTTCAACCTGTGCTTTAAACACTTTGAACCGATCAAGTGCTTGATGTTTATGCTTAAGAAATAATACCCATGTCATGCGAGTAAAATCATCAATGCAAAGCATAAAATACTTATCTCCATTGGTGCTTTGAGTCCGCATCGGTCCACAGAGATCAGTGTGTACCAGCTCAAGAGGTTTCTTCGTATGATGCTCCTTCGTCTTGAACATTACCCTCGTTTGCTTTCCCTTTTGACAAGAGTCACAAATGGGGTTTGAAGGCTTTTCAACTGTAGCCATACCTCTAACAGCCTTTGAATTGCAAATCTTTGACATGTTGCCAAAGCTTAGATGCCCAAGGCGTTTGTGCCACAACCAACTCTCTTCTGACCGACTCAATAAGCATGTCTTTTCAGCTCCATCTGACAAGGTGTAAAGATTTCCAGCTGTCCTTGACCAGTAGCCACTGTTTTGCCGTTGCTACTCTTCTTGATAGCAAACCCATTCTTTGTAAAAACAATTTCGTGGCCCTTATCACAGATCTGGCTCACACTCAACAGATTGTGTCTCAATCCAGACATATATAAGACCTCTTCAGATCTGTTCTTGTTTGCCATCAGCTGAACAACACCTTTTCCAACAATTTTGGCACCATCATTGTTACCAAACTTTACCGAACCACCTTCATAGTGCTGTAACTTGATGAATTTTTCTTTATCACCAGTCATATGACTCGAACAGCCACTATCAAGGACCCATGGTGCTGTCTTCTTTTGTGCATTGAAAGCGGTTTGCACAATGAGAGATTTCTTGCCTTTTTCTGCACTTTTCTTTGCCCTCCAAGTTTTGACTAACTTGGGTTTCTTTTCAACCTGAATTGGTTTAGCAGTAGGCAGCCTACAATCCCTAGCCATGTGTCCAAAATTATGACACTTGTAGCACTCAATATTGTGGCTATTTAGGATTGAGAAAGGGTTCCTTCTCACAACTGGGCTGTTTCTCACATAGAATTTACAATCTGCCCTTCTATGTCCATACCTATTGCAATGATAACAATAGCCATAAAATTTGTATCTTTTATATGGCTGGTTAGGCTTCATGTCCTTTCTCACTTGAATGGGCTCTTTTCTAGGCAGTGTGGGCTTCACAGAATTGGAAGGTGTAGTAACTTGCTTTACAAACACCGTCTCTACAGAAGGTGTAACCTTAGAAGATTCTCCATTCTCAAATCCTATTCCAAATCTGAAGTGAGGGGGTCTTTGAACTTTCAAAATTTCATTCAGCTTCAATGTACCATTGATAGCTTGAAACTCCTTGAGCTTTTGTTTCATTTGCATATTTTCAGTCCTTGCTCCAAGGATTTCATTCTCAAGTTTCATCACTTCCTCAGTTTTGGTACAGATTTGTATTTCTAGGACATCTACCATTCTTTTATACTCTTCTAATTCAGTTTTCAAAGCAATAACTGAAATTTCAGATTCATGAAGAAGTTTCAGATTTTTCTTACTTGATCTTCGCTCCTTGCTAAGCTCCTCAAGTGCAGCAATGAGCTCTTCTTCAAGATTCACTTCAGCCTCCTCTTCGTTTTCCAGCTCTTGCTCATCGTCTTCTTCAATAGTAACCATGAAGAGTGCTTCAGTCGCCTCGACTGATTCATCATCGTCCGAAGATTCAGACGTGCTGTCATTATGCTGACTGATGAAGCTCTTTGCTTTGCCCTTCTTTCTGAAATTCTTCTTCCAATTACTCTTATCAACATAAGAGTCATTATCATTGTCTTCTTTCAGCGGGCACTTCGCAGCAAAGTGGCCAACACCGCCACAATTGAAGCATTTAAAGGGTAGCTTCCCTTTATACTTGCCATTGCTTCCTTTCTTCAGCCTTCTAATAAATTGAGCCTCAAGCTCATCATCATCAGAATCATGACCAGCAATCTCTTTTGCCTTTTTCTGAACTTTGAAGGCCGCTTCTCTATCCGATGAAGACGTCTTACCTATGCGCATCTCATAGGCAGTGAGAGAACCATGCAGCTCATCCATTGAAAACTCGTTCAGATCTTTGGCTTCTTCTATGGCTGAGACTTTAGAATCAAACCGGGGAAGGAGAGATCTTAGAACCTTTTTGACGATGACTGGTTCTTTAATCTCCTCTCCTAGTCCACGAATGTCATTCGTGACTTCATTCACCCGTTGCATGTAAGAATCAACATTCTCGCTATCCTCCATGCGAAGAGACTCAAATTGGGAGCGATGAGTTTGCAATTTCGCTTCTTTGATCTTCTCATCTCCTTCATGGATGCTTTTCAGCTTATCCCAGATTTCCTTGGCTGTCTTGCATGCTATAACTTTGATCAGCTCGCTGTCAACAAGGCCGCTAAAGAGTGCATTCTGCGCCTTAGAGTCGTTGTCTGCTAACTTCTTCGTTGCAGCATCAGTGGGTACAATGGCAGAATTGTAACCGACTCTGACAGTCTCCCAGACGTCATAGCCAAGTGATTTGATGAAGGCCTGCATTCTAATCTTCCAAAAGGTGTAATTAGAACCATCAAACAACGGTGCTTTCATATTCGCTGTGCTGGTTGCCATGTGATTTGACAAAGATCACCCTTAGCGTGTTAAGCTTATCAAGGGAAACCTTACGCTCTGATACCAATTGTTAGATCTCGTGATCACTGAGAGGGGGGGGTGAATCAGTGATCTCTTTTAAACAGGTCCTTGCTAACAACAATTCAAATCAAACCACACAATTGACACCAGATTTTACGTGGTTCACCAAAAGGCTACGTCCACGGTTCAATCCCGTCCGAACAACAATCCGGTACAGGTCTGAATCTTATTTAGTCGCACCGACGACAAAGAGCACCAACCCTTAAATTCAGATAGCACCAACTATCTAGGAAGCACCGACTCCCTTAGGTTTCAGATAGCACCAACTATCTAGGAAGCACCGACTCCCTTAGGTTTCAGATAGCACCAACTATCTAGGAAGCTACAACTCCCTTTACAATTTGTCTGCACCCACAGACAGGATCACCAAACCCCAAAACACCAAGCACCAACTTGATGATTACAGCAAAGAAGATAAACTGATCTACAGCCCTTTCCCCTCTACAATTCTCTCTCTCTCAATCCCTTACAAATAGAAATCTAAAGCATAAACAGAGAGACACTTAACTCATGGACGAATCACCATCTTCTAGAGCATAATCTCGTCCACAATTGCTGTAGAAAGATGCAGCACAACAGCAACACAGCAACAGCACCAGCTTTCTCTCAAGAACTCTCTCTCTTTTCTCTTCTCTTCTTCTCTCTCTGGTGTCTATTTAGAACGACCCATACATGCCTTTATATAGGTTTTAGTAACCCCTAATTGTGTTTAAAACGGGCTACAATTCGTTTAGAAAGAGTCCCAAACAAATTAGATAAGTATGCTGAATTTTCGTGCTCAACTTCTAATTCTGCGCAACTCTGGTTCCCGTGCTCGGTCGACATCATGCTGTGCTCGGTCGACATCATACACTATCTGGAAATAGTCACTTATCGAGCTCGGTCGACATCCTGAGGGCTCGGTCGACCGAAGACACACTGTGTCACGAAAAATAACTGAGAGGTGCCTTTTTCTGTTTTCTGCAAGTTTCTTCTTGCTCGGTCGACCGCATGAAGAGCCCGGTCGACCGCGTGCTCTGCTTCAGGAATTCTGAGTTCCTGACTGTTTCAACTCTGATTCTCCTTTTAAGCTCAATCAACTCCAGCCTTTATCATCATGTTTGTGACAATGTGTTGACAAGAATTCCAACTCAATTTGATGCTTGAGACACCAAACACACCAATGCTTCAAGATTCAACTCAATGCATCTCAAATTCCAACATATACAACGAGCAATTTGAGCTTCGGTCAGTACAGGATGGGCTTTGACAATGAAGGATGTGCTCCCTCAAGCGCAGTAGCCGAACCTATCTTCTTTGTAGCTGGGCAAGGACAGGATGCGAACCCGGTCCTTCGCCTGTTGCAGCGAAGCTTTGAATTTTTCGAGTTCGGCCCCTGTAGAGATGAAGGGTCGAACTGCAAGATTCTAGTCCTTAGCTAGTGCTTGTAGAGGCCTAGTGATGCATGATCTGATTTTAGGCTTATAAGAGCAAGCCGGAACGATTGTCGACATGACATCGTCGGCTTGCCACTCTATCACACGCTGCGGTTCACCGACTGCCTCCTCAGGCTCCTCCTCGATGGCAATAAGCTCGGGACCTGAGTACCAAAATAAATGGATCAGACATGACGGTCTGGCAGGTCGGTGAAAAGATATGGCTATAACAAAACAATGATATTTTGCAAGGGTTTAGGAAAACCTGAGTATAAATAATGAATTTCATAAAAAATAATGCATCATTTATTAAATAACGACATGAATGATATAAGACAATAGAGGTACCAAGAATAAGGCACTGTTAAGATGGCAACCACACAAAGCTACATCCTCTCTCACTAAAGTGAAGAGAGCGCATACACTACAGGATCATTGACCTCAGTCACACAAGGTGAGGAGGGACAACGATAAAATACTATAATATACATATATATACTCTGCGGGACCACGGTAGCGAGCCGGGTAAAAACTCTGCGGATTCCAGACTGCAGCTGACTATCAGGAGGGGAAGGATCTCCAAGTCGGTGGATCAAACCGACAAGGTCGTCCAAGCTCAGTGGTGCCGACTCATGGGTCAAATACGAGAAATCAAATCAAATTGATAGTAAAAGAACGGGGTGCTCATAGGCACAAATACACACTCATATCAGGTCGGTCGTATACAGGTTAGCAAAAGCTAAATACACTTTCCAATACTTTCGGGACAAGTCAAAATCATAAGATATGATGTTTGAACGGCACAATTAAAATTGGGTCAAGATGAACATGAATGGATTTCCAATATTCTCCAAGCTAAGAGTTGAAGGTCCAAGATTTGAATCAATGTGTATAGGGTTCCGTATGTTAGGTTTGATAAACATTTGGTACTCTTTAAGAATTAAAAACATTCAGGGACCTTACATACATTGACAAATCTAGAAATCCTCACCGAATCTCCATGATGAGGTTTCTCCTTCCTCCGGACTTCATACAACGCCTTACAAGTCCTTACATAGCATTGGGGCTCCAAACAATACCTCCCCACTACATCACATCACAATCTACCCAAATCTTTCATGGGCTTCTATGCATCATTACAGGTTCCATGGCTTCAAATAAGAAAAGAAGGGATAGAGCTGAATTGGACTTGAATATGGGCTTGAAATGAGTCTGGAGAACGGTCCAACAATCCCCATTTTTACAGTTCTTCTCATTTCAGTCCGATCAATCGGACTCATTGGCCGATCGATCGGTCCTGAAATGCTCTCAGTTATTTACAGTCCGATCGATCGGACCTGTAATGCCCACAGTCCGATCGATCGGACAGCGGCGAATCTCAGCCTAAATGGTTGGATCCCCCTTTTGTCCAATCCCTTTCCATTTCCTTTCTTTTCCCTTCTTCCAAACACAACTCCATGAGTATTTGGGCCCTTTCTTGACCTCCTCAACTCATCAAATTATCATTCAAAAATCAATAGAATCAAACTATCAAGCATGTCAAACCATTAAAACTATCAATAAAGATAAATCAAAGCTTTTGTAAAACATGATAAACACATAAGAATCGTTTCATCAACTTGCCTTAGGTCCAATGCTAAGAAAATCTATACAAAAACCCCCAAATACAAACCCTAAAATGTCAAAAACGGGAATTACAAAAAGGAAACTTCTAATAATAGGAATGGAGCTTCCCTAGGGCTAAACAAACAAGATTCTAAAACTGTTAGGAAGATCAGTTACAAGGAAGTTCTTCAAAAAGCAAGGTGTTGTCCAAAGGAAGTCTTGGAGTGGGCGGTTTTCTTCGAAAATGGTGTCAAGATGAAGCCTTTGAGACGAGGAAGAAGATTATGGAATCCATTTCTTGATTCGGAAGAGCTCTTGTGGTGATTTATGAGGAAGGAAGCAAAAGGGACAAGGGAGAAACCCTTAGGGCTGGGACTCTCTCTCTGTCTAGGGTTTTAGCAAGGAAGGGGAGGATTAAGAGAATAGCTCTCTTTATATAGCAAGTGGGGATGGGGCCCACAACTTAAAAGACTTCTCGGGCTCAAAACATGGCTTTCGGGGCTTCAAACGAATTCGACGAAGAAGACAAAGTTGATCGGCAAAATTTCTAGTTTCCAAAAAGTATATATTTTGCACGTTTTGGTGACATTGAAATTGGTGTCCAGATTTTGGGTAAAAAGACCATTTTGCCCTCAAATTGCGAAAAGTCGGGTTTAGAGCTCTCGAATGGGAATGATGTCAACATGAAAGTTGTAGGGATTAACAAGATAAGTCAAATAAGTTTAAAAACATAATTTTTAGAAATCATTGGTAAACCCCAAACCTCACACAATTTCGTAGCAAGAACCCCCAAAGGGTCCCACAAGTAGAAAGGCTCTCCAAATTCCCCAAAACTATTATAAAAGCTATTCTAATCCCCAAACTAATCCAAAAACCACTAAACACACTTAAAGCTAAAACACAACTTAATTAACTCTAATCGAGGTCTCTCGAATCGGGGTCTTACATCCTCCACCCCTTAGGTTATTTGGTCCTCCAAATGGAAATTAAAACTTACCTCCGGTAGGAGATGTGGGTACTTCTTCTGAACTTGATCCCGTAATTCCCATGTTGCTTCTTCCGGTCCATGATTCTCCCAAAGCACTTTGACCCACTGAATAGTCCGAGTTCTCAACTCTTGTTCCTTGGTGTCAATAATCTGCTTAGGCTTCTCAACATAAGTCGCATCTTCTCGGATTTCCAGCGGCTCATAACGGAGTATGTGTAGTCTGTCGGGAACGTACTTCTTCAACATAGACACATGGAAAACATTGTGTATGCCAGAGAGTTTGGATGGTAAGGCTAATCTGTAAGTCACATCACCAATCTTACTCACAATGTCATACGGTCCAATGTACCTCCGAGATAGCTCGCCTTTTTGTCCAAACCTCAAAGTTCCACGAGTAGGTGACACTTTCAAGAAAACCTTATCTCCTTCTTTGAATTGTAAGTCCCTTCTGTGAGAATCTGCATAGCTCTTCTGCCTACTCTGAGCCACTTTCAGACGTTCTTGGATCAACTTGACCTTGTCACTTGTCTCACTAATGATAGTCGGACCATGGAAACTGCGAGTGCCAACTTCTTCCCAACAAACGGGTGTCCTACACCTTCTGCCATACAAAGCCTCAAAAGGCGCCATTCCGATACTCGAGTGGAAACTGTTGTTGTAAGCGAACTCACACAACGGTAATGCTTCATCCCACTGAGTCTTGAAATCTAACACACAAGCTCTGAGCATGTCCTCAAGTGTCTGAATTGTCCTCTCTGACTGACCATCAGTCTGTGGGTGATAGGCTGTGCTGAACTGTAACTTCGTACCCATAGACTCATGCATTGTCTTCCAAAATCTCGACAAATCTGCTATCTCTATCGGATGTGATGGAAACTGGTTGTCCATGTCGAATGACGATCTCTGTGACAAACAACTGTGCCAAAGGTAACATATGCATCTTCTTCCCAGTCTTCATCGGTAGGAAATGAGCTAACTTGGTGAGGCGGTCCACTATGACCCAAATAGCATCATTGCCCTTACTAGTCTTTGGTAATCCCGAGATGAAATCCATGGTAATGTGCTCCCATTTCCACTCCAGAATCTCTAATGGCCGTAGCAACCCTGGAGGCTTCTGATGTTCTGCCTTGATCCACTGACATGTCATACATCGAGAGACGAAAGCTGCTATCTCTCTCTTCATGTTATTCCACCAAAATCTGCCCTTCAAATTCTGGTACATCTTCGTACTGCCCAGATGTATGCAATACTTGGTATTGTGAGCTTCTGTCATGATATCATTTCTTAAGTCCTCCAAGTTAGGCACACATAAACGGTCTCGGTAGTATAAAACTCCATCCACAACACGAAAATCCGGACAATCTGCTATATGTTCTGAAATCTTAGCCAACTCTGGGTCTTGTAACTGATTCTCTTTGATCTTCTGAATGAACGAAGGTTCTGACACTGACATATTTGCCAACATGACACCCTCCCTTAGAGGCTGGAAATCTACTCCCAACTCTTCTAACTGCTGTACAACATAAGTCCCCCGAAGACTTGCCATGCTAACTGACTTTCTGCTCAAGGCATTTGCAACTACATTCGCTTTCCCCGGGTGATACTTGATAGGAAAATCATAGTCCTTGATATATTCCATCCATCTCCTCTGCCTCATGTTCAACTCCTTCTAAGAAAACAAGTACTGTAGACTACGGTGGTCGGAGTGAACCTCAAACTTCTCTCCATGAGGGTAGTGTCTCCACATCTTCAATGCTAAAAACAACTGCTGCCAGCTCTAGATCATGTGTTGCATAGTTCTTCTCATGGTCTTTCAACTGCCGGGATCCTTATGCAACTACCTTCCCATCTTGCATTAGAAAACATCCAAGTCCAACATTGGAAGCATCGGTAAAAATGGTGAAATCGCCGCTCCCTGATGGCAAAGTAAGGACGGAGCTGTAGTCAATCTTTTCTTCAGCTCATGGAAACAAGCTTCACACTGTCGGTCCAAACATATGGTGTGTTTTTCCTAATCAACTTCGTTAAAGGTGATGCAATCGACGAAAATCCTTGTACAAACCTCCGATAATACCCTGCCAATCCAAGAAAACTCCTGATCTCTGATGCATTCTTCAGTCTGTCCCAATTCATAACTGCCTCAATCTTGGACGGGTCCATTGATAATCCTTCCTTGAAGATGATATGACCCAAAAATGTGACTTGGTCCAACCAAAATTCGCACTTACTAAGTTTTGCAAACAACTGGTTTTCGCTCAAAAGCTGGAGTGCTATCTTCAAATGTTCTTCGTGCTCTTCTTTGGTCTTGGAATACACTAAAATATCATCAATAAACACCACTATAAACTGGTCCAAATACTCTGTAAATATCTTGTTCATCAACGCCATGAAAACTGCCGGTGCATTAGTCAAACCGAATGGCATCACTAGAAACTCATAGTGTCCATATCTTGTCCGAAAGGCTATTTTTGGTACATCTGAATCTCTAACTCTCAACTGATGATAGCCGGACCTCAAGTCAATTTTCGAAAAGTAAGCAGCTCCTTGCAACTGATCAAACAATTCATCTATCCTTGGCAATGGATACTTAGTCTTGATGGTCACCTGGTTCAATCTTCTATAGTCAATACACATTCTCATATAACCATCTTTATTCTTCACAAACAAAACTGGTGCTCCCCACGGTGACACACTAGGTCTCACAAAACCTTTGTCCAAAAGTTCCTGCAACTGTATCTTTAACTCTCCCAATTCTGCCGGAGCCATTCTGTAAGGTGCAATAGAAATCGGAGCGGTCCC
The DNA here is from genome assembly GCA_012931725.1 of Litsea cubeba. NCBI lineage: Eukaryota > Viridiplantae > Streptophyta > Magnoliopsida > Laurales > Lauraceae > Litsea > Litsea cubeba. The sequence goes on along the minus strand of CM022955.1, from coordinate 25,926,863 downwards.
CGGTAACAACTCAATAGTGAAGTCTATCTCTCTAATGGGTGGCAATCCTGGTACCTCCTCCGCGAAAACATCCGGAAATTCACAAATAATTGGGATCTCCTCCACCCCTTGGGAACGTTTATCCTCCGTGATAAACGCCAAATAAGCCTCACAACCACTTCTTAGAAGTCTATCAGCCTTCAATGCTGAAATAAACCCTGCACTAGGACTACTCCTCTCTCCCTAAAACAACACCCCTGCTTGGGTCTCCTCTAACTTAAAAGTCAGGGTCTTATGGAAACAATCCATAGTAGCATGGTATCCTGCTAACCAATCCATCCCTAGGATGACATCAAAATCCTGCATCTCCAATAAAATGAGATATGCCGGTATTACTACCTCTCCTATCATGACTGCACAACTAGGGTAAAAAGTCATACAAACAACTTCCTTACCTAAAGGGGTAGCCACAGTCAAAATGAAACTCAACTCTCTAGCATGCATATCAATCAACTTAGCAAATTTTGGAGATAGGAATGAGTGAGTAGAGCCAGGGTCAAACAAAACCCTAGCATCAAAACCACATACGAGAAGTGTACCTTCCACTACATTGCCTTCCGCCTCTGCATCAGCTCTATTGACGGCATACAGTTGTGCCCTTTATTGTGGCCTTTTTTGTCCTTGTGGTTGCCTGCCCTGCTGTGCATTCCTGTTCTACTGCTGAGGTCGCTGATTCTGATTTTGGTTCTGCCCTTGTTGACGAGCCTTTTGCTATTGCTGTGGCCTATACTGCTGTTGTGGTGCCTGTTGCTGTAGTGGCCTTGCCTGATTCTGGACTACTAATGCATTCTGAGGTGGTGCCTGACGCCGCACTCCCTGCTGCTGTCTATTCTGTCTATCTGGCCTTGGGCAATCCCTCATTTGGTGGTCCAGCGAACCACATCTAAAACATGCCCCTGTGATAGAACGACATTAGGCATTCCCATGATGTTTTCCACAATGGATGCAAGCTCCTAGATTCTGTGCATTCTGTTCTTGCCTTGGCCTCTTATTCTGATTGTTTCTCTGATGATAGCTCTGCTGCTGGTGGCCTTGACCCTTTCCTTGGTTCTTGATGATCTTGTTATGAAAGTTCTCAAACTTGTATGCTCTTTTGACAGCTTCTTCGAAGGTGACGGGTGGTACAACCCCGGTAGCATCTCTGTCAATGATTGGGTGAAGTCCCTCAAGGGACTTGGTTATCTTCTTTTCCACTGTGTCCACTAACTCCGGTGCATACCTTGACAATCTCTCGAATTTGGTGAGGTATTCGAGGACTATCATGTTCCCTTGCACAAGTTACTGAAATTCTGCTGCCTTTTGCCTTTTGACATGGGTAGGTACATATTTCTCTCCAAATTGTCTCTTGAAGTTAGCCCAAGCTTCTTCATCAGCCATTGTCCTGTATTCTGCCTTGATGGTTTTCCACCATATATCTGCTAAGCCTGTGAACATAGAAGCTGCGAGCTGCACTTGTTCTACACCCGTACATGTGAAGATTTCGAAGATATTCTCTGTGTGCTCAAGCTAGTCATCTGCTGCCATTGGATCCTCGGTTCCCGTAAATTCCTTTGGTCCTCTCTTCCTGAACCGTTCGTACAACACATTAGGATCATTCCCTCTATTGTTAACCGGTCCCGGTGATGCAACTGGGATTGGTTACGGTCTCCTTTCTAGCACACCCAACAATTGTGCTTGCTTTTGAGCCATTTCCCTAGCATGATCCTCGTCTTTCTTAAGCATCTGTTCTTACAATCTGACCTGTGTCTCATGTGCTTGTGCTTGAAGTCTAGCCTGGTTCTCATTGGCCTGACGTTGCTGGTCTAACATAGCCTGCATCATCTGTTGGAATTGATTCTGCATGTTGTTATCCTATGTATCCTCTGCAATAGGCCCTGTATTCTCACTGTTACTAGCAATGTGATTACTGTTTGCTGCTCGTCTGCGAGGTGGCATAATGCTGCAAAATAGTTTGTTAGCACATATAAATCAAGTACAGGGTGGTCACACATTGCTCACACGATTCTATCTAACGAGAGTCTAACGAATCCTCGCCACGTACTTAAGATTTCTAGTTTTTTTTAATTGCCTGAAACATGTCCCGCTTTGATACCAGTCCTGTCGTGACCCCGGACCGGGTTATGGGATCCAAATCCGAGATCGGGACCTGATGATGCCGCGCCACGTGCATCTCTTTGGCTAAATCGCACATGGAACTAAGAAAAACATTTATCCGTGCACGTGATTTCCCACAGGGATCCGTGGTGAGGATTATCCATACATGTCATCTCACATATAATCATATCAAACATATATTTAAGAATGCGAAAGCGTGTAGCAAATCATATTAATGCTATTCCATTCCATAATTAAGACTGATTCATAATTGACACGACAAGATATCAGAATGAGCAATGATCATAAGCATATTTCCCAAAAGTAAAGTTAGTTGTATAAACAAAAGATAAGTTGATTAATTTCCGCAAAATAACGGTCAACAAAGAACATACAACCAATAAAACCCAAAAGATGTTATCACAAGTTCCCAAAATGTCGTCCTCAAAGCCCAAACGATTGTCTACAAGACATCGTCGGCTTGCCACTCTATCACACGCTGCGGTTCACCGACCGCCTCCTCAGGCTCCTCCTCGATGGCAATAAGCTCGGGACCTGAGTACCAAAATAAATGGATCAGACACGACGGTCTGGCAGGTGGGTGAAAAGATATGGCAATAACAAAACAATGATATTTTGCAAGGGTTTAGAAAAACCTGAGTATAAATAATGAATTTCATAAAAGATAATGCATCATTTATTAAATAACGACATGAACGATATAAGACAATAGAGGTACCAAGAATAAGGAACTGTCAAGATGGCAACCACACAAAGCTACATCCTCTCTCACTAAAGTGAAGAGAGCGCATACCCTACAGGATCATTGACCTCAGTCACACAAGGTGAGGAGGGACAACGATAAAATACTATAATATACATATATATATATACTCTGCGGGACCACGGTAGAGAACCGGGTAAAAACTCTGCGGATTCCAGACTGCAGCTGACTATCAGGAGGGGAAGGATCTCCAAGTCGGTGGATCAAACCGACAAGGTCGTCCAAGCTCAGTGGTGCCGACTCATGGGTCAAATACGAGAAATCAAATCAAATTGATAGTAAAAGAACGGGGTGCTCATAGGCACAAATACACACTCATATCAGGTCGGTCGTATACAGGTTAGCAAAAGCTAAATACACTTTCCAATACTTTCGGGACAAGTCAAAATCATAAGATATGATGTTTGAACGGCACAATTAAAATTGGGTCAAGATGAACATGAATGGATTTCCAATATTCTCCAAGCTAAGAGTTGAAGGTCCAAGATTTGAATCAATGTGTATAGGGTTCCGTATGTTAGGTTTGATAAACATTTGGTACTCTTTAAGAATTAAAAACATTCAGGGACCTTACATACATTGACAAATCTAGAAATCCTCACCGAATCTCCATGATGAGGTTTCTCCTTCCTCCGGACTTCATACAACGCCTTACAAGTCCTTACATAGCATTGGGGCTCCAAACAATACCTCCCCACTACATCACATCACAATCTACCCAAATCTTTCATGGGCTTCTATGCATCATTACAGGTTCCATGGCTTCAAATAAGAAAAGAAGGGATAGAGCTGAATTGGACTTGAATATGGGCTTGAAATGAGTCTGGAGAACGGTCCAACAATCCCCATTTTTACAGTTCTTCTCATTTCAGTCCGATCAATCGGACTCATTGGCCGATCGATTGGACCTGAAATTCTCTCAATTATTCACAGTCCGATCGATCGGACTTGAAATGCCCACAGTCCGATCGATCGGACAGCGGCGAATCTCAGCCTAAATGGTTGGATCCCCCTTTTGTCCAATCCCTTTCCATTTCCTTTCTTTCCCCTTCTTCCAAACACAACTCCATGAGTATTTGGGCCCTTTCTTGACCTCCTCAACTCATCAAATTATCATTCAAAAATCAATAGAATCAAACTATCAAGCATGTCAAACCATTAAAACTATCAATAAAGATAAATCAAAGCTTTTGTAAAACATGATAAACACATAAGAATCGTTTCATCCACTTGCCTTAGGTCCAATGCTAAGAAAATCTATACAAAAACCCCCAAATACAAACCCTAAAATGTCAAAAACGGGAATTACAAAAAGGAAACTTCTAATAATAGGAATGGAGCTTCCCTAGGGCTAAACAAATAAGATTCTAAAACTGTTAGGAAGATCAGTTACAAGGAAGTTCTTCAAAAAGCAAGGTGTTGTCCAAAGGAAGTCTTGGAGTGGGCGGTTTTCTTCGAAAATGGTGTCAAGATGAAGCCTTTGAGACGAGGAAGAAGATTATGGAATCCATTTCTTGATTCGGAAGAGCTCTTGTGGTGATTTATGAGGAAGGAAGCAAAAGGGACAAGGGAGAAACCCTTAGGGCTGGGACTCTCTCTCTGTCTAGGGTTTTAGCAAGGAAGGGGAGGATTAAGAGAATAGCTCTCTTTATATAGCAAGTGGGGATGGGGCCCACAACTTAAAAGACTTCTCAGGCTCAAAACATGGCTTTCGGGGCTTCAAACGAATTCGACGAAGAAGACAAAGTTGATCGGCAAAATTTCTAGTTTCCAAAAAGTATATATTTTGCACGTTTTGGTGACATTGAAATTGGTGTCCAGATTTTGGGTAAAAAGACCATTTTGCCCTCAAATTGCGAAAAGTCGGGTTTAGGGCTCTCGAATGGGAACGATGTCAACATGAAAGTTGTAGGGATTAACAAGATAAGTCAAATGGGTTTAAAAACATAATTTTTAGAAATCATTGGTAAACCCCAAACCTCACACAATTTCGTAGCAAGAACCCCCAAAGGGTCCCACAAGTAGAAAGGCTCTCCAAATTCCCCAAAACTATTATAAAAGCTATTCTAATCCCCAAACTAATCCAAAAACCACTAAACATACTTAAAGCTAAAACACAACTTAATTAACTCTAATCGAGGTCTCTCGAATCGGGGTCTTACATCCTCCACCCCTTAGGTTATTTGGTCCTCCAAATGGAAATTAAAACTTACCTCCGGTAGGAGATGTGGGTACTTCTTCTGAACTTGATCCCGTAATTCCCATGTTGCTTCTTCCGGTCCATGATTCTCCCAAAGCACTTTGACCCACTGAATAGTCCGAGTTCTCAACTCTTGTTCCTTGGTGTCAATAATCTGCTTAGGCTTCTTAACATAAGTCGCATCTTCTCGGATTTCCAGCGGCTCATAACGGAGTATGTGTAGTCTGTCGGGAACGTACTTCTTCAACATAGACACATGGAAAACATTGTGTATGCCAGAGAGTTTGGATGGTAAGGCTAATCTGTAAGTCACATCACCAATCTTACTCACAATGTCATACGGTCCAATGTACCTCCGAGATAGCTCGCCTTTTTGTCCAAACCTCAAAGTTCCACGAGTAGGTGACACTTTCAAGAAAACCTTATCTCCTTCTTTGAATTGTAAGTCCCTTCTGTGAGAATCTGCATAGCTCTTCTGCCTACTCTGAGCCACTTTCAGACGTTCTTGGATCAACTTGACCTTGTCACTTGTCTCACTAATGATAGTCGGACCATGGAAACTGCGAGTGCCAACTTCTTCCCAACAAACGGGTGTCCTACACCTTCTGCCATACAAAGCCTCAAAAGGCGCCATTCCGATACTCGAGTGGAAACTGTTGTTGTAAGCGAACTCACACAACGGTAATGCTTCATCCCACTGAGTCTTGAAATCTAACACACAAGCTCTGAGCATGTCCTCAAGTGTCTGAATTGTCCTCTCTGACTGACCATCAGTCTGTGGGTGATAGGCTGTGCTGAACTATAACTTCGTACCCATAGACTCATGCATTGTCTTCCAAAATCTCGACAAATCTGCTATCTCTATCGGATGTGATGGAAACTGGTTGTCCATGTCGAATGACGATCTCTGTGACAAACAACTGTGCCAAAGGTAACATATGCATCTTCTTCCCAGTCTTCATCGGTAGGAAATGAGCTGACTTGGTGAGGCGGTCCACTATGACCCAAATAGCATCATTGCCCTTACTAGTCTTTGGTAATCCCGAGATGAAATCCATGGTAATGTGCTCCCATTTCCACTCCAGAATCTCTAATGGCCGTAGCAACCCTGGAGGCTTCTGATGTTCTGCCTTGATCCACTGACATGTCATACATCGAGAGACGAAAGCTGCTATCTCTCTCTTCATGTTATTCCACCAAAATCTGCCCTTCAAATTCTGGTACATCTTCGTACTGCCCAGATGTATGCAATACTTGGTATTGTGAGCTTCTGTCATGATATCATTTCTTAAGTCCTCCAAGTTAGGCACACATAAACGGTCTCGGTAGTATAAAACTCCATCCACAACACGAAAATCCGGACAATCTGCTATATGTTCTGAAATCTTAGCCAACTCTGGGTCTTGTAACTGATTCTCTTTGATCTTCTGAATGAACGAAGGTTCTGACACTGACATATTTGCCAACATGACACCCTCCCTTAGAGGCTGGAAATCTACTCCCAACTCCTCTAACTGCTGTACAACATAAGTCCCCCGAAGACTTGCCATGCTAACTGACTTTCTGCTCAAGGCATTTGCAACTACATTCGCTTTCCCCGGGTGATACTTGATAGGAAAATCATAGTCCTTGATATATTCCATCCATCTCCTCTGCCTCATGTTCAACTCCTTCTGAGAAAACAAGTACTGTAGACTACGGTGGTCGGAGTGAACCTCAAACTTCTCTCCATGAGGGTAGTGTCTCCACATCTTCAATGCTAAAAACAACTGCTGCCAGCTCTAGATCATGTGTTGCATAGTTCTTCTCATGGTCTTTCAACTGCCGGGATCCTTATGCAACTACCTTCCCATCTTGCATTAGAAAACATCCTAAGTCCAACATTGGAAGCATCGGTAAAAATGGTGAAATCGCCGCTCCCTGATGGCAAAGTAAGGACGGAGCTGTAGTCAATCTTTTCTTCAGCTCATGGAAACAAGCTTCACACTGTCGGTCCAAACATATGGTGTGTTTTTCCTAATCAACTTCGTTAAAGGTGATGCAATCGACGAAAATCCTTGCACAAACCTCCGATAATACCCTGCCAATCCAAGAAAACTCCTGATCTCTGATGCATTCTTCAGTCTGTCCCAATTCATAACTGCCTCAATCTTGGACGGGTCCACTGATAATCCTTCCTTGAAGATGATATGACCCAAAAATGTGACTTGGTCCAACCAAAATTCGCACTTACTAAGTTTTGCAAACAACTGGTTTTCGCTCAAAAGCTGGAGTGCTATCTTCAAATGTTCTTCGTGCTCTTCTTTGGTCTTGGAATACACTAAAATATCATCAATAAACACCACTATAAACTGGTCCAAATACTCTGTAAATATCTTGTTCATCAACGCCATGAAAACTGCCGGTGCATTAGTCAAACCGAATGGCATCACTAGAAACTCATAGTGTCCATATCTTGTCCGAAAGGCTATTTTTGGTACATCTGAATCTCTAACTCTCAACTGATGATAGCCGGACCTCAAGTCAATTTTCGAAAAGTAAGCAGCTCCTTGCAACTGATCAAACAATTCATCTATCCTTGGCAATGGATACTTATTCTTGATGGTCACCTGGTTCAATCTTCTATAGTCAATACACATTCTCATATAACCATCTTTATTCTTCACAAACAAAACTGGTGCTCCCCACGGTGACACACTAGGTCTCACAAAACCTTTGTCCAAAAGTTCCTGCAACTGTATCTTTAACTCTCCCAATTCTGCCGGAGCCATTCTGTAAGGTGCAATAGAAATCGGAGCGGTCCCCGGTAACAACTCAATAGTGAAGTCTATCTCTCTAATGGGTGGCAATCCTGGTACCTCCTCCGCGAAAACATCCGGAAATTCACAAATAATTGGGATCTCCTCCACCCCTTGGGAACGTTTATCCTCCGTGATAAACGCCAAATAAGCCTCACAACCACTTCTTAGAAGTCTATCAGCCTTCAATGCTGAAATAAACCCTGCACTAGGACTACTCCTCTCTCCCTGAAACAACACCCCTGCTTGGGTCTCCTCTAACTTAAAAGTCAGGGTCTTATGGAAACAATCCATAGTAGCATGGTATCCTGCTAACCAATCCATCCCTAGGATGACATCAAAATCCTGCATCTCCAATAAAATGAGATCTGCCGGTATTACTACCTCTCCTATCATGACTGCACAACTAGGGTAAAAAGTCATACAAACAACTTCCTTACCTAAAGGGGTAGCCACAGTCAAAATGAAACTCAACTCTCTAGCATGCATATCAATCAACTTAGCAAATTTTGGAGATAGGAATGAGTGAGTAGAGCCAGGGTCAAACAAAACCCTAGCATCAAAACCACATACGAGAAGTGTACCTTCCACTACATTGCCTTCCGCCTCTGCATCAGCTCTATTGACGGCATACAGTTGTGCCCTTTATTGTGGCCTTTTTTGTCCTTGTGGTTGCCTGCCCTGCTGTGCATTCCTGTTCTACTGCTGAGGTCGCTGATTCTGATTTTGGTTCTGCCCTTGTTGACGAGCCTTTTGCTGTTGCTGTGGCCTATACTGCTGTTGTGGTGCCTGTTGCTGTAGTGGCCTTGCCTGATTCTGGACTACTAATGCATTCTGAGGTGGTGCCTGACGCCGCACTCCCTGCTGCTGTCTATTCTGTCTATCTGGCCTTGGGCAATCCCTCATTTGGTGGTCCAGCGAACCACATCTAAAACATGCCCCTGTGATAGAACGACATTAGGCATTCCCATGATGTTTTCCACAATGGATGCAAGCTCCTAGATTCTGTGCATTCTGTTCTTGCCTTGGCCTCTTATTCTGATTGTTTCTCTGATGATAGCTCTGCTGCTGGTGGCCTTGACCCTTTCCTTGGTTCTTGATGATCTTGTTATGAAAGTTCTCAAACTTGTATGCTCTTTTGACAGCTTCTTCGAAGGTGACGGGTGGTACAACCCCGGTAGCATCTCTGTCAATGATTGGGTGAAGTCCCTCAAGGGACTTGGTTATCTTCTTTTCCACTGTGTCCACTAACTCCGGTGCATACCTTGACAATCTCTCGAATTTGGTGAGGTATTCGAGGACTGTCATGTTCCCTTGCACAAGTTACTGAAATTCTGCTGCCTTTTGCCTTTGGACATGGGTAGGTACATATTTCTCTCCAAATTGTCTCTTGAAGTTAGCCCAAGCTTCTTCATCAGCCATTGTCCTGTATTCTGCCTTGATGGTTTTCCACCATATATCTGCTAAGCCTGTGAACATAGAAGCTGCGAGCTGCACTTGTTCTACACCCGTACATGTGAAGATTTCGAAGATATTCTCTGTGTGCTCAAGCTAGTCATCTGCTGCCATTGGATCCTCGGTTCCCGTAAATTCCTTTGGTCCTCTCTTCCTGAACCGTTCGTACAACACATTAGGATCATTCCCTCTATTGTTAACCGGTCCCGGTGATGCAACTGGGATTGGTTACGGTCTCCTTTCTAGCACACCCAACAATTGTGCTTGCTTTTGAGCCATTTCCCTAGCATGATCCTCGTCTTTCTTAAGCATCTGTTCTTACAATCTGACCTGTGTCTCATGTGCTTGTGCTTGAAGTCTAGCCTGGTTCTCATTGGCCTGACGTTGCTGGTCTAACATAGCCTGCATCATCTGTTGGAATTGATTCTGCATGTTGTTATCCTATGTATCCTCTGCAATAGGCCCTGTATTCTCACTGTTACTAGCAATGTGATTACTGTTTGCTGCTCGTCTGCGAGGTGGCATAATGCTGCAAAATAGTTTGTTAGCACATATAAATCAAGTACAGGGTGGTCACACATTGCTCACACGATTCTATGTAACGAGAGTCTAACGAATCCTCGCCACGTACTTAAGATTTCTAGTTTTTTTTAATTGCCTGAAACATGTCCCGCTTTGATACCAGTCCTGTCGTGACCCCGGACCGGGTTATGGGATCCAAATCCGAGATCGGGACCTGATGATGCCGCGCCACGTGCATCTCTTTGGCTAAATCGCACATGGAACTAAGAAAAACATTTATCCGTGCACGTGATTTCCCACAGGGATCCGTGGTGAGGATTATCCATACATGTCATCTCACATATAATCATATCAAACATATATTTAAGAATGCGAAAGCGTGTAGCAAATCATATTAATGCTATTCCATTCCATAATTAAGACTGATTCATAATTGACACGACAAGATATCAGAATGAGCAATGATCATAAGCATATTTCCCAAAAGTAAAGTTAGTTGTATAAACAAAAGATAAGTTGATTAATTTCCGCAAAATAACGGTCAACAAAGACCATACAACCAATAAAACCCAAAAGATGTTATCACAAGTTCCCAAAATGTCGTCCTCAAAGCCCAAACGATTGTCTACAAGACATCGTCGGCTTGCCACTCTATCACACGCTGCGGTTCACCGACCGCCTCCTCAGGCTCCTCCTCGATGGCAATAAGCTCGGGACCTGAGTACCAAAATAAATGGATCAGACACGACGGTCTGGCAGGTGGGTGAAAAGATATGGCAATAACAAAACAATGATATTTTGCAAGGGTTTAGAAAAACCTGAGTATAAATAATGAATTTCATAAAAGATAATGCATCATTTATTAAATAACGACATGAACGATATAAAACAATAGAGGTACCAAGAATAAGGAACTGTCAAGATGGCAACCACACAAAGCTACATCCTCTCTCACTAAAGTGAAGAGAGCGCATACCCTACAGGATCATTGACCTCAGTCACACAAGGTGAGGAGGGACAACAATAAAATACTATAATATACATATATATATATACTCTGCGGGACCACAGTAGAGAACCGGGTAAAAACTCTGCGGATTCCAGACTGCAGCTGACTATCAGGAGGGGAAGGATCTCCAAGTCGGTGGATCAAACCGACAAGGTCGTCCAAGCTCAGTGGTGCCGACTCATGGGTCAAATACGAGAAATCAAATCAAATTGATAGTAAAAGAACGGGGTGCTCATAGGCACAAATACACACTCATATCAGGTCGGTCGTATACAGGTTAGCAAAAGCTAAATACACTTTCCAATACTTTCGGGACAAGTCAAAATCATAAGATATGATGTTTGAACGGCACAATTAAAATTGGGTCAAGATGAACATGAATGGATTTCCAATATTCTCCAAGCTAAGAGTTGAAGGTCCAAGATTTGAATCAATGTGTATAGGGTTCCGTATGTTAGGTTTGATAAACATTTGGTACTCTTTAAGAATTAAAAACATTCAGGGACCTTACATACATTGACAAATCTAGAAATCCTCACCGAATCTCCATGATGAGGTTTCTCCTTCCTCCGGACTTCATACAACGCCTTACAAGTCCTTACATAGCATTGGGGCTCCAAACAATACCTCCCCACTACATCACATCACAATCTACCCAAATCTTTCATGGGCTTCTATGCATCATTACAGGTTCCATGGCTTCAAATAAGAAAAGAAGGGATAGAGCTGAATTGGACTTGAATATGGGCTTGAAATGAGTCTGGAGAACAGTCCAACAATCCCCATTTTTACAGTTCTTCTCATTTCAGTCCGATCGATCGGACTCATTGGCCGATCGATCGGTCCTGAAATGCTCTCAGTTATTTACAGTCCGATCGATCGGACCTGTAATGCCCACAGTCCGATCGATCGGACAGCGGCGAATCTCAGCCTAAATGGTTGGATCCCCCTTTTGTCCAATCCCTTTCCATTTCCTTTCTTTCCCCTTCTTCCAAACACAACTCCATGAGTATTTGGGCCCTTTCTTGACCTCCTCAACTCATCAAATTATCATTCAAAAATCAATAGAATCAAACTATCAAGCATGTCAAACCATTAAAACTATCAATAAAGATAAATCAAAGCTTTTGCAAAACATGATAAACACATAAGAATCGTTTCATCAACTTGCCTTAGGTCCAATGCTAAGAAAATCTATACAAAAACCCCCAAATACAAACCCTAAAATGTCAAAAACGGGAATTACAAAAAGGAAACTTCTAATAATAGGAATGGAGCTTCCCTAGGGCTAAACAAACAAGATTCTAAAACTGTTAGGAAGATCAGTTACAAGGAAGTTCTTCAAAAAGCAAGGTGTTGTCCAAAGGAAGTCTTGGAGTGGGCGGTTTTCTTCGAAAATGGTGTCAAGATGAAGCCTTTGAGACGAGGAAGAAGATTATGGAATCCATTTCTTGATTCGGAAGAGCTCTTGTGGTGATTTATGAGGAAGGAAGCAAAAGGGACAAGGGAGAAACCCTTAGGGCTGGGACTCTCTCTCTGTCTAGGGTTTTAGCAAGGAAGGGGAGGATTAAGAGAATAGCTCTCTTTATATAGCAAGTGGGGATGGGGCCCACAACTTAAAAGACTTCTCGGGCTCAAAACATGGCTTTCGGGGCTTCAAACGAATTCGACGAAGAAGACAAAGTTGATCGGCGAAATTTCTAGTTTCTAAAAATTATATATTTTGCACGTTTTGGAGATATTAAAATTGGTGTCCAGATTTTGGGTAAAAAGACCATTTTGCCCTCAAATTGCGAAAAGTCGGGTTTAGGGCTCTCGAATGGGAACGATGTCAACATGAAAGTTGTAGGGATTAACAAGATAAGTCAAATGGGGTTAAAAACATAATTTTTAGAAATCATTGGTAAACCCCAAATCTCACACAATTTCGTAGCAAGAACCCCCAAAGGGTCCCACAAGTAAAAAGGCTCTCCAAATTCCCCAAAGCTATTATAAAAGCTATTCTAATCCCCAAACTAATCCAAAAACCACTAAACATACTTAAAGATAAAACACAACTTAATTAACTCTAATCGAGGTGTCTCGGGTCGGGGTCTTACAGAACCGACACCGGAACCGACAGAGCAAAAATGCTGAAAATGAAGCTCTCTGGTTTTGGAATCGACGAGGTCTCGGTCTGAAAAATTATGCACTCTCGGTTGACCGACATGAACCGACAAGCTGACTGACAGAGAAATTCTTAAAATTCTAGCTCCCTGGAATAGGAACCGACAGATCCTTCGGTTTACCTCGGTTCATATGTCGGTCAGCCGACACTGACCGACAGGCTATATAATCAAAAATCCTGAAGATCTGAAGGATTTAAAAAAAAAAAAAGAACAGTTAGAAAGAATTGAAATGAACTTTTAAAAACTGAACTGAAAACTTCAAGAACTAAAGAGACACAAGAATTTTGAAAACCATGCATATCAAATAAAAACAAAGTTTATGAAAGAGAAATATGCGTGAAGAACCTAAGATAAGAAGAGCATGAATGAAAGAGAGGTCAAGCTATGACAATGAATGCATCCTATCAAATTGCAACAAAATAAAAACTCTAACAATCTCCCCATTTGCAATTTGATGGCAACTCTAGAAGTTTGACACTCTCTCAATCTCCATGAACAAGAACACCAACTTCTATGGACATTTTAGGAGCTTTGGATGTTCAGGAGCTTTGGATATTTTGGAGCTTTGGATTTTCCTTGCAAGAGCAACTAGAGACAAAGCTTCTCCCCCTCAACTTGATAGACCTTGATTCTTCTCCCCCTCAATTGGAGACCACTTGATATCACTTTATGATTATCTCCCCCTTTGACATCTAATTGCAAAGGATCCTTCCCAACAACAAGAAAGCACAAACCTTGTCAGTAGCACCTGTTTATAAGAGATATAATAAAAAGGAAATGCAATAACAGGTGATTAGCCAACAAGAGTTCAGAATTCAGGGCAAGGTCCAATGCCCAATTGATGTCTCAATTTGATGGACCTTTCATTTCCAAGGGGTTTAGTAAATAGGTCAGCCAATTGAGAATCAGTTGGAACAAAAAGTAACTCAATAGAGCCTTGATCAGCATGATCACGCAAAAATTGATAGCGAATGTCAATGTGTTTGGTGCGAGAATGCTGAACAGGATTTTTTGAGATGTTAATGGCACTTGAGCTATCACACATGATAGGCATACAATGTTGTGGAACATTATAATCTAACAAGGTTTGTTTCATCCACAACAATTGAGCACAACAGCTACCTGCAGCTATATATTCAGCTTCTGCAGTCGACAGAGATACTGAATTTTGCTTTTTGCTATGCCAAGCTACTAAGCAATTTCCTATGAAGTAGCAACATCCACTGGTGCTTTTCCTATCATCTATTGATCCTGCCCAATCAGCATCACTGTATCCAATTAATTGTAAAGATGAGTCACAAGGATACCAGATGCCATAATGAGATGTCCCATTGATATATTTAAAGATACGTTTAACAGCTTTAAGGTGGGACTCTCGAGGATCCAATTGATATCTAGCATAAATGCCAACACTAAAAGAGAGATCAGGTCTACTAGCAGTGAGGTAGAGAAGGCTTCCTATCATACTACGATAGAGTTTTTGGTCGACTTTGGTACCCTTTTGGTCACTAGAAAGTTTTGAAGTAGATCCCATGGGGTTGCTACTAGGCTTAGAGATTTCTAAACCAAACTTCTTAATGATTTCTAAGGCAAATTTGGACTGACTAAGAAAAATTCCTTTCTCGGTTTGATTAACTTAAAGACCTAGGAAGAATTGCAGGGGACCGACCAGACCCATCTCAAAAGTGGAACTCATTAATTCTGAAAATCCTTGAGCCAGTTTTTCTGAAGTAGATCCAAACACTATATCATCAACATAGATTTGAGCTACAAGAATGTCTTGATCAATTTTCTTGATAAACAGAGTCTTACCAACTTTCCCACAGTCAAATTCATTTTCAATGAGATGATTTGTAAGCTTTTCATACCAAGCCCTTGGTGCTTGTTTAAATCCATATAGAGCTTTCTTGAGTTTGTAGACATACTCAGGATGATGAGGGTATTCAAAGCCTTCTGGTTGAGGAACATAAACATCTTCTTCAATTTCTCCATTCAAGAAGGCACTTTTGACATCCATCTGGAATAGTTTGATTATCATGCTACTCGCATAACTCAATAAGATTCTTATGGACTCCAAACGGGCTACAGGAGCAAAAGTTTCTTTAAAATCAATTCCTTCTATTTGAGCATATCCTTTTGCTACTAGCCTTGCCTTGTTTCTCACAACATTTTCAGATTCATCTGACTTGTTCTTGTAAATCCACTTAGTGCCAATGAGATTTTTCTCTGTAGGTAATGGAACAAGATCCCAAACATCATTTTTCTTAAATTGATTCAATTCTTCTTGCATAGCTTCCATCCATTCAGATTTTGATTCAGCCTCAGAAAAATTCTTGGGCTCGATTTGAGAGACAAATGAGTAATGTGCACATAGATTATGAACTTATTTCCGGGTCATGACCACACTATTGATATCTCCAATAATATTATCCAAGGTATGATTTTTCATAATTTTGGTTGATACAGTAGCTTTGGATGGAATGATATCACTTCTATCTTTAGGACTTGGTTGATCAATATCAATTTCAACTTCATCATCATCTTGAAGAGTTCTTCAAATTTGATTTATATCATCAATGACAATATGAGCTGACTCCATTATGGTCATGGTTCTATGATTAAATACTCTGTATGCTTTGCTCCTTTCAGAATAGCCTAGGAAAATTCCTTCATCAGATTTAGGCTCAAGTTTCTCCAACTGCTCCCTATCTCTTAGAATATAACATTTTCTTTCAAACACTTTCAAATATCCCAAATTAGGTTTTCTTTCAAAATAAAGTTCATAGGGGGTCTTGTTGGTATTTTTAGTGAGATAGACTCTATTTATAAGATAGCAGGCAGTATTCACAGCTTCATCCCATAGATTACGAGGAAGATTCTTTTCATTGAGCATGGTCCTAGCCATTTCTTGAATCACTCTATTTCTTCTTTCTGCTATCCATTTTGTTGAGGAGTTTTAGGAGCTGAATATTGATGATTAATCCCATGATTCTCATAAAATTTGGCAAATTTCTCATTTTCAAATTCTCCTCCATGATTACTTCTGATCTTCTGAATTTTACAATCTTTTTCAACTTGTATCTTGTTGTAAATCCTTATGATATTGTCTACAGCATCTGATTTAGCATGAAGAAAAGCAACCCATCCAAAACGAGAATAATCGTCTACCATAACCTGAATAAACTTCTTTCATCCAATACTTTACACTGGAGCAGGTCCAATCAAGTCCATGTGAATTAATTCAAGGGGACGAGAAGACGATATATCCTTTAAACCTTTGAAGCTCTTCTTGATTTGTTTACCCAGTTGGCAAGCCTTACAGATTTCAGATTTTTCATCACTCAACTTGGGAATTCCTTTCACAATTTCATTCTTCGATAAGACTTTCATCAATTTAAAGTTTATGTGACCCATCCTTTGGTGCCATGAGTAATTCTCTTGATCTTTAGTTATCAAGCACCTAGATTCATTGTCATCACATTCTTCTATAATGTGAATATTTCCTTTTGTCCTTGGCTAATGCTAAGAAGATTATGCTTCAATCCTTCCACAAGAAATACATCATTTAGAGTTGGTATTTGATCTCCTTTCACACTTCCCTTGCCAATGATTTGAGCTTTACTATTATCTCCAAAAGAAACATTTCCTTCATCATATTCCACTATAGAGCTGAATCTATATCGGTCTCCTGTCATGTGTTTTGAACAACCACTATCTAAGAACCAAGTAGGGTTTTCCTTTGCTTTTAAAGCGGTTTGAACTAGGAGACTCTCAAAGTTTGTTCCTTTTACAATCCAACTAGATAAAGGAGTTTTATAGGGAATGGTCTTGAAGACAAATTTGAAAGGTATTCTAGAGGGATTTTTGAGAGATAACCTAATTTTGTATGGGAAATTAGGGACCAAATGTCCACTACGATTGTAAAAATGATAAGTCCATCTAGAGGTATAATTTCTCTCAACTATAGGTTTGTGGAGACTCTTAGAAGATATTTGAAAGCTATTCTTCATGTTACTAGAGGAACCTTCAAAACCTATTCCACTCTTATCACCATAAATTTTATACATGCCTAACATTTGATAAAACTTATCATTTCCCAAGGTGAATTTGTCAACAATGAATTTTCCTTTATTGAGTTTCACTTGTAGAGAGTTTGTTTCAAGTTGACTAGATTCAAGCTTGGATTGTAAGTTATGAATTTGGTTTTGGGCATGAGCTAGATCTTTAGGTAGGGTGGTGAATTTATGTTCCAAGTTGATTTTGTCATTGATTGTTAATTTCAATTCTTCTTTTAAGACACTTACTTCATTAACCAGCTTTTTGGATTCTTCTTTTAAAATTTTATTTTTCTTAATTAAGATTTCAGAATTTTCATATAGATCATTATAAGCTTGCTGGATCTCATTTTCTTCATCTTCATCATAAGTTTCTTCTTGCCCTAATGTGTCATCTATTAATGTGTTATGATCATCGATATCTTCAATAGAAGCAATAAGAAGCCAATTAGGGGAATTTTCATCTTCATTATTTTGGGATTCATTTTTGTCACTATCTTCATCTTCCTCATCCCAAGTTATGTTTAAAGCTTTCTTTGCTTTCTTATCTCCTCTTTCAAATTCTTTAGGGGTGGAGCAATTTTGAGCAATATGTCCAAATTCCTTGCAATTGTTAACATTGCACATCTTTTTTGATAAAAGATCCTTTGGAATTTCTTTGAAATCTAGAACTTTTGCTTTCATCAGATTTTCTAATGTTTTAGTGATTCCTAAAGAATCTCTTAAAATTTTTGACAAGTAAAGCATTATCATCATCACTGTCATCCTCACTTTCATTTTCTTTAGATTGAGAGGAAAAAGCTACACCTTTCTTTTTATCTTTAACTTCAAAACTAGTTCATATGTGAGTAGATTTCCTCTTAGTTCTTCAATTTTGATTTGGTCAACATTTTTACTTTCTGTTATGGCAATAATCTTAGGTTTGAATATTTTAGGAAGAGATCTTAAAATTTTTCTCACAGTTTTTGATTCATCCATCTTTTTTCCTAGTCCTATAAGAGAGTTGACTAACTCCATAATTTTTTTGTAGAACTCATCAAATGTTTCTTCTTCAAGCATATTAATATCTTCTAATTTAGAGGTCAACATTTGAATTTTGGCTATCTTGACCTGATTTGTACCTTCATGGGTGGTCTCTAGGGTATCCCACACTTCTTTAGCAATATTGCAATTAACAACTCTATTGAATTCTTCTTGAGACAAAGCACAATATAGAGAGTTTTTTGCTTTAGCATTTAAATTACCTCTATCCTTTTCCCCTTGAGTCCAAGCACTCTTAGGTTTGAGAGTAAGGGATGTGATATTACCTTCAGAATCTTTTTCTGTGATAGTGGGGAGATGATAGCCTTCTGTCAGACCCCGACCCAGGTTTGGAATATTTAATTGATATTTTAACCGTGATTAGTTGATAAGTGGGGTTAGTGGATGATTAGCTTATTTTTTTAAGCTAGATTAGAATGTTTGAATAGCTTTGGGAACTTTCGAGAGTCGTTGACTTAGGCTTGACGTGGGTCGGGGCGCCCGTGTGTTGTGTGTGAACTTGGGGGTTTAACTTTGATTTTTGTAAAATCCCAATTTTTATGTATTTTGACTCATTTCACTTAGATTATCAACTTTCATGTTTTGACCGTCTTGACTTAATGATCAGAAATCGCGTTTTTCGAGAAAAAGGGCAAAACTGACCTTCACACAAAATCTGTACCCAAATTTCAAAAATTTCAGAAATTGACAAAAATATTTTTTTTGAAAAGTAGAAATTTCGTTGTTAATTTTTGTCTTCTTCATCGTTTCCATTTGGGGCCCTCAAATGCCATTTTTAGCCTTGTGAAGATTGGGATCCACAAACCCATCTTATAAGAGAATAGTTCTCTTCTTCTTTTCATTCTTTCTCTTTTCCTGCAACAACTTGAGCCAAGGGTTTCCTCTCCCAGCAACCTTCTCTCTCTTTTTGTGTGCTTCCCTCTTGAGTGCTAAAGAAAGGATTGATCCCCTAGGCTTCTTCCTCCCTCTTCAAGCTTTCCAAAGATGTACTTTTCAAAGGATTTGAGCTAGGGCAAAGCTTTCTTTCAAGCTTCTCTTCTTTGTTTGAGCTCTTCAAGGTTGGCAATAGCTTTCCAATCTTGAAATCTTGGTTTTCCTTTTCATTTAGAGTGTTTTCATCACACATGCTAGAGTTTTCCCTTGAGATTTACAAATGTTGATTTTTAGGGTTCTTCTTGGGGAACTTTTGGGGGTTTTTTGTAGATTTGGAGCTTGAGGCCCTATAGAGTGGTTTGAAGAGTGATTTATCTCTCCTTTTGGCTTGAGGCAAGTAAATTTTCATATATTGAGATTGATTGATCTTCTATATTGTGAATGTTGGGTTTTTCTATGCATCTCTCTTCATTTCTATTTCCCCTCTTTGATCATTAGATGGATTACTTTGCTATGTTCATGAAATAGTCTCATTTATCTACCTTGAGATGTTGTTTTCGACAATGTAAAGATTTTGGATCAAATATGTTTAGCTAAAAGATGTTTAATGCTTTGTTTAAATTTGATTTGTTTGAGGGTTTGAATGAATTATTGTGATGGTTCAATGGAGTTGAATGAAGATATGAGGGACCCAAGTTGTATGGAAGATACGTATGTAAGAGAAGAAAGAAGAAAGAAGTGAAAAAAAATCAGAAAAAGGGGCAGGAAAACACCCCCTGACGAGCTGGACAGAAGACCAACTCGCTATAGCGAGCCAGTCCTCTGCCTGGCGAGTGTCAGGTAGAAGCCCAGCTCGCTATAGCGAGCTTGGGCCCGCTATAGTGAGCCAGGCTTCTGGAATGGGGTCTGTTTAGCCCATTTTTTTTGGGCTGTTTACCCAGATGTTTTGAGGCTTGTTTTAACCTGTTTTAAGGCCCTGTTGGGGAGTGTTTTAAGACCTATTGGCGGGCTGTTTCAAGGGCATGTTGAGACCAGTTTTAAGACCTATTTTGAGGCCTGGTTTAGCCTGATTCAAGGCCTGCTTTAAGGCCTATTTGAGCCTATTTAAAGGCCCCGTTCAAGGCCTGGTTACAGCTGGTTTAGGGCCCATGTTCTCTGCCCATCATAGGCTCATTAACAGTCTTCTCCTTGGTCCTTGTCTCCCCATAGTTTGGAGCCCAATTCAATCCTCATTTGACATATAAAAGCCCGGAAAGGATACTTTGATTTGAACTACTATGTATAGTAAAAATTTATTGAGAAGGTGATGAAACCTCTTGATGTTTAAATTACCTGGGAATTTATTCAAGTCTTTACATACACTTTATCTCCTAAATTGTTAATGATCTTCAGTGGCACCAAATTCCTCAATTAATAGCGACATTAGGAGACTAAGTGTGTGTTGAGACAAACCATGGTAAGCCTTTGAACCATTACACACTAAATTCATTTCATGTTAGAAAGCTTTGCCGAGTCCATTTATAAATCAATTTAAATGTTTTGAGTACTTTACCACATTTATGAACATTGATAAGACTACTCATCTTATTTTGCTCGGATTTGTCAGTATGTGAGATATGTATTTGTTCGGAGTAGTTTTCTTATCCATTTTGGAAATATATCTTTATGAACAGATTTGTATCATTTCGAGGTTTCGAACTTTTACTCTAATGGCACCTCTGAGCTTAGGTTAACTTGTCGGACCGATCATCCGGCTTGGAAATCTTTAATTTGTTCACCAACTGCAGTTTGAGTTCTGTCTGTACCGACCATGGCAACGGTTTTATATCCAGTCCCACGTGTAGTGGCTACGGTTCTGTTTGATAATGACATTGTTCGTTCCGGTCCACGATTAGTGGCTACGGTTTCTATCTGCTCGTGTTACTTCGGTAATAGGAGAATTTAGCTATACGTGGTTTGCCAATGTTTTATACGTTTGAGGTTATATCTTATGGTTCTTGTTTACTTCAACTTATTATAGCCTTGGATTCATAAACTTTTAAGATGTCGATCTTTTACCTTGTCATTCCTATTATTTAGGATTTAATCGTAGTTCTCATTTATTAAATGCTTTATTCTTTTCATCATCCTATTATATGTTATATTTGCTTGCCAGACCGTCGTGTCTGACCCTTTTTGCTTGGTGCCAGATGTCGAGCCCCTTGTCCTTGAGGCGCACTTCGAGGCAGACCCAATAGTACTTGTGGAATGCGAGTGGCAGCCTGATGATGTCGCTTAGACGTCGGGTTGATTTCGGAGCTTCGAACACATTTTGGGGCGGATTCTATTTTGGGAACTTGTTTATAGCCATTGTTGGCTTATTTTTGGGAAATTGTAATTATTGGCTAACTTGACTTTTGTATTTAACTTGAAACTAACTTTGGGGCCTATCAATGGAATGTTTCTCCTCTTGATACAAGACTTGAGCGTTCTCATCTTATACCCATTTTATAGACTTTTATGTTTGCTACAATGCTTCCGCGTAATTTATTCGTATGAATGTGATTCTTATTAATCACTATTGGATCGAATTTCGAGGATCCTTACCGCGGAAACCTGTGGAAAATTAGCGTGTGTGGGCGGAATTTTCCGGCCCGTCGCGCCACGACCCCGGATTAAGGTCTTGTTTAACGGGTCCTCGGTCCGGGGGCGTGACACCTTCTTTAATGATGTTCCACACATCTAAGCTTTGGGATTCTAAGAACACTTACATTCTAATTTTCCAATACCTACAGTGTGTTCCATTAAACAAGGGTGGTCTATTGGTGGTATTGCCCTCACCCAAATGAGATTGCATGATGCCAACAAAACAAAAACAATCACTAGGACTCAACTCTAGGTGGTAAGACCTAAACAAGAGCAACCTTGCTCGGATACCAATTGAAAGACAAAGATTGAATCCTAAAGGGGGGGTGAATAGGATTACTTCTAAGAACCTAGACCATTTTCAAACATTTTAACTTTTAGGTGACTTATGCTTTGATGATGATAAATTAGCTTGCGAAGAGGAAGAGTCTCTAAGTTATGCATTCACAATCAAAAGACTACTACAATCTCCATTCAATATCAAAACCAAACATAAAATCAACAATCATAAAAAGAGAGCTAAACATCAATCACCATAACACAAACAATTATAGTGGTTCGACCAAATTGCCTACATCCACTCCCGGTAACCCTACCCGATTTCACTAATCAATTTAAGGTTTAGGATCACCTCAAACCTTACAATCTCATCACTATGCTTTTCAAGGCTAAGCATAAACCTTTACATCACAACAAGTGCTTTTCAAGGCTAAGCACCAACCTTTTCAACATAGATTTTTCTCATGAATAAAATGCCTATTAATGCATGGATGAGAGAACAAATTAAACACAATGTATTGCCTCTAGATAGGCTGAATAGAAAATGAAAAATCAATTACTAAGAGCATGCATGTGAATGATAAAGTCTATGACTAATGCATGAACTAGAAATCACTCTTTCTCTTTTAAAAAGATGAAACTTTAAATGATGCAAAAATGATAATCATATGTATGAGAAAGAGTTGAATGACAAACACATGTTTTTCAAAAGAAAATACTTGAAAAGAGAGAGTACAATCTCAAGATTGACAAGTTTGATTTGTAAACAAAAGTTCAAAAACACATGTGAATGAAAAGTCATATGTTGATTTCATAAAGCTAAAAGATTTCAAAGATCAAAGCATGTTATGAAACACAACAACATCTTAAGAAGAGAGCCAACAATTTGATCATGCTTAAAAGAAAACAAAGATAAAGAAACTAAGCATGAAATAGAAATTCAGATTTAGAAAGCACACCCATTTTGAAGATCAAAGATTGAAATGCTGGAATGCCTTCATAATCCCTTTAGAAAAGCTCTTGAAAAGTTCCTCTCCTTTGGCCACAAAAGTTCTAAAAAAAATCAGCAACTTTACCCAAAGAGAATGCCACTTTTTATAGAAAAAGTGCTCCCAACAGATACCTGTCGGTCAGTTGACAACTAGGTATCGATCGACCGACAGCCCAACGGTCACAAGCCAAAGGCTATATTTTTGAAAAATTTGCTGACCAAGAACCACTTGGCGGTTGACCTACATATTCAGTCGACCGACACAGAACTGACACCGGAACCGACAGAGCAAAAATGCTAAAAATGAAGCTCTCTGGTTTTGGAACCGACGAGGTCTCGGTCTGAAAATTATGCACTCTCGGTTGACCGACATGAACCGACGAGCTGACCGACAGAGAATTCTGAAAATTGTAGCTCCCTGGAATAGGAACCGACAGATCCTTCGGTTGACCTCGGTTCATATGTCGGTCAGCAGACACTGACTGACAGCCTGACCGATAGGCTATACAATCAGAAATCCTGAAGATCTGAAGGATTTAAAAAAAAAAACAGAGAACAGCTAGAAAGAATTGAAATGAACTTTTAAAAACTGAACTGAAAACTTCAAGAACTAAAGAGACACAAGAATTTTGAAAACCATGCATATCAAATAAAAACAAAGTATGAAAGAGAAATATGCATGAAGAACCTAAGATAAGAAGAGCATGAATGAAAGAGAGGTCAAGCTATGACAATGAATGCATCCTATCAAATTGCAACAAAATAAAAACTCTAACAGCCAGGACGTTCATCCCTCAGGATTCGAACGAAGAAATTATCCTGGTGACTGAGCTGGGGCTCATTCTTTTTTATGAAGATCTTGACTTGAAGGAGCAGGGGATTCTTCTGAATGTCTTCTTGTCCTGGAGACGTTGCGGGTCACCGGACGTCGGACATGGATTTTGGATGCTGACTTTTGGCGTCTTCTGGTTTTTCCAACCATATGGATAGCAGCAATTTGGTCGGGACTTTCTTTTTCGACCCATTTATGGGAGACTTGAAGTGTCGGAAGCTGGGTCCTTTTCTTCTCTTGTCTTTTTTGTCGATACGACGCTCGGTGGCGTATACGACGAGCAATTTGAGCTTCGGTCAGCACAGGCTGGGCTTTGACAATGAAGGATGTGCTCCCTCGGGCGCAGTAGCCGAACCTATCTTCTTTGTAGCTGGGCAAGGACAGGATGCGAACCCGGTCCTTCGCCTGTTGCAGCGAAGCTTTGAATTTTTCGAGTTCGGCCCCTGTAGAGATGAAGGGTCGAACTGCAAGATTCTAGGCCTTAGCTGGTGCTTGTAGAGGCCTAGTGATGCATGATCTGATTTTAGGCTTATAAGAGCAAGCCGGCTCGTGCTGGGTTGACTTGGTTGTCAAGTCGGAAACGGGTCTCTCCTCTTTCATGTAAGCAAGAGGGTAAAACTGGTTCTCTTTGAGTGTTTCCAATCTAGATACGGGCTCAACGATTTACGCGAGCACCATTGCCCAGAAGGGAAGAGACCAATATTTCTCATATCTGAACCCAAAAATGACGGAAGTATTTTTTTTTTAAGATTTTTTAAAAAAAAAATTTTTTTTAAGATTTTTTTTGCAAGTTTTTTTTATATTTTTTTGAAAAATATTTTTTTATTTTTTTTAAGAAATTTTTTTGAAGTTTTTTTGAAAAATATTTTTTTATTTTTTTTAAGAAATTTTTTTGAAGTTTTTTTGAAAAATATTTTTTTTATTTTTTATTTTTGGATTTTTTTTAAATATTTATTTTTTATTTTTATATTTTTTTAAAAAAATATTTTTTTATTTTTTTATTTTAATGATTTTATTTTAAGATTTTTTATTTAAAAGACTAGAGAGTACACATAGGCCTCTTAACTAGGTCTTATGAAATCTTGATTGATAGAATTGCCCCCAAGTAAGGGTATGATTACTTAATAAACCCGTTTGGAGGACCCTTACCTAGAACAGTCAAGCTGTCTCCACACTTTTGACAAGGCTTTTCTTGAATCAACCGTGATCAAAGAACGCAATTAGTTTAACCTTAGTGGTCTATGTTTTTTTTTTAGATCCCAAATAGACTCATCGAAGAGAAACGATGGCCCAAATCCCAACTCGAACATGCTCAACATTTCTACAAGCACGATGAACGATAGGAGAGGATCAAAGTTTCTCAATTTTGAATCCAACCTGAGAAATCTGATTTTTTTTTATCTCATCGAAGAGAAACGATGGCCTAAATCCCAATTCGAACAAGCTCAACATTTCTACAAGCACGATGAACGATAGGAGAGGATCAAAGTTTCT
Organism: Litsea cubeba; assembly: GCA_012931725.1. Taxonomy (NCBI): domain Eukaryota; kingdom Viridiplantae; phylum Streptophyta; class Magnoliopsida; order Laurales; family Lauraceae; genus Litsea; species Litsea cubeba. Next base: position 25,901,604 of record CM022955.1, on the reverse strand, counting down.
CAATTTTGAACCCAAACTGAGAAATCTGATTTTTTATTTTGAAAAGAGAAAGAGTGGAAAATAAATTCAAAGAATTAGAAATGTCCAAAAAAATCCCATCATTTTTAGATGCGAAATCCAACATACGCCACCAACTAGAAAGTAGCCAAGGAATCCAGAAAAAAGTATAAGCATAGAGCAAAAATATGGTATTCAAATACTTCATTTCCAAGTATCGTGTTCTCAAATGAACGAGTCCCACCGGGTGGAGCCAGCTTGATGGACCGCGCTATCCGCGCACTGTTCTACTGAGGTCGGCGGACGTGGGAGCCCGTGGGGTACGATCCTTTCGTAACCGGTGGCGAAGCGGGTATCAACATTTTTTTTTGTGTGAGTGTGCCAGATTTTCTATGTTACTTGGAATTTTAAGTGGAGATCCGGAGATCGACCTACGCAAGTAAAAAGGAAATCAACTTCTTTCAAGTTTTCCATTGCACATATATTTAAGAAAATAGACATTTTCTTGATTTGCCATGAAAGGCGATTTTTTGGCATTTATAGCCGATTTTTGGCGTTTATAGCTGATTTACAATTCTTATCAATAATGAAAGACAAGAGTTGTGATTTTTGTCTCTTTTAGAAAAATACAATGAAAAGCAAGAAAATGATGATCTAACTTCTCAAGAGATTGTGGGGGACTCGTTCAGATTGACGGTCGCAAGCCATGTGTCGACTTCGTCATCATCCATGCAGATGAGAACAGATGATGCTCTTGATTTGCTTGGCTTGGCTATAACCCAGATTTTTAGAGGACAAAGACCAAGAGGAGGTTCTATGTCCAATAAAAAACTAAGTAGACGGGCTGAAAAGCCACGTCTAAGCAATTGGAGGCAGAAGGAGAAGGCAAAGACCTTGGGGGGGTAACCCCCAAGTGACTTTTGTCACCTTGTAGTGGTGGGCGGTGCAAAACTTTCGCAGAGTTTTATTTCTTCTTTCTCTCGGGTTTTCTGTGTTTTTTTCCGATCTGGGATCCGTTCTTTCTTCTTGGAATGCTCTCTTATTTATAGGCTCTTGGTAGCCATTTAGGAGGGTTTATGGGCTTTAATTGTCATTAAGCCGCATAATGTGAGGAGTTACAGGGTTTAATTCCTTTATTTCGTAACTCCTGGACATTGGCTTCTGATTGGCCGGTGGAGATTAAGGGCAATTAATCGCCATGATGGGAGGAGTTTCATAGCTTAAATACCATGAATCTCTTGACTTGTAACTCCCATTTGCTTGCTTCTAGTTGGGTCGTCCAAAGAAATGAATTAATGACTGCAATAAAGCTAGCCAATTAATTACATTAAGTGGTCGCCGAGCAATTAAAGAGTCGCGGGCCGTGCCGCGTCTTTTGGAGTTCTTTTGGCGATGATCATCGATGGATCTACATGCTTATCAACATCAAATGACCATGTAACTTTAGACATTGATAGCTAACAGCAGGCCGGTGACACCTGTCCTGTCGATTTCTCGATCGATCGGCTAGAAAGTACACTTTTTGATCGACCAGTTGGCGATCAATGTTGATTTTGAAACTCTTGGAGACGGACCCGTGATTTTGACGGATATCGACGGACTTGGTGCCTCAAAAGTAAGAATTTTGGAAAACCACAGGAATTGGAAACTTCGAAATGCGAAAAACGACGGAAAACGGGGCTTTCCGGGGTGAATCCGACGATCCGGGGCTCCATGGTCGCCGGCGACACTGGGGGATTTTTCCCCTTTGGTTCCCATTTTACAGCCGTTTCGATGTTTTTTCCAATTCTTTTTTCTTCTGTATTTTTCTTGATATTTTTTCACATTTATTGGCTTGATTTTCCTGTAGAAAACTTGACGATAACCATTGCATTTTGGGGTGCAAAGTTTCCAATTTTCCGGGAAAGCCGAAGACTTTATAGCGTAGAGATGCCGATTTTCCGTCAGAAACTGAAATTAGATCAAACGATGTCGGAATGACCTGAAATTTGATGTGAAGCCTCCTGAGCAATAAATAAGACCAACCATAGGCTTTTCTTTGAGTTTTGAAGCCGTATGGGGTCCTGTCACCAATAGACTTGATTTTATCGCGAGGAAGATGTCGCGCCTTGATGTGTGGTCAACCGATGTCCGATTGACTTAAAATTTGACAAGGAACATATTGGAGTCATTTTGAGATGATCCATAGGCTCTTTATTCGAAACCATGGTCCCGGGGAGCTTCGCCGCCGAGAGGCCTGACTTGGCTTCCAAGGGTCAAAGTCTGGTCAAATGTTGTTGAAATGACCTAAAACTTGACGTGTAGCCCTTTGTAAGCATCTTGAAGCCGCCCATGTGCTTTGTTTGATAAGTAATGGCCTCGGTGGTTCTCCCCGCCGAGAGGCTTGATTTAGCTATTCGATGGTTGATAGAGGGCCAAATGCTGTCGGTTTCACTCAGAACTTGACATGGAGCCTTTTGGATGTATTTTGAGACTATCCATAGGCTCTGATTGAAGATTTGGTGTCTCCGATGCTGTAGCCTCCGAGAGCTCATGTTCAGCCACCGGAGAAGCAAAGTTAGGCCAAATGATTTTGAAATGGCTCAAAACTTCTTATGTACTCCTCTTTTGGCTGTCTTGAAGGATCTTGCAGTTTTTGTTTGATTCTGACAAAATTTGATTTTTTGAGAAGTAGCATCGCCCATTTGTGGTAGGCCGCGACTATATGTAGCTTTCTTGATGTTGAAGAAGCAAAGTGACATTTTTGGTGTCAACAATCTCCTTGCCTTAAGGTCTTCGAATTGAAGCCTCCTTGATGTCTTATAGTGCGCTGCCTTAATTCTATGATTAACCCCCATTATTGTTGCTCTCTGTCTTATCAAGCTGTTATTTTACCGCTTCTTAATATTCATTGGGCCCAAACAGAGGTTCAGGTTAGGTTGACCTTCATCCAGGCTCGGCCCGAGGACAAATTCGAAGTTTCCCCACACACGAGCTATGAAATTTAAAGTGATCACTTGCCTTTGGTCTCCTATGCTCCCAATTGACCTCTAAACTCACTCCAAATAATAGGTACCGTCCAAGCACTTAATACCAAAATCCTACACAAAAACTTCCAAAAATATGAACGGATAATGAGTTGGAATTGAGTCTTGAAAATAGGGATCCATCGTTGAATTACTGCCCTTACATGCTAAAATTCGAGAGTGATCCCTTACCTCCAAGGGCTTCAAATACACCGATTTCAATGAAGAGAAGGGTGGCCCACTACAGATTTTGATGAAATCGGAGGTGGATGATCCCGGCAATGAAGCAGACAATCTCTACTGAACGAAACCTAAATTCGTTGAAGAAATTGAGATGAAATAGGCCTCCAAAGCTCAGTTGGAAATGAGTCTCATTAGATAAGGAATAAACAAAAGATGAGATAGGATTGGGATTTTTTTTTTGTTAACCCAGCCAATGGAACTGGGACCCAAGAGGGAGCCGCATACACACAAGATGACAACCCGCACAAGCGGGGAAAATGCCCACACATATGGGAAAGAAGCCCACATAAGTGGAAAGAAAGCCCACACAAGTGGGAAGAGGTGGCGTACCGACGGTTAGAACCCTGGCAGCCAGGCGAGAACTGCCGCCGCTTACTAGTGAGGTAAGCGGAGATGGGATTGGCACTTGCTTACATAGGATTGCTTTTGGAAAATTACAAGTTCGCCCTTGGAACTTGTAGACAAGATTACTTCAACCTCAAAATAGGGTTTCTAACAATCGAGATGAGTTGTGTGTTCTACATGAAAGTTCCACGAAATAATTTCTTCTTTTCCAACGAGCCCAAGATTGGTAATTTTCGAGGTCAACATTTCCAATAGTGACACTCTGACCCTCACTTAAGTGAAAAGCATTCAGCCTAAATGAAGGCCTTTAGGGTGTCGTCAGATGGGTATGAAGTCTTCACGAAAGTTTCTTGAAATAATAATATCTACCCAGCATAGTCAAAATGAAAAATTATTGTGTCTCTGAGTGAAAGCTTGACTTCAAAGGAAATGACAACTATCTCCTTACTCAAGAGAGATGTTGCGAAACAAGGGGTTTCCGGACATCGAATGATAGCGAGCTAAATACAAAGACTCCTCGAAATAGTTTGGGCTATCTACTGAGCTTGAAGTGGTATTTTTATGAAATTCCCAAAATATGTTTCATATATTCCAAAATTCTACCTATGCCCTCCCAAGTACCGGACTTGGCCCGAAAGTTCTCAAAACCCCCCCGGAACTTACTAAACATCATTCTGACCCTCAAACTTAGTTAAACACCCTCCAAACGAACCTCCCCTCAAGTTTTTTAGAATTTACACATAGATATGAGTGTACCCCACCTCCCTTCAAGTTTTTTAGAATTTACACATCAATATGAGTGTACCCCACCTCCCCTCAAGTTTTTTACAATTTACACATAGATCTGAGTTTACCCCAAACTTGGCCAATCCGTGTCTAACTTACTTAAATCATAACAGAACCTCTAAATCTACCAAATTAATAACTAAATGTTAGTTTTATGGACTCAATCCAGTAGATGATATAATAAATTGATTAATTTATTTATTTATCAGTATATTCATGTTTTCCTTTCATGGATGAATGGTGATTTATTATATACTTGCACATAACCAATACGAATGACATGATGGTTCATGAGATGAACCTGAGTCCACAAGTATATTAGATGTAACACATGTGTATGGATGAGATCCACATACAGGAGACATGTGTAGTAAATCTCATACTGACAAGGTTGTAGCACTTTGATCACTATGAGATAGTGTGATTTGTCTCGATCATCAGAATAAAAGATTTTGGATCATAGTACTAGTACATTGGATGTATTGAAGGACCATGAGAAGCACCTTATGAACATTGTCTTTAAACTTAAGGTCTACTCTCATAATTCCCTAGCAGTAAGCTCTCAATCCTGAGACATTGATGAACTCAAGTTTTTATCTATCCATTTGGTTTGAGTCACCAATGAGTGAAGCCAACTGTAGGTCAACACCTCGGTGATTTGGGTACGTGGTAGTAGAGCTATGGGAACATTCAATAGTCAAGATGGTGGAATCTATCTCTAATATCCCCTTGTGTCAATTAATGGATTTATCATTGGTAAGTGCACACTCATTCCGATTAAGAGTTAATTGGAAAGGTACCTATGACCATTATAATTAATTGGGGCTCAAGAATAATAAGATATGGATCTAAGTTTGGAAGACAGTTCCAATTGATCCATGAATATTGATAGAGGGGCCTACTTGTGGTAATGTGGAAGTTTAGGGTCTTCTATGTAATATTCTTAAGACTGGAGTTCAATTGCATTTATATAGTGGAGTTATTTGCAATAAACTGTGTGCCCGGACTACACATGAGATGTGGGGTCGCGAGTCCCAGTTGGAGCCAGATTTCTGAGGAATCCCTAGTGGTCCCCACGCTAGTCCAATTATTAGAAAGATACTAATTCTAGTTGAACTCTAAAAGGAAAGTTACTAATCATATTTGAAGTGAGACTTCTAATAGTGATAATAGTAAACTTACTAATTTTAGTAGAAGTGAGACTTCTGTTTTAATTAGAAAGAAATTAGAAAGTTACTAATCATATTTGAAGTAAGACTTCTAATTGTGATTTAGTAAGTTGACAATTCTTCATTGAAGTGAGGCTTCTATTTTAATTGGTAAAGAAGATAAACTTACTCATTCTTATGGAAGTGAGACTTCTTATAGAAATTAGTAAGTGGGGCTTGCAAAAGCTATAAATAGAGGAGATATAGGGCTGGACTTGATGATGCCATTATTCCTCATTGGAATCCACGCCCAAGGAGTGCCTCGTCCAAGTGTTGGACGTCCACACTTCCTTTGTGCAAGAGTTGCACATAGTTTTTCTCTTCCCTCTTCTAGTTCCTCCTTTGAGTTTCCTAGTTGTTTTATCTTGGAGATCCCACCATCTTCTTGAGAAAAAGAGAATCTGATACGGGTCATAGCGTGGAAGATGAAGAGGTCTTGGAGATCCCTATTTGATAAGTGAAAGAGTTTCATCATCAAAGAAAGATGCAAATTCTCTATTAGAGCACAACCGAGCTCCAAAGGTATAATCTACTTCCTTGTATGTTGTTGATTTTTGTTGCTTGATTGCTTGCTGATTTCTATCTTCTAGATAGAGTTATTTACTGATCATGATGGCTGAGATTGAGGACATGAATCCTGAATTGGGTTTGTAGCCTTCTGGATAATTGATCCCTGCATCAAGTGGGTCAAAAGTTTTTTGAAACCTATCCTAGAGGCCCACCTATTTCCAACACTAAACACACTTAATTAGCTCTAAAGTATAGTAATTATCACTAATTATAATTAATTAGTATTGAACATAATTAATCGGGGTCGGAATCTTACACTTCCCACGTGATGGGCTTTCTTTGGTCTAAGCCCCCTTGGGTTTGTTAAACAAAAAAAAAAAAAAAAACAGTCCCTTACGTATCCTTAGTCTAACAATTTATTGGGCAATAAACTCAAACCATTGCACCGACGACAAGCCCAAACTGGCCAACAAAAAAGTGTGCTATGAAAAGGGATGACAATGGGCTGCTTTGGTATAGTTCGGCCTAAACCCAAACCCACCCCAACTCATAATTGCCCTTTTCAAACCCGGCCTACGCTGTAACCTTATGGACCGGGTCAGGTCGAATTTAATGGAGATCATATTTAGTTGAAAATGTGCTAACTAGGATTCTAACTATCAACCTCGTCCTTTCTAAAAAACAAAACCCTATCAACCTCGTCCTACTTTGTAAGTTTCTGTTACCAAATGATTTACGATTGTTTTGTATGTAACATTTCAGTAATAACCATCTAACCTTATCTGAACCCAGAAGCCGGAAATTACTATACAACCATATACGCCTCTAATAGGAGTAGGTCAAAGATGGGTCACCCATTTTGACATGACATATTGCCAGCCATGGGATAGTTAAATAAAAAACTGATCTGGACACGTGGCAACCAGGGACTGGACTCTTGACAACAACGAAGGTAGATCTCGACATCTTGGTATGAGATGCTCCCATTCAAGGTATATTTCATGGAAGATCTGCTTAAAGGTTTAAACAATCGAATAACATTAACAAAAAAGCCAACATCAATAGAGCCAAAGATTATAATAAAACAATGTCGTATTAGATTCTTGAATAAAATAAGCCAACCCAAAAATCACTTCTCTTTGAGATTGATCTTCAATGGTGTCTGGGCAGATCCCGGGATTCATGAACATCATCACGTGAGTCTCTCTCTCTCTCTCTCTCTCTCTAAATATATGTGTATTTGATTGGGGTAAAATTTTATATTTGAGCAGTTACAAGAAGGAAGTTGGAATTATTCCTGGGAGTTTCTTTGGGAAATATAAGGTTTGGTAAAACAGATGGAAGTTTGGCCATCTGGTTCTTGACTTATGCATGTTGATTGATTTAGGGGTCAGTTATAAATGATATTAATGATAATATTAACACTTTGACTTGAGTCGCATGATTTGGTTATTTTGGGAGTCAGTTATCAATGAGAGTAGTTATAATGCTTTTATTTTATTTTATTTTTTAATGCTAATGCTTATACTACTTATTCACCACAAAATCATCAATCAGGGTTTATATTCTGTAATCTTCCTTGCATTTTGGATGGTACGCACCTTTAGAGTGTGAAATTCACCGCTGTCCTTGAGTTTGAAAATTGCAGAAGTCTGAGTGCACCGATGGGGAGCTGCACTGCTCTTGAAAATTTCCCCCACTGGAGTTCATAATGAAAGTACACGCGGTAAACTGATGAAATACCTGTGTGGGGAGATTTCCAGAACCATAGGATTACGCTAATCACAGCCATCAGATGAGGCTAAGCACTCTCACGTGCCATCCGCGTGCCATCCACGTGGCACCAAGCTCACCCCGGCTACCAGGACAGGGGGTCCGGCCGAAGTCAGGCAGCTCCGGGCCACTAGCGCCGAACTGGTCCACCCCCGGGTGCCATCTCGGCAGGGAGCTCCATCTCGGCTGAAGAAGCCGGGATGGAAGCCGAAGCCAGAGAGAGTCTCCACTCACGCCCCTCACCCCCCACGTCACCAGGCACGTGGAGGGACAGGGGCACGAGCTAGAGGGACAGACGCGACATCCAGCCGCTCACAATCTTCGCCAGATCCTGACAGGGCGGCATCCAGCGGCTGAGGCCACATCAGGGCAACGCCCGAGGGCAGATCCGATGATGCTCCTACCGCCAAGAACACCCAACACGATCTGGTCCAACAAGATGCGCATTTAATGCATTGTGGGCTGATCCGACTGACATTAAATGCAGGGTGGGCTGGATTGGACCGCATTCATTACTTTGCGGACTTATCATGACTCCCAGTCACATCATGGGACCCACACCAAGGTGTCCTCCAAAAATACAAGCCAAAGCTTCTATAAATAGAATCCCATACCACATGCGAGGTACGCACAATACAACTCATAGAACTGTTACTCTGCCTCTTTTCTTCCTCTCCTTCCATTGTTCCAGTTCATTCACTGACTTTGGCATCGGAGAGCCTTGCGCCGCCTAGGCCAGGGTCCTCTGACCGTGTGTTCTTCCCTTTCAGGCTTTCGGACGGCACCCAGTCATCATCATCATTGGATAAGTCCTCTAAGGCTCCCCAGTTATTGTGGGTCATTATTTTCTGCACCTACAATTGGCGCCGTCTGTGGGAAAGTAATATCCCAACCTTCCCAACCTTCTTAACCTCAATCTCTCGGAAGCCATGCCTCCGAAAGCTAGGAAGGGCGTAGAGTCCTCGAGAGCAGCGCTCGAGCTGCCACCACCGTCGACGGTCGTCCCTCCTCAAGGGCGCTCCCGCACGGTGCATGGCACGTCTGCAGGCGAGGGCCGCTTAGGCTCTCAGCTCTTTGTCGAGTTCCCACTCCAAGAGGGACTCGAGGCCTCGATCTCAGCAGAAGAAGTCATGCCACCCAGACGCGATGAGCGTCGGCATGAGCGTCCTCGGAAGGACAAAGCCGTGGCCGTAGGAGAGACGCACCACGTTCAACCCCCTGCCACTGGAGGGGTTCTTGAAGCCCAAACTGCTCTCCTCCAGAGGCAGGAGCAGCTGATTCGCGAGCTCCAGCAGCAGCTGAGGGCAGCGCAGACTGCCTCCTTAAGGCAGGTCTCCGAGCCTCAAGGGAAAAAGAGGGACGCCCCCAGCAGGGCAGCCCAGCCTCCCCGCGAGGACCTCAGAAATCATCTGGACCATAAACGGAGCCAGATTCATGACGAAGGCTCGAGCAACAGCCGAAGTCATCATAGCCGCGATGGCCGAGCTCATAGCCATCGAACCCCGAACCACTCCAAGCGAAACCCCAGAGCCCAGACCCCAGAGAAGGACGATGAGCAAAAGCGGTTCGACAAGCGCGTCAGGCTTGCTCTTCAGCATAACCTGGACGCGCGGGACCAGAAGCAGATCTGTGGTCACATCGATCTGGGGGGCTCACCCTTCACAAAAGACATCGAGCGCACCCCCTTGCCCAGGAAATTCTCTGTCCTGCGGTTCGTCCCCTACGACGGACTGTCGGACCCATCCGCTCACCTCCGACACTTCTCCCAGAAGATGTCCATCTGGGGGAACGAGGGTCACCTGAACTGCAAAATCTTCTCCTCTAGTTTGGGTGACCTCCCCCTGAAGTGGTTCTGTTCTCTCCCAGTGAAGTCCATCTCGAGTTGGAAGGAGCTCCAGCTCTCCTTCCTGAAGAAGTTCCAGGCCTACAGCGTCGTCCCCAAGAAGGAAGGGGACCTCCTCGCCCTGAGAATGAAGCAGGGTGAGACCCTCGCCAACTTCGCCCAACGATTCTGGGCGGTCTACAGCCAGATTGAGGGCACCAGGGAAGAGATAGCAATCTACGCCTTCCAGCATGCCCTGATCCCCGGCCACGACCTGCGGAAGGACTTAGCCGGGAACTCCCCAGAATCCATGCCAGAGTTGATGTCCCGGGTAAAGCGCTACATCGCCCAGGAGGAAGATGAGATTCGAGCCCGGGATCAGGACGGGCATCCGGAGCCCGAGCAGAAGAGTAGCCAGCCTCAGCAGGGAGGCGGGAGGCCCTTCCAGAAACAGGAGCCCAAGCAGGCCTGGGTCTCCAGTTCGGCGAAGTCTGCGTCGTCCTGATCTGGGGGCACCTGGCAGCCCAGGCCTCCCACCAGCGCCAGTCAGAGTGTCAACGTCGTCTTCAAGGAGCCGATCTACCGTATCCTGACCAAGATAAAGACCAAGCCATTCTTCAAGTGGCCTCCGCCCTTGAGGAATGAGCCCACCTCCAGCAGCCGGAGCAAGCTCTACTGCTTTTACCACAAAGGTAGCGGGCACAAGACCGAGGACTGCAACTCTTTGCAGTGGTATCTGGAGAAGTTGGCCGAAGAAGGCCACATTCCAGAGTTCGTTGAGGCAGGAGATGCTGGCGGCAGCGAGGGCCGAGTTCACCAGAGCGCAGCCCAGGTTCCAGACAGTGAGGATTCGGAGAAGATCATTACGTGATCCAGCTGGCGTCCTCAGCTCCCGCTTCCTCGTCCCGGGGCAGCTCCCAGGCCCGCGCCGACGCCAGGCGGGCATCACGCGGGAAGGAGGTGGTGAAGGCCGAACTCACGCTAGCGTCCAAGAAAGCCCGCTGACAGCCAAACGAGGGAAAGTTGGCCCCGAACTGGCATGGCCCGTTCAGAGCAGTCTCACCGGCAGGAAAACCAGCCTACAAGCTTGAAGACTTGGAGGGCAAGCCGCTGCCGAGACCGTGGAGCGTATCCCAAGAAATTCAATTTTTGATTTCTAAAAGATGTAATGAATCTCGGAATCAATGGAAATAGCTTTCGCCCCGTCATCAATCTGTCATCTCTCTTTGATCGACTTCGGCTACAAGGGTTAACAGCCCTGGAAAAGGCCTCGAGTTCGGACACTCGGCCGATTCCTAAACTCAGGGTCTTCACCCATCTACAAGGGTTAACAGCCCTGGAAAAGGCCTCGAGTTCGGACACTCGGCCAATTCCTAAACTCAGGGTCTTCACCCATCTACAAGGGTTAACAGCCCTGGAAAAGGCCTCGAGTTCGGACACTCGGCCAATTCCTAAACTCAGGGTCTTCACCCATCTACAAGGGTTAACAGCCCTGGAAAAGGCCTCGAGTTCGGACACTCGGCCAATTCCTAAACTCAAGGTCTTCACCCATCTACAAGAGTTAACAGCCCTGGAAAAGGCCTCGAGTTCGGACACTCGGCCAATTCCTAAACTCAGGGTTTTTTACCCATCCACATGGGTCTACGCCCTGGATACAGCCTGGAGTTCTTACACTCGGCCGAATTCCTAAAGTCCTCGGGTTTTGAACCCATGGGTCTACGCCCTGGATACAGCCTGGAGTTCTTACACTCAGCCGGATTCCTAAAGTCCTCGGGTTTTGAACCCACGGGTCTAACGCCCTGGAAAAGGCCTCGAGTCCAGACTCGGTCGTTTCCTAAAGCTCCGGGTCCTGGACCCTGGAGAAGGCCTCGAGTTCGGACACTCGGCCGGATTCCTAAAATCAGGGTTTTTACACCCCTCAAAGATCACTGCCGAGCTCACGCTTCCACAGCCGAGACCGACGGAATGATGACTCCACTTCGGCACAAGGCAGCTCGTCTCGGCCAAAGCCACCCATTTCGGCCAAGGATAGCTTTCGAAAGAAGAACAGTGCAAGCATGGAAACACAAAAATGCAAGCATACACGGATTGAGCAAACATAAAACTCGTCCTTATTCATTGTAATTGCTTCATTACATGGATTACAAACATGAAACAAAATACACAGAAGAAAGGCTCGTGGCCCTCTGAAGACCCAAAAGAAAGCAGGCTTTGAGACTACTCTTCGCCGACACCGCCCGCCGACCGGAAACCTCCGGTGGAAAGGCTTGTTGCATCCTACCCCGAGGTCTTGATATCCCACAAGAAGGAGGGTCTGCGGCATGATCCAGAACCGCCCTTTGGGATGAAGCGGGACCCCCAGGCGCCCGGTGCCGAGAGCTTTGCAACACGCTTTGGCTGGTCAGACCAAAGTTTGCAAACAAGAGCCCCCTCCTAGGGCGTTTCTAGTCCTGCCCTCCGCCCAGAACCTTGCGGAACGACGACAAGGCCGCCGAGCGCAGGGGGCGCCACCAACCCACAGCTGCAAAGATTCCCATGCAACCGCACCAGGGAAGGCTGGCCGTAGACCCGCGTTCAGAGAGCGCGTAGCCTACGGGGACCATCTTCAGAGAGCGCGCAGACTACGACAGGCCTTCCCCCTCGGAGGAAGCCGTCACCTGGCACAGGAGTTCCATCTGGATCAAAAGCCCATAAAGATCTATTAAACATGGCTGCCAGGTTGTTTGAAAATCCTGGTTCTCTCGTCCCTCCCATGGCAAGCCTAATACTCCTATTTATAGGAAGAGCGGGAGGCCCGGTCTTCAAGGGTCATTATGAGGTGAGGTCTCCCACGTCTTGCGTGGCGTGCTAGACTTCCCCCATACTGACCAGCGGCTCCGATGATACCACGTGGAGCCGTCCCCTCGTTCCCCTCAACGGTCACATCACCATGCTTACTGCTGTTCAAGATCGCCCCAGATACGGAGTATCGTCGCAAACCCCTAAGAAGATAGTTCGGCACTCAATTCTAACGTCCCATCGCGGAAAGCACTATACCGAACTCAAGCACAAAAGTACAGAGAGACAAAAGTAGAAGGACGAGTGGTCAAAGGAGCCTTCAATTGCATTAAAATCCTTGTCATTACATCATGCAGCAAATACAATTGAAGGAAATAACAAAAAGCATAAAGCAGAGAAGCGAATGTCCCGAGGTCATGCCCGGTCAGACCCACGGGCTGCAGCGTCAGAAACTTCTGGAGGAGCAGAAGCCGGCGTCGGGAGTGGGTACGGCGGAGGCTCCTAGAAGGAAGGGTGGTCCTCAGAAGCCCCGGCCTCCTTCAGGCCGGCACGCCATCGTTTCACCCAGGCCTTATCCCTCACGACGAGGACCCTTTCCTTGTAGTGGGCGGTGACCTGCGCTCTGGCGTCCTCAAAAGTAGCATCGCACTCCGACTCGAGCTTCGCCTCGGCTTCATCCGCCCTCTTGGATTCGGCCTGAAGCAGGGCCGCATAGTCGTCTCCCATCTTCGATATGGAAACCTCGAGCTCGGCCACCCTAGCTCTCTCCACCTCGGCTTCCCTCCTCGCCTGCTCAAGCTTCGCCGCGTATTCTCCCTCCACCCTGGCTAGTTTCTGGGTGACGACGTCCAGAGACTCTTGCAAACCGTTCTTCTCCACGGTCAGCTCGGCAGCATCCATACCGTATCTGCAGATCCTGTCAGCTACAGCCATGGTCTTCTGTGCCGCCTGTGAAAGAAACGGGGTATGCGCGTTAGCTCCGGAGGTCAGAGGTGCCAGACCGCCGGATTGGCGAAAAGAAATGCAGAAAAGACTTACCGTGAAGTTAGACTGCAGCATTGACAGAATCAGCTTCTGGTCGCTGTATTTGTCCAGCTGCTCCATGTCCCGAGGTAGGGCGCAGGCTCGCCCCAGGGCCTCGAGAACCTGTGGATCAATCCTGTGAAGAACGCGATCCTCCATCGTCATCGGCCTCCCCGGCCCAAGCATAAAGCTCGACTCCCATAACGGCGGCCCCTGAGGCAGCGAGGCAGTGACCGAGCTGGGACCTGCATCAGTCCTCGGCATCTTCAGCGGCCGAGCCCCCTCCTGCTCAACTTCGGCCGGAGGCGAACGTACTTCTAGACCAATGGGGCTAGGAGGTGCGGGAGCCTCCGCAGCAGCCGCGGGGGAATTCATTCGAACACTCGAAGGAGGCTCAGGGGAATTCAGATTCACAGACCCATGGGGGGCTCGGGCATCCTCCGCTCCAAGCGCCAAGGCCTCGAGGTCCTTGAAGGACAAGCGCCTGGTGCGCCTCATCTCGGAACTAGGCGAGGGAGATCGGGCAGTCTGACTCGATTCCCTTCCTGGGACCTGGAGAAGTCTCGATCCCGATGTAGAAGCAAGAGGTCCAGACGTAGCCCTAGCGCCAGACGACGCCGGCGAAAGCTCCTCTGCGGCCTCTTGACTAGCCTGTTCCTCCCCGACTTCAGGACCGGCACCCTCGCCCTGGATCGGCTCTACGGTGCCCTTTAGATACCCGCGGTATCTCTGCTGGTACCCTAGCAGCGACCAGGCCGCCCTGCCGTCATGGCCGCTGTACCGCTTTACTAGGCGGAGCCAGGCCTCGTTCCTCTTCCAGATGTATCGGGCGGCCCGTTTTCTCTCCTTCAAAGCTGTAACGATCAGAAGCATTAGCACGGCAGAATAAAAAGAAACTACATAAAAAAGAGACGGAAGATATTTACTTGGAATGGTCCTGAAATGGCGAGGGACTTGGTAGCCTCTATCAATGTCGGCCACCCCGAACTCCCAGTTTCCCGAGACGTACAGAAGATCGTCTCCGGCATACTTGCTTGAGTCCTCCAAATATCGGACAAAGCCGTCCCGGCCTGGCTTTGCCCGGAGATAATAAGCATCCTCGGACTTGCATATATCGTATACGTCCTCGATATCGAAGACGCCGAGGTTAATGCCCAAAACCTCATTTAACCTAGCCGTGCCCATCACAATCTTGAAGGCATTGGGTAGCAGCTGGCAAGGGCAGAGGCGCCATTGGCTGAGACATCTCCTGAGAAGGGGGTGAAGGGGGAATCGGACCCCACCTTCCGTCACGGCCACCAGAGGAAACGGCATCCAACCCCCCGAGAAGTCGCGAAGGTTGATGCCGTTAGGATCCTCACCCCTAATTTGGACGTCAGCAGGGACCTTAAAGGCCGACCTGAAGCCCTCGATCGCAGCCTCGCCCTCTAACCAGTGGCTATAAATCCCCATTTCTACCCCAATCCAAAGACAGAGAAACCCACAGGAGAAGAGGCAGGGCAGAAGGAACTTACGGGAGCAAGACGATGACAAATGAGCGGCGAAGGGACACGGCCTTAGCAGCACACCACTTCTCAGACGAGGTTCCCTAGCAGCAACTTATTCTCCTTTGATTCAGAATGGCGACAGAGAAGAAGACGAACCTCGATTGCCCTATATATATCACCAAAAGGCCCCCCCTTTTTTCAGGGGACCTAGTTGGGCGCGCCAAAGGAGCATCTCCTAGAGCTCCGCGCGAATCATTTCAAACATTGATTGCATCCCTGACAGAACGGCGCGCACGATCTCGAGAAGACAGACGACTAACCAGGGGACGACACGCAGAGCCGTCAACCTATCTCCAGCATTGAATAAGGGACGCCAATTATTGCCTCGATTATCCAAAGCGACCGCGAATCAGGGTCGAGAGGGACTCCCTCCACCGCGTAAAGCACCGTCACATAGCTCCCGACCTCACGATACTGGTGATCTCCGCAAGGTCAGAAGCTAGGGGGCAATTGTGTGGGGAGATTTCCAGAACCATAGGATTACGCTAATCACAGCCATCAGATGAGGCTAAGCACTCTCACGTGCCATCCGCGTGCCATCCACGTGGCACCAAGCTCACCCCGGCTACCAGGACAGGGGGTCCGGCCGAAGTCAGGCAGCTTCGGGCCACTAGCGCCGAAGTGGTCCACCCCCGGGTGCCATCTCGGCAGGGAGCTCCATCTCGGCTGAAGAAGCCGGGATGGAAGCCGAAGCCAGAGAGAGTCTCCACTCACGCCCCTCACCCCCCACGTCACCAGGCACATGGAGGGACAGGGCCACGAGCTAGAGGGACAGACGCGACATCCAGCCGCTCACAATCTTCGCCAGATCCTGACAGGGCGGCATCCAGCGGCTGAGGCCACATCAGGGCAAGGCCCGAGGGCAGATCCGATGATGCTCCTACCGCCAAGAACATCCAACACGATCTAGTCCAACAAGACGCGCATTTAATGCATTGTGGGCTGATCCGACTGACATTAAATGTAGGGTGGGCTGGATTGGACCGCATTCATTACTTTGCGGACTTATCATGACTCCCAGTCACATCATGGGACCCACACCAAGGTGTCCTCCAAAAATACAAGCCAAAGCTTCTATAAATAGAATCCCATACCACATGCGAGGTATGCACAATACAACTCATAGAACTGTTACTCTGCCTCTCTTCTTCCTCTCCTTCCATTGTTCCAGTTCATTCACTGACTTTGGCATCGGAGAGCCTTGCGCCGCCTAGGCCAGGGTCCTCTGACCGTGTGTTCTTCCCTTTCAGGCTTTCGGACGGCACCCAGTCATCATCATCATCGGATAAGTCCTCTAAGGCTCCCCAGTTATTGTGGGTCATTATTTTCTGCACCTACAATACCCATTTTTCGATATCACAAAAATTGAAAAAAAAAAAAAAAAGGAGATATAACCAAGATTTTGAACTTTTTAAACTTCTTACCTTCCTCGTTTCTTACCCTTACATTTTCCATCTTAAAAAAGGAAATGCTCTTGAGCATTGAGATGCTCGAGTCGAAACTTGAAAGAGATGTAACTGAGTTTAGCATTTGGAGCATTCAGAGGAGTTTTAATGCATGGGTCCATTGGGTTACTCCAAAATCAAAATCCTTTGCTTTAAAAAGAACAAACCCACTTACAAAGTCTAAATTAATGACACTTGGAATGGAAATATTGTACGCTCTCTCGCTAAATGATATGACCCAAGCCCGAGATTAAGATAAAATCTGAGTTAACCCGAATCACGTCCATACTTCCTTCCGCGAACTTCAAATCAAATGGAATTCAAAAGAGATATCAAATATACACATTTATGGGGAAATATATACAATACTTTATACAAAACTGTACAACATTCTCAATACAAAACAAAATTCCATTTACACTATGAAACACATCCAATTGCATATTTAAATACAATACAATGATGATAAGTATGAAACATTTTAAGATCTATTCCATTCCAAGTTCTTGTTTTCATTTCCATTTCTCTCTTAAATATCGCACTCATACAATATCATGTCACCTCCACTCAACTAGTCCTCCTGGAGGAACCGGAGTGGTCTCCTCCGCTGGCGCTGTGGCCTTGCAGGACCGGCATGGGCAACTGGACCTGAAATGCCATCAATAACACTGTGAATTCGACAATCCAGCAATGTATAAACAGATTTATGATTAAATATGCTAATTACACATTTAATCTGTCTAATTCAATGTTAGACCAATACAAATATAATTTTAAATCAATGAGAGTCTTTATTCAAATTTGGCAACTATAATAGCATTTCATTTGAAATCACATCTTCCTAAAAAGGAAGAAATCACAACTTCCATACGGAAAGAATCATCTTCCCTGAAGGAAGGAATATAATAACATTATTGTGAAGGAAGTTAATATAATAACATTATTGTGGAATTTATCAATACACGGGCTAGGGACTACTGACACCACCACGGAGTTCCGGAACACTCCCAAAACATCTACTGCAGCAGGAACAACTCATAATGAGCAATAATCAAATAGTTATGTAGTGTCAGACTCAAGAGTAAACACAATTAACACTTACACTTGACATATTTAATCCGTGTTAATTAAATTCAATGGATTCAATTCAATATACAATTCTTTTGGGATTCAATTCAGTTTATAATCCTATTTAATAATATATAAGGAATACACTGTAACAATCCCAATCATTTCTTTCTCAAATGCCTCAATACCAACCAACCATTCAGGTGTAATCTTCGGTTATTTAATGTACATGTTATTTTCAATGAACACCACAATTTTATATAAATTTATATATTAAAGTCCCCTTAATTAACACCTATGGATGATTAAGCAATATTAATAGCTTTGATTTAATCAATAGGCACTTTTTCCATAAATTCAGAAATTAATTCTGAAAGTTTACAATTTCGGTTAACTGTTCGGTTACCTGTCGGTTAACCGAACAGTACAACTCGAATAACCGAATCCATCTTGGTTACTCACGGTCAGCTTTCCAGAAGCTAACATTTTTTCTGAATTCCTATTTTCAATTCGGTCAACACCTCAATTAACCCTCGGTTAACCGAACTTACTCGGTTAACCTTTTAGTTAACCCTTGGCTCGAATTCCAAAAGCCTTCAAACATTCTGAAACTTACAAGTATACTCGGTTACCTTGTCGGTCGACCGACCTCCACTTATCGATTAACCGAACATGAGTTTGGTCACCTGTTGGTTCACAAACCTCTGAAGCTTGTTCTTTACTCAGAACACTCAAAATGAGTTCGGTTCCCAGTTCGGTCACCTGTCGGTTAACCAAACTGCCCAGAGTTTCAAAATTTCTGAAACGAAATTCTGTATTCGAACTTCTACATTTTTACAACACTTCTAGCATTCTTATACATACATAACCGGCAAAAAATACATCTTTGGAACCTCCTATTCCCCTTCTCAAACATCATTAATCATTTATAAGCTTCTTCTTCCTTCGATCCATTCAATCAACCCATACATAAAATTCAATTTCTAAACAAAAGAAGGCTGAAATCACAATTGTAACAAAGGAAAACCATATCATTTGGCATCTAATCACAAGTAACAGGTTATAGTTGCCTTTAATTCGAGTTCAAGACAAAACCCCTTTGTTAGCTGGTTTTTTAGATTAAAATCTTTATTTGAAACCCTCTTTGTAACCTATCATCAAGAAAACCCCCAAAACGAGTTTCTTGAGTTGTTTGTACTAAAGATAACACCAAACCGCCTAATAAAGTCTCAAGAAGTTACTGGACCTTACCTTGAAGTTTCACAAAGAGAAAATCAAAGTTCCTTTTAACTATAACACCCAACAATCTTGAAGATGACGGAGAAGATGAAGAACACGAATTCCTATTCGAAAATCACTTACAACATCCCTTTCCAAGCATTTGATAGAGAAGAAACGAAGGAAGAAGAAAACCTGAACCTAAAATTCTCAAGCTCTCCCTGGAACCATCGAATGAACTAAAGTTGGGTTCTTTCGAACCTTATGCAATGCACTTTTGCATTTTAACCCTCATTCATCAAGCTTATTCTCATTTTGAATCAAACCAAGGCTCATTTACTTCATTTGAGGTCAAATGAGTTCGAGTATTTTATGAAAGTTGATGTACTAGTCGAGATACTCATGATGATACTAAGTTTCACCATATTCGACGAAATACTCAAAAATTCATATTTATGAAAAAGTCCTTATTCTCATTAATTTGGGTCTAAATTCAATTCAATCTCTTCTAAACTTATTCTATTAAGTTCAATCCAATCACATGAGACTAATTTGATCCATTTTAGTCTGTAATCATCATTAGTACATTTAAATATGATTAATCAACACTAATCTCAATTAGTTCGAGACAGGGTGTTACACTCTCCTAAACTTTTAGAATCATTCGGTCCCCCGAATGAAATGTAAACAAAATCAAAACACAATAAAAAAAATTACCTGAATGAATAGCTTTAGATACTTTCGAGCCTTTTGTTCTACAAGTTCCCATGTGGCTTCAGTGGGTTCATGATAAGCCCAAAGAACCTTGATCCACTTAATTGTCCTTGTGCGAAGAACTTGCTCCTTGGTATCAATAATTCGAACTGGCTTCTCAACATATGTGGTGTTTGGCAATACTTGAATCTCATCATAATTGATGATGTGTGAAGAATCTGCCGCACATTTGCAAAGCATAGAAACATGAAACACATTATGGATACCAGAGAGTTCTGTAGGAAGTTCTAGACGATAAGCCACGTTGCCAATTCTGCTCTTGATCTTGCAAGGTCCGATATATCTTGGTGAAAGTTTACCTTTCTGCCCAAACCAGATAGTACCTTTCATAGGAGAATTCTTTAAGTATGCCCAATCACCAATGGCAAACTCAAGACCACACCGACGATTGTCAGCATAACTTTTCTACCTTGATCGGGCAATTCTCAGCCTGTCATGTACTTTCTGGACTTTCTCTGTTATTTCTGCAATCACTGTAAGACCATGAAAACTTCTTATTTCAACTTCTCCCCAGCTAACTGGAGTCCTACATCTTCGATCATATAATTCTTCAAATGGTGCCATTTCATTACTAGAGTGATAGGTGTTGTTGTACACAAATTCATACAATGTAAGATGCTCATCTCAATCACTACCAAAATCCATAACACTGGCACAAAGCAAATCCTCTAAAGTCTGAATTGTGCGTTCTGACTACCCATCTGTATGTGGATGATATACAGTACTAAATCGAAGTCTAGTACACATTGAATTCTGGAATGACTGTCAAAATGTGGAAACAAACCGACTGGTGTTCCATGCAATCAAGTCACTTCCCTCACAAACAACTTGGTCATATCATTAAATCTCATATCTTTACTAAATGGAAGAAAATGTGCTGACTTCATAAGACGATCCACAATCACCCATACGGTGTCATGTTGTCTTTTGGTCATTGGTAAACCAGATGCAAAGTACATAGTGAGATGTTCCCACTTCCATCTAGGTATATGCAAAGGATGAAGTAAGCCAGGCGGATTTCTATGCTCAGTCTTCACATGCTGACAGGTCAAGCATGAAGATACATATCTTGCTATCTCCTGTTTCATATTATTCCACCAGAACCAGTCCTTGAGATTTCTATACATTTTAGTACTTCCTGGATACATAGAATATCGGGTGTGATGAGCTTCAAATATTACTGCCTGTTTCAAATCTTCTTGTGCTGGTATACACAATTTGTTTCTAAAGTAGAGAATTCCTTCCGCTAACACAAAATTTGGTCTTGCTGCAATGTTATCCTGAATTCTTACCAATTCAGGATCTTCAAATTATCTCTCCTTGATTTGTTGGATAAGAATCGGCTCAAACATAAACATTACTGCAACCATTACTCTATTGTCCACCATTTCAATGGACACATCCAAATCCTTGAATTCTTCAATTAAACTCCATTCACCCACTAGCGATGCCAAGTCGGCAGATTTATAACTCAAAGCATCAGCTACTACATTACCTTTTCCAGGTACATAAGTGAATGAAAAATCAAAATCTTTAATTAGCTCTAACCAACGGTGTTGCCTCAGATTAATTTCATTCCGAGTAAACAAATATTGAAGGATTCTATGATCACAATGGACTTCAAAAGTCTCTCCATATAGATAACTCCTCCATTGCTTCAAAGTAAACACAACTGTCGTAGCTCTAAATCATGAGTAGCATAATTCTTCTCATGTTCTTTCAACTGACGTGAACCATAGGTAATAACCTTGTCATTCTGCATCAGCACACATCCCAATCCTATACCTGAAGCATAAGAATATATCACAAATCCTCCTATCCCATCAGGCAATGCCAAGATTGGGGCTGGAATCAATCTCTACTTCAAAATCTGGAAACTAGACTCACATTCATCATCCCATATAAATGGAATGTTCTTCCGAGTCAGTTTCGTCAATGGAGCTGCAATCTTAGAGAAATCTTTCACAAATCTTCTGTAATATGCAGCCAATCCTAAGAAACTCCGAACTTTTGGAACATTTTTCAGACTTTACCACTTGGTAATGGCTTCAATTTTAGTTGAACCAATAGCCAGTCCTTCTCAAGTAATTATATGACCCAGAAATGCCACCTGCTGCAACCAAAAATCACACGTCTCTAGCTTTGCAAACAACTGATTTTCTCTCAACAATTGCAATGTTGTTCTCAGATGGTGTGAATGCTCTTGTTCTGACTTTGAATATACCAGATTGTCATCAATAAAGATAACAACAAACTGGCCTAAATAAGCAGCAAAAATTTTAATTAATCAAAGCCATAAAAACTACAAGTGCATTTGTTAAACCAAATGGCATCACTAAAAACTCATAATGCCCATATCGGGTCCTAAATGTGGTCTTCTACGCATCTTGATCTCTAACACGAATCTGGTGATATCCAGATCGGAGATCAATCTTCAAGAAATATGCTGCACCCTGGAGTTAATCAAACAACTCATCAATTCTAGGCAACGGATATTGGTTTTTGATTGTCATCTGATTTAGTTGCCTATAATCGATACACATACGTAGGGTGCCATCTTTCTTCTTTACAAATAATACAAGTGCTCCCCATGGTAAAACACTAGGTTTAATAAAACCCTTGTCGAGGAAATCCTGTATTTGCTTCTTCAACTCATGCAATTCTGATGGTGCCATTCTATATGGTGCTCGGGATATAAGTGCAATACCCAGCACAAGCTCTATAGTGAAGCCTACTTCCCTCGCTAGAGGCAGACCTGACACTTCCTTTGGAAACATGTCTGGGAATTCACAAACTAATAGAATATTTTCTAACTCCTCTCTTGGCTTCTTCTTAGTAATGGATGCGATGTAGCCTTCACAAACAGTTCGCATCATTCTTTCAGCTTTAAGTGCTAAAATAAGCTTTGTATCAAATTTCTTTTGAACTCATTTAAATAATACACTGCCATTGGCTTCATCCACTCTAAAAATAATGATTTTATGAAAACAGTCCAAACAGGCCCTATACTTCACAAGCCAATCCATACCAAAAATTACATCGAAATCATTCATGGCCAACACTACTAGATCCGCTGGCATTGACACCTCACTAATTTTAACACTACATTGGGAAATATACAATTCACAAACTATTGTTATTCCCGATGGTGTAGTCACTATAAAGTCATATGATAATTGCATAATTTGGTTTTGCATGTCACATACAAATGGAGGTACTATAAACGAATGAGTAGATCCAGGGTCAAATAAAGCAACCGTTGTTCTATTATCTATAAAAAGGTACCTTCCACAACATTGGCTGCAGCTTCAGCTTGTTCTCTATTCACAGCATAGGCTTGCCCTGCTACTTGAGGCCTATCATGTTGTTGTCGTTGTCGTGGCTGCTGTTGTCTTTGGCGCTGCAGCCATTAACGCTATTGTTGCTGCTATGGAGGAGCAGGAACTGCGACTTGTCCTCTAGGAGGTTGTTGCTGCGAAGCTTTATTATCTCTTCTCATTCTGGGACACTGAGCCATCTTGTGTTCCATAGATCCACAAACTAGGCATGCCCCAGTAGTTCTCCAATAAGCTTCAGTCTTGTAAGCTTTTCCACAAGTCTCACAAACTGATTTATTATCAGCTCATTCAACATTCTTTTGTTTCTTATTTTTGAATTGTCCTCCTTTCTTGAACCAAGAACTTACACTCCTCTTAGCACTATTTATGGCCATCTCTTCTCGGTGCACTTCCTTAGCTATATAAGCCTTGTCCACTACATCATCAAACAGTGTAGGCTTTTGACTTGCCATTACCATTTTCTTATAAGCTAGGTTCAAACCGGTAATGAACCGCTTAATCTTCTTTACTTCTGTATCCACCAAGTCAGTGGATACACTGCTACAGTCATTTGGCCTTGTTTCAAATTCAGAAATTATGATTCCTTCTTCTGTCGTACATGTGTAGGTATGAAATTTCTCTCAAATTGCTTCTTAAAATCTTCCCAAATTGTGGCTGTAGGCCTTGCAATAATTCCATCTTTAATACTTTTCCATCAAACGTACGCTACATCCCTCATCATCGAGGAAGTAAGCAACACCTGCTGCTTCTTATACCATGGGGTCAAACACATCCTCAGTATGTTGTATCCATTCATCAGCGTTTAGTACATCTTCTGTACCCTGGAACTCAGTGGCTCCTCATTTCCTAAACTATTCAAATAGAATATTAGGATCATTTTCTTTCGACTGTACTACCACCTGTGTCTCAATGTTATGTTGTTGTTGAATCGGTGGTACTGATGGAGTCTGCATTTGAGTTTGCATCTGACTCTGCACTTGTAACATCACAGCAATCTGTGCTTGCATACTCATTTGCTGTGTTTGCATATTCAATTGAGATTCACAGCACTTAGCTAACTGCTCTAAGATGGCAGTGAATTTAGTATGGTTATTTGGAGTAGGATGTGTAGGTGTAGGACCCTCTTTCCCACTCACTACATAGCCAGAGTTATAATTCCTATTTCCTCCGCTTCCTAAACCAGATGCCATTCTAAGTAACACAAAAAGTTAAGATACACATCTTTTACTTTCCATTACACATACATCACGTATAATGAAAGCAAATCACATATACAATGAAAGCATTAAATCACAAATCCAAATTTAGGATTTGACTCGCAACTCAGCGTTTCCTCCCCATGTCCTTACATTTCTAAGGATTAAATTTTTTTTTATTATTCTTTCACTTGCTCTGATACCATACAATAAGTATGACACAACCCGAGCCTGAGATTAAGATAAAATTCGGGTTAGCCCGAATCGCATCCATACTTACTCACGTGAACTTTGAATCAAATGGAATTCAAAAGGGATATCAAATATACACATTTATGCAGAAATATATAAAATACTTTATAAAAAAAACTATACAACGTTCTCTATACAAAACAAAATTCCATTTACAATATGAAACGCATCCAATTGCATATTTAAATGATGATTAGTATGAAACATTTTAAGATCTATTCCATTCCGAGTTCTTGTTTTCATTTCCATTTCTCTCTTAAATAGCGTACTCATACGATATCACGTCATCTCCACTCGACTAGTCCTCCTGGAGGAACCGGAGTGGTCTCCTCCACTGGCGCTACGGCCTCACAGGACCGGCATGGGCAGCTGGACCTGTAATGCCATCAATAACACTGCGAATACGACAATTCAATAATGTATAAATAGATCTATGATTATAAATCTAATTACACATTTAATCTGTCTAATTCAATGTTAGACCAACACAAATACAATTTTACATCAATGAGAGTCTTTATTCAAAATTGGCAACTACAATAGCATTTCATTTGACATCACATCTTCCATACGGAAAGAATCATCTTCCCTGAAGGAAGGAATATAATAACATTATTGTGGGATTTATCAATGCCCGGGCCAGGGACTACTGACATCACCACGGAGTTCCGGAACACTCCCAAAACATCTACTGCAGCAGGAACAACTCATAATGAGTAATGATCAAATTGTTATGTAGTGCCAGACTTAAGAGTAAACACAATTAACACTTACACTTGACATATTTAATCCGTGTTAATTAAATTCAACGGATTCAGTTCAATATACAATTCTTTTAGGATTCAATTCAATTTATAATCCTATTTAAGAATATATAAGGAATACACTGTAACAATCCCAATCATTTCTTTCTCAAATACCTCAATA
The DNA here is from genome assembly GCA_012931725.1 of Litsea cubeba. NCBI lineage: Eukaryota > Viridiplantae > Streptophyta > Magnoliopsida > Laurales > Lauraceae > Litsea > Litsea cubeba. The sequence continues at coordinate 25,876,349 of CM022955.1, read as the reverse complement.
CCAACCAACCATTCAGGTGTAATCTTCGGTTATTTAATGTATGTGTTCTTTTCGATGAACACCATAATTTTATATAAATTTGTCTATTAAAGTCCCCTTAATTAACACCTATGGAGGTATAAGCAATATTAACAGCTTTGATTTAATCAATAGGCACTTTTTCCATAAATTCATAAATTAATTCTGAAAGTTTACAATTTTGGTTAACTGTTCAGTTACCTGTCGGTTAACCAAACAGTACAACTCGGCTAAACGAATCCATCTGGTTACTCACGGTCAGCTTTCCAGAAGCTAACATTTTTCCTGAATTCCTATTTTCAATTCGGTCAACACCTCAATTAACCCTCGGTTAACCGAACTTACTCGAATTCCAAAAGCATTCAAATATTCTGAAACTTACAAGTATACTCGGTTACCTTGTCGGTCGACCGACCTCCACTTATCGATTAACCGAACATGAGTTTGGTCACCTGTTGGTTCACAAACCTCTGAAGCTTGTTCTTTACTCAGAACACTCAAAATGAGTTCGGTTCCCAGTTCGGTCACCTGTCGGTTAACCAAATTGCCCAGAGTTTCAAAATTTCTGAAACGAAATTCTGTATTCGAACTTCTACATTTTTACAACACTTCTAGTATTCTTATACATACATAACCGGCAAAAAATACATCTTTGGAACCTCCTATTCCCCTTCTCAAACATCATTAATCATTTATAAGCTTCTTCTTCCTTCGATCCATTCAATCAACCCATACATAAAATTCAATTTCTAAACAAAAGAAGGCTGAAATCACAATTGTAACAAAGGAAAACCATATCATTTGGCATCTAATCACAAGTAACAGGTTATACTTGCCTTTAATTCGAGTTCAAGACAAAACCCCTTTGTTAGCTGGTTTTTTAGATTAAAATCTTTATTTGAAACCCTCTTTGTAACCTATCATCAAGAAAACCCCCAAAACAAGTTTCTTGAGTTGTTTGTACTAAAGATAACTCCAAACCGCCTAATAAAGTCTCAAGAAGTTACTGGAACTTACCTTGAAGTTTCACAAAGAGAAAATCAAAGTTCCTTTTAACTATAACGCCCAACAACTTGAAGAAGATGACGGAGAAGATGAAGAACATGAATTCCTCTTCCAAAATCACTTACAACATCCCTTTCTAAGCATTTGATAGAGAAGAAATGAAGGAAGAAGAAAAACCTAAACCTAAAATTCTCAAGCTCTCCCTGGAACCATTGGATTAAAGTTGGGTTCTTTCGAACCTTATGCAATGCACTTTTGCATTTTAACCCTCATTCATCAAGCTTATTCTCATTTTGAATCAAACCAAGGCTTATTTACTTCATTTGAGGTCAAATGAATTCGAGTATTTTATGAAAGTTGATGTACTAGTCGAGATACTCATGATGATACTAAGTTTCACCATATTCGACGAAATACTCAAAAATTCATATTTACGAAAAAGTCGTTAGTCTCATTAATTTGGGTCTAAATTCAACTCAATCTCTTCTAAACTTATTCTATTAAGTTCAATCCAATCACTTGAGACTAATTTGATCCATTTTAGTTAGTAATCATCATTAGTACATTTAATATGATTAATTAACACGAATCTCAATTAATTAGTGTTAATCTCAATTAGTTCAGGATGGGGTGTGACACTAAACCAAGAGAAACAAAGGATCTTTGAGGGTTTTAGAGCAGTTAAGAAGAGATGTACTGAAAATGGCTTTTTCCCTGCATTTCATTGAAATAATTGATAGTAATTAGAAACCAATTCAAATATCCAAAAAAGGAGAAATCTATAAATGGTTCTTCCCTAGCACCTTCAAGTCAACCACGAAAGCAAGCAAGAAGGTCTTAAGAACTGAAAGATTTGGGTTGTTAGGAAGACGAGTGCAGTTGAAAATCATGGAAGGTCCAAAAGCTAATCATGAATGCAATTGTCTTCACAACATGGTATTACTTCGCTTTTTGCAATATTGCTAGGTAGAAGGGCATTTTATAATTTCTCTACTTAAGTTATTTTTAGCCTGCTAATTTGGCTGAAAACACATAATTATGAGAGTATTTTCCAAAAGAGAAGAAAGGCATTAGAGACATAAATGAGATTTAGGACTTTCAAGTCCTATCTTTGAACTAAAATAAATAAATTAAACAAAAAAAACTTTGGAATATGCAGGGGCTTGAAAAAGGAAGGTGTGAGCTAAAAAAAAGTTCAAATTTTATATAATATCTCTTTTTTTCATAGTTGTTTGTGATATTGCAAAAGAATGGTTACTTTTTTGCCCTGAGTGGCCGAACGTGAGAGGGAGAGGGACGATGATCAGGGAGAAGAAGAGGGATAGAGAAAGAGGGAGAGACACGGAGAAGGGGAGGGAGAGAGGGAGAGGGAGAGACATGGGGAAGGAGAGGGAGAGGAGGCGATGTTGGGCGACGAGCAGGGTAAGCAGGGAGAGGGAGAGAGACAAGGAGAAGGAGAGGGAGAGGGAAGGAGGGAGGGAGAGGGGAGAGAGATAGGGAGAAAGAGAGGGAGAGAGAGGGAGGGAGGAGGGAATGGATGTCGGGCAAAGGTGGGTGGCCGAACAGGGAGAGGGATGAAAGGGAGGATTACGTTGGACATTTTTCAGAGGGGTCCCATGGATGGATGTGCATGGAGCAATTATGTTTGTGCAAATCACAGCTCCCTTTACTTTAGAAGTTAATTACTCATACAAGCCTTAAAGGTCCCTAAGTTCCATAATAGAACTATCTTGAATCCTACCCTTTATAAATAAAACCTAGCCTTATCTTTGACCTCCGTAACATAATATCATTAGCTTCTTTCGGGATTGAGTTATTGCATAAAGACCAAGGTGGAGAGGCTATCCACGAAGGTAATCGCTCAAATACTCCCTTGGTTCAACTTGGACTGGAGAAACCACAACATGGGGATGTTTGTGGCACGCCCCCGCTAATGAGCACGGGGATAATGCGTGAGATTAGGGGCCAATTAAGATTTTCGTTGATAAACCACACAACATGGCCTCCAATCATGGCCCCACAAGATTGAAGCCAATGTTAAGGTGGAAGCATTTCCTCAGTGAACCAAAATACAAGTGGAAGCTCCAAATAAATATAGACGGTACAAATAACATTTCAAAGTAAATACATTCACCATTAATAAGATTGAAGTTTAATAAAAGATATACAATATAAAGTCTAGTTACATGGCATCTAACAAAAACCTAGGCCAATCAAAACAAATCATACAAACTATCTCAAAAGTATGTAAGGCACTCTTGTGCTAGTCAGAACGACATCATACTATGTCGTCGGCACACCAGTCGTGATCGCGAACAGGCTAAACTGCCTGAAGCGGCGCTTCCTCCTCCTTAAAACTGAGGTGCTCGGTACCTATGCACCAAGCGTAATATCATCAGACTATGAATAGCTGGCAAGTAGTTATACATGTGAATATAGATATGCAATATCAAAGCGAGTAAAGACAATGTGGTCATTTGAAGTTCAAGGTAGGAAGCTAAGCATAAGGCATGAATATCGGCATGAATATCAACATATAATGTAAAATAAAATACAAAGTCCTATCAATGCTATCAATAAGGGCAGTCCACATAGGCTTATACACCATGGGATAGTCTCGTTGTCTTCCCGTCTCATACCGAGTTGATGGACCGCGCTTTCGCTGCTCCCGACGCTTATTGAGGTCGGCGGATGTGAGAGTCCGTGGGGTATGACCCTTTCCCGCCTAGAGGGGCAAAGCGAGTATCAACATTTTTTTGTGTGGGTGTGCCAAATTTTCTACTCTACCTGGAGTTTCAAATGGTGGTCCGGAGATCCACCTTCGCAAGTAGAAAACGAAATCAACTTCTTTCAAGTTTGCATTGCACATATAAAGAAAAGAGACATTGATTTTTGAAATGCAGTAAGAGGCGATTTCATTTGTTTTACCGTGAAAGGCGATGTTTACCGTAAAAGGCGGTTTTTGGCATTTATAGCCGATTTATAATTCTTATCAATAGTGAAAGACAAGAGTTGTGATTTTTTTGTTTCTTTAAACAATACAAAATACAATGAAAAGCAAGAAAATGAGGATTTAACTTCTCAGGAGATTGTGGGGACTCAATTAGATTGACGGTCGCAAGTCGTATGTGGACTTCGCCATCATCCATGAAGATGAGAACAGAGGATGCTCTTGATTCGCTTGGCTCGGCTTAATCCTTATATTTTTAGAGGACAAAGGCCAAGAGGAGGTCCTATGTCCAATAAAAAGCTAAGTAGAGAGGCTGAAAAGCCACGTCTAAGCCATTGGAGACAAAAGGAGAAGACGAAGAGGGCCTTGGGGGGTGCCCCCCAAGAGACTTTTGTCTTTTCTCTTTTCTTTCTCTTGGATTTTCTATCTGGATCTCGGGGATTTTGATCAATTTTTCTGGATCTGTTTTTCTTGGATTGCTCTCCTATTTATAGGCCTTTGGTAGCCATTAAAGAGAGTTTATGGGCTTTAAATGTAATAAAACCGCATAATGGGAGGAGTTACAAGTTTTAATTCACTATTTTTTGTAACTCTTTTCCCTTGGCTTCTGATTGGCCGATGGAGAATTAAGGGCCTTTAATCGCCTTTAATCTCCATCATGGGAGGAGTTTCATGGTTTAAATGCCATAAAATCTGAGACTTATAACTCCTGTTTGCTTGCTTCCGATTTGTGTGAGTATTAACTAAGCGTCGCTTCCCCGCGGTTTTTTGAAAACCCTTTTTTTTTTGTTTAAAGACACGAAGGTCGTAAATTTTGACCTAAAACCATTTTGGCAGTAAAAGGCCGGGTGGAAATCCCTGAATTCGGATTTTGTTTCAAACCATGAATTTTGGGTTCAAGGATCGAAAATTTTGGTCAAGTCTGGGAGAGGCTCCTAAACTTGGATTTTTTGAACAATGAAATGATGAAAGTAAGCATTGTTTTGAGTTTCTAGGAATTTCAACATTAGTATGAAAATTCTAAAAGGAGTGGGTTTGACGAGCAAGTTCCTAGGAATAGGCTTTGGCTGTGCAGGCATTGCTCTGACCCAGTTGGGTAAGTCTTCAAGGGTAGTACCGCTTCAAGAACTTGCCGTTGATAAGCAGCATACATCTGTCACCTTCCATGTTTAGGAGAGCACATGCGCTGTTGGAGAAAACCTTGTCGATGACGTAGGATCCCTCCCATTTTGGCTCAAACTTGCCTTTGGACTTGTGAGCGAAAGCCATTGGTCTTTTTACTGTAAGAACCAAGTCACCCTTTTTGTAGGCGCGTTGCCTGACCTTTTTGTCAAAAGATCCGTCCATGCACCCTTGGTAAAGTTCAATGCTTTGTCGAGCTTCGAGTCGTCTCTCGTCGAGATTGTTCAGCTCTTGGAGTCTCAACTTGACAATACGTCCTTGATAGATTTCCACCATATGTCCGCCAAACCAGTAAACATAGAGGCTGCTAAATGGACTTGTTGTCTGCCCGTACACTGGAAGAGATCGAAGATATTTTCTGTATGAGCCAACTAATCATCCGCTGCCAAAGGATCTTCCTGTCCTGTAAACTCTTTCGGGCCTCTCTTTCGAAATTCCTCAAATAAAGCATTAGGGTCACGGTCTCTATTTTGAATAACAATTTGAGCTTCCACATTCGGAGCTGGCACCGGTTCTGGTCTTCTCCCCAAAACCTCCAATAGTTGCCTCTGAACTTGAGTCAGTTCTTCGTCCTTATTTGCCATTTGTTCTTGTAACTTGGCTTGTTATTCTTGGAATCTTGTCTGAAATCATTCGCTCTTTGTTGTTGTTCAACTAACATCTGCATAAGCTGTTGAAATTGGTCTGACATTTGATTCTCAACCCCACTGCCACTATTACTGCCAGAAGCGTTTGCAGTCGTTGGAAGTCTACGTGGAGGCATAGTGCTGCAAAACACTTGTTAGTACAACAAAATATAATAAATAAAGCATTCCCAAATCCCAATCGATACTAACTAACGAGCAATCTAATGGATCCTTGCCACGTCCCTATGTTTCTAATCCATTTTTAGTTGCTTGAAACATTTCTCGCTCTAATACAAAGCCTGTCGCGCCCCCGGACCGAGACCCAATAAAATAAGTGATGGACCACTCATTTCTCTCTCGGCGCTTACCGAGGTCGGCGGACGTGAGAGTCCATTTGGTCCAACCCCTTCGCACCCGGAGGGCGAAAAGCGAGCATCAACATGTTTTTTTTTGGGTGGGTGTGCCATATTTTCTATTTTACTTGGAATTGCAAGTGGTGAACCAGAGATCGACCTTCGCAAGTAAAAAGGAAATCAACTTCTTTCAGGTTTTTCATTGCACAAATATTTAAGAAAATAGACATGTTTTTGAAATGCCGTAAGAGGTGATTTCATTTGTTTTGCCGTGAAATGCGATGTTTGGCACTTACAGCTGATTTTTGGCATTTATAGCCGATTTTTTGCATTTATAGCCTATTTACAATTCTTATCAATAATGAAAGACAAAAGTTATGATTTTTGTCTCTTTAGAAAAATACAAACTACAATGAAAAGCAAGAAAATGAGGATCTAACTTCTCAGGAGATTGTGGGGGACTCGTTCAGATTGACGGTCGGAAGCCATGTGTGGACTTCACCATCATCAATGCAGATGAGAATAGATGATGCTCTTGATTCGCTTGGCTTGGCTATAACCTCAGATTTTTAGAGGACAAAGACTAAGAGGAGGTCCTATGTCCAATAAAAAGCTAAGTAGACGGGCTGAAAAGCCACGTCTAAGCCATTGGAAACAGAAGGAGAAGACAAGGACCTTAGGGGCGGCACAAGGGACTTTTGTCACCTTGTAGCGGTCGTCTTTGCAGAACTTCAACAGAGTTTTCTCTCTTTTTTTTCTCTTAGATTTCTAATGTCTTTTTTGTCTGGATTTTCATATTTTCCAAAGTGCCTGGAATGCTTGGGATGCTCTTCTATTTATAGGCTCTTGGTAGCCATTTAGGAGAGTTTACGGGCTTTAATTATCATTAAGCCGCATAATGGGAGGAGTTACAAGTTTTAATTCATTTACTTTGTAACTCCTTTTTCTTGGCTTCTTATTGGCCGGTGGAGATTTAAGGCATTTAATCGCCTTTAAGCTCCGTGATGGGAGGAGTTTCATGGTTTAAATGCCATGAATCTCTTGACTTGTAACTCCCAAATGCTTGCTTCTGATTGGGCCATCCAAAATAATTAATTAATGACTGCAATAAAGCTAGTCAATTAACTGCATTAAGTGGTCGCTGAGTAGTCGAAGAGTCGTGGGCCGCACCGTGTCTTTTTGAGTTTTTTTGGCGATGATCATCAATGGATCTTCATGCTGATCGACATTGGATGACCATGTACTTCAGACATTGATTGCTAACAGCGGGCCGGTGACATATGTCATGTCGATTTCTCGATCGATCTGGTAGAAAGTACACTTTTTTGGTTGATCGGTTGGCGATCGATGATGATTTGATGCTCTCGGAGATGGACCCGTGAAATTGACGAAGATCAATGGATTTGGAGCCTCAAAAATCAAAATTTTGGAAAACCTCAGGGGCCGGAAGTCTCGAAACGCGAAAAAGGACTGAAAAATGGCCCTTTGGCGGAAATTCGACGACCCAGATTTCTAGGGTCGCCAGCGACCATGCACCCATGGTCACGGGCGACCCTAGGCCAGGGTCGCGGGCTGCGACGTTTGGAGTTTTTTCCCCTTCAGTCGCCGTTTCCCGGCCGTTTCGCGGTTTTATCTGTTTCTTTCTTTTTGGTATTTTTTCTGACATTTTTGCAAATTTATTTTCTTGGTTTCCATTTATAAAAATTGACGAGACTCCTTGAAATTTGTAGTGCAAAGCTTCCAATTTTCCGAGAAAGCCGAAGACTTTGTCGCCCAAAGCTGCCGATTTTTCGTCAGAAACCATTAACCAAAGCTGGGTCAAACGATGTTGGAATGACCTAAAATTTTAGGTGGAGCCTCCTGAGCAATAAATAAGACCAACCATAGGCTTTTTATTGAGTTTTGAAGCCGTGTGGGGTCCAGTCGCCAGTAGACTTGATTTTACCGCGAGGAAGATGTCGCGCTTTGATGTGCGGTCAACCGATGTCTGATTGACCTAAAATTTGGCAGGGAGCCTATTGGAGTCATTTTGAGATGATCCATTAGCTCTGATTTGGAAACCATGGTCCCGGGGAGCTTCGCCATCGAGAGGCCTGATTTGACTTCCTAGAGTCAAAGTCTGGTCAAATGTTGTCGAAATGACCTGAAACTTGACGTGTAGCCCTTTGTAAGAATTTTGAAGTCAGCCATGTGCTCTGTCTGATAAGTTATGGCCTCGGTGGTTCTCGCTGCCGAGAGGCTTGATTCTGCTGTTAGAGCGTTGATGTAGGGTCAAACGTTGTTTATTTGACTTAGAACATGACGTGGAGCCCTTTGGAGGTATTTTGAGACCATCCACAGGCTCTGATCGAAGATTTGATGTCTTTGAAGCTGTTGCCGCCGGGAGCTCCTGTTCAGCTGCCGGAGAAGTGAAGTTAGGCTAAATGATTTTGAAATGACCCGAAACTTCATGTGTACTCCTCTATTGGCTATCTTGAAGGATCTTGCATTTTTTGTTTGATTCTGACAAGATTTGATTTTTTGGAAGTAGCATTGCCTATATATGCTAGGCTGCGGCTTCATATAGCTTTCTTGAGGTTGAAGAGGCTAAGTGACATTTTTGGTGTCAACAAATGCCCCCTCGAAGTACAACGACGAGTTGCTTAACTTTTGTAGTCGATGTACCTTGAGGAGAACCTTGAAGGAGAACTTCTGACTTGACTAATAAGTCTTCGAGCAGTCTTTCTTCTAGTAAGGTGGCCTTTTTAGCTCCTAGGGGAATTTTATGGTAGTGAAAGGGATCACGTATCATCTCGAGGCAAAGTTTTGAAAATGACATCAGGGATGTGGATATGGATTTTTGTTTTTGACCTATGACCTAACAAGCTGTATGTGGCAAGCTAGGGGGTCGGGTTTGGTTTTTTGGTTTTGACCTTGTGACCCAACAAGTTGTATGTGGCAGGTTGGGGGGTCAATTTTGGTTTTGATCTTATGACCTAACAAACTGTACGTGGCATGTTAGCGAACCAAGATTTGGTTTTTGGTCACTCTTTGGGACTATTTGGGTCCATTAGAGTGGTCTGGATTTTTGTGGAATGTCAATTTCAAGATTTTGGCTCAATTTGGTATATGAGGCTGAATGGTTTGATTTTTGGAAGCTCATGGGGCTTGAAATTCTTTTTTTGTATGGTTCAATCAACTCAAAAGAGGCATGGAACCATTTTTGTATGCTCTTGGTAAAAGGGATTTTTTCTTTGACTAAAAGCCTCTTTTAGTGCCTAGGTGGTCAAACCTGGCTCATATGGGCTAACCCATGGGAGCCTAAGCTTTTAAGATGGCTTAGATCTCATGTGGTGTCTTTTTTTGTAAAGCATATCTAAAAATATCTCCTTTGGCTAGAGAATATCTAAAAATATCTTTACTTGGAGAGAATCTCTCATGTTCCCTTTATTTTGAGAGATAATATGTGAAGATATCTTTCTTTGGGAGAGAATATCTCAAATCTCCTCTCTTTTGGGAGAAAATTTCTCTAATTGGTTTCTTTTGGGAGAGAATCCCTCAAAGTATCCTTCTTTTGGGAAAGAAACTTCCTAATTTCTTTCTTTTGGTAAGGTTGCTAATTTGTAGCACTTACCTCCTTTCTTTTCTCCTTATTTCTTTTTTGGTTTGCTCTCTTCTATAAAAGCAAGGGGAGATTGCTCTTATTGCTTTCTTTTGCAAAAATCTCAAGAGGGCTTCAAGACAAAGAGTTCTTCAAGAATGTTCAAGCTTTTCTTCTTTTTCTCCATCAATGGCTTCAAGTAAGTCTTCTTTTTCAAGAAAACTCCATTGTTAGAAAGTAGGATGGTAAAAAAAAAAGAAAGTTTTTTTTATTTCTTTTCTTTTCTTTTCTTCTTTTTTTTTTGCATGTGTTTTCTTCTTTCTTTTTTTTTTTACTCATTTTTTTTTCTCGTGCTTCTTTTTTTTCTTTTTTTTTTTTTGCACATTTTTTTTTTTGGTATGTGGGCAGTACAGATCTAGCCGTACGGCCACGTGGCCTATGGGCCAGCCCTTTTCCCCCCTTTTTTTTTGTTTTCTTTCTCTTTTTTTTGTGAGAAAGTTTCTTTTCTTTTGTTTTTTATCTTTCCCTCCCCCTTTTTTTTTAGAAAGTTAATTTTTTTTTGTTCTTTTCTCTTTCCCCTTTTTTTTTAGAAAGTTTCCTTTTTTCTTCCTTTTTTTTATCATCATGATAATGCGTTTTTTTTTTTTTTACACATCAAGATGTTCATGCATTTTTGTAAATTGAATTGGGAGCATGATATGATAGCATACCTGAAAACCTTTGCAAATTCTTAGAATTTGGAGCTCGAAGCGATGTTGAGCTCTTCCTGATTTGCGGGGATTTTTGAGGTTTTGAAAGTTCAGAGTTTTGGAGCTCGCAGCGATGTTGAGCCCATCTTCAAGCTTTCTATTTCTTTCGGGATATTTCCCTTTTCTTCAGAATTTCCCCGAAATCATGCCAAAATTCCGCCAGATTTTTTTTAGCTAAATTCTATCATTTTGATGATGATCTTTTTCTTTTCCAACCTTTGCAGGTGGTTCCTCCAGAACAAACAAGAGTAAAGAGCCTGTTACAAGCGTACCTCGTCAATCCGCCAGGTCTTCCAATGTGGCAGTTCAGCAGGCCTGGAAGAAGGTCCAGTATGTTGAGAGAAACTTGGAAGAGTGTGACTGCCTCAACAGAGATGAGATGAGGCAGCGACTGATTGCTCTCAAGAGTGAGGAGTTCTATCAGATCATGGTAAGCAACCATCCTTGGGTTATGAACGATCAGAGGGTGTTGCTCAAGCCTACCTTTTTCTTTGGTGATGCAATCCCTGATGACATGACATACCAGAGAAGATGTTTTCAGTTCTCTTACACAGCTGATGGTGAGGAGAGAACTGTTGTTACCCGATCGACTTTTGATCGTACTATCTCGATCAGGAGCCTTTCTCCCATGTGCTCTAAGAGGGAAGATCCTCCAAGCTAGGTGAAAAGGACCAACATGATCAAGACCGGGGTTTTTGTTGGCGGTCCTTCCGGATATGCGGAGAAGTCGCCTGCCCTTTTGGACATGTTGATGCCGGCTAGTGGCTACCAGGGCTCTGATTATCCGTCGGTTGATTTAAGACCGATGGGCCTTGGTATTTTCAGCAGTGGCGGCAGCAATTGTGTGAAGCCATTTCGACTTCATGGCCGTTTTAGTGTTGACTCCGATTGGAAGTCGTGGACTGATCGCGTCCTGCTAATTGGTGGCGCCGTTTTAAAGGAAGCCGGGAATTTTTATGCGGTCCGTGCTTTTAAGGAGACCGTGATCTTTTTCGACGAGGCCTTCATGGCTATGTTGGAGTCATTCCTTCCACAAACCAACACCTTCATTGTTACGAATGGTGAGATTGGTTTCTCTTTGAAGGAGCTAAGCATTATCACTGGATTGCCTATCCTTGGTAAACTCTATGAGGAGTTCATGCCCATTGACAGCGTCCTAGATGAGCAGTCAGAGGAGTTCAAGCTTCTATACTTTCAGCTTGTCGCCTTCTATGATTTTTTGAAGGAGAAGGAGGGCTCGAAAGTCATGTCCAGCAGATGGAAGAGTTTCGGCTCTTCATTCCCTAACTTCTTTGACAGCAAGGAGTCTTCTGATAACATGACCCGGGAAGCCAGTGCTCAGGATCCGGGTTCGAAGAAGACTTTGGCCATCCGAGAAGAGTTGAGGGGTTTTTTCACAAGTACAAATGCCATTTGTTCTGACATTGCTCTGCGAGATCTCGTTGTTTACCTCACCTATTGGCTAGATGAAGCTGTCTTTTCTGGAGGAGATGGAATGCACATCAGGCCGCATTATATCTTTCCGGCTTATCAGATGGCATTTGGAGAGCGGCTTGCTTTGGTGCCAGCTCTTTACTCCAACTTGTGTACCGAACTGCAGGCTGCTGTTTTCTTGGTTCAGCTTGGGCTTCCCATGAACTGGGTATTTTCAGCCCACATCTTTTATTCGTGGTTTGTATACCACTGTCCTGGCTTCCAACGTGCGGGTGCTACACGGGATGATGATCCTCTCATGATTCGATTGGCTAAGGGCAAAGCCATGTTCGAATCTCTTTTATTTGCCCGTATGAGATCCGACGGTTTAAGGACGTCGAGATGGGGCAATCTTCAGCGAAGCTTTCTCCGAAATTACGGAAGAAGGCTTTCGATTTTGGTGCCTCCCGAGACTCTACCAGGGCAGGGTCGGGAAGGCATTACTCCTTGACAAACGCAGAGAAGGAGTGGCTTTTCAGCATAGTGTCGGCACAATGGTGTACGGTAGTCATCTTTTTGTCGATATCCAGCCGTATGTACCTTCTCGCTTTGCGCTGCAGTTGGACTTTTCTCAAGGCGTTGTTGGAGCGCCTTCGAGTATGGCGAAGCGCTTTAGGGGTTTATAGGACTACAGAAATGCATTGGCTTTTTATAGTGCTGAAAACACTACTGCCATGATTTCTTATCTTGAGGTGTCGACTTTCCGGACTGCCGGCTTCACGAAGTGGCTCGCAGAGAGCTTTCTAGCATATCGGGGACTTTCCAAGAAGGAGCTTGATGTAAAGTTGTCTTTCGAAAAAGGCATTGGGAAGTCGGATGGCGTCCGGCGAAAGAAAGTTCTGGCCTTCCTTTCTGGAGAGAAGCATAAGATAGGCTTTCTCAGTGAGCAGGGCGTCATCGGTTCTGAAGCTGTCCGGGAAGTACCTGGTGAGGCATTAACCAGCTAGAGGAAGTGGAAGCTGAGCTTGACGCTTGGCTGCAAGTGGCACAGAGGCGAGCTTCCGTGGAGTCTACTGGCAAGAGCAAACCATCCAATGATGAGTCAAGTGGGAAACCTAACTCTGACAGCGGGGCAGGTTCTTCTAGAAAATGAGCCCGCAAAAGCAAGAGGAAGAGGAGTCAGCATCACAAGGGACGGGATAAAGATTCTCTTGATGTAGAAGTCCCTCTTACTATCAATGAGGAGGTGCTGGGGGATGCTGACGAACCTCCGAAAAAGCGATAAGAAGAGATCATTGGTGAAGGTATGATTCTTCCTTTTTCTCTTTCCATTTCTTTCATGGAATTTATCATGTTTTGATTTGGTTTCTCTCTTCCTCTTTTTTTAGCAGAGGATTATGGCTTGGTGATGCCTAAGGTTTCGGCCGATGAGGCGGTGACGGATCTGGTTGCAGCACCTGAAGAAGAACCGAGGGACTCTGGAGTGCTTCCAGAATCTCCAACTGGTATGACTTCTTTTGCTTTCTTCTTTTTTTTGTCTGTGACTTGATTTGCTAACATTTTTCTTGTCAGCTGACTTGCCACAGGATTCCGATGACTTTAAACCATCAATGGACGCAAATGTTATCGATGCTTCTGATGAGTTCATGGAGGAAGAGAGTGTTCCGCCAGTCGTCGAAAGAGGTATTTTGTAGTAACTACCCTGATGATTTTTTAACAGGATCATATTCATACCTTTTTGTATTTCATTCGCAGGTTATGAAGTGACAGAAAAGAGTCCATCGCTTTCTTCAGAACCAGAGCAAGGGGTGCCAGAGGTTGATCCCAAGATTGGGACTCCTACAACCAGTTCTGACATGGCAGAGGCGAGACCTCATGATGAGATTCTTTCCCTTGTTGCCACAATTGGAAAAAGTTCTTTTTTTTACTCTTCCAATGGGGCATGACATGAGTAGCCGACCGACGGAGCGGGGCGAATCTTCATCTGGGCCATCTCTTCTATTTGAAAAGAATGTGCTGGCACGGGTTTTGAGTTCTTGGATCGAGACTCTCCTTTCTGGACACTAGGATGCCGGATTTGGCATGATCCAGCATGTGCAGGATATTCTTGGTGATGCCGAAGAGGCTGGTCTGGACGTCACAGGTGCTAAGGCGATCGTTGATAGGATCATTGGACTGGGTGACAAGTGGTTTGAGACCATGGCTTTCCCTGATGGTGACTTCTTCAAGGAGATGTTCCAGGATCCTACTAATAAGGCTCAATCTGACTTGGATGAGACTACATAGAGCAGGAAGCAGTTTGTCCGGAAGAGGAACTTAGAAGAGTTAGCCATCATTGGTTTGAGGCACGACATTACCATCCTTGATAGGGAGGTCACCGAGGCTAAGCAACATCTTGAGCATTTGGAGGGGCAAGTCGCGGCCAAGTGGACTGTTATAACAGAGGCTCGGGACAGGGAGAGAGCTCTGATTCGCCAGGTTGTAGAGCCGATTGAGTTCTAAAAAAGAGGACTCAAGAGAACAAACGATGGCAAACAGCTTGGGATAAGCTTCCCAATGTCGAAGAAGGGTTAAAACATTCTCCGTCATCTCATGGCAAATTCCTAAAGAAACGTGCTTTGGAAACTCTGACGGCTGAGGCCAAAAGTCTGCTCGAGGAGCTGAAATTTTGGCTGGTTTCTCATTTTTTGTAACAGAAACTCTTCTTCTCTTCTTTTTTTTTGTACCACGTGTATTTTTTTGGTACTTTTTTTTTGTAGTGCTTGTGAACATTTTTTTTTTTGTATTCCCTACTTTCACTTAAATCTTTTTTGTGATGAAAGCAATAGCTAAATGGGATGAATTTTTTCTTTTTGAAAATTTGATCAAAAGTTTGTCATTTTGTGAAAATCTTTTGTCAAATGATTGTTTTGGCATGGGAGCCAGATTTTGGTTGTGGCATGAGAACCAGACTTGGGTTTATGGCATAAGAGCCAAAATTTTGTTTTTTGGCATGAAGGGCAAGGTTTGTTTGTGGCATGAGAGCCGATTTAGTGTGGCATTTATAGCCGATTATGTGGCATTGATAGCCGGATTTGGTGGCATTGATAGCCGTTTTTGGTGGCATTGATAGCCTTTTTTTTTCAGCCCTGCTACTTGGACCGATGTCAGGCCACTTTTCGGGCCTGGCATCGGTCCAATTAGACTTTTTTTTTTGAAAGCCAAGTTTTGGTTTGTTGGCGTGAAAGCCAGGTTTTGTTTTGTGGCATTGATAGCTGGTTTGTGGCATCTATAGCCGATTTTGGTGGCGTTTATAGTCGATTTTGGTGGCGCTTATAGCCGATTTTGGTGTCATTTATAGCCGGTTTTGGTTTTAAAAAAAATGCAAGTATCGACTAAAAGTCGCCTCCCTGCTGAATGGTCTTGCAAGTATCGATGGAATGTCCCATCCTTGCTCATTCGATTACGAGTATCAATGGAATGTCGTATCCTCGCGGATTTGGGTGCAAGTATCGATGGAATGTCACTTCCTTGCTTTTCAAAAAATCTTATTTTACTGGTACTGACTTGATGTCGTTTCCCCACGATTTTTGAAATTTACGGTTTTCTCAAACCTTTTTGGGTTGTGGATATCAACTGGAATGCTGCATCTCCACGATTTTAAGTTTTTTCAAACCTTTGATATTTTGGGTTATGGATATCAACTGGAATGTTGCGTCTCCACGGTTTTGAGGTTTTTTCGAACCTTTGAAATTTGGGTTGTGGATATCAACTAGAATGTTGCGTCTCCACGATTTTGAGGTTTTTTCGAACCTTTGAAATTTGGGTTGTGGATATCAACTGGAATGTTGCGTCTCCACGATCTTTTTGGATTTTGCAAGTATCGACGAAATGTCGCTTCCCTGCGATTTTGGAAGTGTCGAATGTGGTTCGCATTCTTCCGATTTGTGCGAGTATCGACTAAGCATCGCTTCCCCGCGGATTTTTGAAAAACCACTTTTTTTTGTTTAAAGACTCGAGGGTCGTAAGTTTTGACCTAAAACCATTTTGGCGGTAAAAGGCAGGGTGGACTGGGTGGAAATCCCTGAATCTGGATTTTGTTTCAAACCATGAATTTTGGGTTCATGGATCGAAAATTTTAGTCAAGTCAAAGAGAGGTTCCTAAACTTGGATTTTTTTTGAACAATGAAACGATGAAAGTAAGCATTGTTTTAATTTCTAGAAATTTCAACATTTGATATGGAAATTCTAAAAGGAGTTGGTATGACGAGCGAGTACCTGAGAATAGGCTTTGGCTGTGCAGGCATTGCTCTTACCCAGTTGGGTAAGTCTTCAAGGGTTGACTGCTTTAAGAACTTGTCATTGATTGGCAGCATACATCTGTCACCCTCCATATTTAGGAGTGCGTATGCGCCGTTGGAGAAAACCTTGTTGATGACGTAGGGTCCCTCCCATTTTGGCTCAAACTTGCCTTTGGACTTGTGAGCGAAGTCTTTTTACCGCAAGAACCAAGTCACCCTTTTTGCAGGCGCGTTGCCTGACCTTCTTGTCGAAAGATCCTACCAAGCGTGCTTTGTAAAGTTCAATGCTCTGTTGAGCTTCGACTTGTCTCTTGTGGAGATTGTCCAGCTCATGGAGTCGTATTTAACATTGCTTTCTTGAGTCATGTCATTTTGCAGAGATACCCTCAAGGAAGGAACTTATACTTCCAAGGGTACCATAGTTTCGCATCCATAGACCAAGGAGAATGGTGTGCTATGGGTTGGTCCTCGAATGGTGGTTCGATAAGCCCACAAAGCTTTAGACAGTTTGTCGCTCTAGTCTCTTTTGTGACTAGAGACCATTTTCTTGAGGATTTTGCATAGTGTCTTGTTGAAGGCTTTTGCTAATCCGTTTGCTGCCGGATTGTATGGAGTTGAAGGGCAGCTTTGGATTTTGTATTTATCGCAAAACCTATAGAATCAATGATCCCGGAACTGTGGTCCGTTATCATGGATGAATCTTTTAGTTATGCCGAAACAACAAACAATGTTGGTGCGCATGAACTGAAGGATTGATGAAGTCCTCATTTCGTTGAGCGCAAATGCTTTTGACCACTTGGAGAAATAATCCGTCGGGCGAAGATGAAGCGATGACCTTTGCTTAAAGGGGGAGAAATAGGACCTATGATGTCCATACCCAGGCTCCGAAACGCCATGAGATCGCTGTAGGATGTAGCCATTCTGGAGGCATGTGAACATAATCTCCGTGAACTTCGCATTGTTGGCATCGCTTAGCAAATTGAATTGAATCAACTACCATGGTAGGCCAATAATAACCTAACCTTTTTATCTGATTGTAGAGCTTGGGACCAGCCTGATGGGCTCCACAAAGACCAGTATGAACTTCTTTAAGTGTTTCTTCGGCCTCTTGTTGTGACAAGCAGCGTAGAAGTACTCCATTGAAGGATTTCCTGTAAAGGATTTTTGAAGGAATATCCAAATGAATGTTTGGGGCTCGCCTTTGGACGCTTACCCGTTCTTTTGGAACTTCAGGTAGGATTCCGAACATAGTGTAATCAATGAACGGATCCCTCCAGTCGCCGATTGAAGGTTGAAGGATAGAGATCCGACTTTCAACCACTCGATGGCATTCAGAAACTGCTTTTTATGTGTTAAGAGGAGGGAGGATCCTTCTCTCGCACACTGCGATTTACATGTTTTCCCCTTCCTGGATCACCATAGATACGGCAAGTCCAGACAGGGCATCTGCATGGATGTTTTCACTTCTACGGATGTGGGTGATGTGACAGATGTCAAACTTTGTACAAGTGATTGTGCCTTGTTGTAGTAAGGCAGCATATCAGGCTTCCTGACTTCAAGTTTCTGATTCATCTGGTTGACGATCAGTTGAGAGTCTCCAAAGACTTCCAGCATGGTGATGCCATATTCGATTGTGAGTTCCGATCCTAGGATTAGAGCTTGGTATTCAGTAACGAGAAAGCATGTGGAATCATGTATTTGTCGGGGCTAACAAAGAGGATGCCAACTCCCGAGATCGGCTTTCTTTTTTCATTTGTCATGGTTGCACCGTCAAAGTACATGTCCCGGGAGGCATTTTGTGAGGAGGTCTTCACGTTGTAGACATGTCCAAGTAGGAGGTCTTCCTTTGTGAAGGCGACGATTGCACTAGCTCTTTTTTGAACCGAGAGGCATTCAATGCAAGATCCCTCAGTCTCTTCTTTTCTCCCTTTGAGGAAGTTTCTGAGTTTTTGACCCGATAGTCCATTTCAATTTGGAGGACTTGCGGGGCATGTCTGTCGACATCCTCTATCAGTTTTTGTAATTCTGAAATGAGATTATCACGAGTGCGCGGGGACATTCGTAACAAGTCTAGGATGTTCAGTCGTGCAGGTATGTGTTTGAAGTGCTCGATCAAGTCATACTTGAAAGCCTCCTTGGGGCTTGCATGTTCATCATTGTTGCCACTAGGGGCACTTACAACATCTTTTCCTGAAGGATTTACATAAGTAAAAGAAGATTGGTTGTAATATTTGTGGTAGTCTCGGCCAGAGCGGGTGCCTCTACCAACTTCGAGAGCTTCTTGAGAAGGGTCTTCATTTGGAAGATTGTCTTCAAGATCAAGAGGCTGTCGTTTTTCATTTACCAGGGATGTGTCTGCAGCAGAGTTGCCATCCTCAGCGATTGTGTTGCATGGAGCATTTTCTGGGAATTAGTCTTGAACAGCATCCAACATCTTTTCTTCTTCGTCGACTAATTCATCGTCCCAAGCATCAATAGTCGGGGTTACTTCATGATGATCAGTCGGGAAGAGTGTGAGTCCTGAAGTCACAGTCTAAGGAGAAGAAGCCTGAGAGGGTGTTGTTTTAGTGAAAGTCATGTGAGACAAGGTAGCTCTAGAAGATATGGTGCTAGGAGTCGTCGGAGTGTAAGTGATCTCACCAGACGAGGCTTCTGAGGAGCTATAATCCTGAATTATCACATTGCAGGTAGCTCTGACAAGAGACGCTACCAGAATGGACTCTTGGGAATCAGACTCATCCTCAGATGTAGGATGATCATCGATGCGGTAATTTTCCCCATTTTCAGGAGTTAAGGGAGGAGGTACCTAGTGGTCTTCAGTGACATCTGGCTCTGGATTGTGAAGAAGCTCGTCGACGCGATCTTGCTCTTGTTCTAGGATAAGACGCTGCAAGATCCTCGCATATTCTTCAAGATCAGGCATGGGAGACAAATCTTCTTCTTCGTTTGCTCTTTGTCGTTCAACATGGTTGAGTTCCACTGGAGCAAAGACGGGTGCTGGGTCAACAGCATTTTCTTGTACAGCCTCTTGGTCTTCTTCATCATCAGACTAGGATTTTTGTGGCTGTAGGGGGTTATACCAGATTACTGGCATAAGGTGAGTTTCAGGAACCCATTCCTCATTGGAGAGGTATTCTCCTATTTCAAGGTATTCCTCCCACTCGTCGATGTCATCGGACTCGTATCCATCCAAGGAGAATCCAACTACCGAATTGCAAGAGTATGATGCCCCCTGCGTGGCTACTTTTTTGAATTGAGGTGGCATGAAATCACTGAGAGTGAACTTTCTTACCCCCTTTGAAGTCTCTGGAAGGGATTTTCTGTTGCCCCGAGTAAAGAGATAGAGGAGGTCTCCGCCTTTTCATGGACTTCTTGTTCTGGCTGGGTCTTCTCTTGTCGTTTGAGCTTTAGGAGTTGTTTCCTAGCCTGCCTTCGCTGTTGAGTTATTGGCTTTGTTTTCACAACCTCTCAGTTTTCATCTTCCAGGAGATCAGGATGTACCCATGTGGGTTGTCCATCTGGTGTCGGATAAGGAACCGGCACTTCGGACGTTTGAATTCTCTTTATCACCTTGAAGGAAGTAGTGATCTTCTTCTTTGGCGATCTTGATGTTTGTCCACATGACACCATGTTGACAGAGGCAGACCCATAGTTTTTGTCAAAGGTGATGACTCCATTTTTCCACATCTCGTTTATCTTCTGTCTTACAACAAAGCATTGATTGAGAGGATGCGAGATCATCTGGTAGTATGGACAGTACCGAGGATCGTTGGTTTTGCCAACATCTCCTAGTCTTTTTGTTTCAGGCAAGGTGAGCTTTCTGTTTGCCACGATTACCCCGAAGATTTCATCAACATCTTCATCAAATGGGTATTTCTTTTCTACTCGCTCTTTGAAGGCATCTGAGAGTTCAGGTCTCTTACTTGCAGCTTTATTATCAGTTTTCTTTGGTGGCTGAGGAGCTGACTTGGTTTGCACATTAAGGACCTCTCTTTTCTTTGGTTTAGAGGTTGCAATGGCAGTTGGTTCCTTCCTTGATGATTTCTGACTGTTGAGGTCTTTGATCACCATTTCAGCCTCCATGGAAGCTTCTAAGAGTTCTCCAAGGTTTTTTGATTTGTTGGCGATGATCATGGAGCTGATTCATGGTCTCATGTTGTTCAGACAGATGTCGACTAGCGACGCTTGTGGCAGTACATCTGACCATTTGTACGCCATTGCTTTCCACTTGTGAATGAAGTCGTATGTCGACTCATTCTCCCCCTGTTTTAGGCTACAAAACTGAGCCATAGTAGCGGGATGATCCTCACCTTTGAAGTGAGTCAGGAAGCGTGTCTCTAGCATGGCCCGGTTTTGGATGGAGTCCTCCGGCAAAGTGGAGTACCAGACAAAGGTCGTACCTTTTAGGGTACTTGCAAAGAGGCGGATCTTGAGTGCATCTTGATCCGCGATAGCTCCCGTCAAGATTTTGATGTGGATGACGTGCTGTCTGGCTGATCATTTCCCTGTATATATCTGGAGAGTAAGGTGCTTGAATTTTGTGGGGAACGGGACCGAGTCCATCCTTAAAGGATATGGTAGCTTGATCTCATATTACTTGAGTATATCCTCTTCTTTTGCTTTGACGAGGATACTGTCTACGTCCTTTTTAGTAATGGTGCGTGACTCATTTTCTTCTCCATTTACCTCATCATCTTGAAGATTTGAAGGAGGTTCATTGTTCGCCTGATTTTGAAAGGCGATGAGAAGGTTTTCCATCAGAGTTTCAATCATCTGCTGGCCTTGTACCAACTGCTGGATGCATGTGAGCGCATCATCTTGAGGTGGATTGCGAGATGGTGGCTCAGAATTTGAAGCCAGGACGTTCATCCCTCGGGATTCGAACGAAGAAATTATCCTGGTGATTGAGCTGGGACTCATTCTTTTTTATGAAGAGCTTGAGGAAGGATCACTCTGCCGTCCTTGGCTTAAAGGAGCAGGAGATCCTTCTGAATGTCTTCGTGTCCTGGAGACGCTGCGAGTCATAAGACGTCGGACTTGGATTTTGGTTGTTGACTTTTGGCGTCTTCTAGTTTTTCCAGCCATATGGACAGTTGCAACTTGGTGGGGTCTTTCTTTTTCGACCCATTTATGAGAGACCTAAAGTATAAGATGTTGGGTCCTCTGCTTCTCTAGTTTCTTTCATCGATACGACATGCGGCAACATACACGATGATCAATTTGAGCTTCGGTCAGCTCTGGCTGTCCCTCGGGCGCAACAGCCAAGCCTGTCTTCTTTGAAGGTAGGCATGGACAGGATCCGAACCCGGTCCTTTGCCTATTGCAGCGAAGCTTTTAATTTTTCGACTTCGGCCCCAGTAGAGATTGATGGACAGCGCTTCTGCTCGGTTCTACCGAGGTCAGCGTACGTGGGAGTCTGTTTAGGTCCGACCCTTTCATAACCAGAGGCAAAGGCGTGCATCAATATTTTTTTTTTGTGGGTGTGCCAGATTTTCTATTTTACTTGGAATTACGAGTGGTGATCCGGAGATCGACCTTCGCAAGTCAAAAGGAAATCAACTTCTTTCAAGTTTTCCATTGCATATATATTTAAGAAAAGAGACATTTTTCTTGATTTGCCGTGAAAGGCGATTTTTTGGCATTTAAAGCCGATTTTTTGGCATTTATAGCCGATTTTTGCGTTTATAGCCGATTTACAATTCTTATCAATAATGAAAGACAAAAGTTGTGATTTTAGTCTCTTTTAAAAAAAATACAAACTACAATGAAAAGCAAGAAAATGAGGATCTAACTTCTCAGGAAATTGTGGAGGACTCGTTCAGATTGACGGTCGTAAGCCATGTGTGGACTTCGCCATCATCCATGCAGATGAGAACAGAGGATGCTCTTGATTCGCTTGGCTTAGCTATAACCTCAGATTTTTAGAGGACAAAGACCAACAGGAGGTCCTATGTCCAATAAAAAACTAAGTAGATGGGCTGAAAAGCCACATCTAAGCCATTGGAGGCAGAAGGAGAAGGCAAAGACCTTGGGGGGAGGTACCACCCAAGGGACTTTTGTCACCTTTCTCTTAGATTTCTGATGCCTTTTTCTGTCTGAATTTTTGGATTTTCTGAAGTCTATATGTCTGATCTGGAATGCTTAGGATTATCTCCTATTTATAGGCTCTTGGTAGCCATTTAGGAGAGTTTATGGGCTTTTATTGTCATTAAGCCGCATAATGGGAGGAGTTGCATTTTGGAGTGCAAAGTTTCCAATTTTCCGGGAAAGCTGAAGACTTTGTCGTGCAGGGCTGCTGATTTTCTGTCAGAAGCTGAAACTAGGTCAAACGATGTCGGAATGACCTGAAATTTGGGATGAAGCCTCCTGAGCAATAAATAAGACCAACCATAGGCTTTTGTTTGAGTTTTGATGCCGTTTGGGGTCCTATCGCCAGTAGACTTATTTTTGTCGCGATGAAGATGTCGCGGCTTGATGTGCGGTCAACCGATGTCCGATTGACTTGAAATTTGACAGGGAACCTACTGGAGTCATTTTAAGATGATCCATAGGCTCTGTCTTGGAAACCATGGTATTGGGGAGCTTCGCCACCAAGAGGCATGATTTGGCTTCCGAGCGTCAAAGTATAGTCAAATGTTGTCGAAATGACCTGAAATTTGACGTGTAGCCCTTTGTAAGCATTTTGAAGCCATCCATGTGCTCTTTCTGATAAGTGATGGCCTCGGTGGCTCTCGCCGCCGAGAGGCTTGATTTAACTGTTCGAGGGTTGATGTAAGGTTAAACGTTGTCGGTTTGACTTGGAACTTGACGTGGAGCATTTTGGATGTATTTTGATACCATCCCCAGGCTCTGATCGAGTATTTCGCAGTCGGGAGCTCCTTTTCAGCTGCCGAAGAAGCGAAGTTAGGCCAAATGATTTTGAAATGGCCCAAAACTTCTTGTGTACTCCTCTTTTGGCTGTCTTGAAGGATCTTGCAGTTTTTGTTTGATTCTGAAAGATTTGATTTTTTGGAAGAAGCATTGCCTATTTATGGCAGGTTGCAACTTCATGTAGCTTTTTGGATCTTGTAGAGGCAAAGTGACTTTTTTGGTGTCAACAAATGCCCCCTCGAGGTGCAACGACGGTGGCTTAACTTTTGTAGTCGATGTGCCTCGAAGAGATTTTTGAAGGAGAGCTTGTGACTTGACCAAGAGTCTTTGAGCAGTCTTTCTTTTGGTATTTGTAGCCTTTTGAGCTTCCAAGGGAATTTTATGGTAGTGAAAGGGATCACGTACCATCTAGAGGCAAAGTTTTGAAGATGACATTAGGGATGTGGATTGGGTTTTGACCTTGTGACCTAACAAGCTGTATGTGGCAGGTTAGGGGGTCGGGTTTGGTTTTCACCGTGTGACCCAACAAGCTGTATGTGGAATGTTGGGGGGTCGATCTTGGTTTTGATCTTGTGACCTAACAGGTTGTATGTGGCAAGTTAGGGGATCAGGTTTTGGTTTTTGGTTTTGGTCTTGTGACCTAACAAGCTATATGTGGCAAGTTAGGGGACCAGGATTTGGTTTGGATTTTTGTGGAATGTCAGTTTCAAGATTTTGGCTCAATTTGGTAGATGAGGCTGGATGGTTTGATTTTTGGAAGCTCATGGGGCATTGGAATTCTTTTTTTTTTGTATGGTCCAATCAACTCAAAAGAGGCATGGAACCATTTTTGTATGCTCTTGGTAAGAGGGACTTCTCTTTGACTAAAAGCCCAAATTTTTTTTTAAGTGCCTAGGTGGTCAAACCTGGCTCATATGGGCTAACCCATGGGACCTTAAGCTTTTGAAATGGCTTAGATCTCATATAGTGTCATTTTTGTAAAAAATATCTAAAAATATCTCCTTTGGATAGAGAATATCTAAGAATATCTTTATTTGGAGAGAATCTCTCATGTTCCCTTTATTTTGGGAGAGAATATCTCAAGATATCTTTCTTTGGGAGAGAATATCTCAAATCTCCTATCTTTTGGGAGAAAATCTCTCATTGATTTCTTTTTGGGAGAGAATCCCTAGAGATATCTTTCTTTTGGGAAAGAATCTTTCTAATTTCTTTCTTTTGGTAAGGTTACTAATTAGTAACACTTACCTCTTTCTTCTTTCCTTCTTTGGTTTGCTCTCTTCTATAAAAGCAAGGAGGAGGTTCGATCTCTTGCTCTTATTGCTTTCTTTGCAACAATCTCAAGAGGGCTTCAAGACCATTTCTTCTTCAAGATCTTCAAGACTGTCTTCTTCTTCTCCATCAATGGCTTCAAGTAAGTTCCCTTTTTCATGAAAACTCCAATGTAGGAAATAGGATGATAAAAAAAGTTCTTTCTTTTTTTTGTTTCTTTCTTTTCTTTTCTTTTTTTTTCTTTTTCACGTGTTTTCCTCTTCTTCTTTTTTACAAGTTTTTATTTTCTTTTTTTTATGCTTTCTTTTATTTTTTGCATGTTTTTTTTTATGGGCTGTACTGACAGATCCGTACGGATCTGGCCGTACGGCCACGTGGCCTGTGGGCCAGTCCCTTTTTTTCCATTTTTTTTGTTCTTTTCTTTCTCTCCTTTTTTTTGAGAAAGTTTTTTTTTTTCTTCCTTTTTGTTGCTCATCATGACATTGCATTTTTTGTTTGGCAAACCAAGATGCTCATGCATGCATTTTTTTGTAAATTTGTAGCATGATATGATAGCATACCTGAAAGTTTTTGCAAATTTGGGAATTTGGAGCATGCAGCGATGTTGAGCCCTTCTTGATTTTGCAGAGACTTTGAGGTTTTGAAAGTTTGGAGTTTCAGAGCTCGCAGCAATGTTGAGCCCATCTTCAAGCTTTCTATTTCTGTTGGGGTATTTCCTTTTTCTTCAGAGTTGCCCCGGAGTCATTCCAAAATTTCGCCAAATTTTTTTAGCAAAATTATGTCATTTTGATGATGATCTTTTTTTTTTCCAACCTTTACAGGTGGTTCCTCCAAAACGAACAATGGTAAAGAGCCTGCTACAAGCGTACCTCGTCGATCTGCTAGATCTTCTAATCCAGCCGTTCAGCAGGCTTGGGAGAAAGTCCAGTATGTTGAGAGAAACCTCGAAGAGTGCGATTCTCTCAACAAAGATGAGATGAGGCAGTGACTGATCGCTCTCAAGGGAGAGGAATTTTGTAAGATCATGGTAAGCAACCGTCCTTGGGTGATGGACGATCAGAGGGTTTTGCCCAAGCCTACCTTCTTATTTGGTGATGCAGTCCCTGATGACATGACATACCAGAGAAGATGTTTTCAGTTCTCTTTCACAGCAGATGGTGAGAAGAAGACTGTTGCTACCCGATCGATGTTTGATCGCACCGTCTCGATCATGAGCCTTGCCCCCACGTGCTCTAACAGGGAAGATCCTCCAAGCTGGGTAAGAAGGACAAATGTAATCAAGACCGGGGTTTTTGTTGGCGGTTCTCCTGGATATGCGGAGAAGTCGCCTGCTGACATGGACATGTTGATGCTGGCCAGCGGCTACCAGGGCTCTGATTATCCGTCGGTCGATTTGGGACCGGTGGGCCTTGGCATTTTCAGTGGTGACGGCAACAATTGGGTGAAGCCTTTTCGACTTCGTGGCCGTTTCACTGCTGACTCCGAGTGGAAGTCGTGGACTGATCGCGCCCTGCTGATTGGTGGCGCCGTTTTGAAGGAAGCCGGAATTTTTGATGCGGTCCGCGCCTTTAGGGAGACCGTGATCTTTTCCGACGAGGCCTTCATGGCTATGTTGGAGTTATTCCTTCCACAAACCAATACCTTCGTTGTGACGAATGGTGAGATTGGTTTCTCTTTGAATGAGCTGAGCACCATTACTGGATTGCCCATCCTTGGCAGACTCGATGAGGAGTTTATGCTGATTGACAGCGTCCTTGAGGAGCAGTCGGAGGAGTTCAGGCTTTTATACTTTCAGCTCGTCGCCTTCTATGATTTTTTGAAGGAGAAGGAGGGCTCAAAAGTAAGATCCAACGGTTTGAAGAGTTTTAGCTCTTCGTCTCTCAACTTTTTTGATAGTAGGGAGTCTTCTGATAGTGTGACCCGGGAAGCCAGGGCTCAGGATCCAAGTTCGAAGAAGACTTTGGCCATGCAAGAAGAGTTGAGGGGTTTCATCACAAGTACAGAAGCCATTTATCCTGACATTGCACTGCGGAGAGATCTCGCTGTTTACCTCACTTATTGGTTAGGTGAGGCTGTTTTTGCTGGAGGAGATGGAACGCACATCAGGCCGCATTGTATTTTTTCGGCTTGTCAGATGGCGTTTGGAGAGCAGCTTGCTTTGGTGCCAACTCTTTACTCCTACTTGTGTACCGAACTGTAGGCTGCTGCTTTTTTGGTTCGGCTTGGGCTTCCCATGAACAAGGTATTTTCAGCCCATATCTTCTATTCGCGGTTTGTATACCACTGTCCTGGCTTCCACCAGCTAGGTGCTGCACAGGATGATGATCCTCTAATGATTCGACTGGCTAAGGGCAAAGCCGTGTCCGAATCACTTTTGTTTGCCCGCATGAGGATCCGACAGTTCAGGGAAGTCGAGATGGGGTAGTCTTCAGTGAAGCTTTCTCCGGAGTTGCGGAAGAAGACTTTTGACTTTCGTTGATAGGGTCATTGCACAGGGTGACAAGTGGTTTGAGACCATTGGTTTTGCTGACGACCAGTTCTTCAAGGAGATATTCCTGGACCCTGCTGATAAGGCTAAGTCTGACCTGCATGAGGCTACACAAAGCAGGAAGCAGCTAGTCCGAGAGAAGAACTTAGAAGAGCTAGCCATCATTGGGCTGACACATGACCTTAACATCCTTGATAGGGAGGTCGATGAGGTCAGGAAACGTCTTGAGCATTTGAAGGCACAAGTCGCTGCCAAGTGGGCTGCTATAATAGAGGCTCGCGATAAGGAGAGTGCTCTAATTCGCCGGGTTGCAGATGCTGATCGAGTTCTTGAAAGGAAGTTTCAAGATGACAAACAATGGCAAACTACTCGGGATAAGCTTCCCGGTGTGAAAGAAGGGTTACAGCCTACCCCAGCATCTCATGGCAAGTTCCTGAAGAAGCGTGCCCTGGAAACTCTGATGGCTGAGGCCAAAAGTTTGCTTGCGGAGCTGAAATTTTGGCTAGAGACCATTTTTGCATGAGTTTCTGATTTTTTATAGCAGAAACTATCCTTCTCCTCTTCTTTTTTTGGTACCACATGTATTTTTTTGGTACTCTCTTTTTTTGTAGTGTTTTGTAAACACCTTTTTTTTTTGTACCACATGTATTTTTTTGGTACTCTTTTTTTTGTTTTCCCTACACTCACTTAAATCTTTTTATGATGAAAGTAATTGCTAAATGGGATGCTTTTTTTTTTATTTTCCCTACGCTCACTTAAATCTTTTTATGATGAAAGCAATTGCTAAATGGGATATATTTTTTTTATTTTGTGTTCCCTACACTTAAATCTTTTTGTGATGAAAGTAATTGCTAAATGGGATTTTTTTTTTGTTTTACCTACGCTCACTTAAATCTTTTTGTGATGAAAGAAATTGCTAAATGAGATTTTTTTTTTGTGTTCCCTACGCTCACTTAAATCTTTTTGTGATGAAAGCAATTGCTAAATGGGATTTGATCAAAAGCTTGTCATTTTGTGAAAATCTTTTGTCAAATGATTGTTTTGGCATGGGAGCCAGATTTTTTTTTGTTTGTGGCATGGAAGCCGTTTTTTGGCATGAAAGCCAGTTTTGTGGCATTGATAGCTGACTTTGTGGCATTAATAGCCAGGTTTTTTTTTTTAAGCCAAGTTTTTGGTTTGTGGCATTGATAGCTGGTTTTGTTTTGTGGCATTGATAGCCAGTTTGTTTTGTGGCATTGATAGCCAGTTTGTTTTGTGGCATTGATAGCCGGTTTATGGCATTTATAGCCTGTTTTGGTGGAATCTATAGCCGGTTTTGGTGGCATTTATAGCCGGTTTGGTTTTTTCAAATGCAAGTATCGACTAAAAGTCGCCTCCCTGCGGAATGGTCATGCAAGTATCGATGTAATGTCGCATTCTTGCTCATTCGGTTATGAGTATCGATGGAATGTCGCATCCTCACGGATTTGGGTGCAAGTATCGATGGAATGTCGCATCTTTGCTCAACTCTTCGAGAGCCGAAGTGGAGATGCCCAACTCTTCGAGAGCCGAAGTGGAGATGAGGTTGAGTGCAGAACCTAGATCGATCTGAACTCTGTGCATAGGCATTTCCTTGATGTACCTTGTGAAGTATAGGGGTCGGTTGTGCATTATTTCGCCAAGTAGGAGGTCTTCCTTTGTGAAGGCGATGGTTGCACTGGCTGCTTTTTGAACCGAGAGGCATTCAATTCATGATCCCTCAGTTTTCTTCTTTTCTCCCTTTGAGGAAGCTTCTGAGTTTTTGACCCAGTAGTCCATTTCAATTTGGAGGACTTGCGGGGCATGTTTGTCGACATCCTCATTCAACTTTTGTAATTCTGAAATGAGATTATCACGAGTGCGCGGAGACATTCGTAATAAATCTAGGATGTGCAGACGTGCAGGTATGTGCTAGAAATGTTTAATCAAGTCATACTTGGAAGCCTCCTTAGGGCCTGCATGTTCATCATTGCTGCCACTAGGGGCTTACAACATCTTTTCCCGAAGGATTTACATATGTAAAGGAAGATTGGTTGTAATTTTTATGGTAGTCCCGGCCAGAGCGGGTGCCTCTACCAACTTCGAGAGCTTCCTGAGAAGGGTCTTCGTTTGGAAGATTGTCTTCAGGATCAAGAGGCTGTCATTTTTCATTTGCTGAGGATGTATCTACAGCAGAGTTTCCATCCTCAGTGATTGTGTTGCATGGAGCATTTTTCGGGAACAAGTCCTGAACAGTATCCAACAAGCTTTCTTCTTCGTTGACCAATTCATCATCCTAAGCATCAATAGCTGGTAATTCTTCAGTCAGGAAGGGTGTGAGCTTTGAAGTCACAGTCTCAGGAGAAGAAACCTGAGAGGGTGTCGTCTCAGTGAAAGTCACGTGAGATGAGGTGGTCCAGAGGATACATTGCTAGGCGCTATCGGAGTGTAAGTGATCTCGTCAGATGATGCTTCGGAAGAGCTATAATCCCGAATTATCACATTATAGGAAGCTCTAACAGGAGACGTTGTCTGATCGGAGTCAGACTCATCCTCGGATGTAAGAGGATCGTCTATCCAACAATTTTCTCCATTTTCAGGAGTTAAGGGAGGATGTACCTGATGGTATTCAGGGACTTCAGGCTCTGGATTACGAGCAAGCTCGTTGACGCGGTCTTGCTCTTGTTCTAGAGCGAGACGCTGCAAGATCAGGCATGGGAGCCAAATCTTCTTCTTCATCAGCTCTTTGTGGCTCAACATAGTTGATTTCCACTGGAGCAATGACGGGTGATGGTTCAACAGCATTTTCTTGTATAGCCTATTGGTCTTCTTTATCATCAGACCAGGATCCCTGCGGCTGTAGGGGGTTATACCAGATTACTGGCATAAGATGAGTCTCAGGAACCCATTCTTCATCAGAGAAATATTCTCCTATTTCAAGGGACTCCTCCCACTCGTCGGTGTAGTTGGATTCGAATCCATCATCGGTGTCGCTGGACTCGTATCCATCAATGGAGAATCCAACTACCAAATTACAAGAGTATGATGCCCCCTGCGTGGCTTCTTTGAATTGAGGTGGCATGAAATCACTAAGAGTGAATTTTCTTACCCCCTTTGAAGTCTCTGGAAGGGATGTTTTTGTTGCTTCCAGTGAAGCGGTAGAGGAGGCCTCTGCCTTTTCTTGGACTTCTTGTTTTGACTAGGTCTTCTCTTGCCGTTTGAGCTTGAGGAGATGTTTCATAGCCTGGCTTCACTGTTGAGCTGTAGGCTTTGTTTTCATGACCACCCAATTTTCATCTTTCAGGAGATCGGGATGTACCCATATGGGTTGTCCGTCTGGTGTCGGGTAAGGAACCAGTTCTTCGGATGCTTGGACTGTGTTTATCACCTTGAAGGAAGTAGTGATCTTCTTCTTCGGTGATTTTGGTGTTTGTCCACATGACACCATGTTGACAGAGGCAGACCCATAGTTTTTGTCAAAGGTGGTGACTCCGTTTTTCCACATCTCGTTTATTTTCTCTCTGACAACGAAGCATTGATTGAGAGGATGCAAGATCATCTGGTGGTATGGACAGTACCAAGGATTGTTGGTTTTGCCAACATCACCCAGTCTTTTGGGTTCAGGCAAAGTGAGCTTGCCGTTTGCCACGAGAGCCCCGAAGATTTCATCAACATCTTCATTGAACGGGTATTTCTTTTCTACTCGCTCTTTAAAGACATCTGAGCATTCAAGTCTCTTACCAGCAGCTTTGTTTTCAGCTTTCTTTGGTGGCTGAGGAGCTGACTTGATTTGCACATTGAGGACCTCTTTTTTCTTTGTTTTTGAGGTTGCAATGGCAGTTGGCTCTTTTCTTGATGATTTCTGACTACTGAGGTCTTTAATCACCGTTTCAGCTTCCATGGAAGCTTCTAGGAGTTCTCCCAGGTTCTTTGATTTGTTGCCGATGATCATGGAGTGGATTCTGGCTCTCATGTTGTTTCGGCAGATGTCGACTAGCGACACTTGTGGCAGTACATCAGAGCATTTCTACGCCATTGCTTTCCACTTGTGAATGAAGTCATATGTTGACTCATTCTCCCCCTATTTTAGGCTGCACAGCTGAGCCATAGTAGTGGGATGATCTGCACCTTTGAAGTGGGTCAGGAAGCGTGTCACTAGCATGGCCCAATTTTGGATGGAGTCCTCCGGCAAAGTGGAGTACCAGTCGAAGGCCGTACCTTTTAGGGTACTTGCAAAGAGGCGGATCTTGAGTGCATCTTGATCCGCGCGATAGCTCCCATCAGGATCTTGAAGTGGATGATGTGCTGTCTGACTGATCTTTTTCCCCGTATATGTTTGGAGAGTAGGATGCTTGAATTTTGTAGGGAACGGGACCGAGTCCATCAATAAGGGATATGGTGGCTTAATCCCATGCTCCTTGAGTATATCCTCTTCTTTTGCTTTTGCGAGGATACTGTCTACGTCCTTTTTGGTAAGGGCGCGTGACTCATTTTCTTCTCCATTTACCTCATCGTCTTGATGATTCGGAGGAGGTTCATTGTTCGCCTGATTTTGGAAGGCGAGGAGAAGGTTTTCCATCAGAGTTTCAATCCTCTACTGGCCTTGTTCCAACTGCTGGATGCATGTGAGCGCATCATCTTGAGGTGGATTGCGGGGTGGTGGCTCAGACTTTTTAGCCAGGACATTCATCCCTCGAGATTCGAATGAAGAAACTATCCTGGTGACTGAGCTGGGGCTCATTCTGTTTTATGAAGAGCTTGAGGAAGGATCACTCTGTCATCCTTTGCTTGAAGGAGCAAGGCACTCTTCTGAATGTCTTCTTGTCCTGGAGACGCTGCGGGTCACCGGACGTCGGACATGGATTTTTGTTGCTGACTTTTGGCGTCGTCTGGTTTTTCCAACCATATGGACAGTAGCAACTTGGTTGGGTCTTTCTTTTTCGACCCATTTGTGAGAGACTTGAAGCGTAGGAGGCTGGGTCCTTTGATTCTCTAGTCTCTTTTGTCGATACGACGCGCGGCGGCGTATACGACGAGCAATTTGAGCTTCGGTCAGCTCTGGCTGGGCTTTGACGATGAAGGATGTGCTCCCCCGGGCGCAGCAGCCGAGCCTGTCTTCTTTGTAGCTGGGCAAGGACAGGATGCGAACCCTGTCCTTCGCCTGTTGCAGCGAAGCTTTGAGTTTTTAGAGTTCGGCCCCTGTAGAGATGAAGGATCGAACTGCAGGTTTGTAGGCCTTAGCAAGTGCTTGCGGAGGCCTTGTGATGCATGACTTGATTTTGGGCTTGTAGGAACAAGCCAGCTCATGCTGAGTTGACTTGAGAGTCAGATTGGAGATGGGTCTCTCCTCTTTCATGTAGGCAAGAAGAGGGTAGAACTGGTTCTCCTTGAGTGGGGCCAGGAATGCTGGCTTAGTGGATGTTTGGGACCTTCTTTGTTTTGGTGAAGGTCTTGGGGACCAAGTCTTGGGATAGACCTGGTCGTTTGCTGGTCGAGGCTTCGTGGGGCTGCCACGGGCTTCGGGCCTTCTGGTGCTCGCCTTTGGTGTCACGGTAGTGACACGTTGAGAGGCGAGTTTCTGCTTCTTGGAAGGAGCAGCTTGTTCCTTGGGAAGTGGGAATGGTCCCAGCATCCCAAAGACGATAGTCCGGGGAGTCGAGGTCGACCCGGAGTTCAGAGAGTTGACGCTTCGGCAGCTGATGGGGCGGTTGTAGGTGTGCGTGGTTTGCTTTTATTGAACCATGAGCTGGTGCTTGTTCTCATCGAAAGTAATGGTTAGCGAAGCTGCCATTGTTAGTATCCAAAAAATTTCTGAAACAAAACCACATCCATTAGTAATCACAAGAATATAATGATCATAAATGGGAAGTTCTATGGTTTTGTCTTTTTAAATCGCTCGAGGGAGATGACCCAAGCAATATGAAGAAGGCAAAACGCCATAGAGGGTACAATTATTCTAATCGCAGGTATGGTAAGCCCAGAATGAGCATCCCAGTGACTGCTAGAAGCAATTGTGGACCTAAATTCGAATTATCGAGAATCAGAGCTTGCTTGATGTAAGAAGAATATAAGGTTGGAGTTACAAATGTGCCGGTTGCGAATACAGTAGACCCTGAAAGGGCGTACTAGTACCGCTAGACACAGATGTTTGGAGACTGCATCCATGAGATGAGATTCTCGATTTTGAAAGGTCAAGATTGGATTCATCAAAGAGAGCAGATGGTATTCCGATCCAAATATGGTCTCAACGATTTCCGCGAGCGCCAGTACTCAGAAGGAAATGAACCATAATTTCTCGGATCTGAATCCAAAAATGACGAGTTTTTTTTTTTTTAAAGGCCAATATCGGGAAGAGAGCAAAAGGCATTCCAATCTGAACACGGGCTCAACTATTTCCGCGAGCGCCAATGCTCAGAAAGGAGGAGACCAAAATGTCTCCAATCCGATCCCAAAAATGACGGAAGTTTTTTTTTTTTGAAGATTTTTTTTTAAATCCTTTTTTTTTTTTTATTATTTTTTTAATTTATTTTCTTAAGATTTTTTTAAAAAACATCTTTTTCCTATTTTTTATTTTAAAAATTTTTATATTTAAAAGACGAGAGAGTACACATAGGCCTCCTAACCCGGTCTTATGAAATCTCGATTGATAGAATTGCCCCCAGGTAAGGGTATGATTACTTAATGAACCCGTTTGGAGGACCCTTACCTAGAACAGTCAAGCTATCTCCACACTCTAGACAAGGCTTTTCTTGAATCAACCGTGATCAAAGAACGCAGTTGGTTTAACCTTAGTGGTCTATGTCTTTTTTTGTTTTTTGTTTTTTTTTAGATCTCAAATAGACTCATCGAAGAGAAACGATGGCCCAAAACCTTAGTCGAATAGGCTCAACATTTCTGCAAACACAATGAATGATAGGAGATGATCAAGGTTGCTTAATTTTGAATCCAAACTGAAAAATCTGGTTTTTTTTATTTTTTTTTCGATCTTAAATGAACTCATCAAAGAAAAACGATGGCCCAAAACCTTAGTCAAACAGGCTCAACAATTTTGCAAGCACGATGAACGATAGGAAAGGATCAAGGCTTCTCAATTTTGAATCCAAAATGAAAAATCTGATTTTTTTGTTTTTTTTTTTAGATCTTTAATGAACTCATCGAAGAGAAACGATGGCCCAAAACCTTAGTCGAACAAGCTCAACATTTCTGCAAGCGCGATGAACGATAGGAAAGGATCAAGGTTTCTCAATTTTGAATCCAAACTGAAAATCTGTTTTCTTTTTTTTTTTAGATCTTTAATGAACTCATCGAAGAGAAACTATGGCCCAAAACCTTAGTCGAACAGGCTCAACATTTCTGCGAGCACGATGAACAATAGGAAATGATCAAGGTTTCTCAATTTTGAATCCAAACTGAAACATCTGATTTTTTTTTTTTGAAAAAAGAAAGAGTGGAAATAAATTCAAAGAATTAGAAATTCCCAAAAAATCTCATCTCATTTTTTTTGATGCGGAATCCAACATAGGCCACCAATTAAAAAGTAGCCAAGGAATCGAGAAAAGAAGTATTTGCATAGAGCAAAAGATATGGTATGCAAATATTTCATTTCTAGGATCGTGTTCTCAAATGAACGAGTCCCACCGGGTGTGCCAGCTTAATGGACAGTGCTTCTGCTCGGTTCTACCGAGGTCGGCGGACGTGGGAGTCCGTTTGGGTCCGACCCTTTCGTAACTGGGGGGCAGAGGCGTGTATCAACATTTTTTTTGTGTGGGTGTGCCAGATTTTCTATTTTACTTGGAATTGCAAGTGGTGATCCAGAGATCGACCTTCACAAGTAAAAAGGAAATCAACTTCTTTCAAGTTTTCCATTGCACATATATTTAAGAAAAGAGACATTTTTCTTGATTTGTCGTGAAAGGCGATTTTTTGGCATTTATAGCCGATTTTTTGGATTTATAGCCGATTTTTGCGTTTATAGCCGATTTACAATTCTTATCAATAATGAAAGACAAGAGTTGTGAATTTTGTTTCTTTTAAAAAAAATACAAACTACAATGAAAAGCAAGAAAAGGAGGATCTAACTTCTCAGGAGATTGTGGGGGACTCGTTCAGATTGACGGTCGCAAGCCATGTGTGGACTTCGCCATCATCCATGCATATGAGAACAGAGGATGCTCTTGATTCGCTTGGCTAAGCTATAACCTCATATTTTTAGAGGACAAAGACCAAGAGGAGGTCCTATGTCCAATAAAAAACTAAGTAGACGGGCTTAAAAGCCACATCTAAGCCATTGGAGGTAAAAGGAGAAGGCAAAGACATTGGGGGTACTTTTGTCACCTTGTAGTGGTGGTCGGTGCAGAACTTCGCAGAGTTTTCTCTCTTTCTTTCTCTTAGATTTCTGATGCCTTTTTCTGTCTGAATTTCTGGATTTTCTGAAGTCTATCTGTCTGATCTGGAATGCTTGGGATTGTCTCCTATTTATAGGCTCTTGGTAGCCATTTAGGAGAGTTTATGGGCTTTTATTGTCATTAAGCCGCATAATGGGAGGAGTTACAGGATTTAATTCCTTTATTTTGTAACTCCTTTTTCTTGGCTTCTAATTGGCCGGAGGAGATTGAAGGCATTTAATCGCCTTTAATCGCCATGATGGGAGGAGTTTCATGGGTTAAATGCCACGAATCAATTGACTTGTAACTCCCGGATGCTTGCTTCCGATTCGGCTGTCCAAAGAAATGAATTAATGACTGCAATAAAGCTAGTCAATTAATCGCATTAAATGGTCGCCGAGCAGTTGAAGAGTCACGGGCCGTGCCGCGTCTTTAGGGATTCTTCTGGCGATGATCATCGATGGATCTTCATGTAGATCGACATCGGATGACCATGTAACTTCAGGTATTGGTTGCCTACAGCTGGTCGGTGCCATCTGTCCTGTCGATTTCTTGATCGGTCGGGTAGAAAGCACACTTTTTTGGTTGACCGGTTGGCGATCAATGTTGATTTTGATACTCTTGATGATTGACCCGTGATTTTGACGGATGTTAAAGGATTTGGTGTCTTAAAAGTATGAATTTTGGAAAATCCCAGAAGTCGGAAGCTTCGAATCACGAAAAACAATGAAAAACGAGCCTTCTAGGGCCCACTCGGCGATTCCGGGCTCCATGGTCGCCGGCACCATGGGCCAGGGTCGCAGGGGGTTTTCCCCCTTTTTGTCCCGTTTTGCGGCCGTTTTTTATGTTTTTCGATTCTTTTTTCTCCTGTATCTTTTCTTGACATTTTTTATCATTTATTGGCCTGATTTCCCTATAGAAGACTTGACAAGAATCCTTGCATTTTGGAGTGCAAAGTTTCCAATTTTCCGAAAAAGACGAAGACTTTGTCGCGCAGAGCTGCTGATTTTCCATCAGAAGCTGAAACTAGGTCAAACGATGTCGTAATGACCTAAAATTTGGGGTGAAGCCTCCTGAGCAATAAATAAGACCAACAATTGGCTTTTGTTTGAGTTTTGAAGCTATTTGGGTCCTATCGCCAATAGACTTGTTTTTATCGCGATGAAGATGTCGCGGCTTGATGTGCGGTCAACCGATGTCCGATTGACTTGAAATTTGACAGGGAACCTACTGAAGTCATTTTAAGATGATCCATAGGCTCTATCTTGGAAACCATGGTCTCAAGGAGCTTCGCCGCCGAGAGGCCTAATTTGGCTTCCGAGCGTCAAAGTATGGTCAAATGTTGTCGAAATGACCTGAAATTTGACGTGTAGCCCTTTGTAAGCATTTTGAAGCCGTCCATGTGCTCTTTCTGATGAGTGATGGCCTCAGTGGTTCTCGCCACCGAGAGGCTTGATTTAGCTGTTCGAGGGTTGATGTAGGGACAAACGTTGTCGGTTTGACTTAGAACTTGACGTGGAGTCTTTTGGATGTATTTTGATACCATCCACAAGCTCTGATCGAAGATTTGGTGTCTCCGATGCTTTCGCCGCCGGGAGCTCCTTTTCAGCTGCTGGAGAAGTGAAGTTAGGACAAATGATTTTGAAATGGCTCGAAACTTCTTGTGCACTCCTCTTTTGGCTGTCTTGAAGGATCTTGCAGTTTTTGTTTGATTCTGACAAGATTTGATTTTTTGGAAGTAGCATTGCCTATTTATGGCAGGTTACGACTTCATGTAGCCTTTTGGATCTTATAGAGGCAAAGTGACATTTTTGGTATCAACAGAGATGAGGCGTCGAGCCGAAGGAGTGTAGGCCTTGGCAGAATTTTGCAGAGGCCTTGTGTTGCATGATTTGATTTTGGGCTTGTAGGAACAAGCCAGCTCATGCTGGGTTGACTTCTTTGTCAAGTGGGAGACGGGTCTCTTTTCTTTCATGTACGCAAGAGGGTAGAACTGGTTTTCCTTGAATGGTGCCAGGTATGCTGGCTTTGGATGCTTGAGACCTTCTTTGTTTGGGCGAAGGTTTTGGGGACCAAGTCTTGGGATAGACCTGGTTGTTTATGGGTTGAGGCTTCGCGGGGGTGCCGCAGGCTTCGGGTTTCTTGACACTCGCCTTTGGTGTCATGGTGGTGACACGTTGAGAGGCGATTTTCTGCTTTTTAGCAGGCGCAGTTTCTTCTTCGGGAAGTGGAAATGGTCCTAGCATCCCAAAGGCGATAGTCGAGGGAGTCGAGGTCGACCCGGAGTTCAGAGAGTTGCCGAGAGAGATGACGCTTCGACAGCTGACAGGGCGCTTGTGAGTGCGCGTCTTTTGCTTCTGTTGAAGCATGAGTTGGTACTTGCTTTCATCGAAAGTAATGGTTACAGAAGCTGCCATTGTTAGTTTCAAAGAATTTCTGAAACAAGACCACATCCATTAGTAATCACAAGAATATGATGATCATAAATGGGAAAAACTATGGTTTCGTCTTTTCAAATCACTTGAGGGACATGGTCCAACCCAAGTGACATGAAGAAGGCAAAAGGTCATAGATGGTACAATTGTTCTGATCGCGAGTATGGCGAGCCCAGAATGAGCATTCCAATGACTGCTAGAAGTAATTGTAAATCTAAATTCAACTTATCGAGAAGCAGGGCTTGCTAGAAGTAAGACGAATATAAGGTTGGAGTTACAAATGTATCGGTCGCAAGTACAGTACACCCTGAAAGGGCGTACCAATACCGCTAGGCACAATTGTTGGAGATCGCATCTAAGAGATGGG
This sequence comes from Litsea cubeba, assembly GCA_012931725.1. Lineage (NCBI taxonomy): Eukaryota > Viridiplantae > Streptophyta > Magnoliopsida > Laurales > Lauraceae > Litsea > Litsea cubeba. Next base: position 25,838,383 of record CM022955.1, on the reverse strand, counting down.
ATTCTCTTTTTTTGAAAGGTCAAGATTGATTTCATCAAAGAAAGCAAATGGTATTCCAATCCGAACACGGGCTCTATAATTTTTGCGAGCACCACTGTCCAGAAGGGAAGGAACCACAATTTCTCGAATCTGGATCCAAAATGACGAGAGTTTTTATTTTTGGAAAGGTCAAGATTGGATTCGTCAAAGAGAGCAAATGGTATTCCAATCTAAATATGGGCTCAACAATTTCTGCGAGCTCCAGTACCCGGAAGGGAAGGAACCACAATTTCTCGAGTCTGAATCCAAACATTGCGCGAGTTTTTTTTTATAAGACCCCCCTTTTTTTTAAAGAAGATCTAAAGAAAGAAGAGTACACATAGGCCTCCTAATCCGGTCTTGTGAAACCTCAATTGATAGAATTACCCCCAGGTAAGGGTAGGTATACTTAATAAACCCGTTTGGAGGACCCTTGCCTAGATCAGTCAAGCTGTCTCCACACTCTGGACAAGGCTTTTCTTGAATCAATCGTAGTCAAAGAACGCAATTGGTTTAACCTTAGTGGTCTTTATCTCTTTTTTTTAGATCCCTAACAGACTCATCCAAGAGAAAAGATGGCCCAATCCCCGATCCAAACACGGGCTCAACAATTTCTGCGAGCGCCAGTGCCCGAAAGGAAAAGGAACAAAGTTTCTCAATTTTGAATCCAAAATGAGAAATCTGATTTTTTTTTTAGATCCCTAACAGACTCATCGAAGAGAAATGATGGCCCAATCCCTAATCCAAACACAGGCTCAACAATTTCTGCGAGCGCCAGTGCCCGAAAGGAAAAGGATTAAAGTTTCTCAATTTTGAATCCAAAATGAGAAATCTGATTTTTTTTTAGAAAGATCTTTCATGAACTCATCGAAGAGAAACGATGGTCCAATTCCCAATTCGAACAGGCTCAACATTTCTACAAGCACATGGATGAAAGGAGAGGATCAAAGTTTCTCAAGTCTAAATCCAACATGAGAAATCTTTTTTTTTTCTGTGAAATGAGAAAGAGTGGAAATAAACTCAAAGATAGAATTAGAAATTTCCAAAAATATCCCTTCTCATTTTTTTAGATGCGAAATCCAACATAGGCCACCAACTAGAAAGTAGTTAAGGAATCTAGAAAAGAAGTATAAGCATAGAGCAAAAATATGATATGCAAATATTTCATTTCTAAGCATCGTGTTCTCAAATGAACGAGTCCCACCGGGTGTGCCAGCTTGATGGACTGCGCATTTCGCTCTCGGCGCTTACCGAGGTCGGCGGACGTGAGAGTCCGTTTGGTCCAACCCCTTTGCGCCCGGAGGGCGAAAAGCGAACATCAACATTTTTTTTTGGGGTGTGCCAGATTTTCTATTTTACTTGGAATTGCAAGTGGTGATCCGGAGATCGACCTTCACAAGTAAAAAGGAAATCAAATTCTTTCAAGTTTTTCATTGCACAAATATTTAAGAAAACAGACATCTTTTTGAAATGCCGTAAGAGGCGATTTCATTTGTTTTGCCGTGAAATGTGATGTTTGGCATTTACAGCCGATTTTTTGCGTTTATAGCCGATTTTTGGCGTTTATAGCCGATTTACAATTCTTATCAATAATGAAAGACAAGAGTTGTGATTTTTGTCTCTTAGAAAAATACAAACTACAATGAAAAGCAAGAAAAGGAGGATCTAACTTCTCAGGAGATTGTGGGGGACTCGTTCAGATTGACGGTCGCAAGCCATGTGTGGACTTCGCCATCATCCATGTAGATGAGAACAGAGGACGCTCTTGATTCGCTTGGCTTGGCTATAACCTCAGATTTTTAGAGGACAAAGACCAAGAGGAGGTCCTATGTCCAATAAAAAGCTAAGTAGACGGGCTGAAAAGCCACGTCTAAGCCATTGGAAGCGGAAGGAGAAGACAAGGACCTTGGGGGGGCACAAGGGACTTTTGTCACCTTGTAGCAGTGGTCTTTGCAGAACTTCAGCAGAGTTTTCTCTCTTTTTTTTCTCTTAGATTTCTGATGTCTTTTTTTGTCTGGATTTTCATATTTTCCAAAGTGCCTGGAATGCTTGGAATGCTCTCCTATTTATAGGCTCTTGGTAGCCATTTAGAAGAGTTTACGGGCTTTAATTGTCATTAAGCCGCATAATGGGAGGAGTTACAAGTTTTAACCCATTTACTTTGTAACTCCTTTTTCTTGGCTTCTGATTGGTCGGTGGAGATTTAAGGCATTTAATCGCCTTTAAGCTCCATGATGTGAGGAGTTTCATGATTTAAATGCCATGAATCTCTTGACTGGTAACTCCTAAATGCTTGCTTCTGATTGGGCCGTCCAAAATAACGGATTAATGACTGCAATAAAGCTAGTTAATTAACTGCATTAGGTGGTCGCCGAACAATCAAAGAGTCGCAAGCCACGCCGCGTCTTTTGGAATTCTTTTGGCGATGATCATCGATGGATCTTCATGCTGATCGACATCGGATGACCATGTAACTTCAGACATTGATTGCTAACAGCGGGCCGGTGACATCTATCCTGTTGATTTCTCGATCGATCAGGTAGAAAGTGTACTTTTTTGGTCGATCGGTTGGCGATCAATGATGATTTGATGCTCTCGGAGACGGACCCGTGATATTGATGAAGATCGACGGATTTGGAGCCCCGAAAGTCATAATTTTGGAAAACCACAGGGGCCGGAAGTCTCGAAACACGGAAAGGGATCGAAAAACAGCCCTTCTGAGGAAAACCGGTGACCCGGATTTCCAGGGTCGCGGGCGACCCTGCCGGATTTTTCCCCTTCAGCCGCCGTTTCCCGGCCGTTTCACGGTTTTTTCTGTTTCTTTCTTTTTTTGGTATTTTTCCTGACATTTTTGCACATTTATTGGCCCAAAACTATTTGTGTACTCTCTTGGCTGTCTTGAAGGATCTTGCATTTTTTATTTAATTCTGACAAGATTTGATTTTTTGGAGGCTTGCTCGAGATAAGTCGAATATAAGGTTGGAGTTACAAATGTGCCGATCGCAAATACAGTAGACCCTAAAAGGGCGTACCAGTACCGCTAGGCACAAATGTTGGAGAGAACAAAAGTGTCGATCGCGAATATAGTAGACCCAAAAAGGGCGTACTAGTACTGCTAGGCACAAATGTTGGAAATCGCATCCATGTGATGGACATGAGATGGGATTCTCTTTTTTGAAAGGTCAAGATTGTATTCGTCAAAGAGAGCAAATGGTATCCCAATCCGAATACAGGCTCAACATTTCTGCGAGCACCGGTACCCGGAAGGGAATGAACCACAATTTCTGGAATCTGGGTCCAAAAGTGGTGAGAGTTTTTTTTTTTTAAAGGTCAAGATTGGACGCGTCTAAGAGAGCAAATGAAATTCCAATCCGAATACAGGCTCAACATTTCTGCAAGCACTGGTACCCAGAAGGGAAGGAATCATAATTTCTCGAATCTGAATCCAAACATGACGGTTTTTTTTCTGAAAGAAGATCTAAAGATGGAAGAGTACACATAGGCCTCCTAATCCAGTCTTATGAAACCTCAATTGATAGATTTGCCCCAGGTAAGGGTAGGATTACTTAATGAACCCGTTTGGAGGAGCTTTGCCTAGAACAGTTAATGTCACACCCCGAAATCGGGCCCTGCAGTGATCCGATCTCGGGATGTGAAATTTTGGAATTAATTAAAACTTTTGCTTTTCCCAAGATCCGCGTGAATGAGGATAATAATGGGTTTGCTTAGTGTGAGCCAGATCTGTGACATGGGTCACGAAGTTATCTTCACAAAGAATGGGTTTGCCATCAAGAAGAGTAGCAATGACAAAACAGTGGCAACTGGATCAAGAACTGCTGGAAATCTCTATACATTGTCAGATGGAGCTGAAAAGACCTGCTTGATGAGTCGGACAGAGGAAAGTTGGTTGTGCCACAAACGCCTTGGGCATCTAAGCTTTGATAACATGTCAAAGATTTGCAATTCAAAGGCTGTAAGAGGCATGTCTACAGTTGAAAAGCCTTCCAATCCCATTTGCGACTCTTGCCAAAAGGGAAAGCAAACGAGGGTTATGTTCAAGTCAAAGGAGCATCATTCCAAGAAACCTCTTGAGCTAGTGCACACTGATCTCTGTGGACTGATGCGAACTCAAAGCACCAATGGAGATAAGTATTTCATGTTATGCATTGATGATTATACTCGTATGACATGGGTATTGTTTCTTAAGCATAAGCATCAAGCACTTGATCGTTTTAAAGTGTTTAAAGCACAGGTTGAAAATCAATTGGAAAAACGTATCAAGATTTTAAGGTCTGATCGTGGAGGCGAGTTCACATCTGAAGAGTTCACTAAATATTGTGAACATCATGGCATTCAAAGACAGTACTCAGCCCCTAGAACTCCACAGCAAAATGGAGTTGTGGAACGGAAGAATCGCACCGTACAAGAGATGGCTCGTACGATGCTAAGTGAAAGCAAGATGGCTGACAAGTATTGGAAAGAGGCAATTCATACGGCTGTATACATTCAAAACCGATGCTTGATCAGGCCACATGAAGACAAAACTCCCTATGAGCTATGGTTTGGAAGAAAAGCAATAGTCAAGCACTTCAAAGTCTTCGGCAGCAAGTGTTACATCAAGCGGCTCGAACAAAATCCGGGCAAATTTGAAGAAAGAGCTGACGAAGGTATATTTCTGGGTTACTCCTCTACTAGCAAGGCATATAGGTGTCTTAACAAAAGAACCAGAAAAATCATAGAAAGTGCTGATGTGAGAATAGATGAGAATATTGAACCAAAGAATGCAACTCATAATGACAGTCCAGTTTATGAGGACTCGAGTGAGATTGATGATGAGATGGCTGAATCTAATGATTCTGAGAAATCAAAGGATGACTCAGAAGATACTACACCTAAGAAGCACAGCACTTGGGTAGAGCAACACCCTAAGGATCAAATCATTAGAGATCCTAAGGCAGGCGTTCAAACTAGACAAAGTGTAGTTAGCAATTACTCACTTATGTCCACCATTGAACCCAAGACTATGGCTGAAGCCAGTCTCGATGAAAGTTGGTTGAAATCTATGCATGAGGAGTTGGACCAAATTGAGAAGAACTCCACATGGGAACTTGTTCCTAGACCTACTGATAAGAATGTTATTGGTACTAAATGGGTCTTTCGGAATAAGCTGAATGAAGATGGTCAAGTCATTAGAAACAAAGCAAGGTTGGTTTGTAAAGGCTATGCTCAAGTTGAAGGCATAGATTTTGAAGAGACCTTTGCACCAGTGGCTCGTCTGGAAGCTATTCGTATGTTTCTTGCATTGGCAGCATACAAAACCTTCAAGGTATTTCATATGGACGTAAAGTCAGCTTTCTTGAATGGTTTACTTGAAAAAGAAGTCTACATTGAGCAACCTGATGGTTTTCTCATCAGCAAAAATTCAGATCTAGTGTGCAAGTTGAAAAAGGCTCTTTATGGACTGAAACAAGCGCCAAGGGCATGGTATGCAAGGCTGGATCTCTATCTCCGCAAGATCGGTTTTGGAAAAGGAATGGTTGATAGCAATCTGTATGTCAAAACTGAGTTAAGCAAACAGCTGGTAGTCATTGTTTATGTTGATGACATAATCTTTGGTGGCAATGATGAGGAGATGTGCAGGAATTTTGCTGAAGAGATGAAGAAAGAATTTGAAATGTCGATGCTTGGAGAACTAAAGTTCTTTCTCGGTTTACAAGTTCAGCAGCTGAAACATGGCATCTTCATATCACAAATGAAGTACATTAAGGAAATGCTGAAACGGTTCAATATGGAAAACAGCAAGCCAGTGAGCACACCAATGTCAACGAACACGAAGCTTAGCAAAGATGATAAGGCCTCGTCCGTTGATCATACCACCTATCGCTCTATGATAGGAAGCTTGCTCTACTTGACTGCTACAAGACCAGATCTTCTACAAGCAGTATGTATGGTTGCACGTTTTCAAGCAGCACCAACTGAAACGCACCTTACAGCAGTGAAAAGAATCTTTCGATATCTGAAAGGTACTATGGAGCTTGGTATCTGGTATCCCAAAGGCAAATCCTTCACTCTTGTTGCATATTCTGATGCCGATTGGGCTGGATGCGTAGATGATCGCAAGAGTACTAGCGGCGGCGCATTTTATCTTGGAGAAAGATTAGTTGCTTGGCATAGCAAGAAGCAAGACTCAGTATCCCTTTCGACAGCGGAAGCGGAATATATTGCAGCGGCAACTTGTTGTACGCAAGTGTTATGGATGCGGCAAATGCTCTCTGATCTAGGAGTTCCTACAACGGATCCTACGCCGATCCTATGTGACAACACGAGTGCAATTCATATATCTAAGAATCCTATTCAGCACTCTCGAACAAAGCATGTAGCAATTCGTTATCATTTTCTTAAAGATAAAGTTGCTGATGGAGAGGTCAAGTTGGAATATGTTCCAACAGCTGAGCAAGTGGCTGATATTTTCACGAAACCTCTGCCAAAGGAAGTCTTCGAGTATCTCCGGAAAAAGTTAGGAGTTACTCACTCTCCTAAACCGTAGGAGTTGTGCTTGAAAGGGGGAGCAATGCATTCATTGAATATCCTATTCGCTCCTCGGTTTGGTCCCTTTGGACTTGTTGTCAAAGGGGGAGAGATGTTATGCTATGATAGCAAGGAGAGATGTTATGCTATGAAAGCTAAGGGGAGATTGTTGACAGTGCATGGTTGGTATTTCAAAATTTCAGAATTGGTTCCAAGTGAGTGTTGAAAAGAACTTGGAAGAGCTGCAAGCTGGAGTTGAAAGTGTTGAAGTTCCAATAGTGTTGCCAACAATTCCAAAGGGGGAGATTGTTGGAATTTGAGATGACTCTTTTGAAGAATTGAAGGAATTAATATCTCAAAGTATTGTTTTGAGTTGGAATTCTTGTCAACACATTGTCACAAACGTGATGTTAATAGATTGGTGTTGATAGAGCTTAAAAGAAGAAATCAGAATTGAAACAGTCAGGAATTCAGAATTCCTGAAGCAGAGCATGCGGTCGACCGGGCAACCCATGCGGTCGACCGAGCAAGAAGAAACCTGCAGAAACAGATTCAGGTAGCTCCCAGTTATTTTCGTGACACAGTGTGTCTTCGGTCGACCGGGACCCCAGGATGTCGACCGAGCGCGATAACTGACTGATTCCAGACAGTGTATGATGTCGACCGAGCAAGCAAGGATGTCGACCGAGCACGGGATCAGAGTTGCGCAGAAACAGAAGTCTTGCACGAAAATTCAGCACTCTTATCTAATTTGTTTGGGACTCTTTCTAAACGAATTGTAGCCTGTTTTAAATACAATTAAGGGTTATCAAAACCTATAAAAAGGCATGTAAGGGTCGTTCTTAAAAAGACACCAGAGAGAGAAAGAAGAGAAGAGAAAAGAGAGAGAGTTTTGGAGAGAAGAAGAGTGCTGGTGCTGTGCGCTGTTGTGCTGCATCTTTCTACAGCAAGTGTGGACGAGGATGTGCTCTTGAAGATGGTATTTCGTCCATAAGATAAGTGTCTCTCTGTTTATGCTTTTATTTTCAATTTGTAAGGGATTGAGAGAGAGAGAATTGTAGAGGGGAAGGGCTGTAGACAGAGTTTATCTTATATTCTGTTTTTACATCAAGTTGGTGCTTGATGTCTGGGGTTTGGTGATCCTATCTGTTGGTGCAGATAAATTGTAAAGGGAGTCGGTGCTTCCTAGATAGTTGGTGCTATCTGAAACTAAGGGTTGGTGCTCTTTGTCGTTGGTGCGACTAAATAAGATTCAGATCTGTCCCGGATTGGTGTTCGGACAGTCTTTGAACCGTGGACGTAGCCTTTCGGTGAACCACGTTAAATCTGGTGTCATTGTGTGGTTTGACTTGTTTTGTTGTTGAATTGGACCTGTTTTTAGAAATCACTGATTCACCCCCCCCCCCCTCTCAGTGATCGCGATATCCAACAATTGGTATCAGAGCGAGGTTCCCTTGATCAGTTTAATACGCTAAGGGTGATCTCTTGTCAAATCACATGGCAGTCAATACAGGGAATATGAAAGCACCTCTGTTTGATGGTTCTAATTACTCTTTTTGGAAGATTAGGATGCAAGCCTTCATCAAATCTCTTGGCTATGATGTTTGGGAGGCTGTCAGAGTCGGTTACAATACTGCCACCGTACCCAATGATACTGCATCGAAGAAGTTGGCAGACAACGACTCCAAGGCGCAGAATGCACTCTTTAGTGGCCTTGTGGACAGCGAGCTTGTCAAAGTAATTGCATGCAAAACAGCCAAGGAAATTTGGGACAAGTTGCAAAGCATACATGAAGGTGATGAGAAGATTAAAGAAGCCAAATTGCAAACTCATCGCTCTCAATTCGAGTCTCTTCGCATGGAGGAAAGCGAGAATGTTGACTCGTATATGCAACGAGTGAATGAAGTCACGAATGACATTCGTGGACTAGGGGAGGAGATTAAAGAGCCGGTCATCGTCAAAAAGGTTCTAAGATCTCTTCTTCCCCGGTTTGATTCAAAAGTCTCAGCCATCGAAGAAGCCAAAGATCTGAATGCATTTTCCATGGATGAATTACATGGTTCTCTAACTGCCTATGAGATGCGCATAGGAAAGACGTCTTCATCTGATAAAGAAGCGGCCTTCAAAGTTCAGAAAAAGGCAAAAGAGACTGCTGGTCATGATGTTGATTCTGATGATGATGAGCTTGAGGCTCAATTTGTTAGAAAGTTGAAGAAAGGAAGCAATGGCAAGTACAAAGGGAAGCTACCCTTTAAATGCTTCAATTGTGGAGGTATTGGTCACTTTGCTGCGAAGTGTCCGCTAAAAGAAGACAATGATAATGACTCTTATGCTGAAAAGAGTAAAGGAAAGAGAAATTTTAGAAAAAGAGGCAAAGCTAAAAACTTTCTATGTCAACAAGATGACAGCACGTCTGAAACTTCAGACGATGATGAATCAACCTGAAGCTCTCTTCATGGTCACTGTTGAAGAAGAAGAAGAGCTAGATCCGGAAGAGGATGAGGAGGCTGAAGTCAATCTTGAAGAGGAACTCATAGCCGCACTTGAGGAGCTTAGCATGGAACGCAAAACAAGTAAGAAAAATCTGAAACTTCTCCATGAATCTGAAAGTTCTATTATTGCTTTGAAAACTCAAGTAGAGGAATATAAAAGAATGGTAGAAGTCCTTGAAAACCAAATAAGTATCAAAAAGGAAGAGGCTATGAAACTTGAAACTGAGATCGCTAGAGCAAAGGCTGAAAATTTGGAAAATAGCAAAAAACTCAAAGCGCTCCAAGCGATTGAAGGGACTATGAAACTCGATGAACTACTGAAAGTTCAAAGACCTGCCCACTTCAGATTTGGTCTAGGATTTGAGAAAGGTGAATCCTCTAAGATTGCACCTCCTGAAAAGAAAGAGTTTGTGAAGCAAGTCACTGCACCTTCTAACTCTATGAAGCCCACTCAACCTAGAAAGGAGTCCATTCCTGTTAGAAAGGTAATGAAGACTAACCAGCCACAAAGAAGATACAAATTCTATGGTTATTGCTTTCATTGTAATATGTTTGGACATAAAAGAGCTGATTGCAAATTCTATGTAAGAAACAGCCCATTTGTAACTAGGAATCCTTTTTCAATCCTAAGTAGCCACAAAATTGAGTGCTATATGTGTCATAATTATGGACACTTGGCTAGGGATTGTAGGTTGCATATTGCTAACAAATTTCAGGTTGAAAAGAAACCCAAGTTAGTCAAGGCTTGGAGAGCAAAGCAAAGTGCAGAAAGTCCCAAAGAATCTCTCATTGTGCAAATGGCATTCAATGCACAAAAGAAGGCAGCACCATGGGTCCTTGATAGTGGTTGTTCAAGCCATATGACTGGTGATAAAGAGAAATTCATCAAATTACAGCACTATGAAGGCGGTTCAGTGAAGTTTGGCAACAATGATGGTGCCAAAATCTGCGGAAAAGGTGTTATTCAGCTTATGGCCAACAAGATCAGATCGGAAGAAGTCTTATATGTGTCTGGATTGAGACACAACCTGCTTAGTGTGAGCCAGATCTGTGACAAGGGTCACGAAGTTATCTTCACAAAGAATGGGTTTGCCATCAAGAAGAGTAGCAACGGCAAAACAGTGGCAACTGGATCAAGAACTGCTGGAAATCTCTATACATTGTCAGATGGAGCTGAAAAGACCTGCTTGATGAGTCGGACAGAGGAAAGTTGGTTGTGCCACAAACGCCTTGGGCATCTAAGCTTTGATAACATGTCAAAGATTTGCAATTCAAAGGCTGCAAGAGGCATGTCTACAGTTGAAAAGCCTTCCAATCCCATTTGCGACTCTTGCCAAAAGGGAAAGCAAACGAGGGTTATGTTCAAGTCAAAGGAGCATCATTCCAAGAAACCTCTTGAGCTAGTGCACACTGATCTCTGTGGACCGATGCGAACTCAAAGCACCAATGGAGATAAGTATTTCATGTTATGCATTGATGATTATACTCGTATGACATGGGTATTGTTTCTTAAGCATAAGCATCAAGCACTTGATCGTTTTAAAGTGTTTAAAGCACAGGTTGAAAATCAATTGGAAAAACGTATCAAGATTTTAAGGTCTGATCGTGGAGGCGAGTTCACATCTGAAGAGTTCACTAAATATTGTGAACATCATGGCATTCAAAGACAGTACTCAGCCCCTAGAACTCCACAGCAAAATGGAGTTGTGGAACGGAAGAATCGCACCGTACAAGAGATGGCTCGTACGATGCTAAGTGAAAGCAAGATGGCTGACAAGTATTGGAAAGAGGCAATTCATACGGCTGTATACATTCAAAACCGATGCTTGATCAGGCCACATGAAGACAAAACTCCCTATGAGCTATGGTTTGGAAGAAAAGCAATAGTCAAGCACTTCAAAGTCTTCGGCAGCAAGTGTTACATCAAGCGGCTCAAACAAAATCCGGGCAAATTTGAAGAAAGAGCTGACGAAGGTATATTTCTGGGTTACTCCTCTACTAGCAAGGCATATAGGTGTCTTAACAAAAGAACCAGAAAAATCATAGAAAGTGCTGATGTGAGAATAGATGAGAATATTGAACCAAAGAATGCAACTCATAATGACAGTCCAGTTTATGAGGACTCGAGTGAGATTGATGATGAGATGGCTGAATCTAATGATTCTGAGAAATCAAAGGATGACTCAGAAGATACTACACCTAAGAAGCACAGCACTTGGGTAGAGCAACACCCTAAGGATCAAATCATTAGAGATCCTAAGGCAGGCGTTCAAACTAGACAAAGTGTAGTTAGCAATTACTCACTTATGTCCACCATTGAACCCAAGACTGTGGCTGAAGCCAGTCTCGATGAAAGTTGGTTGAAATCTATGCATGAGGAGTTGGACCAAATTGAGAAGAACTCCACATGGGAACTTGTTCCTAGACCTACTGATAAGAATGTTATTGGTACTAAATGGGTCTTTCGGAATAAGCTGAATGAAGATGGTCAAGTCATTAGAAACAAAGCAAGGTTGGTTTGTAAAGGCTATGCTCAAGTTGAAGGCATAGATTTTGAAGAGACCTTTGCACCGGTGGCTCGTCTGGAAGCTATTCGTATGTTTCTTGCATTGGCAGCATACAAAACCTTCAAGGTATTTCAGATGGACGTAAAGTCAGCTTTCTTGAATGGTTTACTTGAAAAAGAAGTCTACATTGAGCAACCTGATGGTTTTCTCATCAGCAAAAATTCAGATCTAGTGTGCAAGTTGAAAAAGGCTCTTTATGGACTGAAACAAGCGCCAAGGGCATGGTATGCAAGGCTGGATCTCTATCTCCGCAAGATCGGTTTTGGAAAAGGAATGGTTGATAGCAATCTGTATGTCAAAACTGAGTTAAGCAAACAGCTGGTAGTCATTGTTTATGTTGATGACATAATCTTTGGTGGCAATGATGAGGAGATGTGCAGGAATTTTGCTGAAGAGATGAAGAAAGAATTTGAAATGTCGATGCTTGGAGAACTAAAGTTCTTTCTCGGTTTACAAGTTCAGCAGCTGAAACATGGCATCTTCATATCACAAATGAAGTACATTAAGGAAATGCTGAAACGGTTCAATATGGAAGACAGCAAGCCAGTGAGCACACCAATGTCAACGAACACGAAGCTTAGCAAAGATGATAAGGCCTCGTCCGTTGATCATACCACCTATCGCTCTATGATAGGAAGCTTGCTCTACTTGACTGCTACAAGACCAGATCTTCTACAAGCAGTATGTATGGTTGCACGTTTTCAAGCAGCACCAACTGAAACGCACCTTACAGCAGTGAAAAGAATCTTTCGATATCTGAAAGGTACTATGGAGCTTGGTATCTGGTATCCCAAAGGCAAATCCTTCACTCTTGTTGCATATTCTGATGCCGATTGGGCTGGATGCGTAGATGATCGCAAGAGTACTAGCGGCGGCGCATTTTATCTTGGAGAAAGATTAGTTGCTTGGCATAGCAAGAAGCAAGACTCAGTATCCCTTTCGACAGCGGAAGCGGAATATATTGCAGCGGCAACTTGTTGTACGCAAGTGTTATGGATGCGGCAAATGCTCTCTGATCTAGGAGTTCCTACAACGGATCCTACGCCGATCCTATGTGACAACACGAGTGCAATTCATATATCTAAGAATCCTGTTCAGCACTCTCGAACAAAGCATGTAGCAATTCGTTATCATTTTCTTAAAGATAAAGTTGCTGATGGAGAGGTCAAGTTGGAATATGTTCCAACAACTGAGCAAGTGGCTGATATTTTCACGAAACCTCTGCCAAAGGAAGTCTTCGAGTATCTCCGGAAAAAGTTAGGAGTTACTCACTCTCCTAAACCGTAGGAGTTGTGCTTGAAAGGGGGAGCAATGCATTCATTGAATATCCTATTCGCTCCTCGGTTTGGTCCCTTTGGACTTGTTGTCAAAGGGGGAGAGATGTTATGCTATGATAGCAAGGAGAGATGTTATGCTATGAAAGCTAGGGGGAGATTGTTGACAGTGCATGGTTGTTATTTCAAAATTTCAGAATTGGTTCCAAGTGAGTGTTGAAAAGAACTTGGAAGAGCTGCAAGCTGGAGTTGAAAGTGTTGAAGTTCCAATAGTGTTGCCAACAATTCCAAAGGGGGAGATTGTTGGAATTTGAGATGACTCTTTTGAAGAATTGAAGGAATTAATATCTCAAAGTATTGTTTTGAGTTGGAATTCTTGTCAACACATTGTCACAAACATGATATTAATAGATTGGTGTTGATAGAGCTTAAAAGAAGAAATCAGAATTGAAACAGTCAGGAATTCAGAATTCCTGAAGCAGAGCATGCGGTCGACCGGGCAACCCATGCGGTCGACCGAGCAAGAAGAAACCTGCAGAAACAGATTCAGGTAGCTCCCAGTTATTTTCGTGACACAGTGTGTCTTCGGTCGACCGGGACCCCAGGATGTCGACCGAGCGCGATAACTGACTGATTCCAGACAGTGTATGATGTCGACCGAGCAAGCAAGGATGTCGACCGAGCACGGGATCAGAGTTGCGCAGAAACAGAAGTCTTGCACGAAAATTCAGCACTCTTATCTAATTTGTTTGGGACTCTTTCTAAACGAATTGTAGCCTGTTTTAAATACAATTAAGGGTTATCAAAACCTATAAAAAGGCATGTAAGGGTCGTTCTTAAAAAGACACCAGAGAGAGAAAGAAGAGAAGAGAAAAGAGAGAGAGTTTTGGAGAGAAGAAGAGTGCTGGTGCTGTGCGCTGTTGTGCTGCATCTTTCTACAGCAAGTGTGGACGAGGATGTGCTCTTGAAGATGGTATTTCGTCCATAAGATAAGTGTCTCTCTGTTTATGCTTTTATTTTCAATTTGTAAGGGATTGAGAGAGAGAGAATTGTAGAGGGGAAGGGCTGTAGACAGAGTTTATCTTATATTCTGTTTTTACATCAAGTTGGTGCTTGATGTCTGGGGTTTGGTGATCCTATCTGTTGGTGCAGATAAATTGTAAAGGGAGTCGGTGCTTCCTAGATAGTTGGTGCTATCTGAAACTAAGGGTTGGTGCTCTTTGTCGTTGGTGCGACTAAATAAGATTCAGATCTGTCCCGGATTGGTGTTCGGACAGTCTTTGAACCGTGGACGTAGCCTTTCGGTGAACCACGTTAAATCTGGTGTCATTGTGTGGTTTGACTTGTTTTGTTGTTGAATTGGACCTGTTTTTAGAAATCACTGATTCACCCCCCCCCCCCCTCTCAGTGATCGCGATATCCAACAAACAAGTGTCTTAATTATAACCCAGTGAAAAAGGCTAACAAAGCCATACAAAAATATCCAACTAAATAGAAATACTACCCCCAATATTTAGATACGAACTCTGGTGCCAAACTTGACATCTAGATGATATCAATGGGCAGCCTCTCGCGTCAGACCGGCGGCTCAACTACCTCTTCCGATCAAACACCTAAAAAGTAATAGGAGAGAAATCTGGCACCAAACAAACAGGGTCAAACATGACTGTCTGGCAAGCAAAATTCAGATAATATGATAATGGGCATTTATAAGACATTATGGAATAATTGTAAATCCATTTAAAAATCTTAAACAATAAAACTGATGAATTATGATAAAATGATTAAAAGACTGAAGATACGTGTCAGTGGAAATAAATGAACAGTATCCGCATCATAAATAACTTAAAAGGATAACAGACTAAGTAAAACATTGAATAATTGAAAATACATTTAAAATCCTGAATAATAGAGACAATAAGATAAAAGATCGATTTCTTGAACATTAACAAATTCAAAGACTATATACTAAGCTGAAACAAACAAGGATCATAAAACAAAATATCAAACGGATAAAATATTGGCAAACCACATATAGCTATATTCTCCTATTACCGAAGTAACAAGAGCAGACAGAGACCGTAGCCACTATTCGTGGGACCGGAACGAACAAAGTCGTTGTCAAACAGAACCGTAGCCACTACACATGGGACCAGAAACAAAACCGTTGCCATGGTCGGTACAGACAGAATCCAAGCTGCAGCTGGAAGATAATTTCAAGATCCCAAGCCGGGTGATCAGCTCGACAAGGTGACCTAAGCTTAGTGGTGCCTTTCAATTTCGAAACCTAATCCGATACAAATCAAATCACAATATTTCATTTTTGAAATTGATAAAAGAACTACTCCTGAACAAACATATGCATATACTGAATATACTAACAAATCCGAACAAATCTGATGAGTAGCCTTATCGATGTATTTCCGAACGTGGCGAACCACTCAAATCTCTTTCAAAACAATTTTTAGAAAATATATAAATCTCCGTGGCGAACCACTCAATCTATTTCAAATCAATTTATATACATAACGTACAAATTCTCTATCTTGTAATGGAGAAGTGTATGACGATTTAATGGTCTACCACGGGATGTCTCAATGTACACTAAATCCCTAAAAGTTGATAAATAAAAATAAGTTTGGTACCAATGAAAATCCACAACTCTTTAAGTTATAAAGTGTGCATTAAGACTAAAAAGATTCCCAGGTAAATTCCATATCAAAACTTTCTCTCATTTTTCCATTCAATTGCACATTTCAAAATGTTATAATTCATCTCAATTATCGTGGGCTTCCAAGATAGTCAATGGACCTCAAAATCAAGGAAGAAAGAGTGCTGAAATGGGCCTCAAACAGGCCTAAAGAAAATCCGCAAAACAGCCCACACAAAGTCCTTCAAAAGGGGCCAGTCCTGGGCTCAGGTCCACTCGAGCGGCCCAGGGTCCACTCGAGCGGACCCCTCCCAGAAGCTGGTCCGCTCGAGCGGCCCATGTGCTCACTCGAGCGGCCCAGTTACTGGTTGGGCCCGAAAATGGTGCATTTCTGCACTCTTGTTTCCCCTCTTTTGTTTACTTCCCACTTCTTCTCTTCCACAATCTTTCTCATATATTTTGAGCTTCTCTTTATCAACATAATTCTATTAAAACATTCATAAACACTATCCCATTCCATTCTCCATTCAAATATCAAATGAAACTTGACCATTTCTTTCATCATATCACTAAAAATCTTGAAATGAAGATAACAATCTCTAAGATAATTAGATAAGAAACAAACACAAGATTTATTACAAAATAATAACTTAAGAGGATTAATCATAACCCTTTTTTTCTTAAACACTTCAAAGATAAACCATAGACCATAAAGAAAAACACAAGATATGATGGAAATTCATGAAATCATTCTTATTAAGCAATAATCATCATATTAGCTGAATATTTCACTTGCCTTAAGTCAAGATGGGGGACAAATCACTCCAAGACAGCCTCTCTAAAGCCCCAAGCTCCAATTCTACAAAACCCCCAAAAATACCCAAGAACAAACCCTAGGAAACAATCTTATGCAAACCTCAATGAAAATCCTTGCACGTAAGATAAAAATACTCCAAATGGTTTGGAAAACAAAGATTAGAATAAAGAAAGCCATTGCTAACCTTTTTGAAGCTAAAACAAGGAAGAAGAGCTTGGAAAAGTGGTCTCTCCTAGCTCAAATATTTTGAAAAATACACCTTTGAGAAGCTTAAGAGTTGAGGAAGAAAGCTTGGAAATCAATCTCTCACTTGGCACTTAAGGAAGAAGCATAAAAGAAGAGAGAGAGAGTGGCTGAGATGAAGAAAAATGGTTCCAGCCCTTGCTGGAATCGTTGCAGGAAATGAATGGGGAAGAAGAACCCATTTGCCCTTTTAAGGAGTTAAGTGGGATGGGTCCCATGGGCCCCAATCTACAGGTGTTTAAAACTGACATTTGTGGGTCCCGAACGAAGACGACGAAGAAGACAAAATCGATCAATGAAACTTCTACTTTCCAAAAAGTATATTTTTCCCCAATTTCTGAAATTTTTGAAATTTATAGACAGATTTAGTGAAAATGTCATTTTTGCCCCTTTTTCTCGAAAAACACGATTTCTGAGCATTAAATCAAAATGGTCAAAACATGAAAATTGTTAAACTTAATGAAATGAGTCAAAATAAGTCAAATTTGGAATTTTTAGAAATCAAGAGTAATTTCTCAAAAAAAAATACATTTTACAGAGGCCGGGTCAAACTAAAGTCAACGGTCCTCAAAATCTCCAAGGCTATGAAAAATGTAGTCAAACTCAAAGACAATGTCAAACCAACTCTAATCTCGCTAAAAAAGTTAAACCACGATTAAAACAATACTAAACAAAAGAACTGGGGGTCGGGGTCTTACAGTTAAGCTGTCTCCACTTTTGGACAAGGCTTTTCTTGAATCAATCGTGGTCAAAGAATGCAATTGGTGCAACCTTAGTGTTCTTTGTCTTTTTTTCTTTTAGATCCCTAACAGACTCATCGAAGAGATATGATGGCCCAATCCCCGATCCGAACACAGGCTCAACATTTCTGCGTGCGCCGATGCCCGAAAGGGAAAGGATCAAAGTTTCTTAATTTTGAATCCAAAATGAGAAATCTGATTTTTTTTTTTTTTTTAGATCTCTAATAGACTCATCGAAGAGAAACGATGGCTCAATCCCGATCCGAACACAGGCTCAACATTTCTGCGAGCACCGGTGCCCGAAAGGGAAATCATCAAAGTTTCTCAATTTTGAATCCAAAATGAGAAATCTAATTTTTTTTAATTAGATCTTTAATAGACTCATCGAAGAGAAATGATGGCCCAATCCCCAATCCGAATACACAGGCTCAACATTTCTACGAGCACCGGTGCCCGAAAGGGAAAGGATCAAAGTTTCTCAATTTTGAATCCAAAATGAGAAATCTTTTTTTTTTATGTGAAAAAGAGAAAGTGTGGAAATAAACTCAAAGATAGTATTAGAAATTTTCAAAAAGAGTCCCTTCTCATTTTTTTTAGATGCAAAATCCAACATAGGCCACCAACTAGAAAGTAGCCAAGGAATCTAGAAAAGAAGTGTAAGCATAGAGCAAAAATATGATATTCAAATATTTTATTTCTAAGCATCGTGTTCTCAAAAGAACGAGTCCCACAGGGTGTGCCAGCTTGATGGACCGCACTTTCGCTGCTCCCGGCGCTTACTGAGGTCGGTGGACATGAGAGTTTGTGGGGTACGACCCTTTCGCGCCCGAAGGGGCAAAGTGAGCATCAACATTTTTTTGTGTGGGTGTGCCAGATTTTCTACTCAACTTGGAATTTCAAATGGTGGTCCGGAGATCCACCTTCGCAAGCAGAAAAGGAAATCAACTTCTTTCAAGTTTTCATTGCACATATAAAGAAAAGAGACATTGATTTTTGAAATGCCGTAAGAGACGATTTCATTTGTTTTGCCGTGAAAGGCGATGTTTGTTGTAAAAGGCTGTTTTTGACATTTACAGCTGATTTACAATTCTTATCAATAGTGAAAGACAAGAGTTGTGACTTTTTGTCTCTTTAAACAATACAACATATAATGAAAAGCAAGAAAAGGAGGATCCAACTTCTCAGGAGATTGTGGGGACTCGTTCAGATTGACGGTCACAAATCATATGTGGACTTCGCCATCATCCATTTAAATGAGAACAGAGGATGCTCTTAATTCGCTTAACTCGGCTTAATCCTCAGATTTTTAGAGGACAAAGACCAAGAGGAGGTCCTATGTCCAATAAAAAGCTAAGTATATAGGCTGAAAAGCCACGTCTAAGCCATTAGAGGCAGAAGGAGAAGACGAAGAGGGCCTTGGGGGGGTGCCCCCCAAGAGACTTTTGTCACCTTGTAGCAGTGGTCGATGCAGAACTTCAGCAGAGTTTTGTCTTTTCTTTCTCTTGGATTTTCTGTCTGGGTTTCGGGGATTTCGATCAATTTATCTAGACTTGTTCTTCTTAGATTGCTTTCCTATTTATAGGCCTTTGGTAGCCATTTAGGAGAGTTTATGGGCTTTAAATGTAATAAATCCGCATAATGGGAGGAGTTACAAGTTTTGATTCACTTATTTTGTAACTCCTTTTCCTTGGCATCTGATTGCCGATGGAGGATTTTCATGGTTTAAATGCCATAAAATCTTAGACTTGTAACTCCCGTTTGCTTGCTTCTGATTGGGCCGTCCAAAATAACGAGTTAATGACCGCATTAAGTTATCATAAACGGGTTAATTAATAGCATTAAGTAGTCGCCAAGTCGGGTGAAGAGTTGCGGGTCGTGCCGCATGTTTTGGAATTCTTCTTGCTATGATCGTCGATGGATCTTCATGCTGATCGACACCGGATGACCATGCAACTTCAGACATTGATTGCTAACAGCGGGCCGGTGCCACCTGTCCTGTCGATTTCTTGATTGATCAGGTAGAAAGTGTGTTTTCTTGGTCGACCGGTTGGTGATGTTGAAGCGATCAATGATGGTTTGATACTCTCGAAGACGGACCCGTGATGTTGACGAAGATTGAAGGATTTGGTTCCTCGAAAGTCAAAATTTTGAAAAACCACAGGGGCCAATCATCTCGAAACACATAAAGGGACCGAAAAATGCCCTTTCGACGAAAATTCGGCGTCCATGGTGCAGGGTCACCGGTGACCATGGGCGATGGTCGTGGCGACCATGATGCAGGGTCACCGGCAACCATGGGGACTTTGGTCCCTTATGGTCGCCTTTTTTCGGCCTTTCTTCCATTTATTCTGCTTTTTTCTTCAGTATTTTTCCTGACATTTTTGTGTATTTATTGGCCTAATTTCCCTATAGAAAACTTGAAGGGAATCCTTCCAATTTTGGAGTGCAAATTTTTAATTTTCTGGGAAAATCGAAGACTTTGTCGCGCAGAGCTGCAGATTCGCCGTCAGAAGCCAAAAATGGGTCAAACGATGTCGGAATGACCTGAAATTTGAGATGAAGCCTCCTGAGCAATAAATAAGACCAACCATAGGCTTTTGTTTGAGTTTTGAAGTTGTGTGGGGTCCTGTCGCCAGTAGACTTGATTTTACCGCGGTGAAGATTTCACACTTTGATGTGCGGTCAACCGATGTCTGATTGACTTGAAATTTGATAGGGAGCCTATTGGAGTGATTCTGAGACAACCCATTTGCTCCGATTTGGAAACCATGGTCCCGGGAAGCTTCGCCGCAGGGAGGCCTTGTCACGCCCCCGGACCGAGGTCCCGCTAACGAGGCCTTAATCCGGGGACGCGGCGCGACGGGCCGGAAAATTCCGCCCGCACACGCTAGTTTCCCACAGGTTTCCGCGGTAAGGATTCACGGAATCCGATCCAATAGTGATATATAAGGATCACTTCCATACAAATGAATTACGCGGAAGCATTGTAGCAAACATAAAAGTCTCACAAACGGATATAAAATGAGAACGCAAGAGACTAGCATCAAAAGAGAAACATTTACTGTAGGCCCCAAAGTTAGTTTAAAGTTGATACAAAAGTAAAGTTAAGTATTAATTACAACTTCCCCAAAAGAAAATAAGCCAATCATGGCCATGACAAAACCCAAAAGGTATAACATGAAATCCCCAAAATGTGATCGCAGCTCCAAGGTAACCCGACGTCTAATTGACATCATCGGGCTGCCACTCGCCCTCCACGGGAACTATAGGTTCCGCCTCGAAGTGCGCCTCAACCGCGAGGGGCTCGACATCTGACACCAAATAAAAGAGAGTCAGACACGACGGTCTGGCAGGCAATTACAACAATAATAGGATGAAAGTAAAACAAAACATGATAAGTAAGAGCTACGATGAAATCACGATTAATAACCATGTTGAAGTAAAGATAAAAGATACATCTCGATGGTTTACAAATCCAATGTCATGATGAGTAACATAAATAAATGCCATGAGATGAATATCAATGCATAAAAACAATGGCAACCCACATAAAGCTATATTCTCCTGTTACCGAAGTAACCGGAGCAGACAAACCGTAGCCACTAATCGTGGGACCGGAACGACATAGTCGTCATCAAACAGAACCGTAGCCACTACTCGTGGGACCGGATAATTACCGTTGCCATGGTCGGTACAGACGGAATCCAAACTGTAGCTGGCAAACAAAATAAAGACCCCAAGCCGGATGATCAGTCCGACAAGGTGACCTAAGCCTAGTGGTGCCATTTTAGTGAAAATCCGAAACCTCGAAGAAATACAATTCCATTTATAAGATACATTTCCAAATCGATAAGTAAACTACTCCAAACAATGCATATTGGCGGATCCGAGCAAAATAGATGAGTAGTTTCTTCATTACTAAAACATGGGGTAACCCACTTCAAAACAATAAAAGAATTGGAGAAAGAACCAAAACAAAAGTCGTTTTATACAAAAGAATGTATGATGGGTCGGTCGACTAAGCGGGTAGTCTCGATATACATTTAACCCCCTTTATTGTCATTAAAGAAAGTAATTTGGTGCCACCGAAGATCGTTGACAATCATAAGGGATTAAATGTACACTTAGACTTGAGGGTTTTCCCAAGTGGTATTGGCCATAGTTTAAGACACAACTTGCCATGAATTCTAGGCTTGAAAAGGTTGAATTGGGCTTCACTTATAGGAGAGAGTTTAGGGCTGAATTGAGCTTGGACATAGACCCGAAGTGGACTTGAAATTATATAGAATGTGTCCTTAAAAGTGTAGGTTTAAATCCCTTCTTAATCAGGCCCACAACTGTCCTTCCCCAATGCTCAAACAGTCCACTAATCAGGCCCAATTCAGTCCTTAAAGCAGCCCAGGATTCAGGCCATAAAACAGTCCATTAATAGGTCTCAAGTGGTCCAAGAACTGACCTTAAAACAGGCCCAAAGGAGCCCTGAGAACAGGCCCAAAACTGACTGAAAACAGGCCCAAAATCGACTGACCCGGGCCCCCCAGACTGAACTGGGCTCGCTCGAGCGGCCCAATGGGTCGCTCGAGCGGACCCAGACAGTGCCTGGTCCGCTCGAGCGACCCACTGGGTCGCTCGAGCGGACTGGGCCTGCCCAGTCCAGCCCAAGTGCAGAGTTCCTCTTTCCCTTTTTGTTTTTCTTCTTCTTTCTTGATCATTTCAATCCCCTTTCAATCCTTTCTTCCATACACACTTCCACAGCATCTTGGGCCTCTTCTCAACCTCCACAAATTATTAAACCAACATCCATAATCACCTAATTAGCACAAACTTAATACTTTTTAAAAGAATTCAAGTCCTTTTTCCTTTTCTTTGAACACCCACTTGAACAAATGAACAAACTCTCCAAGAAGCCATAAAGAGAACAAACTTCCAATGCATAGTGGAGCAATAACATAAATTAAGGTAACTATGACAATGAACCATTAAATCAAAATAAACCATAGACTAAAGAAGATTAACACAAAGAAAAAGGAGAAATCATGAAATGGAACCAAATGAGGGAAAAACATCATATTAATGTTGGAATATACTTGCCTCTAGCCAAGATGTGATCAAAATCACTCCTTAAACCAAGCCTTAGAGCTTCAAGCTCCAATTCTACAAAAACCCCAAAATTTTTCCCAAGAAACCCTAAAATGTCAACATTTGTGAATCCTCAATGAAAACCTTAGCAAATGGGATTAAAACACTCCAAATGGAGAGGAAAGCAAGGATCTAGAGTTTAGGAAACCAATGCTAACCTTGAGGAACCCTAACAAAGAAGAAAGGCTTGAAGAAGGGGCTTCTCTTAGCTCAAACTCCTCAAGAATAGTATCCTTAGGAAGCTTGAAGAGGGAGGAAGGGTTTGAGGAGATCAATCCTCCAAGAGCACCTCTCCAAGCAAGAGTTTCAGATGAGAGAGAGTGAGAAGGGAGAAGAGAAAAAGCCCTAGCCAAGAAGAGTTGCTGGAATGAAATGAAGAAAGGAGAAGGAAGAATCCCTTCTTAAGAGACAAGCCATTGTGGGCCCCGATCTTCACAAGCATATAAATGGTACTTGCGGGCCCCGAACGAAAACGACGAAGAAGACAAAAATGATCGGCGAAATTTCTACTTTCCAAAAAGTATATTTTTGACAATTTCTGGAATTTTCGAAATTTGGGTACAGGTTTTGTGTGAAATGTCGGTTTTGCCCTTTTTCTCGAAAAACGCGATTTCTGATCACAAAATCAAGTTGGCCAAAACATGAAAGTTGATGATAAAAAGGAAATAAGTCAAAATACACATAAATTGGGATTTTACAAGCATCACGAATAAACTCAATACTTTCACACACAATCCACGGGCGCCCCGGCCCGTGTCAAACTTAAGTCAAAGGCTAATGACGGTTCTCAAAGCTAATCAAACAACCTAATCTAGCTTAATAAAATAAGCTAATCGTCCACTAACCCCACTTATCCACTAATCACGATTAAAATATAATTAAATATTCAAACCTGGGTCGGGGTCTGACAGGCCTGATTTGGTTTCCGAGAGTCTAAGTCTGTCAAATATTGTCGAAATGACCTGAAACTTGACATATAGCCCTTTGCAAGCATTTTTGAAGTAGTTTGAAGAGTGATGGTCTCGATGGTTCTCACTACCGAGAGGCTTGATTTTGCTACTTGAGGGTTGATGGAGGGTGTCAAACGTTGTCGGTTTGACCTGAAACTTGGCGTGGAGCCTTTTGGAGGTATTTTGAGACCATCCACAGGCTCTGATCGAAGATCTGATGTCTTTGACGCTATCGCCGCCGGAAGCTCCTGTTCAGCTGCTTTAGGAGTGAAGTTGGGCCAAATAATGTAGAAATGGTCTGAAACTTCATGTGTACTCCTCTCTTGACTGTTTTGAGGGATCTTGAAGTTTTTGTTTGATTTTGACAAGATTTGATTTTGGAAGTAGCATTGCCTGTTTTGTGGTAGGTTACGGCTTCATGTAGCTTTATTGAAGTTGAAGAGGCAAAGTGACATTTTTGGTGTCAACACGAGTGTGGTAGAGAATAGTGATGGAGTATTATGTTGCTTAATCAATTCATTAGGTAATAAGCTGGGACAAAATATCGGGTGTTACCCCGGGACAGTCAATACATCAGATGGCCACCTGGAATATAGACCTATATGATTTGTAGTCGCTCAGTTTATCTATCAATACATATATAGCCCACCCACAGGGTTACCCCTTTGTGTTGGACGTTAACAGCTGAATGGTACCCAACATGAGAATTCTAAGACAATCAGTGAGGGTTGTGCTCTTCCTATGTGAACATGATTCCATAATTCACGAGGAGACTAGTTTCCATCAATTGTTCAATCAATCCATCAATCACTCGCATCACTTCCATTCTTCACTTACAATTATAGTGACAATCATGGTAGTCCTCTCTAAGCCCTCACAATCAGGACCGCTTAGCCTCATCATGTCGTTCAATGCAATGACAATTAATGGGGATCCTACGTACGATCGATTTAGGAACTCGATGTAATCCCAATGATACAAACCATAAAAACCTATAGATCATGTATGAGACATGTAGACATCAAATGAAAGACAGTACAAGTCGTTTCCAATCGATCAATGGTCAAAGGGAATAAACAATCCGATCCTAGGTGAATCATTGCCCTCTCTGTATGAGACATCATTATATGATCTAAGGAGAGAGTAACGGTACGTTGGCTCAAAACGTCCCTCACTAAGGTCTACAGATTGGTCTTCTTCCAAGTGTACCAATTCTAAGCCCAACAGACCTATGAGAAGAATTCTCTTATCTGATCCTAGGTCAATCATTGCCCTCGCTTTATGAGACATCGCTACATGATCCAAGGAGAGAGTAAGGGTATGTTGGCTCAAAACGTCTCTCGCTAACGTCCACAAATTGGTCTTCATTATAGGGTTCCAAGGGTATCAATTCTAAGCCCAACAGACCTATGAGAAATATTCCATTCAAAAGGAAATACAATGTTCATGGTCGACCGTGGGACATCCACAGTCGACCATGGGTTTCCTCTAGGTTAGCTCAAGGCTCACCATGAGCTCACCGTAGCTAGGCAAACAGTAGAAACAATTCTAGAAAAAGCCTCAAGCATCTCTATTTCCATAGGGCAATACCCATTTCATGGCTAGCTCCACAACTAGCCGTGAGGTCATCGTAGAAACCCAATAGAATTTTGAAAACAAGTTATGTCAGGCGACTTGACTTTCACATAAGCCATTTTATTTAGAAACAGGGGGAGAATCTCCATCGCCTGATATCAATCAAAACTAGGGCCAAGCCCTCTTTAATGAATCGCAAACAACCACCAGCCCATCCATCCATCAATTTAATCTTATAAGGGAACGAGGCCGCTTGGGCTGGTCCCTACAGGGATAGGCGGGGCCTAGGGCCTCGGGCCTATTGTTTACACTTCAGGAGACGTGGCTCCCTACGCATGCGTTTGTCCCAGGGTGGATTCTGTAAATCAGGCACCCCAGGGGCCTCCCCAGGAGTCGAACCCGAGACCTCTCCCTTAAGAGATAATCTGGGTGAAACCTGGTACCACCTGAGCTAGTATTGTGTGGGGAGATTTCCAAAACTCCAGGATTATGCTAATCACGGCTGTAAGATGGAATTAAGCATTCTCACGTGCCTCCCGCATGCCATCCATGTGGCACCGGACTCACCTTGGCTGCCGGGACAGAGGCCCCTGCCGAGATCAGGCAGACTCTGGCAGCTAGCTCCGAGCTCGGCTACTAGGCGCCCACCTCGGCTAAAGAGCTTGACCCCGGCCAAAGGAGCCGGGACGGAAGCCGAAGCAAAGGAGAGTCCCCGCTCGCGCCCCATGCCCGCCACGCCATCAGACACGTGGCATAGTAGGGGCGCGTGCCAGTGGGACAAATGCGACATCCAGCCGTCCACAATCTTCGCCAAATCACTGACCAGGCGACATCCGGCGGCTGAGGCCAAATCAGGACAAGGCGCGAGGATGTACCCGATGGGACTTCTACCGCCAAAGGCGTCCAACAAGATCTGGCCCAACATGACATGCATTAAATGCGGTATGGGCTGTTCTGACTGGCATTAAATGCAACGCAGGCTGGAATGGACCATATTTTTTACTTTGTAAGCTGATCAGACCCCTCATTTAATGAATGGTGGGCTGACATGATGACGCCCCTAAGCCTGCCAAGACGTCATCATGAGCCTCCCCCATGCAACGTAGGCCTCTTTCTCTATAAGAGGAGGAGCGGTCTCCATTATAGGTATGCACATCTAAAGCCAGAGAGCTGTTACTCTGCCTCTCTTCTTCCTCTCCTTCTTTTGTTCCAGTTCACTCACTGACTTAGGCATCGGAGAGCCTTGTGCCGCCCAGGCTAGGGTCCTCTGACCGTTTGCTCTTCCCTTTCAGGCTAGGAGGCAGCAGATCATCTTCTTCCATTTGGATAAGTCCTGTAAGGCACCCTAAATATTGTGGGTCATAATTTTCCTGCACCTACAATTGGCGCCGTCTGTGGGAAAGCACTATCCCATCCCTTCTAACCTACTCAATCTTCCCAGAAACCATGCCTCCAAAAGCTAAGAAAGGCGGAGAGTCCCAAAGAGCATTGCTCGAGTGACCAGGCCCGTCGACGGACGTCCCCCCTCAAGGACGGTCCAGAACGGTGCATGGCGCGTCTGCAGGCGAAGAGCTTGTAGGCTCGCAGCCCTTCATTGAAGTTCCCTTCCAAGAGGGGCTTGAGACCTCGCTCTCTGACGAAGAAGTCACGCCTCCCCGACAGGACGAGCGTCGACACGAGCGCCCTCTCAAAGGCAAAGCTGTGGCAGTGGAGGAGCCACGCCGTGTGCAACCCCCTGATGATGGAGGAGACATCGCAGCTCAAAACACTTCCTCCAGAAGCAGGAGCAAATAATCTGCCAGCTCCAGCAGCAACTGAGAGCGGTGCAAAATACCTCGTTAAGGCAGCGCTCAGAGCCCCAAGGCGAGAAGAGAGCTGTCCAGAGCAAGGTAGTCCAGCCCTCCCGCGAGGATCTGAGAGCCTTTTTGGATCAGAAGCGCAGCCAGGCCCACGACCGGGGCTCGAGCAACAGCCATAGCCATCGTGGCCTCGACGGACGAGCTCATAGCCACCATAGCCGAGGCCATTCGAAGCGGAAGCCAAGAGCACCGACACCAGAGAAGGATGATGAGTAGGAGCGGCTCGACAAGCGTATCAAGCGGGCTCTTCAGCATAACCTGGAGATGCGGGACCAGTAAGAAATCTGTTGCCCCACCGACCCGGGGGCCTCTCCCTTCACAAGGGACATTGAAAGAACTCCCTTGCCCAAGAAGTTCTCCGTCCCGCGGTTCGTCCCCTACGACGGACTGTCTGACCCATCCGCTCACCTCCGGCAATTCTCTCAGAAGATGTCCATATGGGGGAACGAGGGCCACCTCAACTGCAAGATCTTCTCCTCCAGTCTGAGCGACCTCCCTCTGAAGTGGTTCTGCGCCCTCCCGGAGAAGTCTGTTTCGAGTTGGAAAGAGCTCTAGCTCTCCTTCCTGAAGAAGTTCCAAGCCTACAGCGTCGTCCCCAAGACCGACGCTGATATTCTTGCCCTAAAGATGAAGCAGGGCGAGAGCCTCACCCAGTTCGCCCGGCGGTTCTGGGCGATTTACAGCCAGATCAAGGATACCAGAGAAGAGGTGGCGATCTTCGCCTTCCAGAATGCCCTGTTGCCAGGGCACGAGCTGAGGAAAGATTTGGTTGGAGATCCCGCTACCTCCATGCCGGCCTTGATGTCCCGGATAAAGCGCTATGTCTCCCGGGAGGAGGACGAGATCCGGGCTCGGGAGGACGAAGGCCCGGGACCTAAGGAAAGAAGCAACCAGCCCCAGCAGAGGGGCAAGAAGCCCTTTAAGAAGGAAGAGCCGAAGCAGACCTGGGTCTCCAGCTTGGCGAGAGCGTCCGGGTCTGGGGGCAGCAGGAGGACTAGACCTCCCTCTGACACCCACCAAGGTGTGAACATCGTCTTTAAGGAACCGATCCACCAGATCATGAACAAGATCAAGACCAAGCCATTCTTCAGCTGGCCCCAGACCATGCGGAGTGATCCTTCCACCCGTGACCAGACCAGGTTCTGTGCCTATCACAAAGATAGCGGGCACAAGACTAAGGAGTGCAGGACTTTGAAGTATCACCTGGAGAGACTCGCCAAGGAAGGCCACCTTGCGGAGTTCGTGAAGGCAGGAGACGTCGGCAGCGGCGGCGGCAGCCGAGCTCATCAGAGCGTTGATCAGGCTCCAGACAGCGAAGACTCTGAGAAGATCATCAATGTGATCCATCTGGCGCCCTCAGCTCCCTCTCCCTCAGCTAGAGGCAGCCCCCAGGCTTGTGCCGAAGCCATGCGGGCCTCGCACGGGAAAGAGGTGATGAGAGCCGAGCTCGGCCCGGCACCCAAGAGAGCGCTGAGACCGCCCAGCCATCTCATTTTCAGACAAAGATCTAGAGGGAATTCAGCTTCCCCACAACGACCCTCTGCTCCTGACCATGAAGCTAAAGGACTTCACTGTGAAGAGGATCCTCGTCGACTCCGGCAGCTCTTCCGAGGTCCTCTACTATGAGTGTTTCAAGAAGATGAAACTCTTAGAAGCTGATCTGACGGAGGTCCATGCGCCCCTGATAGGGTTCAGCGCCAAACCAGTCTACCCTAAGGGGAGAATCACTCTAGAAACCAGAGTAGGCGGAGCCTCCGTGACGGCCGATTTCCTGGTAGTGGACGCCCCTTCTCCCTACAATGTAATCTTGTGAAGGACATGGCTCCACAAGATGGAAGCAGTCCCTTCCTCCCTCCACCAGAAGCTGAAGTTCGTGCTCGAAAACCAAGAAGGCAAAATGGAGGTGGTCACAGTCGAAGGAGATCAGCAGTTGGCCAGGCAGTGCATGCTGGCCATGGTCCCTGGAGAGAAGGAGCCAGAGCGAGTCAATTTGGCAGAGTTCGAGAAGGGACTAGATGAGATCGGCCGGGATCCTGATAAGAAGAGCATTGAGGATCTAGCCGAAGTCAGGCTCGACCCAGCAGACCCAGTCAGATTTTTTCTGATCGACACCCAGCTACCCCACGAAGAGAGAGCCGAGCTCTCGAGGTTTCTGATGCAGAACGCGGACGTTTTCGCTCAGACCCCGAGCGAAATGCCTGGGGTCGAACCCGAGGTCATGTGCCACAAGCTGAACGTGGATCCCAACCACAAGCCAGTGTTACAAAGAGCCCGCAGGACGGGGTTACAGCAGACAGACGCGGTAGTCGAAGAGGTCGACAAGTTGCTAGAAATGGAGGGTGTGCGTGGACTTCACGGAATTTTAACAGGGCTTGCCCAAAGGACAGTTTCCCCCTTCCAAAGATTGATCAAATGATCGACGCCACCACTGGCCATGACAGAATGAGCTTCCTCGATGCCTACAGAGGTGACCATCAGATTCCGATGTACGAGCCAGACGAGGAGAAAACTGCATTCATAACCCCCCGCGGCACTTATTGCTACAAGGTGATGCCCTTCGGGCTGAAGAACGCGGGGGCAACCTATCAGCGCCTCGTCACCAAGATGTTCCAGGCTCAGCTCGGCAAGACAGTCGAATTCTACATTGACGACATGGTCGTCAAGTCCAAGCAGTCGAGCAACCATCTGGCAGACCTGGCCCATGTCTTCAGCATCCTCCGTGAGTTCAAGCTCAAGCTAAATGCTTCCAAGTGCGCTTTCGGCGTAGCTTTTGGCAAGTTCCTCGGAAGCCTAGTGACACGAAGGGGGATAGAGGCCAACCCGGACCAGATTACTGCAATCCTGGGCATCCAGAGCCCATCTACAACAAAAGAGGTCCAGAAGCTCACAGGCATGGCTGCAGCACTCAATCGCTTCATCAGCAGATCATCAGTAAGTGCCGGCCTTTCTTTCAGCTTCTGAAAAAGAATTTAAAGTTCCAATGGACCCCTGAGTGCGACCAAGCATTGAGAGCACTCAAAACCTATTTGTCTTCACCACCCTTACTCTCTACCCCAACTCCGAGGGAGATTTTGTATTTGTATCTTGCGGTCTCCGATCATGCGGTGAGCTCCGTCCTCATCAGATCGGACGAAGGAGTCCAAAAACCAATTTACTATACGAGCAAAATCCTACTTGATGCCGAGACCGATACCTTTTGCTGGAGAAGCTTGCGTTGGCACTCGTCAGCGCCTCCCGCAAGCTCTCCCATTATTTTCAATCACATACTATTGTGGTCATCACAGAGCACCCACTCCGATCTATTTTCAAGAAAGCTGACTTTTCAGGGCGAATATCAAAGTGGGCAGTCGAACTGGGGCAGTATGACATCCAGTACCGTCCCAGGACTGCGATCAAAGCCCAAATCCTAGCAGACTTCATCGTAGAGTTCGTCTCACCGAGCTCGACTTCGACCCAGCCCGGCACCGAACTGGGGGGCATAGGGCATGAGCGTGAAGTCACCGAGGTCGAACAACCCTCTCAGAGCCAAGATCTTGTCTCGGCATGGAAGGTCTTTATCGACATCTCATCCACCTCCAAGAGAGCTGGCGCCGGCATAGTCCTCCAATCGCCAAAGGGACTGGTCATAGAGCAAGCCTTCACCTTTGACTTCAAAGCGACGAACAATGAAGCTGAGTATGAAGCTCTGATTGCAGGGCTGAATAGCGCCCGAATCGTCGGAGCCCAGCAATAGGTGGTTTTCAAAGATTCACAATTGGTGACTAGCCAACTCACTGGAGACTACCAAGCCAGGGACGACAGGATGGCGGCTTACTTAGCCCTCGCAAAGAAACTGCTCTCGCACTTCCAGACAGCCGAGGTCAGGCAAATCTCCAGAGATACCAACACGCATGCTGATGCGCTTGCGAACCTGGCCTCCGCTGTCGAAGCGGGAAAGAAAAGGACCGTTGAGGTCAGATCGATACCGAGATCAAGCCTAGAGCTCCACTCGCCTCGGCAAGTCCTGTGCGCTGATCTCGGCCCGAGCTGGATGGACCCAATCATCTCTTACCTAAAGGACGACTAGCTCCCCGAGGACAAGAATGAAGCCCACCGAATCAGACTCAAGGCAGCCCGATTCTGGCTATCTCCCGAAGGCAAACTCTACAGAAAATCCTGTTAGACCCTAAGTTGTTTTGCAATTTGATGTCTTGCATTTGCATAATAGTCATCTCATTAGGTTCATTTTCATTTCACATGTTTCTTCTTGAAAATCATCTTTTAACTCAACCTACTCATGTTTTGATTTAAACTCTTTTTTGGTTGATTTGAACCTTGATTTTAATCATGTTTTTCTTGATGAAACAATACATAAAGACAACCTTCAAATCTGAGTTTTTAAATGATTTCAAAAGGTTCATTTTTCAAAACTTCAGATGTTCAGAAAATTGACCTGACCAGTCTGTCGGTCAAGTCATCGGTCCCCATCGGTCAACCCACAAGTAAACCAAGGTTAACCGATGACTCCATCGGTTCCCATCGGTCCACCGATAGTGCATGAAAACCCAGACCGAGACTCGTCGGTTCCAAAAACAGACGGCACCTTTTTCCATGATTGTTGTGCTATCGGCTCGGCTATCGGTTCCGCATCGGTCAACCGATGAAGGACGGTCAACCGACGAATGCAAAAGGGTCAGGAGAACTGTAAAAAATATGACCGTTGCATATGACCGTTGAGCCATCGGTCAACCGACGGCTAGTTATCGGTTGACCGATAGGCATCCGTTGGACCACTTTTTCTATAAAAAGCAAGTTCATTCCAAGATAAAAAAGAGACGGGAATAGAGGCCATTTTTGGTGTTTTTGATGCCCAAGCAAAGGGAATGAACTAAGGAAGCTTGTTTGGTCCAAAGGAAAAGCTAAAGCTTGATTTCAAGAATTTAAATTCTAGTAAGCTTTAATTTCCGTGTTCATATGTATCATGCTTTGGTATAAACTTTTGGAAAATGTTTTCAAGCATGCTAACTATGTTGTGTGGAATCCATTTCCCATTTAATCTTTGATTCACATGTTTTGGATTTCAACACTTGATTTCAAACCAAGTTTTGTTTTAAACTTTGTTAAATCATGCTTAGCCAAAATCTTTGATTTCTTTACAACATGATACATTAACTTGTTTGAATCCCTCTTTGTTGTTTTTCATTCGTTTAAACTTTAGTTAAACCTTGCTTTAAAAACAACATAGAATATGCATCACATGTTTAGAAATATTTAGGTTCATACAACTTGTGAGATTTTGAGTTTCTTATCATCATCAAGTTAACCTTTATACATGTGATTTGCTTATAGACTTCAATCATATATCTGAGTGCTTTAAACCTTCAAATACATTAAGCATATATTAATTAAGCTTATGTTTTAAACTTGATTGAAGTTTACACACACACATATCATGAGCATTCATTGTGTTGTGTGTGTTTTATTTTCACTTTCATATTTGCCTAATTAAGAGGCACCCAATCAGAGCTTAATCTATTTCTCTCCTAGTGTGTAGACACTTTCATGAGAAAGAAGACTATTGTACAGGTTATTGCTTAGCCTAAGAAAAGCATAGTGTAAAGGTTGTTGTTTAGCCTAGAAAAACAACTTTGTAAAGGTTATTGCTTAGCCTATTGCAAAAGCATAAATAGTGGAAATCCAGTGGGGTGTTGAGCACAAGCCGGTAGTGGATGTAGGCATTGAGGCCGAACCACTATAAATCATTGTGCAATGGTGAACTACTTGTGGTGATTGATTAGTTTATCTTCCGCACTTTCTCACATAATCATCACTAGTTAAAGGAGAATTGAAAAGGAATTAAAATTGGCCATTAATTGTAGGTCACCCTATTCACCCCCCCCCCCCCCCCCCTCTAGGGTTAGGATCCAGGACTTTCAAATCCTTCACGGGTCCCTACCTCCAATGCGTCCACCCAAGCAAGGTGGACAACTTTCTGTATGAGATCCACGAAGGAATCTGCGGCAGTCACATTGGAGGTCGCTCACTGGCCTACAGAGCTATAAACCAAGGTTACTGGTGGCCGTACATGCAGAAGGACGCACAAGTATATGCCAGGAAATGCGAGAAATGTCAGAAGTTCTCCCACTCACTTCATCAGCCAGCGCAAGACCTGAGTCCCCTCTCCTGTCCATGGCCCTTCGTTCAATGGGGGCTGGACATTGTGGGACCTCTCCACCGAGCTCCGGGGAACAAGAGATAGCTGATAGTTGCTACAGACTACTTCACGAAGTGGATAGAAGCTGAACCGTTGTCCTCCATTGTCACACCCCCGGACCGAGGTCCCGCTAAACGAGGCCTTAATCCGGGGTCGTGGCGCGACGGGCCGGAAAATTCCGCCCGCACACGCTAGTTCCCCACAGGTTTCCGCGGTAAGGATTCCCGAAATCCGATCCAACAGTGATATATAAGAATCACTTTCACACAAATGACTTGCACGGAAGCATTGTAGCAAACATAAAAGTTTCTCACAAACGGGTATAAGATGAGAATGCACGAGACTAGCATCAAAAAGAGAAACATTTCATTTGTAGGCCCCAAAGTTAGTTTAAAGTTAATACAAAAGTAAGGTTAGTCATTAATTACAAATTTTTCCCAAAAGAGTATAAGCCAACAATGGCCATAACCAAAATCCCAAAATGCCTAGCATCTATTCCCAAAATGTGATCGCAGCTCCAAAAGCAACCCGACGTCTAAATGACATCATCGGGCTGCCACTCGCCCTCCACAGGAACTATGGGTTCCGCAACGAAATGCGCCTCGACCGTGAGGGGCTCGACATCTGGCACCAAACAAAAAGAGTCAGACACGACGGTCTGGCAAGCAAATACAACAATAATAGGATGACAGCAAAACAAAACATTAATGATTGAGAGCCACGATTAAATCACGAACAATTACAATGTCAAAGTAAAGATAGAAGATACATCTCGATGGTTTACAAATCCAATGTCATGATAAGTAAAATAAACAAATACCATGAGATGAATATTAATGCATGAAAACATTGGCAACCCACGTAAAGCTATATTCTCCTGTTACCGAAGTAACCGGAGCAGACAAACCGTAGCCACTACTCGTGGGACCGAAACAACATAGTCGTTATCAAACAGAACCGTAGCCACTACTCGTGGGACCGGATATTACCGTTGCCATGGTTGGTACAGACAGAATCCAGACTGCAGTTGGCAGACAAATTAAAGATCCCAAGCCGGATGATCAGTCCGACAAGGTGACCTAAGCCTAGTGGTGCCATTAGAATGAAAATTCGAAACCTCAAAGAAATACAAATCCATTTATAAGATACATTTCCAAAATCGATAAGAGAACTACTCCAAACAATGCATATTGGCGAAACCGAGCAAAATAGGTGAGTAGTCTTATCAATACCTAAATATGTGGTAAACCACTTCAAAACATTCAAAATGATTGGAAAAAGAATCCGGACAAAAGTCTTTTTATATGGAATGAATGTATGATGATTCGATCGTCTAATGTGGGCAGTCTCGATATACATTTGATCCCTTCATTGTCATTACGAGAACATAATTTGGTGCCACCGAAGATCCTTGACAATCACAAAGGATGAAATGTACATTTAAACTTGGAAAGTTCCTAAAGGATTTTGATCATGGTTCCACTACTTTACTTAACCTTCCAAAGATTGTAAATGGCCTTCACATATGGGCAAGGGTTGGGCCGAATTGTACTTGGATGCGGGCTTGAAGTGGACCTGAAGTATACCCAAGGAATCCCCCTTTAAGATTGGTGTAGTTCTTGTTAAAATCAGGCCCACAACTGGCCTTGACCCAAGCCAAAACAGTCCGCCCATTTAGCCCCAAAACAGCCCTTAAATGGATCAAAGAATGGGTCTCAAAACAGGCCAATGATTGACCTTGAAACAGGCCCAAAAGATGCCTAGGGAACAGGCCCAACACAGCCTTCAATTGGGCCCCAAAGCAGACTCAAATGGACCCTAAACCAGGACAAACTCAAGCCCCCAGGCTGAGCTGGGCTCGCTCGAGCGAACCCAAGTCCGCTCGAGCGGAGCCCAGACAGTATCTGGGTCGCTCGAGCGGCCCAGTGGGTCGCTCGAGCGGACTGGGCTCTGCCCAGTCCAGCTCGGCAGTGACTTTCATCCCTTTTTTTCATTTTTTTTCTTCCTCTTTTAAGCCCCTTTTTTATCCTTTTCAATCTCCTTTCTTTCATATATATTTCCAAAACATTGGGACCCTTCCTTGGCCTCCCAAACTCATCAAATCATCATCCACAAACCATTCTAATTAGCCCAACACAATACTTTTAAAGATCAAAGTTTTTCTCCTTTTCTTTGAGCACCCATCTTCAACACAAGGAAACCAAATTTCCTAAAGAGCCAAAGTGAAAACAAACTTCTAAATGCATTGTAAGACAATAGCATAAGTTGAAATCAATGTAACATTGGTCCATTCCATCAAAGTAAATCCATAAATCAAGGAAGATTAGCACATAAGAAGAAAAATCATGAAATGGAACTAAATAGGAAAAACATCATATTAATTGTAGAATCTACTTGCCTCTAGTCAAGATAGGAGCAAAATCACTCTTCAAACAAAGCCTTAGTGCCTCAAGCTTCAAATCTACAAAAACCCCAAAATTTTCCCAAGAAAACCCCAAAAAAAATCAACATTGGTAAATCTCCAAGGAAAACCCTAACATATGGGATTAAAACACTATAAATGGAGACGAAAACAAGAATCTCAAGTTTGGAAAGCCATTGCTAACCTTGAGAAATCCCAATGGAGAAGAGAAGCTTGAATGAGGGCTTTTTCTTAGCTCAAAAACCTCAAAAGGGTATCTTTGGAGAGCTTGGAGAGGGAGGAAGGTCATGAGGAGATCAATCCTCCAAGAAAACTCCACCAAATGAGAGTTTCAGAAGAGAGAGAGAGTGTGGGAAGAGAGGGAAAAAGACCTAGCCAGAAGTTGCTGGAAATGAAATGAAGAAGGAGAAGAAGAAGAATTCCCCTTCTTATAAGAGATGTCTTGTGGGTCCCGGTCTTCACTAAGCTAGAAATGGTATTTGCGGGCCCCGAACGAAAACGACGAAGAAGACAAAAACGATCAGCGAAATTTCTACTTTCCAAAAAGTATATTTTTGTCAATTTCTGAAATTTTCAAAATTTGGGTACAGATTTGATGTGAAAGGTCAGTTTTGCCCTTTTCCTCGAAAAACGCAATTTCTGATCATAAAATCAAGTTGGCTAAAACATGAAAGTTGATGATCTAGGTGCAATGAATCAAAATACACAAAAATTGGGATTCTACAAACATCAAGAATAAACTCAACAAATTCACACACAATCCACGGGCGCCCCGGCCCGTGTCAAACTTAAGTCAATGACTCACAAAGGTTCTCAAAGCTAATCAAACATTCTAATCTAGCTTAATAAAATAAACTAATCATTCACTACCCCCACTTATCAACTAATCACGATTAAATATAATTAAATATTTCAAACCTGGGTCGGGGTCTGACATCCATCACTGACAGGGACTCCAGGAACTTCGTATGGAAGAACATCATAAAGAGGTTCGGCATCCCCAGGACCCTGATTCCCAGGACCCTGATTTCGGACAACGGGACTCAGTTGGACTCCAAATCCTTCAGAGACTTCTGCCAAGAGCACGGCATCAGGAACCATTACTCCACTCCGGCGTACCCACAGAGCAATCGCCAGGCCGAAATTTCTAACAAGGTACTTCTGGACGGCTTGAATAAGCGACTGGACAAGGCAAAAGGGAGATGGGTAGAGGAGCTTCCCAGCATATTGTGGGCATACAAAACGACGCCAAGACGTTCCACCTCGGCCACACCCTTTTCTCTGGCCTATGGGATGGAGGCGGTCATTCCCTTGGAAATTGGCCTCCCCACCCTAAGGACAGAGCTGGTCGACCAAGGCCGAAACGAAATGAACTTGGCGATGGAACTGGATCTAGCGGACGAGCGTCGAGAAGCGGCAGCCCTACGACTGACTGACTATCAGCAGCGGCTAGCCAGAGGATACAATGAAAAAGTCAGAGAACGGAGCTTTTCAGTAGGAGAACTGGTTCTGAAGAAGATCCTGCCAGCTGACAAAGATCCGAATGATGGAAAATTGGCCCCAAGACGATCCTCTTACAAACTTGAAGATTTAGAAGGCAGGCAGTTGCCGAGACCATGGAATGCGTCTCACTTGAAGAAATTCTATTTCTAAAAGATGTAACAAGTCTCAGAATCAATGAAAGCAACGTTTGCCTTGTCATCAAATCTGTGTCATCTTGTCTCGTCTGAGTTCGGCAGCTTCGGTTCATAACACCCTTGGACCGGCACCGGGTTCATAACACCCGGGTCGCTTCCTAAACTCTGGGTTCATAACACCCTGGGACCGGCACCGGGTTCATAACACCTGGGTCGCTTCCTAAACTCTGGGTTCATAACACCCTTGGACCGGCACCGGGTTCATAACACCCGGGTCGCTTCCTAAACTCTGGGTTCATAACACCTTAGGACCGGCACCGAGTTCATAACGCCCGGGTCGCTTCCTAAACTCTAGGTTCATAACACCCTGGGACTGGCACCGGGTTCATAACACCCGGGTCGCTTCCTAAACTCTGGGTTCATAACACCTTGGGACCGGCACCGGGTTCATAACACCCGAGTCGCTTCCTAAACTCTGGGTTCATAACACCTTAGGACCGGCACCGGGTTCACAACACCCGGGTCGCTTCCTAAACTCTGGGTTCATAACACCCTGGGACCGGCACCGGGTTCATAACACCCGGGTCGCTTCCTAAATTCTAGGTTCATAACACCCTGGGACCGGCACCAGGTTCATAACATCCGGTTCGCTTCCTAAATTCTGGGTTCATATACCCTGGGACTGACTTCGGATTTACACATCCAGTCTTCCCTAAAAACCAGGGTTCATACACCTCCCGAGATGGTTCCCGAACTCAGGCACGCACAGCCGAAACCCTCAACTCTGGGTTCATCTCGGCACATGACAGCTCGTCTCGGCCAATCCATTTAGGCCAGTGACAAGTCTTTGAAAAAAGCAGTGCAAGCACTGAAGTGCAGAAAAGCGCCACAAAAATACAAGTACAGAGGTACAGAGAAAAGCAAAACAATGCAGAAAAGCAAAAAAGAATGCAAGAATGCAAAAATACTATACACAGATGATATAGTCAGAAACTCTATTTTTTATTCATTATAATTACTTCATTACAAGGATTACAAAAAAGGGAAGAAAAATACAGCAAGGAGGCTCGCAGTCCTCTAAAAATAGAAAAAGAAAGGAAGCTTCGAGACTGCTCTTTGCTGATTCCGTCCGCTGACTAGAGATCTTCAGCCGGAAGACTTCTCGATCCTGCCCACTGCTTGGAGGTCTGGATATCCCACATGAGGACCTGCGGCATGATTCCACACAGGGCCCTGTGGGATGAAAACAAGACCCCCCAGCTGCCCGGAGGCGCCTGGATCTGGTCTTCAGTGCCAGGAGCTCTGCAATATGCTTTGGTTGGTCAGACCAAACTTTGCAAAAAAGCTCGAGCTCCTAGTCCACTGTCGATGCTTGGATCTCCACAGAGCACCCACGTTCAGAGAACACACAGTCCATGGAGATCGCCTTCAGAGAGCGTGCAGACCACGACAGGCAGTCCCTCCCGGAGGAAGCTGCCTTCCATCACGAGGGTTTCGCCCGGGTCAAAGGCTCCTAAACCTCTACAGTACCTAGCTGCCAGAATGTCCGGCAGAGGCAGAAGGGTCCTCATTACAGTGAAGAGTAACAGAGAAGAATGGCCTCTGGTTTAAGTTCTCTCCCCCATGGCGAGCTTACCCCCCATATTTATAGGGGGATGGAGGGCTCAACACTCAAGAAAATTTATGAGGCGAGGTCTCCCACGCCCCACGAGGAGCGCGACAGTTCGGCATCAATCCCTACTGAGTCCATACACTCATGCGAAACATTTAGCCGGCAAGAAACACGCGATTGGTAAAGAAAATATAGTAGCTGGAGAAACTTTCAATTGCATTAGATTTTTGTTCATTACACAGCGCGACAGATACAATTGAAAGACAAAAATTACAAGAACATAAAACAAAAAAGCCTTCTCCACAAACAGAGGCGATGAGACTGTCCCAAGGTCACGCTGGATCAGAGGCGTGAGTAGCAGCGGCGGCTCTAGTGTTATTCCCGGTCTGTTCGACTGCAGTCGTCCCGCCGGCAGGAGCAGCGACAGGAGGGGTAGAGCTCGGTTTCGGAAGTGGAAACGGATGGGGTTCCCGGAAGGACGGATGATCCTCCGAGACCCCGGCCTCCTTCAGGCCAGCGCGCCATCCTTTCACCCAGGCCTTATCCCTTACAACGAGGACTCTTTCCTTGTAGTAAGCAGTGACCTGCGCCCTGGCGTCCTCAAAAGCAGCATCCCACTCTGACTCGAGTCTCGCCTCGGCATCATCTGCCCTTTTGGATTCGGCTTGAAGCAGGGCCGCGTAATCATATTCCATCTTCTAGATGGAGACCTCGAGTTCGACCACCCTAGTCCTCTCCGCCTCGGCCTCTCCCTTCGCTTGCTCGAGCCCCGCCACATACTCTTCTTCAGCCCTCGCTAATTTCTGAGTAACGGCGTCTAGGGATTCCTGCAGGCCATTCTTCTCCGCGGTCAGCTCAGCAATATCGACGCTGTACTTGCACAGTCTGTCGGCCGCGACCATAGACTTATGCACCGCCTGTTGAAGAAACGAGGCATTCAAGACAGAGAATAAAAACACACTGATATTGAACAACTGGACAAAAATATATAGAGATCCAGATGGGCTTTTACAGTGAAGTTCGACTGCAGCATCGACAATATCAGTTTCTGATCGTTGTACCTGTCCAGTTGCGCCATGTCTCGAGGAAGGGCGCAGGCCCATGCAAGTGCCTCGAGGACCGGGGGATCGATCTTGTGGAGAACGCGATCGTCCATCGTCATCGGCCTCCCCGTTTCAAGCACGAAGCTCGGCTCCCACGGATGTGGGCCCTGAGATGGCGAAGCCGCGGCCGAACTAGGACCTGCCTCGGTTCTCGGCCTCTTCGGCGGCCGAACTTCCTCTTGCCCGGCCTCAGCTGGGGGCGAACGTACCTCCAGTACGGCAGGACTAAGAGGAGCAGAGACCTCTACCGCAGCCGAGGGAGAAGCTTCCCGAACCCCCGGAGAGGGAACCACAAGGGGACCCGGATTCGTAGGCACCTGGGGAGCTCGGGCGTCCTCGACTCTGAGTGCCAGGGTCTCGAGGTCCTTAAAGGACAGACGTCTGGCGCGCCTCATCTCCGAACTCAGCGAGGGAGATCGGGCAATTTGACTCGATTTCCTTCCTAAGGCCTCGTGTGGTCTCGGCCCCGATGTGGAAGCTTGGGCACCGGACGCAACTCTGACGTCGGACGTCGCCCGCGAAGGCCCCTCTTCGACCCTTGCTCTAGGACCAGCCTGTTCTCGCTCGGCCTCAGGGTCGGCCCCGCCCGAACCTTCGCCTCGGGGCGGCTTGATTGTGCCCCTTATGTATCCACGATACTTCGGCTGGTACCCTAGCAGTGACCAAGCCGCCCTGCCCTCGTGGCCGTTGTATCGCTTCACTAGGCGGAGCCAGGCTTCATTCCTCGTCCAGATGTACCGAGCAGCCCGCTTCCTCTCCCTCAAAGCTGCATAGTGATCAGAGGCATCAGTACGGCGGAACAGGAAAGAAAAGCATGTGGGAAACGAACAAAGAAAAGAGTATTTACTTGGAACAGTCCCGAAATGGCGAGGAACCTGGTAGCCTCTATCGGTGTCGGCTATCCCGAACTCCCAGTTGCCCGAGACGTACAGAAGATCGTCCCCGGCATATTTACTCGATCTTCCAAGAGCAGACGAAGCCTTCCCGACCTGGCTTGGCCCGGAGATAGTAGGCATCTCCGGACCTGCATATGTCATAGACGTCCTAAATATCGAAGACGCCGAGGTTGATGCCCAGAACCTCGTTCAGTTTGGCCATGCCCATCACGATCTTGAAGACATTAGGCAGTAACTGGCAAGGGCAGAGGCACCACTGACTGAGGCACCTCCTAAAAAGGGGGTGAAGGGGGAATCGGACCCCACCTTCTGTCACGGCTACTAGGGGAAAAGGCATCCAGCCTCCCGAGAAGTCACGGAGGTTGATACCATTGGGTTCAGCGCCCCTGACTTGGACATCGGCGGGAATCCTGAAGGTCGACCTGAAACCCTCAATCGCCGCCTCGCCCTCTAACCAGTGACTGTAAATGCCCATTCCTATCCTAATCTAAAAACAGAGGAATCCTCGACCTAGAGACCCACAGGAAGGAGGCAAGGGAAAGGGGACTTACAAAGGCGAAACGAAGATGTTGAGCAGCAAAGAAACTCGACTCTGGCAACGCTCCACTTCTCAGGCGGAGTTCCCTCGCAGCAGCTTCCTCCTCTCTAATTCAGAATGACAAATAGGGAAGAAGAGAACCTCGATTGCCCTATATATAGGGGGAGGGACCCCCTCTTCAGAAACCCTAATGGCGCGCGCCAAACAACGCTCCCTAGGGCTCCGCGAACATCATTTCAAAAATTGAATACATCCCTAACAAAACGGCGCGTGCGACCTCAAGGCGACCGGACAACTAATCAGAAGATGACAAGCAGAGCCGTCGATATGTCTTCGGCATTGATTGACAGACGCCATTTATTGCCTCGATCATCCAAAGCGACTTTGAATAAAGGCCAAGCGCCAACTGTCAAGACCAAGAGGGACTTTATCCCGGAAGAATTCCCTGTCATATAGCTCCCGACCTCACTTTGCTAGTGAACTTCGCAAGGTCAGAAACTAGGGGGCAATTGTGTGGGGAGATTTCCAAAACTCCAGGATTATGCTAATCACGGCTATAAGATGGGATTAAGCATTCTCACGTGCCTTCCGCGTGCCATCCGTATGGCACCGGACTCACCTCGGCTGCCGGGACAGAGGCCCCTGCCGAGATCAGGCAGACTCTGGCAGTTAGTGCCGAGCTCGGCTACTAGGCGCCCACCTGGCTAAAGAGCTTGACCCCGGCCAAAGGAGCCGGGACAAAAGCCGAAGCAAAGAAGAGTCCCCGCTCGCGCCGCACACCCGCCACGCCATCAGACACGTGGCATAGTAGGGGCGCGTGCCAGTGGGACAAATGCGACATCCAGCCGTCCGCAATCTTCGCCAAATCACTGACCAGGCGGCATCCGGCGGCTGAGGCCAAATCAGGACAAGGCGCGAGGATGTACCCGATGGGACTTCTACCGCCAAAGGCGTCCAACAAGATCTGGCCCAACATGACACGCATTAAATGCGATATGGGCTGATCCGACTGACATTAAATGCAACGCAGGCTGGAATGGACCATATTTATTACTTTGTAGGCTGATCGGACCCTCATTTAATGAATGGTGGGCTGACATGATGACGCCCCTAAGCCTGCCAGGACGTCATCATGAGCCTCCCCCATGCAACGTAGGCCTCTTCCTCTATAAGAGGAGGAGCGGTCTCCATTACAGGTATGCACATCTAAAGCCAGAAAGCTGTTACTCTGCCTCTCTTCTTCCTCTCCTTCCTTTGTTCCAGTTCACTCACTGACTTAGGCATCGGAGAGCCTTGTGCCGCCCAGGCCAGGGTCCTCTGACCGTTTGCTCTTCCCTTTCAGGCTAGGAGGCAGCAGATCATCTTCTTCCATTTGGATAAGTCCTGTAAGGCACCCTAAATATTGTGGGTCATAATTTTCCTGCACCTACTATAATATTTTATGGTTCCAATGATTGAGAATACTTATAGAAAACTGAGCAAGACTTATAATTTAGTTTCTATTCCGTAACTATCTTCTAACTTGGTGGAGTTGGCCTTAGATTTAGCTACTCTATTTAATTTTTTCATTTATGTTACATTTATTATTTTTTTTCTTTCTTTTGTGTGTTTTAATCTTATACTTTACAAAATATATTGAATCAAGAGGATCCTTATATGTCATACAAATGTCTCTTTAGTCTTTAAGTTTTAGGGATATGTTAGTTACGGTAACATCTATTTGAATTCTGTTATAAGCATTTTTTATTTTTTTTACTTCTCTAATTTGGGAGGAGTCCAGCATTACTGAGAGTTCATGAATTTTCCTTCCTTTTTATTTTTTATACATATTATTAAATGTATATAAAAAATACTTTTTATTTTAGTTTCAACATCTTCCACCTTTAAATCTGTATTGAATTCTTATTTCATATAAAATTTTCCATTCTTTTATTACTTTTCATTTTCTAATTTTTTAATATTGATGCCAATAAAATTTGATTATGATCAATTCATAAAACTAATTGTATTTTAAAATGTGTACCGCTATCAATCTTATTATACCATTTTTTTACTTGCCGGTCATTAAGCACGGCTGGTCGTCTTAGTTTTTATTAAATGAATAGGTGGATTATTTTAATAGTGTATTGGTTTTAGTTTCTTCAATTGTTTTATGATATTCATTCCTAGATGGATTGTAGATGTTAACAGGATGGGATGATTTCATAAACAGTACACGTGAGTTGAGCCTAGCATTATGTTAGTGCGAGGAATTTTGTTTGGTGGGCGCACAAGTTTCAGTAAACCCAAGGACTAGTTGTGAAGATTGGACTAGGTGCGTTCCTCTTTCATGATCTCCATTTTGAATTCTTTTACTTTTGCTTGTCCCTCGTCTCCTGAGTGTTTTTTTTTTTTTTTTTTTTTTTTAGTTTTTTTTATCTACCCCCCTAAGATTTATATGATTTATAAATAGGTCTCTGTGGTTTTAGTATTTGCATATAAGACAATACCTTTTCGTTTCAATACCTTTCATGCCCCCAAAATTAGTATTTCTAAAGAAAATGAGTAATGACCATGGATTTGTGTTGAACTTTTATAAAAATGATAATTTTATCATTATATCAATTAAGCAAATATGAGTATATTATTATTTACCAGAATTCTATTATTGTATCCCAATCCCCAAGGGTCTCTCTCAATAACTTTTTAATGCATATGAAGCCTAATTATGTATTTTGAAACTTTCATCAATTTAATGGCGGGTCATGCATGGATTGGATCAATTGTAACTAGTTATAAGTACATGCATTGATTGTCATTATAGTAGATTTAGATTTAATGAAACATGCCCTCTATTGATAAAAATAAATTTACATACGGTTATTCCCTCTTACGAAATGTAATTATCAATGTCATAAGCTTTAGAGAAAAATAAATTCAAGCCTTTAATTTAACCATAAAAGGATAAAGAGATGGGCAATTGTGTCATCTCACGCTAAAAACTTTTGATAGTTGGTTGGCTATTGATTTTGGGGACACGAAATGTATTAAATGAAAAGGTAGGGGGCCTATCTGCAAATAGTAAAATCATAGGGGCCTATTTACAA
Source organism: Litsea cubeba (assembly GCA_012931725.1). NCBI lineage: Eukaryota > Viridiplantae > Streptophyta > Magnoliopsida > Laurales > Lauraceae > Litsea > Litsea cubeba. The sequence continues at coordinate 25,794,044 of CM022955.1, read as the reverse complement.
ATCCTACAAGCCTTAGGGTGGTATATGCAAAAAGGTTATTTTTTTTTGGAGTATTGACTCCTAAGTTAATGGATTATGTAAAGTAGCATAAAGCCCGGGTTCACTCTCATCCAAATTAATAAGTATTACTCATAGATTGAGTGAATGATAAACTCATTTGTGTAATAATATAAACTCATTTTATAACAAATTAATTAGAAAAAGTATATATATATATCACTTCAACAACTCTCATGGGTCTTATCCCATTTGGCTGAAGCCACTTGTATATTTGTTCAATGTTTACATATGCTTAAACTTTCTTAAGCATATTGGTTAAATCTTCACACATCAAGTATGTGCAATGTATTTGTATGAGAAAATGACTCCTCAATTATCAAAATATCCTTTGAGTGACAATTAAACCAAATCTTAAGGTGGGCCCATCTAAATAACATAACCATAGTGGCATCGTGTAAATAGTCCCCCCACTAGGAGATCACCCATCCGCCCAAGAGCGCTTAACTCTAGAATTCTTACGATTTTCGGGGCTGCACGGTTTTAAAAGGCCTCATATTGAGTTAAGACGGGACTTAATTTATATATAAGCCTAGGATCAAGACTCATCTATTTCCGATGCTAGACTTAGTGTAGTCCAAGCTTCCTAGGGAACAAGCATGCAAGATAGGCAAGCCCAGGCAAGTGGAATCTAACACCCATGACAAGCATTAGTGAAATATGTGAACAATAGGTCCTATTGAAGGGTCGATGGGCTGGATGTGATGGGTCCCATGTAGATAAAGACAAAGGGTGGACTAATTGACCTCAAAAAATCATGAAAGGCCTCTATGGGCCAGACGACACAGGCCTCAAAAAAAATAATTTGCCGCCCCCATCAAACATAAAGTAATAAAGAAAATAACATTATGGCCATCGTCCCACCCCTTATTTTACATCCACCACTGGTAGCATCCTTCATCCAGTAGTTGTAGGCAATGGCGGATGCATGTATATGAATGGGTAGGCTCAAGCCTGCCCATTATTATTTTTTTAATTACATATACTAATGTATAGGTGACCAAGCCCACCCAAAAAAAATATACAAAGCTTAACCAAAATCCAAATGTTAGAGCCCAATTGCCCAAAGCCAAAGCCCGTATAGAAATGTCAGTATATTGCTCCTTCATGATCAACTTGACGCTTATATCGCTGACATGCATTCTAGTGATGAATTTGGAAGCTTAGATGGGATCCGTGATCTTGCAAGAGCAATGGTGAAGACAAGAAGAAAAAAAGTATATCCATTAGTTTACTTGCTTCTGACTTTGGCATTAGTATTACCAGTCGCCACTGCATCGGTTGAGAGAGCATTTTTCAGCCATGAATATAATAAAGACTCGGTTACGCAATCGAATGAGTGATGAATGGTTGAGTGATATCTTAGTTACATACATAGAGAGAGAAATTTTTGAAAAGATCGACAATGATAATATCATGAAAGGTTTTCAGGATATGAAAACTCGAAGAAGTCAATTGTGAAAGTTTGAATGAAATCTCAAGTTTGAATTTTTGTATATTTTCATTAAAATTTTTAATTATATTATGTTGGATATAATCAAGCCAATAGTTGGATTCTAAAATTTTAAACACGATAATCTCAAGCCCCTCCAAAATATATTTTCTGGATTCGCCACTGGTTGTAGGAGATATATCTAGTAGTTTGCCACTAAATGGGTGCAACGTTGGCGTTAGTGACGTCCACGTAGAACAACATAATGGTGGGATCGATGGGTAGTTTGACATGTTATCTACTGAGTATCACATATACTAGGAAAATGCCCACGTGCTTAGCACTGACAATGAAAGTCATAATATTAAATATTTACAAAAACATTAAATAGTTATAAAATTTTAAAATAATGTTATCTTCATTGAGATGTTCAAAATTGTAATAAAAATCAATTGATATAATATATATATATATATGTGTGTGTTTATATATAACATGAGTAGCATAAAACATTAAATATGAGAAATTTTAAAATTTATGATCAACATTGTAGATGTCAATCACATTATTCATATGTATTCCTTAGAAAACAAATCTTTAGATTTTCTATTTTTCGGATGTTTAAAATGATCATTTCCTCCATTTCTCAGAAAAATCTTTTGGCACTTTACTAGATTAGTAAAAGTCAAGGAAAGCCTCCATTTCTCAAACAATGAGTTACATCACCAGCACTTCAATTCAAAATTTCCTTCATCTTTTAAAAAAAAAAAGTAAAAAAGCAATCTCCTTTTTCCACTAAAAGAGAAAAAAGCTTCACTTTTCTATATAAAAAGTGAAAAAGATTTTATGCTAAACAACTAAAAATAAAATATCATCATAATCCCATTATATTTTATTATCTCTTAATTTGATGCTTTAATACACTTTATTTTACATATAAAATTACCAAACGGGAGGGTAGATCTGGAAAGATGGTGGATCTGATTGGCATGTCTGGGTTAAGGACGTTCCTCGTATACTTTACATGGTGAGTGGGTTTGATGGTGTTATGGCCACTGGATCAGGATCTGCTTATGCCTTTCTTGATGAGGCTCCTTGTTAATACTTTTGTTGATGCTCATATGTACAAGAGGTACAAAGACTGGCCCTGTTGATCCTTATATGTTCTCCAACCATTTTTTTTCACTCTGAAATGGAGGGTTGGGTCCTTCATAACATGCATTCTCCAACAATTCTTTCATTATCTAGTGGTTGTGTGCTTTAAATGGTGTAGTTGAGTAGCTTCCCAATCCTAATTAGCCTCCCTTTCTTGTACAAACTCTTCATGATTATGGGAAACAGAAACTCTTCGTGATTCCGGGAAACAGCCCGTTGGATATTTCTATCATTTTCGATCCTTTCCTTGTTGAATGAGGAAACCTTGCATGTTCCACAATAAATGTCTATACTCTTTCTCCAAAGTCTCCTCAATAAATGTCTAGTCTTTCTCGAAAGTCTCATCAACGCCGCTGACACCAGTGTCTCCATCTCATTGGGTCTCTTCCAATGAAAATTGGAGTGGGCTGACGGAGAATTTGGCGCTGTCAATTTAATTAATTTAATGTAGAGGATTTAAAAAAAAAAATTAGATAATCAGTGGCCTCAAAAAGAGTATTTTAACCTCCATTATACCAGTTCAGTCATTTTGTACGAAATGGTATTTTTTTAGCACTTTCAACTAGCGTCCCTAGCGACCTTAGTATTACAACGTTAAAGGTCGCTAGGGACCCTGCGTTGTATACAAAAAGTAAAAAAAAAAAAAAAAAGGTTTTTTGTCTCTCTTTCGTTGTCAACGAGACAAGTCTTCTTCGCCAAGCCGTCTGCGCCCAGCACCGACGCTGTGGTCCCCTCCCTCGTCAACGTCCTCTTCCTCGCCCTCCTACTAATTATGGTCCCGTCCCACATTCTCTTTGTCAAAGGTACGTGCTTTTGGATGCTTTCCTTTGACATTTTCTGAGTCGTCTGCAACGTTATTGTCGTCTAGGTCATGTGTATATTGCGTCTCCATGCCTTTTGCTTTGGTTAATTTTTCCTTGTGACTTTTGTTTGAGATCTTAATGGCCACATATGTATTATACACTGTATGATGGTTCGTTGATTCAATTATGAGGGTTTAATGTATTATAAATTTGTTTGTCAAAGATCATCTGTTTAGTTGATTCTAGAATAATGGTTTGATGTGTTTTTTTTGGGTTTCTCAAACATGTAGTCTTCTAAGGTTCACTGTTTTGCTGAATTGAGGAATGTTATAAAAACATTCCGCAAATTGAGGAACACATGTTGCCTTTTAAGTGTTTGATGAAATTCTTGTTAGAAGAAATTGAGGTTTAGTTATATTTTTGAAGATCTTACTTAGGTGCCACTAATCCCATATTTGAGTTTTTCAAACATGTAGTCCTCTATTAAGGTTTTGGCTCCTCATTCCTCTACCCATTTCCACTTCAGCTCAGCTAGAAATAGATAATAGAGGTAGAAAATGACGTTACATGTGCCCAGCATGCAAAGAGCCCTATAGTAAGTAACTTCAACTCTCATAAAAGAGGTGTTAAAATGGGCATCATAAGCAGCTACATAGAAAATTCAATTTCATTTAGTACTTGATCAGGATGCACACAAGATGACATTATCACCTTTTATTGGACCCCTGCACCAAGGGGATGGCTTGGCAAATAGCACTATTAGCTATGTTTTCATTTTTCAACCTCCACTGTCCTTGTTGAGAGCTGTCCTTTTTTTCTAATGTACTTCTGGCCTAGTGGAGCTCATGGTGGGTACCAGATGATGATGGCCTGGATCTTGCAAATGTTTCATAGATCCTCTATAATTGCCTTAAAATGAATTCCCTTACTTTGCCTTGGTTATTAGTTAAGTTCTGGAATCCTTATGATTAGGAGGAAAACTTAAAACATAGAAGGGCTTTGTAATCAATCTGCTTCGAGATACAACACAGGCATGAAGATTGATGGCCTTTGGTTCCTGTATCTTGTTTTTCTTTAATTCTTTCAGCTCTCTCTCTATCTATCTTATAACAAAATTGTTTCTTTATATGTTAAGAATGATGGTTCCAATAATCTAGTGCGATATTAAAAATTTCGTTACAAACAGATCAAGACTTTGATATAAAATGGTTTTTTTTTCTCTTGTTCATATTTATTGGCAGTGGAGTTTAATTGTATGATATAAAATTGAATTAAACTCCACTGCCAATAAATATGAACAAAAAAAAATCATTTTATATCAAAGTCTTGATCTGTTTGTAACGGAATTTTTAATATCGCACTAGATTATTGGAACCATCATTCTTAACATATAAAGAAACAATTTTGTTATAAGATAGATAGAGAGAGAGCTGAAAGAATGAAAGAAAAATAAGATAAGGGAACCAAAGACCATCAATCTTCATGCCTGTATTGTTTCTCGAAGCAGATTGATTACAAAAATCCTTCTATGTTTTAAGTTTTCCTCCTAATCATAAGGATTCCAGAACTTCACTAATAACCAAGACAAAGTAAGGGAATTCATTTTAAGGCAATTATAGAGAATCTGTGGAACATGTGCAAGATCCAGGCCATCATCATCTGGTACCCACCATGAGCTCCACTAGGCCAAAAGTACATTAGAAAAAAAAAAGGACAGCTCTCAACAAGGACAGTGGAGGTTGAAAAATGAAAACATAGATAATAATGTATTTGCCAAGCCAACCGCTTGGTGCAGGGGTCCAATAAAAGGTGATAATGTCATCTTGTGTGCATCCTCTTCAAGTACTAAATGAAATTGAATTTTCCATGTAGCTGCTTATTGTTGACACCAAAAATGTCATTTTGCCTCTTCAAGATCCAAAAAGCTACATGAAGTCGTAACCTGCCATAAATAGGTAATGCTACTTCCAAAAAAATCAAATCTTGTAAGAATCAAACAAAAACTGCAAGATCCTTCAAGACAGTCAAAAGATGAGTACACAAGAAGTTTCGGGCCATTTCAAAATTATTTGACCTAACTTCACTTCTTCGGCAGCTGAAAAGGAGCTCCCGGCGGCGAAAGCATCGGAGACATCAAATCTTCGATCAGAGTCAATGGATGGTCTCAAAATACATTCAAAAGGCTCCACGTCAAGTTCCGAGTCAGACCGACAACGTTTGACCCTACTACATCAACCCTCGAACAACTAAATCAAGCCTCTCGGCGGTGAGAACCACCGAGGCCATCACTCATCAGATAGAGCACATGGACGGCTTCAAAATGCTTACAAAGGGCTACATGTCAAGTTTCAGGTCATTTCAACAACGTTTGACCAGACTTTGACGCTCGGAAGCCAAACCAAGCCTCTCGGCGGCGAAGCTCCCCGAAACCATGGTTTCCAAGACAGAGCCTATAGATCATCTTAAAATGACTCCAATAGGTTCTCTGTCAAATTTCAAGTCAATTGGACATCGGTTGACCGCACATCAAGCCGCGACATCTTCATCGCGACAAAAATAAGTCTACTAGTGATAGGACCCCAAACGGCTTCAAAACTCAAACAAAAGCCTATGGTTGGTCTTATTTATTGCTCAGGAAGCTTCACCCCAAATTTCAGGTCATTCTGATATCGTTTGACCCAGTTTCAGCTTCTGACGGAAAATCGGCAGCTCTACGCGACAAAGTCTTCGGCTTTCCCGGAAAATTGGAAACTTTGCACTAAAAAATGCAAGGGTTCTCATCAAGTTTTCTATAGGGAAATCAGGCCAATAAATGATCAAAAATGTCAAGGAAAAATACTGAAGAAAAAAAGAATCGAAAAACATAAAAAACGAACGCAAAACGGGACAAAAGGGGGGAAAACCCCCCAGGGTCGCCGGCGACCATGGAGCCCGGGATCCCCGGGAGGGCCCCGGAAGCCCCGTTTTTCGTCGTTTTTCGCGATTCGAAGCGTCCGACTCCTGGGATTTTCCAAAATTCATTCTTTTGAGACACCAAATCCTTTGACATCCGTCAAAATCACGGGTCAATCATCAAAAGTATCAAAATCAACATTGATCGCCAATCGGTCAACCAAAAAAGTGTGCTTTCTACCCGACCGATCGAGAAATCGACGGGACAGATGGCACCGACCTGCTGTTGGCAACCAATACCTAAAGTTACATGATCATCCAATGTCGATCTACATGAAGATCCATCGATGATCATCGCCAGAAGAATCCCAAAAGACGCGGCACGACCCGCGACTCTTAAACTGCTCGGCGACCACTTAATGCGACGAATTGACTAGCTTTATTGCAGTCATTAATTCATTTCTTTGGACGGCCCAATCAGAAGCAAACAAATGGGAGTTACAAGTCAAGAGATTCATGATATTTAAACCATGAAACTCCTCCCATCATGGCGATTAAAGGCGATTAAATGCCATCAATCTCCACCGGCCAATCAGAAGCCAAGAAAAGGAGTTACAAAATAAAGAAATTAAACCCTGTAACTCCTCCCATTATGCGGCTTAATGACAATAAAAGCCCATAAACTCTCCTAAATGGCTACCAAGAGCCTATAAATAGGAGAGCTCTCCAAAGGAATCCACATCAGAAAAACAAGACAGATCCCAGATCAGAAAAAAGCACATAAATCCAGAGAAAGAAAGAGAGAAAACTCTACGAAAGTTGTGCACCGGCCACCACTACAAGGTGACAAAAGTCCCTTGGGGGGTACCCCCCAAGGTCCTTGCCTTCTCCTTCAGCCTCCAATGGCTTAGACGTGGCTTTTCAGCCCGTCTACTTAGTTTTTTATTGGACATAGGACCTCCTTTTGGTCTTTATCCTCTAAAAACCTGAGGTTATAGCCAAGCCAAGCGAATCAAGAGCATCCTCTATTCTCATCCGCATGGATGATGGCGAAGTCCACATATGGCTTGTGACCGTCAATCTGAACGAGTCACCCACAATCTCCTGAGAAGTTAGATCCTCCTTTTTCTTGCTTTTCATTGTAGTTTGTATTTTTCTAAAAGAGACAAAAATCACAACTCTTGTCTTTCATTATTGATAAGAACTGTAAATCGGCTATAAACGTCAAAATCGGCTATAAACGCAAAAAATCGGCTATAAACGCCAAAATCGGCTATAAATGCCAAAAAATCGCCTATCACGGCAAATCAAAAAAAAATGTATCTATTCTTAAATATATGTGTAATGGAAAACTTGAAAGAAGTTGATTTCCGTTTTACTTGCGAAGGTTGATCTCCGGATCACCACTTGTAATTCCAAGTAAAATAGAAAATGTGGCACCACACAAAAAAAAATGTTGGTGGACGTCTCTGCCCCCCGGTTACGAAAGGGTCGGATCCAACGGACTCCCACGTCCGCCAACCTCGGTAGAACCAAGCAATGAAGTGATGTCCATCAAGCTGGCTCCACCCGGTGGGACCCGTTCATTTGAGAACACGATCCTAGAAATGAAATATTTGCATATCATATCTTTTGCTCTATGCTTATACTTCTTTTCTGGGTTCCTTGGCTACTTTCTAATTGGTGGCCTATGTTGGATTCCGCATCTAAAAAAATGAGATAAGATTTTTTGGAAATTTCTAATTCTTTGAATTTATTTCCACTCATTCTCTTTTAAAAAAAAAAACCAGATTTTTTCAGTTTGGATTCAAAATTGAGAAACCTTGATCCTTTCCTATCGTTCATCGTGCTTACAGAAATGTTGAGCCTGTTCGACTAAGGTTTTGGGCCATCGTTTCTTTTCGATGAGTTCATTAAAGATCTAAAAAAATAAAAAATAAAAACAAAAAATTAGATTTCTCAGTTTGGATTCAAAATTGAGAAACCATGATCCTTTCCTATCGTTCATCGTGCTTGCAGAAATGTTGAGCCTGTTCGACTAAGGTTTTGGGCCATCGTTTATCTTCGATGAGTTCATTAAAGATTTAAAAATAAAATAAAATAAAAATTAAAAAATTAGATTTCTCAGTTTGGATTCAAAATTGAGAAATCTTGATCCTTTCCTATCGTTCATCGTGCTTGCAGAAATGTTGAGCCTGTTCGACTAAGGTTTTGGGCCATCGTTTCTCTTCGATGAGTTCATTAAAGATCTAAAAATAAATAAAAACAAAAAAATAAAAATTTAGATTTCTCAGTTTGGATTTAAAATTGAGAAACCATGATCCTTTCCTATCGTTCATCGTGCTTGCAGAAATGTTGAGCCTGTTCGACTAAGGTTTTGGGCCATCGTTTCTCTTCGATGAGTTCATTAAAGATCTAAAATAAAAAATAAATAAAAAAATTTAGATTTTTCATTTTGGATTCAAAATTGAGAAACCTTGATCCTTTCCTATCGTACATCGCGCTTGCAGAAATGTTGAGCCTGTTCGACTAAGGTTTTGGGTCATCGTTTCTCTTCGATGAGTTCATTAAAGATCTAAAAAAAAATCAGATTTTTCATTTTGGATTCAAAATTGAGAAACCTTGATCCTTTCCTATCGTTCATCGCGCTTGCAGAAATGTTGAGCCTGTTCGACTTAGGTTTTGGGCCATCGTTTCTCTTCGATGAGTTCATTAAAGATCTAAAAAATAAAAAAAAATAAAACAAAAAAGACATAGACCACTAAGGTTAAACCAACTGCTTTCTTTGATCACGGTTGATTCAAAAAAAGCCTTGTCTAGAGTGTGGAGACGGCTTGACTGTTCTAGGCAAGGGTCCGCCAAACGGGTTCATTAAGTAATCCTACCCTTACCTGGGGGCAATTATATCAATCGAGATTTCATAAGACCGGGTTAGGAGGCCTATGTGTACTCTCTCATCTTTTAAATACAAAAAAATTTTAAAAATAAAAATTTTAAAATAAAAAATAAAAAATAAAAAAATTTTCAAAAAAAAATCTTAAAAAAAATAATAAAAAAAGATTTTTTCAAAAAAAAAATCTCTTAAAAAAAACTCATCATTTTTGGATTCAAAACCGAGAAATTATGGTTCATTTCCTTCTGAGTACTGGCGCTCGCGAAAATCACTGAGACCATATTTGGATCGGAATACCATCTGCTCTCTTTGATGAATCCAATCTTGGCCTTTCAAAACCGAGAATCTCATCTCATGGATGCGGTCTCAAAACATTTGTGTCTAGCAGTACTAGTATGCCCTTTCAGGGTCTACTGTATTTGCGACTGGAACATTTGTAACTCCAAACTTATATTTTTCTTACATCGGGCAAGCTCTGCTTCTCGATAAGTCGAATTTAGGTTCACAATTGCTTCTAAGTAGTCACTGGGACGCTCATTCTGGGCTCACCATACCTGCGATCAGAACAATTGTACCCTCTATGGCGTTTTGCCTTCTTCATATTGCTTGTGTCATCTCCCTCGAGAAATTTGAAAAGACAAAACCATAGAACTTCTCATTTATGATCATTATATTCTTATGATTACTAATGGATGTGGTCTTGTTTCATAAATTTTTCGAAAAAAACTAACAATGGCAGCATCGCTTACCATTACTTTCGATGAGAGAAAGCACCAGCTCATGCTTCAACAGAAGCAAACCACGCACACCTACAAGCACCCCATCAGCTGCCGAAGCGTCAACTCCCTCGGCAACTCTCTGAACTCCGGGTTGACCTTGACTCCCCGGACTATTGTCTTTGGGACGCTGGGACCATTCCCACTTCTCGAAGAACAAACTGCTCCTTCCAAGAAGCAGAAGGTCGCCTCTCAACGTGTCACTACCGTGACACCAAAGGCGAGCACCAGAAGGCCCGAAGCCTGTGGCACCCCCACGAAGCCTCGACCCGCAAACAACCAGGTCTATCCCAAGACTTGGTCCCCAAGTCCTTCACCAAAACAAAGAAGGTCCCAAACATCCACCAAGCCAGCATACCTGGCCCCACTCAAGGAGAACCGAGTCCTACCCTCTTGCATACATGAAAGAGGAGAGACCCATCTCCAACCTGACTCCCAAGTCAACCCAGCATGAGCCGGCTTGTTCCTACAAGCCCAAAATCAGATCATGCATCACAAGGCCTCTGCAGACACATGCTAAGGCCTACAATCCTACGGTTCGACCCTTCATCTCTACAGGGGCCGAACTTGAAAAATTCAAAGCTTCGCTGCAACAAGCGAAGGACCGGGTTCGCATCCTGTCCTTGCCTAACTACAAAGAAGACAGGCTCGGCTGCTGCGTCCGATGGAGCACATCCTTCATTGTCAAAGCCCAGCCAGAGCTAACCGAAGCTCAAATTGCTCGTCGTATACGCCACCGCGCGTCGTATCGACAAAAGAGACTAGAAAAGCAAAGGACCCAGCCTCCTATACTTCAAGTCTCTCACAAATGGTTCAAAAAAGAAAGACCCAACCAAGTTGCTGCCGTCCATATGGTTGGAAAAACCAGAAGACGCCAAAAGTCCGCATCCAAAATCCATGTCCTACGTCCGATGACCCGCAGCGTCTCCAGGACAAGAAGACATTTAGAAGAATCCCCTGCTCCTTCAAGCAAAGGATGGCAGAGTGATCCTTCTTCAAGCTCTTCTTCAAAAAGAATGAGCCCCAGCTCAGTCACCAGGACAGTTTGTTCGTTCGAATCCCAAAGGATGAATGTCTTGGCTACAAATTCTGAGCCACCACCCCACAATCCACCTCGAGATGATGCGATCACACGCATTCAGCTGTTGGAACAGGGCCAACAGAGGATTGAGACTCTGATGGAAAACCTTCTCCTCGCCTTCCAAAATCAGGCGAACAATGAACCTCCTCCGAATTATCAAGACGATGAGGTAAATGGAGAAGAAAATGAGTCACGCGCCCTTACCAAAAAGGACGTAGACAGTATCATCGCAAAAGAAAAAGAAGAGGATATACTCAAGGAACATGGGATCAAGCCACCATATCCCTTATGGATGGACTCGGTCCCGTTCCCTACAAAATTCAAGCATCCTACTCTCCAAATATATACAGGGAAAGGATCAGCCAGACAGTACGTCATCCACTTCAAGATCTTGACAGGAGCTATCGCGGATCAAGATGCACTCAAGAACCGCCTCTTTGCAAGTACCCTAAAAGGTACGGCCTTCTATTGGTACTCCACTCTGCCGGAGGACTCCATCCAAAATTGGGCCATGTTAGAGACAAGCTACCTGACTCACTTCAAAGGTGAGGATCATCCCGCTACTATGGCTCAGCTGTGCAGCCTAAAACAGGGGGAGAATGAGTCAACATATGGCTTCATTCATAAGTGGAAAGCAATGGCATACAAATGTTCTGATGTATTGCCACAAGCATCGCTAGTCAACATCTGCCGAAACAACATGAGAGCTAGAATCCACTCCATAATCATCGACAACAAATCAAAGAACCTGGGAGTAACTCCTAGAAGCTTCCATGGAAACTGAAACGGTGATTAAAGACCTCAACAGTCAGAAATCATCAAGAAAAGAGCCAACCGCCATTGCAACCTCTAAACCAAAGAATAAAGAGGTCCTCAATGTGCAGACCAAGTCAGTTCCTCAGCCACCAAAGAAAGCTGAAAACAAAGCTGTTGGTAAGAGACCTGAACTCTCAGATGCCTTCAAAGAACGATTAGAAAAGAAATACCTGTTCGATGAAGATGTTGATGAAATCTTCGGGGCTCTTGTGGCAAACGGCAAGCTCACCTTGCCTGAACCCAAAAGACCGGGTGATGTTGGCAAAACCAACGATCCTCGTACTGTCCATACCACCAGATGATGTCGCATCCTCTCGATCAATGCTTTGTTGTGAGAGAGAAAATAAACGAGATGTGGAAAAACGGAGTCATCACCTTCGACAAAAACTATGGGTCTGCCTCCGTCAACATGGTGACACATGGACAAACACCAAAATCACCGAAGAAGAAGATCACTACTTCCTTCAAGGTGATAAACTCAATCCAAGCGTCCGAGGAACTGGTTCCTTACCCAACACCAGACGAACAACCCATATGGGTACATCCCGATCTCCAGGAAGATGAAAACTGGGAGGTCGTGAAAATAAAGCCTACAGCTCAACAGCGAAGGCGGGCTAGGAAACATCTCCTCAAGCTCAAACGGCAAGAGAAGACCCAGCCAAAACAAGAAGTCCGAGAAAAGGCAGAGGCTTCCTCTACCGCTTCACTGGAGGCAACAAAAACGTCCCTTCCAGAGACTTCAAAGGGGGTAAGAAAATTCACTCTCAGTGTTTTCATGCCACCTCAATTCAAAGAAGCCACGCAGTGGGCATCATACTCTTGCAGTTCGGTAGTTGGATTCTCCATTGATGGATACGAGTCCAGCGACACCGATGATGGATTCGAATCCAACTACATCGATGAGTGGGAGGAATCCCTTGAAACAGGAGAATATCTCTCCGATGAAGAATGGGTTCCAGAGACTCATCTTATGCCAGTAATCTGGTATAACCCCCTACAGCCGCAAGGATCCTGGTCTGATGATGAAGAAAACCAAGAGGCTGTACAAGAAAATGCTGCTGACCCAGCACCCGTCATTACTCCAGTGGAAATCAACTATGTTGAGCCATAAAGTGCTGATAAAGAAGAAGATTTGGCTCCGATGCCTGATCTTGAAGAATATGTAAGGATCTTGCAGCGTCTCGCTCTAGAACAAGAGCAAGACCGCGTCAACGAGCCTCCTCGCAATCCAGAGCCGGAAGTCCCTGAAGACCATCAGGTACATCCTCCCTTAACTCCTGAAAGTGGAGAAAATTGCTGGATAGACTGATCCTCTTACATCCGATGATGAGTCTAACTCCGATCAGGCAACGTCTCCTGTCAGAGCTTCCTGTGATGTGATAATTCGGGATTATAACTCTTCCGAAGCATCGTCTGATGAAATCACTTACACTCTGACGACTCCTAGCAATGTATCTTCTGGAGCCACCTCATCTCACGTGACTTTCACTGAGACAACACCATCTCAGGTTTCTTCTCCTGAGACTGTGACTTCAAAGTTCACACCCTTCCTGATTGAAGAATTCCCAGCTATTGATGCTTGGGACGATGAATTGGTCAACGAAAAAGAAAGGTTGCTGGATGCTGTTCAGGACTTGTTCCCGGAAAATGCTCCGTGCAACACAATCACTAAGGATGGCAACTCTGCTGCAGATACATCCTCAGCAAATGAAAAACAACAGCCTCTTGATCCTGAAGATAATCTTCCAAACGAAGACCCTTCTCAAGAAGCTCTCGAAGTTGGTAGAGGCACCCACTCTGGCCGGGACTACCACAAAAATTACAACCAATCTTCCTTTACATATGTAAATCCTTCAGGAAAAGATGTTGTAAGCGCCCCTAGTGGCAACAATGATGAACATGCAGGCCCTAAGGAGGCTTTCAAGTATGACTTGATTGAACACTTCAAGCACATACCTGCACGTCTGCACATCCTAAATTTATTGCGAATGTCTCCGCACACTCGTGATAATCTCATTTCAGAATTACAAAAGCTGAATGAGGATGTCGACAAACATGCCCCGCAAGTCCTCCAAATTGAAATGGACTACCGGGTCAAAAACTCAAAAGCTTCCTCAACGGGAGAAAAGAAGAAAACTGAGGGATCATGCATTGAATGCCTCTCAGTTCAAAAGGCAGCTAGTGCAACCATCACCTTCACTAAGGACGACCTCCTACTTGGCGAAACAAGGCACAACCGACCCTGTACTTCACAGGGTACATCAAGGAAGTGCCTATGCACAGAGTTCAGATCGACCCAGGTTCTGCACTCAACCTCATCTCCACATCGGCTCTTGAAGAGTTGGGCATCCCACCCAACAAGCTGAGCCACACATCTGTATTTATCTTTGGATACGATGGGAGTACTCAAAGGCCTATCGGCAAAATCAGGCTCAAGTTGCAGATCGGTGATCTTATCTCTGAAGTCACTGTATATGCAATAAAAACCCCTTCATGCCACAACATCCTTCTCGGACGCCCCTGGATCCATGAGAATGGTGTTGTCCCTTCAACTCTACATCAATGCATCAAGTTTGTTGGCGACGACGGCATGATACATCGAGTCTTTGCGGACAGAAAATCCTTCAAAGGTAAAGAAGTCCACTTTATAGACTCACAGATGTATGAAGGTGAGAAAGAAAAAGAGAAGCAAACAGCACCCTTTGCCGAAAATCTCCAGAAAGATAAAGGCAATGCTCCTCAACAATCACCGGAAGAAAACAAACCATCCGGTAAATCCGAAGAGAGCATTCAAACTCCCTTCATCATCTCCCTCAAACCTTCAAAGCCTTTGGTCATCACAACTAAAGTGAAGAAGGCAAAACAAAAGTCTGGGGGCAAATTTGTTGTCTCTTTTGTGTCTATCATGCAAGACACGGATTCGGATTCAGAGCCAGAAGACGACACATCGTCAAGCCAAGCTGACACTCAGCAAGTTCAGCCTGCTCTTACTCCAATGGAGACAACATCTGACATAGAAGATCCTACGTCAGCTTCCTTCGTTGTTCCAGCAACTTCAGCAAAGGAAAAGCCGATCTTCTTCCATAGATCGGATGCTTCTTCATCAAACTCCATGCTTGAACCTTTCCAAAATGAAGGTATGCCTCAACTATCCTTATATAGTCCTGTAGCACAAGCTATTATGAAGAAAATGGGCTATGACGCTCAAAACCCAGTCAGTTTGGGAGAAGGCCGCGATATTCTCACGCCATTGGGGCCCGCCTTGACCAAAAGCCAGCTGGAAGATTGGAGACTCTACGGCCATGTAGAAAAGTCTTCACACGAGTTAGGGTATGATCCCGACACTCCTCTGAGACAGTTGACACAAAGGCTTAAAAGTCAATTTTCTGACCAAGCCTCAACATCTCAAGTCCATGAAGACATCGATCTCCCTGGATATCTCTTCGATGAGTCACCTGACAAAGATCCAGGAAGCTCATCCAATTGGTACAATTTCTCTGATAATGAAGAGGAGTTGTCTGATGGCACAGACGTGTGGTCTTCTGACCCAGAAGAACTCTCATCTCCAAAAGAAGTACCTTACTTCGACACAGTTTCAACAGGCTATTGGGATCATCTCATAGCAAGCCTTGGGAAAATTTCCGATCAAGAAAACCCGTAAAAAGGAACAAAACCTTGGTCTAGGAAATGCCCTTGAAACCCCAGAAGGTTTCGTAGAGCTGGAAGCCTCCGAAAATATTATGGAGGAGCCACCTTCGAACCTTCCAACAAAAGATCCTGTTCAAAAGATAGACTTGGGAACACCAGATAACCCACGTCCTGTATTCATAAGCAAGAATATAAAGGATGATGAGTTACCTGAGTATATCGCCTTTCTTCGTGAGTTCGTTGATTACTTTGCATGATCTTACACTGAAATGCCTGGCTTAGACCCCAAAATAGCAGTCCACAAACTCAATCTTCGAGAAGATATCAAGCCTGTCAAGCAAGGCCAAAGAAGATTCCATCCAGATGTGATGGATAAAATTGAACAAGAAGTTCAAAACTCAAAAGCGTCGGCTTCATCCGTGAGGAACAACATCCTGAATGGTTGGCCAACATTGTCCCCGTGACAAAGAAAAACGGACAGATCAGGGTTTGTATTGACTATAGAGACCTGAATGGCGCATGCCCTAAAGATGAATTTCCACTCCCCATACCAGAGGTAATGATTGGTAATACCTGTGGATTCGAGCGAATGACATTCATGGATGGTTTCTCTGGCTACAATCAGATAAAGATGCATCCTGAAGATGAAAAACATACATCCTTTCGGACCCCATTTGGCGTGTATTGCTGCACTGTCATGCCATTTGGTATGAATAATGCTAGTGCCACATATCAGAGGGCTATGATGAAAATATTCCAAGATATGCAGCACAAGACGGTTGAATATTACGTTGATGACCTCGCCGTTAAAAGCAAAAGAAAAGAAGATCATCTCGAAAACCTTCGAGAAGTCTTCATCCGACTTCGCAAACACAAACTGCGAATGAATCATTTGAAATGCTTCTTCGGCATCTCGTCGGGTAAGTTCCTCAGATTCTTAGTTCGGAAAGCTGAAATAGAGCTTGACCCCATAAAAGTCAAAGCCATTCTAGAAATGCCCTCTCCAAGAACCTTGAGAGAACTCAAAGGGCTTCAAGGGAGATTGGCCTACATCAGACGGTTCATCTCCAATCTTTTGGGGAAATGCCGTCCATTCTCCCGGTTGATGAAAAAAGGTGTAAACTTTGTCTGGGATGCTGACTGTGAAGCTGCGTTCCAAGATATCAAGTCATACCTGACCAAACCTCCAGTGTTAGCTGCTCCTACTACTGGAAAACCATTTATCTTGTACACAAGAGCCCTTGATCATTCTCTGGGTGCTCTGCTTGCATAAGAAAATGACGAAAGAAAAGAAGTTGCCCTATACTACCTCAGCCGCATGCTAGTAGGTACAGAGCATCGCTACTCTCCAGTCGAAAAAGAATGCCTTGCAGTGATGTTCGCCGTACAAAAGCTGCGTCACTACTTGCTTTCCAACACAGTCTACCTGGTCTCAAGGATCAACCTCTTGAAGGTCCTTGTCACAAAAGCAGGCTCCCTCAATGCCCGACTGACAAAATGGTCCATCCTTCTGTCACAATTTGATATTAGGTATGTACCACAAAAGGCAATCAAAGGGCAAGCTCTAGCGGACTTTCTCACAGAGCATCCATTGCCTAAAGATTCTCCACTCAGAGACGATCTCCCAGACGAACCAGTCTACAATGTGGAGACTTTCTCACAAAAAGCTTCCTGGGACATGTACTTTGACGGTGCAACTAGGACAAATGAAAAAAGACAGCTGATCTCGGGAGTTGGCGTCCTCTTTGTTAGCCCCGACAAATGCATGATTCCACATGCTTTCTCGCTACTGGAACCATGCACAAACAATGCAGCTGAATATCAAGCTCTGATCCTAGGATTGGAACTCTCCATCGAATCCGGTATCACCATGCTGGAAGTCTTTGGAGACTCTCAACTGATCGTCAACCAGATGAATCAGAAATTTGAAGTCAGGAAGCCTGATCTGCTGCCTTACTACAACAAGGCACAATCGCTTATGTAAAAGTTTGACATCACATCACCCACATTCGTAGAGGTGAAAACATACGTGCAGATGCCCTGGCTGGACTTGCCGCATCTATGGCAATCAAGTAGGGGAAAACATGCAAATCACAGTGTGCGAAAGAAGAATCCTTCCTCCTCTTAACACACATCAAGCAGTTGCTGAATGCCACCAAGTGGTTGGAAGTCGGATTTCAATCCTTCAACCTTCAATCGGCGACTGGAGGAATCCGTTCATGGATTACACTATGTTCGGAATCCTACCTGAAGATCCAAAAGAACGGGTAAGCATCCAAAGGCGAACCCCAAGCTTTCATTTGGATATTCCTTCAAAAATCCTTTACAGGAAATCCTTCAACGGAGTACTTCTACGCTGCTTGTCACAACAAGAGGCTGAAGAAACACTCAAAGAAGTTCATGCTGGTCTTTGTGGAGCTCATCAGGCTGGTCCCAAGCTCTATGATCAGATAAAAAGGTTAGGTGATTACCGGCCTACCATGGTAGCTGACGCAATGCAATTTGCTAAACACTGCCAACAATGCCAAGTTCATGGGGATTACATTCACATGCCTCCAGAATGGCTACATCCTACAGCGATTTCATGGCCTTTCGAAGCCTGGGGTATGGACATCATTGGTCCTATTTCTCCCCCTTCAAGCAAAGGTCATCGCTTCATCATCGCCGCTACGGATTATTTCTCCAAGTGGTCAGAATCATTTGCGCTCAACGAAATGAATACCTCATCGGTCCTTCAGTTCCTGCGCACCAACATCATTTGTCGTTTCGGCATACCCAAAAGATTCGTCCATAATAACGGACCACAATTCCGGGATCATCGATTCTACAGGTTCTGCGACAAATACAAAATCCAAAGCTGTCCTTCGACTCCATACAATCCGGCAGCAAATGGATTAGCAGAAGCTTTCAACAAGACACTCTGCAAAATCCTCAAGAAAATTGTCTCTAGTCACAAAAGAGACTGGAACGACAAACTGTCTGAAGCTTTGTGGGCCTATTGAACCACCGTTCGAGGACGAACCCATAACACACCATTCTCCTTGGTCTATGGATGTGAAGTTGTTGTACCCTTGGAAGTACAAATTCCTTCCTTGAGGGTATCCTTGCAAAATGACATGACTCAAGAAAGCAATGTCAAAATGCAACTCCATGAGCTGGACAATCTCGATGAGAGACGGCTCGAAGCTCGACAAAGCATTGAACTTTACCAAGCACGCATGGCAGGATCTTTCGACAAAAAGGTCAGGCAACGCGCCTATAAAAGGGGTGACTTGGTTCTTGGGGGTAAAAAGGCCAATGGTCTTCGCTCACAAGTCCAAAGGCAAGTTTGAGCCAAAATGGGAGGGACCCTACGTCATCGACAAAGTTTTCTCCAACGGCGCATACGCACTCCTAAACATGGAGGGTGACAGATGTATGCTGCCCATCAATGGCAAGTTCTTAAAGCAGTACTACCCTTGAAGACTTACCCAACTGAGTAAGAGCAATGCCTGTACGGCAAAAATCGGTTTCCAGGTACTCGCTTGCGAGACCCACTCTTTTTAGAATTTTCATATCAAATGTTGAAATTTCTAGAAATTTAAACAATGCTTACTTTCATCGTTTCATTGTTCAAAAATCCAAGTTTAGGAACCTTTCTCTAACTTGACCAAAATTTTCAACCCTTGAACCCAAAATTCATGGTTTGAAACAAAATCCGGATTCAGGGATTTCCACCCTGGTCCACCCTACCTTTTACCACCTAAATGGTTTTAGGTCAAAACTTATGACCCTCATGTCTTTAAACAAAAAAAAATGGTTTTTCAAAAACCGCAAGGAAGTGACGCTTAGTCGATATTTGCACAAATCGGAAGCATGCGAACCACGTTCGACACTTCCAAAATCGCAGGGAAGCGACATTTCGTCGATACTTGCAAAATCCAAAACCATGGAGACGCAACATTTCAGTTGATATCCATAACCCAAAGGTTCGAGAAAACCACAAATTTCAAAAATCGTGGGGAAACGACATCAAGTCAGTACCTGCAAAATCAAGATTTTTGAAAAGTAATGATGCGACATTCCATTGATACTTGCACCCAAATCCGCGAGGATGCGACATTCCATCGATACTCGCAACCGAATGAGCAAGGATGCAACATTCCATCGATACTTATAAGACCATTCAGCAGGAAGGTGACTTTTAGTCGATACTTGCATTTTTGAAAACCAAAACCGGCTATAGATGCCACCAAAACCGGCTATAGATGCTACCAAAACAGGCTATAAATGCGATCAAAACAGGCTATAAATGCCACCAAACCAACTATCAATGCCACAAAATAAAACCGGCTATCAATGCCACAAATCAAAACTTGGTTTTCAGCAAAAAAAAAAACTCAGTTATCAATGCCACCAAAACCAGCTATAGATGCCACCAAACAGGCTATCAATGCCACAAAATCGGCTATCAATGCCACAAAACTGGCTTTCATGCCAAAAACGACTTCCATGCCACAAGCAAAATCTGGCTCTCATGCCAAAGCAATCATTTGACAAAAGATTTTCACAAAATGACAAGCTTTTGATCAAATCCCATTTATTAATTACTTTCATCACAAAAAGATTTAAGTGAGCGAAGGGAAAACAAAAAAAAGCATCACATCTAGCAATTACTTTCATCACAAAAAGATTTAAGTGAGTGTAGGGAAAACAAGAAAAAGAGTACCAAAAAAATACATACGGTACCAAAAAAAAGAAAGTGTTCACAAGCACTACAAAAAAAAAGAGTACCAAAAAATAATAATAATACATGTGGTACCAAAAAAAAGGGGGAGGAAGGATAGTTTCTGATACAAAAAAATCAGGAGCTCAACCAAAAATGGTTCCCAGCCAAAATCTCAGCTCCTCGAGCAAACTTTTGGCCTCAGCCGTCAGGGTTTCCAGGGCACGCTTCTTCAGGAACTTGCCATGAGATGCTGAGGTGGGCTATAACCCTTCTTTCACACCGTGAAGTTTATCCCGAGCAGTTTGCCATTGTTTGTCATCTTGAAACTTCCTTTCAAGGACTCGATCAACATCTATAACCCGGTGAATCAGAGCACTCTCCCTGTCGCGAGCCTCTGTTATAGCAGCCCACTTGGTAGCGACTTGTGCCTTTAAATGCTCAAGACGTTTCCTGGCCTCATCGACCTCCCTATCAAGGATGTTAAGGTCCTGTGTCAGCCCAATGACGGCCAGCACTTCTAAGTTCTTCTCTCGGACTATCTGTTTCCTGCTTTGTGTAGCCTCATTCAGGTCAGACTTAGCCTTATCAGCAGGGTCCAGGAACATCTCCTTGAAGAACTGGTCGTCAGCAAAACCTATGGTCTCAAACCACTTGCCACCCAATGCAATGATCCTATCAACGATCGCCCTGGCACCTGTGACATCCAGACCAGCCTCTTCGGCATCACTCAAAATCTCCTGCACATGCTGGATCATGCCAAATCCGGCATCTAAGTGCCCAGAAAGGAGAGTCTCAATCCAAGAGCTCAGAACCCGCGCCACCACTTTCTTCGCAAAAAGAAGAGATGGCCCAACTGAAGATTCGCCCTGCTCTGTCGGTCGGCTGCTCATGTCATCACCTGTTGGAAGAGTAATGAAAGAACTCTTTCCAGTTGGAGCTGCTCGGGAAGGAATCTCAGCACGAGGTATCTCCTCAACAGCGTCAGAACTGGTCCTAGGAGTCTCTACCTTCGGATCAACCTCTGGCATCTCTTGCTCTGGTTCTGAAGGAAGCGACGGACTCTCCTCTGTCACTTCAAAACCTGCCAAAGAAACACAAAAATGAATGAATATGATCCTGTTTGAAAATCATTATCGGGGTTATTACTACAAAATACCTTCTTCGACGACTGGTGGAACACTCTATTCCTCCATGAACTCATCGGAAGCATCATCAACATTTGCGGCCATCGATGGTTCAAAGTCATCGGGATCTTGTGACAAGTCGGCTAACAAAAAAAATGTTAGCAAACCAAATCAAAGACACAAAAAAAGAGAGAAAGCAAAGGAAGTTATACCAATTGGAGATTATGGATTCACTCCAGAGTCCTTCGGTTCTTCTTCAGGTGCCTCGACAGGATCCGTCACCGCCTCATCGGCAGGAACCTCAGGCATTGCCAAGTCTTCCTCTGCTAAAAAAAAAGCAGCAGGGGGAGAAAACAAATCAAGACATGGAAAATCCCATGAAAATAAATGGAAAGAGAAAGAGGAAGAATCATACCTTCACCGACGGTCTCTTCTTCTCAGCTTCTCTTCTCTGGAGGCTCATCAGCATTCCCTGGCACCTCCTCATTAATTATAAGAGGGACTTCCAAGTCAGGAGAGTCCTCATGTTGCCCCTTACTGCGATGATGACTCATTTTCCTCTTACTTCTGCGGGCTCGCTTCTTAGAGGAACCTGCCCCGCTATCAGAGTCAGGTTTCCCACTTGACTCCTCACTAGATGGTCTACTCTTGCCAGTAGACTCCACGGAAGCTTGCCTCCGCGCCGGTTGCATCCAAGCATCAAGCTCAGCTTCCTCTTGTTCTAGCTGCTCTAAAGCCTCATCAGGTAGTTCTCGAACAGCTTCAAAACCAATGACGCCCTGGTCACCGAGAAAACCTATCTTGTGCTTCTCTCCAGCAAGGAAGGCCCAAACTTCCTCTCGCCGGACGCCATCCGACTTTCCAAGGCCCTTCCCAGATGACAGCTTCACATCAAGCTCCTTCTTGGAAAACCCCTGATATGCCGGAAAGCTCTCCGCGAACCACTTCGCAAAGCCGGCAGTCCGGGAAGTCGACAACACAGGATAAGAAATCATGGTAGTAGTGTCTTCAGCACTATAGAAAGCCCATGCATTTCTCCCATCCTGTAAACCTCCAAAGCGCTTCACCATGCTTGAAAGCACTCCAACAACGCATTGAGAAAAGCCCAATTGCAGAGCAAAGCGAGAAGGTATATACGGCTGGATGTCAACGAAAAGATGTCTGCGGTACACCATCGTGCCGTCACGTATGCTGAAAAGCCACTCCTTCTCTGCATTTGTCAATGAGTAATGCCTTCCCGACCCCGCCCTGGTAGAGTCTCGGGAGGCACCAAAATCAAAAGCCTTCTTCCGTAACTCCGGAGAAAACTTCACTGAAGACTGCCCCATCTCGACGTCCCTGAACCGTCGGATCCTCATGCGGGTAAACAAAAGTGATTTGGACATGGCTTTGCCCTTAGCCAGCCAATCATCAGAGGATCATCATCCTGTGCAGCACCCAGCCGGTGGAAGCCAGGACAGTGGTACACATACCACGAATAAAAGATGTGGGCTGAAAATACCCTATTCATAGGGAGCCCAACCCGAACCAAAAAAGCAGCAGCCTGCAGTTCGGTACACAAGTTGGAGTAAAGAGCTGGCACCAAAGCAAGCCGCTCTCCAAACGCCATCTGACAAGCCGGAAAAATACAATGCGGCCTGATGTGCGTTCCATCTCCTCCAGCAAAAATAGCCTCACCAAGCCAATAAGTGAGGTAAACAGCGAGATCTCTCCGCAGTGCAATGTCAGGACATATGGCGTTTGTACTCGCACATAAATCTCTCAACTCTTCTTGCATAGCCAAAATCTTCTTCGAACCCAGATCCTTAGCCCTGTCTTCCCAGGTCATGCTATCAGAATGCTCCCCACTTTCAAAGAAGTTGGGAGACGAAGAGCTAAAACTCTTCCAACTACTGGATCTTACTTTTGAGCCCTCCTTCTCCTTCAAAAAATCATAGAAGGCGAGGAGCTAAAAGTACAGAAGCCTGAACTCCTCAGACTGCTCCTTAAGGATGCTGTCGATCGGCATAAACTCCTCATAGAGTCTGCTAAGGATGGGCAATCCAATAATGGCGCTCAGCTCCTTCAAAGAGAAACCAATCTCACCTTTTGTCACCATTTGGAAAAACCATTTAATCGCCCGCGACCATGGAGCCCGGGATCGCCGGGAGGGCCCCGGAAGCCCCATTTTTTGTCGTTTTTCGCGATTCGAAGCGTCCGACTCCTGGGATTTTCCAAAATTCATACTTTTGAGACACCAAATCCTTTGACATCCGTCAAAATCAGGGGTCAATCATCAAGAATATCAAAATCAACATTGATCGCCAATCGGTCAACCAAAAAAGTATACTTTCTACTCGACCGATCGAGAAATTGACAGGACAGATGGCACCGACCCGCTGTTGGCAACCAATACCTGAAGTTACATGGTCATCCGATGTCGATCTACATAAAGATCCATCGATGATCATCGCCAGAAGAATCCCAAAAGACGCGGCACGACCCGCGACTCTTCAACTGCTCGGCGACCACTTAATGTGATTAATTGACTAGCTTTATTGCGGTCATTAATTCATTTCTTTAGATGGCCCAATCAGAAGCAAGCAAATGGGAGTTACAAGTCAAGAGATTCATGACATTTAAACCATGAAACTCCTCCCATCATGGCGATTAAATGCCCTCAATCTCCACCGGCCAATCAGAAGCCAAGAAAAAGGAGTTACAAAATAAAGGAATTAAACCCTGTAACTCCTCCCATTATGCGGCTTACTGACAATAAAAGCCCATAAACTCTCCTAAATGGCTACCAAGAGCCTATAAATAGGAGAGCACTCCAAAAGAATCCAAATCAGAAAAACAAGATAGATCCTAGATCAGAAAAAAGTACAGAAAGAAAGAGAGAAAACTCTGCGAAAGTTCTGCATCGGCCACCACACAAGGTGATAAAAGTCCCTTGGGGGGTACCCCCCCAAGGTCCTTGCCTTCTCCTTCTGCCTCCAATGGCTTAGACGTGGCTTTTCAGCCCGTCTACTTAGTTTTTTATTGGACATAGGACCTCCTTTTGGTATTTGTCCTCTAAAAACCTGAGGTTATAGCTAAGCCAAGCGAATCAAGAGCATCTTTTGTTCTCATCTGCATGGATGATGGCGAAGTCCACATATGGCTTGCGACCGTCAATCTGAACGAGTCCCCCACAATCTCCTGAGAAGTTAGATCCTCCTTTTCTTGCTTTTCATTGTAGTTTGTATTTTTCTAAAAGAGACAAAAATCATAACTCTTGTCTTTCATTATTGATAAGAATTGTAAATCGGCTATAAACGCCAAAAATCGGCTAGAAATGCCAAAAAAACGCATTTCATGGCAAATCAAGAAAAATGTCTCTTTTCTTAAATATATGTGCAATGGAAAACTTAAAAGAAGTTGATTTCCGTTTTACTTGCAAAGGTTGATCGACGGATCACCACTTGTAATTCCAAGTAAAATAGAAAATCTGGCACACCCACAAAAAAAATGTTGATGCACGTCTCTGCCCCCCGGTTATGAAAGGGTCGGATCCAACGGACTCCCACGTCCGCCGACCTCGGTAGAACCGAGCAATGAAGCGTTGTCCATCACTTATGATGCCCATTTTAGCACCTCTTTTAGGAGAGTTAAAGTTACTTACTATATGGCTCTTTGCATGCTGGGCACATGTAACGTCATTTTCTACCTCTATTATCTATTTCCAACTGAGCTGAGGTGGAAATGGGTAGAGGATTACTATTGGAGAAATGGGTGAATGAGGAGCCAAAACCTTAATAGAGGACTACATGTTTGAAAAACTCAAATATGGGATTAGTGGCAACTAAGTAAGATCTTCAAAATATAACTAAACCTCAATTTCTTCTAACAAGAATTTCATCAAACACTTAAAAGGTAGCATGCATTCCTCAATTTGCGGAATGTTTTTATAACATTCCTCAATTCAGCAAAACAGTGAACCTTAGAAGAGTACATGTTTGAGAAACCCAAAAAGAACACATCAAACCATTATTCTAGAATCAACTAAACAAATGATCTTTGACAAACAAATTTATAATACATCAAACCCTCATACTTGAATCAACGAACCATCATATAGTGTATAACACATATGTTGGCCATTAAGATCTCAAACAAAAGCCATGAGGAAAAATTAACCAAAGCAAAAGGCATGGAGATGCAATATACACATGACCTAGATGACAATAACGTCGCATAAGACTTAGAAAATGTCAAAGGAAAGCATCCAAAAGCACATACCTTTGACAAAGAGGATGTGGGAGGGGACCATAGTTGGTAGGAGGGCGAGGAAGAGGACGTTGACGAGGGAGGGGACCACAGTGTCGATGTTGGGCGCAGACGGCTTAGCGAAGAAGACTTGTCACGTTGACAACGAAATAGAGACAAAAAAACTTTTTTGTTTTACTTTTTGTATACACCGCAGGGTCCCTAGTGACTTTTAACGTTATAAAACTAAGGTAGCTAGGGACGCTAGTTGAAAGTGCTAAAAAAAATACCATTTCGTACAAAATGACCGATCTGGTGCAATGGGGGTTAAAATGATCTTTTGAGGCCACTAGTTATCTAATCTGTTTTTTTTTTTTTTTGTTAAATCCTTTATAATGTAAAACACTAAGTTTTCTTATAAAATAAAATGAACATGTGCTACCCACCCCAGTCATGATTCACGGGCATAAGGTGTGGGTTTGCTCCCATATCTTATGTTTGAGCCCCACCGCAAACTTACATGGTGCGTGAGTGTTGTTACGTCATGCTTGTGCCCAAAAAATAGTCTTGGTGGGTAAACTTACCATGGGGATATCACATTATAATTTTTTTTTAACATGTGCCATTTTGATTGGTCTAGTGGCCCACTAAATTACCCTGGGTCCCACAAAATCATCTTCCCTAGACACTTTCAATCGTTCATTATATCTCATTGCGAGAATGATTTCGAGGGAACTAGCCAGAACAACCCTGCAGAGAGGGCCCTACTCTATGCATAGGGGTGTAATGGTTCAATGAACCGTTTGTTTTAAGAAAATCGTTAACTGAACCGTATTTTACGGTTTTCAATTTTTTAAAACCGTAACTGTACCCTAAAAAGTCGTTAAAAACCGAACCGTGGTTAACCACATTAGACTGTTCGGTTACGGTTAATTCCAATACGAGCTAAAAAATACATATATTCCAATATAAAAGCAATATATATACATATCAAAGAAAACAGAAACAAAAAAATATTGAAATACAAATAAAAAAAAAGATTCATAGAGAAAGCAAGATGAGGAAAGGGGACTTCACTTAAGTCATTTTATTTTATTTAGGCCCTTTAGTTTTATTATTAGTGTAACGGTTTAGTTAACCGTGTGTTTTGGAAAAACGGTTCGGTTCGATTAATAACTGTGAGTCGAGACTGAAAACCGTAATCGAACCGTGAAGCACTGTTTTTCGATTTTAATAACCGTAACCGAACTGTAAAACATGATTATTAACCGTCAGTTCGATTGATTAGACGGTTTTTGTTTTTTTTTTTTTTACACCCCTATCTATGCATAGAAAGATGGGCATGGTCTCAAAGAACATTTAAGTAGGCTTTACAATGAAAAGGCAGGTTACTCAATTGGTTGGCAACCTTGGCTCCCTAGTCTTTTGCTACTTCCCGCATGTGCAAGTTCAACCTTCTTGCATGTGTGTGGGTTCTCTCTACTCACATGTGCAAAAACTCACTTCCCATGTGTGCAGGTTATCCCTTCTTGTGTATTGGGTTTCTCTCCCTGCTTGTGGATGGGTGATCAGGTCCCAACCCCATAGTTAGGTTACCAAAAAGAAGTACCAATTCTAACCATTTGGAAGGGAGAACTCTAAGTGAATGGTCCATCCTCAATAGTAACAATTGGACTTTATTTTTATTATTTTATTATTATCTTTATTCAACTTTGTTATCACAAACTTTACACATTTTTACAATGAACTAGTGGAGCCCTGCACGTGCAATGCACGTGCACCGAACACACAATTTTACTAAGAAAATCTTTAAAAAAAATAAAGCTTTTAAAAAATCAAGTAGAAGCTTCAATACATTTAAAAATCAAATTTCAACAGAAAATGAGTTATTGTAAATTGCAAGGCCCGTACAATGTCCAAATACAACTGACACTACTTTTTTCTTATATATTTGAAAACAATAAAATAATTATATAGTGAGAAAAATGAGATCTCAAAAGACAATCGATATGGAATTTTTATAACTTTTTGAGTATATTAATCACATATTTCTAGATATTTTATCATGAATGTGTATAAAGAAATTTAAATTTACTTTATTTAACCTGTCAGGTCGACTTATTAGTTTCCTGATAGACTTGACCTGCTAAAGTTGGAGTCCAGTCGAAAGCATAGTAAAATTGATAACCTGCAGTTTTATAAAAAATAAAAATAAAAAGTAAGAACCAAATGAGCTTACTGTTCTAACCAATTACCATGAATATTATATGTTCACTACAAAATCAGATTCTATTAAGAAAAGAAATTTAATTATATCCTACCTAAGGACATGAGAATAAAAAAACTGAGATGGTGGTTTTAGTCTTAATTAACTTACAAAGAAGAATAACATCTCACACCGACCGTCAACTATAATGAAGTAATCTGGCTTGTCCTCAAGCGACAGGGATCAACAATGGTGGAACTATGATATGAATTCTGACGAGTAAGATTTGCAGAGCACCTGTTGATCAATATTAGTATTTAACATGTACTTTATTTTATTTTACAAGACGGATCACTATCAGGTAAAAAGAGGCAATATCTCTCTAAGAGTCAGCATCTTCTTTTGCTTGATGCAAAGTGATTTATTTATACCCTGTAAAAAAAAGGATAATACAAAGTAATCATAGAAGTTCAGTTAAATGGAAGCTCACAAATAGATATATCCATAGGGAAAAAATACCAAAAGACAAATCTGCCAAAAGTCTTGGACTTTTCTCTTAAGAAATACATAAGAATGTAACCTATGTATTCTAGATCAACTCTTCTGCTTTGTTCTATATAGAGGATGGGAGTGCTGATCAAAGTAAGAAAAATTCAAAACGAACAAAGATAAACTAAATTTGTTGCAGCTCATCAAATACTTATTTTAGTTGTTTACACTTAAAACAATCACTTCATTCAAGGACTCTGAAGTTAGTAGTAACGCTAGCATAACAAGCAGTTTCTATGAGATTCTCGTTATTCCTTTAAGGAAAGGCATGGCACTTCATTGAAATATATGAAAAGAAGAAGAACAACAACAACAACAACAAGAAGCTTGCAATGATGAAAGAAATAAATGTGTTAGAAAATTATTAAAGTTTTTCAATTTAAACCTCATGAGTAAGAGCAATAATAAATAAATATACTCATGCCCTTGAAATGCCCTTTTATAATAAAAAATTTCACAAAAGTTGTATATTAAGAAACTAAAAATTGTACAGAACAACAACAGTTTTACGATAGCGATCTATAAGTGTAAGACCCCGACCCGAGAGACCTCGTTTAGAGTTGATTAAGTTGTGTTTTAGTTTTAAGTGTGTTTAGTAGTTTTTGGATTAGTTGGGGATTAGAATAGCTTTTATAATAGCTTTGGGGAATTTGGAGAGCCTTTTTAATTGTGGGACCCTTTGGGGGTTCTTATTACGAATTGTGTGAGATTGGGGGTTTACCGATGATTTTCAAGAATCGTGTTTTTAACCCCATTGGACTTATCTTGTTAATCCCTACAACTTTCATGTTGACATCGTTTTCATTCAAGGACCTTAAACCCGATTTTTCACTAATTGAGGGCAAAATGGTCTTTTTACCCAAAATCTGGACACCGATTTCAATGTCACCAAAATGTGCAAAATATATACTTTTTGGAAACTAGAAATTTTTCCGATCAACTTTGTCTTCTTCGTCGAATTCATTTGAAGCCTCGAAAACCATATTTTGAGCCCGAGAAGTTCTTTAAGTTGTGGGCCCCACTCCCACTTACTATATATAGAAAGCTTCTTCTTCTTTTTCCCATTTCTGGCAAAAACCCTAGAGGAGAAGAGAAATCCCAGCCCTAAGGGTTTTCCCTTACCTTTTCTTGCCTCTTCATCTTCAATCCCCCACTAAACTAGTGCTAATGGAAAATTAGTTGCTATAATCTTCTTCCTCATCTCAAGGGCTTCGTCTTGACACCATTTTTGAAGAAAACCGCCCACTCCAAAACTGGCTTTGGACAACACCTTGCTTTTTGAAGAACTTCTTTGTAAGTGATTTTCCTAAAAGTTTTATAATCTTGTTTGTTTAGCCCTAGGGTAGCCCTATTTCAATTATTGGAAAATTTCGTCTTGTTTTACTTGGATTTTGTTGATCTAGGGTTTGGATTTGGGGGTTTTGTGTATAGGTGTTTGATTGGGGGCCTAAGAGGTGATTAGAGCTCGAATTAATTTGCAATTGGACCCAAGGCAAGTGGATGAAATGATTCTCATGTGTTTTATCATGTTTTATGCAAAATCTTGATTTGTCTTCATTAATGGTTTTAATGATTTATCATGTTTGATGGTTTAGTCTTATTGATTTTGAATGATGATTTGATGAGATAATGAGGTCAAGGAATAGCCCAATTGTTTGTGAAGATATGTATGGAAGAAAGGGAAAGAAAGGAAATGGATTGGAGTTGGACAAGAGAAGAATTCAACCAAATGGGTTGAAATTCGCTACAGGACCGATCGATCGCCCATCAGGTCCGATCGATCGGACTGTAAATAACTGAGAGGGTTCTCAGGACCGATCGATCGCCCATCAGGTCCGATCGATCGAACTGTAAATAACTGAGAGGGTTCTCAGGACCGATCGATCGCCCATCAGGTCCGATCGATCGGACTGTAAATAACTGGAAGCAATTCAGGACCGATCGATCGGCCAGGGAGCCCGATCGATCGGACTGAAATGAGATGAACTGTAATTAAGAGAGTTGTGGGACTATTTTTCCAGATTCATTCCAAGCCCATACTCAAGTCCAAATCAGCTCTATCCCTTATCCTCTTATTTGAAGGCATTGAACCTATAAGAATGCATTTAAACCCATGGATGGATTGGGTAAATTACAAAGGGTTGTAGTGGGGAGGTATTATTTGGAGCCCCATTGTTATTTAGGGACTTGTAAGGCATTACGTAAAGTCCGGAGGAAGGGGAAACTCATCATGGAGATTCTATGAGATTTTCTAGATTGACCAATGTGTATAAGGACCCGGAATGTCCCTAACTATTAAAGAGTACCAAAATTTCATCATAACCGACATACGGGACCCTATTCGCACTGATTCAATTCTAAAAACCCCATTGTTAGTCTGTGAAGGTATGGAAGACTATTTGTATTTGATTTTCAACCAAACTCCTATTTTGGGATTTCAAACCCACATGATATGACTAGACTGTTTTGAGAGTATTGAAAGTGTATTTAGCTTTTGCTAACCTGTATATGACCGACCAGATACGAATGTGTATTTGTGCCTAAGAGCACCCCGTTTCTTTAATATATACACGATTTGATTTATCGTATTTGACCTATGAGTCGGCACCACTGAGCTTGGACGACCTAGTTGGTTTGATCCGCCGACTTGGGGTTCCTTCCCCTCCTGATAGTCAGCTGCAGTCTGGAATTTGCATAGTTTACCCGGTTCGCTACCGTGGTCCTGTATAGTATATATATATTATAGTATTTATCGTTGTTCCTCCTCACCTCGTGTGACTGAGGCCAATGATCCTGTTTATCGTTGTTCCTCCTCACCTCGTGTGACTGAGGCCAATGATCCTATTATCGTTGTTCTCCTCACCTCGTGTGACTGAGGCCAATGATCCTGTAGGGTATGTGCTCTCTTCACGTTAGTGAAGGGAGGATCTAGCTTTGTGTGGTTGCCATCTTGACAGTTTCCAAATCCTTGTTACCTTACATGATTTATTGCATATGTGCCTCTTTTAAAATGATATATCATCTTTTATGAAGTTCATTATTTATTCACAAGTTTTCTAAACTTTTGAAAAGTATTATCGTTTTATTATTACATATCTTTTCACCCACCTGCCAGACCGTCGTGTCTGATCCATTTATTTTGGTACTCAGGTCCCGAGCTTATTGCCGTTGAGGAGGAGCCAGAGGAGGCGGTCGGCGAACCGCAACGAGTGATTGAGTGGCAAGCCGATGATGTCATGTAGACATTCGGCCTTGCCTTGAGAACAATACACCTGGGGAATTATAACATCTTTATGTTAGGTTTCATTTGGTTGTACGGTCTTTGTTGAGCGTTATTTTGGGGCATTAATTAACTGATATTTTGTAAATATACTTAACTTTACTTTTGGGGAAAATATGCTTGATCATTGCTCATCCTGATATCTTGTCATGTTAACCATAAATCAGTCTTGTTTATGGATTTGAATGGTATTAGTATGGTTTGCTACACGCTTCCGCAATCTTGAGAATGTGTTTGATATGGTTACATGTGAGATGATGTGTACAGATAATCCTCACCGCGGAACCCTGTGGGAAATCACGTGCACGGATAAATATTCTTTTAATTCCGTGTGCGGTTTAGCCAAAGAGATGCACGTGGCGCGGCATCACCCCAAACACAACCGTCCCAACTCCCGGACTCGGATCCTTCCCCTTTCGGTCCGGGGACGCGACAGGACTGGTATCAGAGCGGGACATGTTTCAGGCAATTAAAAGAAACTAGAAATATTAAGTACGTGGCGAGGATTCGTTAGATAGAATCGTGTGAGCAATGTGTGACCACCCTGTACTTGATTTATATGTGCTAACAATTTGTTTTGCAGCGTTATGCCACCTCGCAAAAGAACTGCAAACAGTAATCACGTTGCCAGTAACAGTGAGAATACAGAGCCTATTGCAGAGGAACCACAAGACAACAACATGCAGAACCAATTCCAACAGATGATGCAGGCTATGATTGACCAACAACGCCAGGCAAATGAGAACCAGGCTAGGCTCCAAGCACAAGCATATGAGACACAGACCAGATTGCAAGAACA
Source organism: Litsea cubeba (assembly GCA_012931725.1). Taxonomy (NCBI): domain Eukaryota; kingdom Viridiplantae; phylum Streptophyta; class Magnoliopsida; order Laurales; family Lauraceae; genus Litsea; species Litsea cubeba. The sequence continues at coordinate 25,761,598 of CM022955.1, read as the reverse complement.
GATGCTTAAGAAAGACGAGGATCATGCTAGGGAGATAGCTCAAATGCAGGCACAGTTGTTGGGGATATTGGAGAGGAGACCGGAACCAATCCCAGTTGCACCACCTGGTCCGGTGAATGTTCGAGGGAATGATCCTAATGTGCTGTATGAGCGGTTCAGGAAGAGAGGACCGAAAGAATTTTTGGGGACTGAGGACCCAATGGCAGCAGATGATTGGCTTGAGCACACCGAAAATATATTTGAGATCTTCATATGTACCGGTGTAGAACGTGTACAGCTTGCAGCCTCTATGTTTGTGGGTTTAGCAGATATTTGGTGGAAGACCGTCAAGGCAGAATACAGGACAATGGCTGATGCAGAAGCTTGGGCTAGCTTCAAGAGACAGTTTGGAGAGAAATATGTACCTACACATGTCAAGAGGCAGAAGGCAGTAGAATTTCAGCAACTTGTGCAAGGAAACATGTCAGTCCTTGAATACCTCACCAAATTTGAGAGATTGTCAAGGTATGCACCGGAGTTAGTAGACACAGAGGAGAAGAAGATAACCAAGTTCCTTGAGGGACTTCACCCGATTATTGAGAGGGATGCTACCGGGGTTGTACCACCCGTTACCTTTGAAGAAGCTGTCAAGAGAGCATACAAATTTGAGAACTTCCACAACAAAATTATCAAGAACCAAGGAAAGGGTCAAGGCCAGCAGCAGAACTATCAACAAAGAAACAATCAGAACAAGAGGCCAAGACAAGAGCAGAATGCACAGAATCAAGGAGCTTGTATCCATTGTGGAAAATATCATGGGAATGCCCAATGTCGTTCTATCACGGGGGCATGTTTTAGATGTGGTTCGATGGACCATCAGATGAGGGAATGCCCAAGACAGAATAGACAACAGCAGGGAGTACAGCGTCAGGCACCACCTCAGAATGCGTTAGTGGTTCAGAATCAAGCAAGGCCACTACAACAACAGGCACCTCAGCAACAGTTTAGGCTGCAACAACAACAACAACCGGCCCGCCAGCAAGGGCAGAATCAAAATCAGAATCAGCGTCCTCAGAATCAGAATAGGAATGCACCACAAGGCAGGCAACAGCAAGGGCAGAACAGGCCACCACAAAGGGCACAACTCTATGCTGTCAATAGAGCTGATGCGGAGGCTGAAGGCAATGTAGTGGAAGGTACACTTCTCGTCTGTGGTTTTGACGCTAAGGTTTTGTTTGACCCTGGCTCTACTCACTCATTCCTATCTCCAAAATTTGCTATGTTGATTGATATGCATACTAGAGAGTTGAGTTTCATTTTGACTGTGACTACCCCTTTAGGTAAGGAAGTTGTTTGTAGAACTTTTTACCCTAGTTGTCCAGTCATGATAGGAGAAGTAGTATTACCGGCAGATCTCATTTTATTAGAGATGCAGGATTTTGATGTCATCCTAGGGATGGATTGGTTAGCAGGATACCATGCTACGATGGATTGTTTCCATAAAACCCTAACTTTTAAGTTAGAGGAGACCCAAGCAGGGGTGTTGTTTCAGGGAGAGAGGAGTAGTTCTGGTGCAGGGTTTATTTCAGCGTTGAAGGCTGATAGGCTTCTAAAAAGTGGTTGTGAGGGTTATTTGGCGTTTATCACGGAGGATAAATGGTCCCAAGGGGTGGAGGAGATCCCAATTGTTTGTGAATTTCCAGATGTTTTTCCGGAGGAGATACCAGGATTGCCACCCATAAGAGAGATAGACTTCACTATTGAGTTGTTACCGGGGACTGCTCCGATATCTATCGCACCTTATAGAATGGCCCCGGCAGAATTGGGAGAGTTGAAGATGCAATTGCAAGAACTTTTGAACAAAGGCTTTGTGAGACCTAGTGTGTCACCGTGGGGAGCGCCAGTTTTGTTTGTAAAGAAGAAGGATGGTTCTATGAGAATGTGTATTGACTATAGAAGATTGAACCAAGTGACCATCAAAAACAAATATCCGTTGCCAAGGATAGATGAATTGTTTGATCAGTTGCAAGGAGCTGCTTACTTTTCGAAGATTGATTTGAGGTCAGGGTACCATCAGTTGAGAGTTAGAGACTCAGATGTACCAAAAACAGCCTTTCGGACAAGATATGGACACTATGAGTTTCTAGTGATGCCATTTGGTTTGACTAATGCACCGGCAGTTTTCATGGCATTGATGAACAAAATATTTGCGGAGTATTTAGATCAGTTTACAGTGGTGTTTATTGATGATATTTTGGTATATTCCAAGACCAAAGGAGAGCATGAAGAACACTTGAGGATAGCACTCCAGCTTTTGAGGGAGAATCAGTTGTTTGCAAAACTTAGTAAGTGTGAATTTTGGTTGGACCAAGTCACATTTTTGGGTCATATCATCTCCAAGGAAGGATTATCAGTGGACCCGTCCAAGATTGAGGCAGTCATGAATTGGGATAGACCAAAGAATGCATCAGAAATCAGGAGTTTTCTTGGATTGGCAAGATATTATCGGAGGTTTGTGCAAGGATTTTCGTCGATTGCGTCACCTCTGACGAAGTTGACAAGGAAGAATGCACCATATGTTTGGACAGACAAGTGTGAGGCTAGTTTCCAAGAGCTGAAAAAGAGATTGACTACAGCTCCAGTCCTTACTTTGCCATCTGGGAGCGGCGGTTTTACCATTTTTACCGATGCTTCTAATGTTGGACTGGGATGCGTGCTAATGCAAGATGGGAAGGTAGTTGCATATGGGTCACGGCAGTTGAAAGATCATGAGAAGAACTATGCAACACATGATCTCGAGTTGGCCGTAGTTGTTTTAGCTTTGAAGATGTGGAGACACTACCTTTATGGAGAGAAGTTTGAGGTTCACTCCGATCACCGTAGTCTACAGTACTTGTTTTCTCAGAAGGAGTTGAACATGAGGCAAAGAAGATGGATGGAATATATTAAAGACTATGATTTTCCAATTAAGTATCACCCGGGGAAAGCGAATGTAGTTGCAGATGCCTTGAGCAGAAAGTCGGTGAGCATGGCAAGTCTTCGGGGGACTTATGTGGTACAACAGTTGGAGGAGATGAGAGTAGATTTTCAGCCACTAAGAGAGGGTGTCATGTTAGCAAACATGTCAGTGTCAGAGCCTTCGTTCATTCAGAAGATCAAAGAGAATCAATTACAAGACCTAGAGTTGGCTAAAATTTCTGAGCACCTAGCAGATCGTCCGGATTTTCGTGTTGTAGATGGAGTTTTGTACTACCGAGACCGTCTGTGTGTGCCTAACTTGGAGGACTTGAGGAATGATTTCATGTCTGAGGCTCACAATACCAAGTATTCCATACATCCGGGCAGTACGAAGATGTACCAGAATTTGAAGGGCAGATTTTGGTGGAATAACATGAAGAGAGAGATAGCAGCTTTCGTCTCTCGTTGTATGATATGTCAGTTGATCAAGGCAGAACACCAGAAGCCTCCAGGATTACTACGACCATTAAAGATTCCGGAATGGAAATGGGAGCATATTACCATGGACTTCATATCGGGTTTACCAAAGACTAGTAAGGGCAATGATGCTATTTGGGTCATAGTGGACCGTCTCACCAAGTCAGCTCATTTCCTACCGATGAAGACTGGAAAGAAGATGCATATGTTACCTTTGGCACAGTTGTTTGTCACAGAAATTGTCAGTCGTCATGGACAGCCAGTTTCCATCACATCCGATAGAGACAGCAGATTTGTCACAAGATTTTGGAAGACATTGCATGAGTCTATGGGTACGAAGTTACAGTTCAGCACAGCCTATCACCCACAAACCGATGGTCAGTCAGAAAGGACAATTCAGACACTTGAGGATATGCTTCGAGCTTGTGTGTTAGATTTCAAGACTCAGTGGGATGAAGCCTTACCATTAGTGGGATGAAGCCTTACCATTGTGTGAGTTCGCTTACAACAACAGTTTCCACTCGAGTATCGGTATGGCACCTTTTGAGGCCTTGTATGGCAGAAGGTGTAGGACACCTGTTTGTTGGGAAGAAGTTGGTACTCGCAGTTTCCATGGACCGACCATTGTTAGTGAGACAAGTGACAAGGTCAAGTTGATCCAAGAACGTCTGAAAGTGGCTCAGAGTAGACAGAAGAGTTATGCAGACTCTCACAGAAGGGATTTACAGTTCAAAGAAGGAGATAAGGTTTTCTTGAAAGTGTCACCTACTCGTGGAACTTTGAGGTTTGGACAGAAGGGCAAATTATCTAGGAGATACATTGGACCGTACGACATTGTGAGTAGGATTGGTGATGTGGCTTACAGGTTAGCCTTACCACCTGAGCTCTCCGGCGTACACAATGTTTTCCATGTGTCTATGTTGAAGAAGTACGTTCCCGACAGACTACACATACTCCGTTATGAGCCGTTGGAGATTCGAGAAGATGCGACCTATGTTGAGAAGCCTAAGCAGATCATTGACACCAAGGAACAAGAATTGAGAACTCGGACTATTCAGTGGGTCAAGGTACTTTGGGAGAATCATGGACCGGAAGAAGCGACTTGGGAATTACGGGATCAAGTTCAGAAGAAGTACCCACATCTCCTACCGGAGGTGAGTTTTAATTTCCATTTGGAGGACCAAATGTCCTAAGGGGTGGAGGATGTAAGACCCCGACCCAAGAGACCTCGTTTAGAGTTGATTAAGTTGTGTTTTAGTTTTAAGTGTGTTTAGTAGTTTTTGGATTAGTTGGGGATTAGAATAGCTTTTATAATAGCTTTGGGGAATTTGGAGAGCCTTTTTAATTGTGGGACCCTTTGGGGGTTCTTATTACGAATTGTGTGAGATTGGGGGTTTACCGATGATTTTCAAGAATCGTGTTTTTAACCCCATTGGACTTATCTTGTTAATCCCTACAACTTTCATGTTGACATCGTTTTCATTCAAGGACCTTAAACCCAATTTTTCACTAATTGAGGGCAAAATGGTCTTTTTACCCAAAATCTGGACACCGATTTCAATGTCACCAAAATGTGCAAAATATATACTTTTTGGAAACTAGAAATTTTTCCGATCAACTTTGTCTTCTTCGTCGAATTCATTTGAAGCCTCGAAAACCATATTTTGAGCCCGAGAAGTTCTTTAAGTTGTGGGCCCCACTCCCACTTACTATATATAGAAAGCTTCTTCTTCTTTTTCCCATTTCTGGCAAAAACCCTAGAGGAGAAGAGAAATCCCAGCCCTAAGGGTTTTCCCTTACCTTTTCTTGCCTCTTCATCTTCAATCCCCCACTAAACTAGTGCTAATGGAAAATTAGTTGCTATAATCTTCTTCCTCATCTCAAGGGCTTCGTCTTGACACCATTTTTGAAGAAAACCGCCCACTCCAAAACTGGCTTTGGACAACACCTTGCTTTTTGAAGAACTTCTTTGTAAGTGATTTTCCTAAAAGTTTTATAATCTTGTTTGTTTAGCCCTAGGGTAGCCCTATTTCAATTATTGGAAAATTCCGTCTTGTTTTACTTGGATTTTGTTGATCTAGGGTTTGGATTTGGGGGTTTTGTGTATAGGTGTTTGATTGGGGGCCTAAGAGGTGATTAGAGCTCGAATTAATTTGCAATTGGACCCAAGGCAAGTGGATGAAATGATTCTCATGTGTTTTATCATGTTTTATGCAAAATCTTGATTTGTCTTCATTAATGGTTTTAATGATTTATCATGTTTGATGGTTTAGTCTTATTGATTTTGAATGATGATTTGATGAGATAATGAGGTCAAGGAATAGCCCAATTGTTTGTGAAGAAAGGGAAAAAAAGGAAATGGATTGGAGTTGGACAAGAGAAGAATTCAACCAAATGGGTTGAAATTCGCTACAGGACCGATCGATCGCCCATCAGGTCCGATCGATCGGACTGTAAATAACTGAGAGGGTTCTCAGGACCGATCGATCGCCCATCAGGTCCGATCGATCGACTGTAAATAACTGAGAGGGTTCTCAGGACCGATCGATCGCCCATCAGGTCCGATCGATCGGACTGTAAATAACTGGAAGCAATTCAGGACCGATCGATCGGCCAGGGAGCCCGATCGATCGGACTGAAATGAGATGAACTGTAATTAAGAGAGTTGTGGGACTATTTTTCCAGATTCATTCCAAGCCCATACTCAAGTCCAAATCAGCTCTATCCCTTATCCTCTTATTTGAAGGCATTGAACCTATAAGAATGCATTTAAACCCATGGATGGATTGGGTAAATTACAAAGGGTTGTAGTGGGGAGGTATTATTTGGAGCCCCATTGTTATTTAGGGACTTGTAAGGCATTACGTAAAGTCCGGAGGAAGGGGAAACTCATCATGGAGATTCTATGAGATTTTCTAGATTGACCAATGTGTATAAGGAGCCGGAATGTCCCTAACTCTTAAAGAGTACCAAAATTTCATCATAACCGACATACGGGACCCTATTCGCACTGATTCAATTCTAGAAACCCCATTGTTAGTCTGTGAAGGTATGGAAGACTATTTGTATTTGATTTTCAACCAAACTCCTATTTTGGGATTTCAAACCCACATGATATGACTAGATTGTTTTGAGAGTATTGAAAGTGTATTTAGCTTTTGCTAACCTGTATATGACCGACCAGATACGAATGTGTATTTGTGCCTAAGAGCACCCCGTTTCTTTAATATGTACACGATTTGATTTATCGTATTTGACCTATGAGTCGGCACCACTGAGCTTGGACGACCTAGTGGGTTTGATCTGCCGACTTGGGGTTCCTTCCCCTCCTGATAGTCAGCTGCAGTCTGGAATTTGCATAGTTTACCCGGTTCGCTACCGTGGTCCTGTATAGTATATATATATTATAGTATTTATCGTTGTTCCTCCTCACCTCGTGTGACTGAGGCCAATGATCCTGTTTATCGTTGTTCCTCCTCACCTCGTGTGACTGAGGCCAATGATCCTGTTTATCGTTGTTCCTCCTCACCTCGTGTGACTGAGGCCAATGATCCTGTAGGGTATGTGCTCTCTTCACGTTAGTGAAGGGAGGATCTAGCTTTGTGTGGTTGCCATCTTGACAGTTTCCAAATCCTTGTTACCTTACATGATTTATTGCATATGTGCCTCTTTTAAAATGATATATCATCTTTTATGAAGTTCATTATTTATTCACAAGTTTTCTAAACTTTTGCAAAGTATTATCGTTTTATTATTACATATCTTTTCACCCACCTGCCAGACCGTCGTGTCTGATCCATTTATTTTGGTACTCAGGTCCCGAGCTTATTGCCGTTGAGGAGGAGCCAGAGGAGGCGGTCGGCGAACCGCAACTGAGTGATTGAGTGGCAAGCCGATGATGTCATGTAGACATTCGGCCTTGCCTTGAGAACGATACACCTGAGGAATTATAACATCTTTATGTTAGGTTTCATTTGGTTGTACGGTCTTTGTTGACCGTTATTTTGGGGCATTAATTAACTGATATTTTGTAAATATACATAACTTTACTTTTGGGGAAAATATGCTTGATCATTGCTCATCCTGATATCTTGTCATGTTAACCATAAATCAGTCTTGTTTATGGATTTGAATGGTATTAGTATGGTTTGCTACACGCTTCCGCAATCTTGAGAATGTGTTTGATATAGTTACATGTGAGATGATGTGTACAGATAATCCTCACCGCGGAACCCTGTGGGAAATCACGTGCACGGATAAATATTCTTTTAATTCCGTGTGCGGTTTAGCCAAAGAGATGCACGTGGCGCGGCATCACCCCAAACACAACCGTCCCGACTCCCGGACTCGGATCCTTCCCCTTTCGGTCCGGGGTCGCGACAATAAGACCTACCACTAAATTGCATTTATGGAATTATCTTTAGCAAGCACTAATATTAGAAGAGAACCAACATTAGAAGAGAATCAATACAACTATTATGTCAGATTAACAACTCAATTATTCTAACTAAATAAAATACAAACACATGACGCAAAAGGGAAAAGAATATTTAATTATTCTTTCATGGTAACTTTCATTAAAAGAGAAAAAAAAATAGGGCGGACATAAAATGAGTTTAAGTTTGTACATTTCACTTTCTTATTTATGATATTTTGTTAGTTGCTACTTTTTTCTAAAAAAGAAAAAGAAAAAACTAAACATAAAGCAATAATGCAAACGCAGTACTTGTATATATGGGATGTGCTTAGAAATTTTGGAGGTCCCTATACCTTTTTCAAAGGCCATAATATATAAATAATATACTACTAAAGCAACATTAAAAAAAATTGAAGAAGAAGACACAATCAAACGATAATAATTTCAGTAGACAGTGCTCACATGTATATGAAAACTCCCCCCATTCCAAAAGAAACTAAGAGTCAATGAAGAATATGTTAAAATGCCATGTTCTTCCTTACACAATTACTCACAGAGGAAAAACCTCATACCCACAAAATTCCCTATATTGAAAATCTTGTAGTATCTGAATAAGAAGAATGTTAAAAGAAATTGAAAAAAGAAGAGGGAAAAAAAATAACATTTGAGATAGATTCCAATCTTATCCACATTTTCTTTTCTTTTATCCACCACCTTAAAAAAAAACAAAGAAACCAAAAAAGAATTACTCGATTTATTGGAATGTATTAAAACGAAATTTTATTACATTTAAAATATCAGCATAAACTCAACAGAAGAGATTAAAAAAATTATAGGATCGTGTGTGCCAAGTTTGGTCTAGATTCGGGATCATTTGGGTATAGTAGGGGGTAGGTAGCAATTTTCCAGAGAATTTAGGGGGCTTTTTCGTAATTTTAGATTTTTGACATTATGGTACCGTTGGGTAGATATTTTTAATTCCTAAACTTTAGTCTTCTAGCTTCTCTTGATCTAGATCCTCAAAACCCCTCTAAATCCAAGCCTGGCCCAGGTCTATTTTAGACAAATTGGGAAATTCCCATTATGTCTCCATCTTTATCCATTCGATTCACTCTCTCTAATTTCTTTTCTTTCTCTTTCCTTTATCTCATTATATTTCCTTCCTTACTACATCTTACTATCTTTCTATTGGGCAGGTGTGTAGTGAAACCGTACTACATCTTACTCTCTTTTATAATAGGGTTTAGATTTTGACATTATAGTACCGTTGGGTAGATATTTCTAATATCTAAACTTTAGTCTTCTAGCTCCTCTTGATCCAGATCCTCAAAACCCCTATGAATCCAAGCCTAACCCAAAGTTTATTTTAGACAAATTGAGAAATTCCCATAATGTCCCCATCTTTATCCATCCGATTCACTCTCTTATCTTTTATATATATATATAAGTGGGGCCCACACAAGTGATGTCATTTTATTTTGTTGGCCAGGTGTGTTATGAAACCAAAGTGCATATTACTCTCTTTTATAAGGGCCCACACAAGTGATGTCATTTTATGTTGTGGGCCAGGTGTGTACTGAAACCAAAGTGCATGAGTAGTGATTTAGTTAGATCTGAAAGATATCAAAAACACAAAAGTAGGATGGAGTAATAATTCCTATGGATCGAAAGGTCTCATCATAGATTGGCTAATTTATCATATGGAATGATCTGATTATTGGAACCGTTTCATTGTAGGGCCCACTATTTAATAATTTAAGAGCTTTTTACAAAAAGGCCCTATATTTTCACAAAGCCTAAAAAAAACCCCTACATTTTCACAAAACCTTAAAAAAGCCCCTCTACTTTATGTGTTTGCTAAAATACCCTTGACTGATGCTGGGGTTAAGAAAAGGCAACTTTCTGTTGTCACTCTCCACTTTGTTTTCTATTACTATTTTGCCCTTTACATTTACATAAAAAAAAATAATTGGTAGAAACATTTACATAACAGTTAAGATTGCACATTTGCCCTAACTTCTTTCTCCCGTCTGAAAAGTGAAATCTGCTCAAAAGGCATGTCTTTTCTTGTATATCTATATTACTAAAGGGATGTATTCTTCCTCACATAAAGACACCTGGCGCAACCTCAAACTTTTTGCAATGCCATTTTCGGAGTTAACCTTATCCCTAAAATCTCTATATCTATTACACACTCAAAAGACCTAAAATCTCTTCATGAAAATCATCTTCTACTCAAAAGCCTAAAATCTCTCCATGAGATCCCTAAATAAGCCAACACACCAGATGTGCTACATTTCTAAGTGATGGTGCCTTCTCACACACTCTATTCACACACGTCTATGGGGCCCATTTTTAATTAAATATAAGGTCTATGATAATTTGATCCTTTGATCTTTATCAATCAATTCATGGGTACCAGCCCGCATCATATGGTTTTATGGACGATTAAAATAGAGATGGTGGACCCCATTCATCTGGGTCCCACTTAATGATTTTATGGACGATTAAAATGGAGATGGTGGACCCCATTCATCTGGGTCTCACTTAAATATATTTGGTCTATTTGTTAGGTCTATGATCATCCTTTGATCTTTCTTAATCAATATATGGGTCCCATCCCGCATAATATGGTTTTATGGATAGTTAGAATAGAGATGGTGGACCCCATTCATCTGGGCGGGTTCCACTTAAATAGGTTAGGTTTGGACAATTTGTGAGGTCGACTATGATCATATGATCATTTGATCTTTATCAATCAATCCATGGGTCTCATCCCGCATCATATGGTTTTATTAATGGTTAGAATATAAATAGTGGAGCCTATTCATCTTGGTCCCACCTTAATAGGTTTGGTCAATTTGTGAGGTCTATGATCATTTGATCCTTTAATCTTTATCAAGCAATTCATGGGTCCTATCCTGCAACATATGGTTTTATGGACGGTTAGAATAGAGATGGTGGACCCCAGTCATCACGGTCCCACTTAAATAGGTTACGTTTGGTCAATTTGTGAGGTATGTGATCATTTAATCCTTTGATCTTTATCAATTAATTCATGGGTCCCAGCCCACATCATATGATTTTATGGACGATTAAAATATATATATATGATGGACCCCATTCATCTGGGTCCCACTTAAATATTTTTGGTCAGTTTGTTAGGTCTATGATCATTTGATCCTTTGATCTTTCTTAATCAATATATGGGTCACATCCCGCATAATATAATTTTATGGACAGTTAGAATAGAGATGGTGGACCCCATTCATATCGGGGGGGGGGGGGTTTCCACTTAAATAGGTTAGGTTTGGTCAATTTGTGAGGTCTATGATCATTTGATCATTTGATCTTTATCAATCAATCCATGGGTCCCAGCCTGCATGACATGGTTTTATAGACGGATAGAATATAGATGGTGGAGCGCATTCGTCTGGGTCCCACTTTAATAGGTTTGGTCAATTTGTGAGGTCTATGATCATTTGATCCTTTGATCTTTATCAAGTAATTCATGGGTTCCATCCCGCATCATATGATTTTATGGACGGTTAGAATAGATATGGTGGGCCCCATTCATCATGATCCTACTTAAATAGGTTTGGTTTGGTCAATTTGTGAGGTCTATGAACATTTGATCTTTAGCAATCAATTAATGGATCCCAGCCCACATCATATGATTTTATGGACTGCTAGAATATAGATGGTGGACCCCATTCATCTGGGTCCCACTTAAATATATTGAAAGTCCGGGATCTTAACCCTAGAGGGGGGGTGAATAGGGTGATCTACACTTAATGACTAATTATGGCCAATTTTAATTTCTTTAAAATAAACTAGTCACATGTGATGATTAACATATAAAATGCGGAAGCTTAAACAAAACAATCACCACAAATCAATCACCACTATACAAGGATTTATAGTGGTTCGGCCTCAATGCCTACATCCACTACCGGCTTGTGTATCCAACACCCCACCGGATTTCCACTATTATGCTTTTCAAAAGGCTAAGCAATAACCTCTACAATGATGTTTTTCTAGGCTAAACAACAACCCTTACACTATGCTTTTATATGGCTAAGCAATAACCTTACAAGCAAATGATTTCTCTCAAAGAAAGTTTCTTGACAAAACACTCTAAGAGATTACAATTTAAGCTTAATTTAATTGCCTCTTAAATAGGCGAATATGAAAATATAAAACAAACTCACACAAACACACTAAGAATTACAAAGATGAATGCTTATGAGGTGTGTGTGTGAAAACTTCAATCAAGATTAAAATTAAAGCTTAATCAAAATATATGCTTAAAGCAATTCAAAAGTTTAATGCATATAAAAAGATTTGATTGAAGTCAAATGCAAATCACTTGAACAAATACAAACTTGTGAATGATATGAAAATCTAAAGATCACAAGTTGTATGAAAATGATTAAGACTAATCAAGTGATGCATGTGCAATGCTGTTTTCAAAAACTAATTTAACTAAGGTTTAAATAGATTGAAAACAACAAAGAGAGTTTCAAACAAGTTAATGTATCATGCTATAAAGAAATCAAATATTTTGGCTAAGCACGATTGACAAAGTTTAAAATAAAACTTGGTTTGAAATCAAGGGTGAAGAATCCAATAACTAAAATCAAAGATTAAGAGAAGAATGGATTCAACACATCATAGTTAATATGCTTAAAAACATTTACCAATAGTTTAGACAAAGCATAAAACATATGATTAACAAAAGGCAAAGCTTACTTGGTGGTTTAACTTCATTAATCCAAGCTTTAGCTTTTCCTAATGACCCATTAGCCTTCTTTAGCTCTTCCCCTTTCTTTGGCCTCAAAGCTCTTCAAGAATGGCTTAAAATTTATCAACTTTGGCCAAAGGAATGAGCTTGCTTTTATAGAAAAAAGCTGCCAACGGATACCTGTCGGTCGACCGACAGGTAGGTGTCGGTCGACCGACACCTCAACGGTCACTAGGCAACGGTCATGTTTTCGAAAGTTTTCTGACCGTTATACATCTATCGGTTGACCCTCATTTGTCGGTTGACCGACATGGAACCGACGGCTGAACCGACAGCACAAAAATATTGAAAATGTAGCTGTCTGGTTTTGGAACCGATGGAGCCTCTTGGTTGGCTTCGGTTCCACTGTCGGTTGACCGACTGCTTAACGTCGGTTGACCGACAGCCTTAGACAAAAATCTCAACTTTACATATTTCAAAGTATTTTCTTGTGGGGATTTTTGGGCCATTAAACCAAGCTTGGAAACATGATTTTAAATCATCTAAGTGCTTTTAAAATCATGAAACATTAAAAGCCAAATATCATTTGAAACTTTAAATCATTGGCTAGCTTGATTTGTAAATTCTTTTCAAAAACAAATGCATCCAAGATTTAAATCCAAAACATGCACAAACTAAGATTTACAATATTTAAAAACAATGTGTAGGTGCAGAAAATTATGACCCACAATAAGAGGGTGCCTTACAGGACTTATCCGGGAAGATGATGGTGTCTGGAATGTCTGGATGCCGTCCGAGAGCCTGAAAGGGAGAAGCAAACGGTCAGAGGACCCTGGCCTGAGCGGCGCAAGGCTCTCCGATGCCAAAGTCAGTATGTGAACTGGAACGATGGAAGAGAGGGAGAAGAGAGACAGAGTAAGGGCTCTGTGAATGGAATTATGCGTACCTTGCATGGTGCATGAAGGTCTATTTATAGAGGTTTGGATCGTATCTCTCAGAGAATATCTTGGTGTGGGTCCCATGATCTGACTGGGAAGTCATGATCAGCCCACAAAGTAATAAATGCAGTCTAATCCGGCCCACTCAGCATTTAATGCTAGTCGGGTCAGCCCACATTGCATTAAATGCGTGTCTTGTTGGGCCAGATTGTGTTGGGCGCCTTTGACGGTAGGAGTACCAGCGGATCTGCCCTCGGGCCTTGCCCTGATGTGGCCTCAGCCGCTGGATGCTGCCATGTGGTGATCTGGTGAAGATAGTGGGCGGCTGGATGTCGTGTCTGTCCCACTAGATCGTGACCCTATCTCTCCACGTGCCTGATGACGTGGGGAATGAGGGCCCTGTCTCTCCACGCGCCTGATGACGTGGCGCAAGTGAAGGTTCTTTCTTGCTTCGTCTACTGTCCTGGCTTCTTCAGCCGAGGTAGAGTCTTCTGCCGAGATGGCACTGAGGTGGCCCAGCCGAGGTGGACTCCTTGCCGAGATAACGCCCGAGGTGGGCCGATTCGGCACTTGTTGCCCGGAGATGCTTGATGTCGGCCAAGGCCTCTGTCCTGGTAGCCGGGATGAGATCGGTGCCACGTAGACGGCACGCGGATGGCACGTGAGGATGCTTAAACCCATCTGATGGCTGTGATTAGCTTAATCCTGTAGCTCTGGAAATCTCCCCACACAATTGCCCCCTAGCTTCCGAGCTCGCGTAGAACGTTAGTGCCGTGAGGTCGGGAGCTATGTGCCGGGTCTATCTGGGGGAGAGCCTCTTTCGGCCCTGACTCGCTGTCGCTTTGGATGTTCGAGGTGATAAATGGCGTCCCCTATTCAATGCTGAAGACAGTTCGACGGCTCCACGTGTCATCTCCTGGCTGGTTGTCTGTCTCTTCGAGGTCGTACGCGCCGTCTCGTCAGGGGCGCAATCAATTTTTGAAATGATTTGCGCGCCGCTTCAGGGAGGCGTAATAAATTTTCGAAATGATTCGCGCGAAATCCCAGGGGGGCGCCCCTTGGCACGCCCGATTAGGGTTTCTGTAAAGGGGGGCCTCTCTGCTATATATAGGGCAGTTGAGGTCTGCTCTATCCTTCGTTTGCGATTCTGAATCAGAGGCGAGCGTCAGAAGAGGGAAGGCTACTGTGAGGGAGCTTCATCCGAGGAGTGGTGCGCTGCTGAGGTTGAGTCTCTTCGCTGTCCAGCATCTTCGTTCTGCTTCCGTAAGTTCCTCCTGCTCTGCCTCTTCTTCTGCGGGTTTCTCTGCTTTTAGACTGGGATAGGAATGGGGATTTATAGCCACTGGTTAGAGAGCGAGGCAGCGATCGAGGGCTTTAGGTCAGCCTATAGGATCCCTGCTGATGTCCAAGTCAGGGGTGCTGAACCCCGTGGCTACAACCCTCGCGACTTTTCGGGAGGTTGGATGCCTTTCCCGCTGGTGGCTGTGATAGAAGGCGGGGTCCGATTTCCACTTCACCCACTCTTTAGGAGATGCCTTAGTCAGTGGTGTCTCTGCCCCTGCCAACTGCTGCCGAATGCCTTCAAGATCGTGATGGGCACGGTCAAGTTGAATGAGGTCCTGGGCACCGACTTCGGCGTCTTCGACCTTGAGGATGTCTACGACATATGCAGGTCCGGAGATTCTTATTATCTCCGGGCTAAGCCAGGCCGGGACGGCTTCGTCCGATACTTGGAGGATTCGAGCAAGTATGCTGGAGACGATCTGCTGTACGTCTCGGGGAACTGGGAGTTTGGGGAGGCCGACACCGATAGGGGCTACCAGGTCCCTCGCCACTTCGGTACCATTCCAAGTAAACGTCTTTCGTTTCTTTTCTTTTTTCATAAGTTTCTTTTTATTCTGCCGCGCTTATGTTTCTGATTGCTGCAGCTTTGAAGGAGAGGAAGCGGGCTGCCAGATACATCTGGAAGAGGAACGAGGCCTGGCTCCGTCTGGTGAAGCGATACAGCGGTCACGACGGCAGGGCGGCTTGGTCGCTGCTAGGGTATAAGCCGAAGTACCGCGGGTATCTGAGGGGCACCGTAGAGCCGATCCAGAGTGAAGGTGCCGGATCCGGGGTTGGTCAGGAGCAGGCCGTTCCGGAGGTCGCAGAGCCCTCGCGGGCGTCGTCTGAAGTAAGGGCAGCGTCTGGAATCCTAGCTTCCATATCGGGATCGAGACTTCCCCAGGTCTCAGGAAGGGAATCGAGTCAATCTGCCCGATCTCCCTCGCCAGGATCCGAGATGAGGCACACCAGGCGCTTGTCCTTCGAGGATCTCGAGGCCTTGGCGCTTGGAGTGGAGGACGCCCGAGCCCCCCAGGATCCGGTGAGTTTGCCGGAGCATCCATCTCCGAGGGCTCGGGTAGCTTCCCCTGCAGAGGTGGCGGAGGTTCCCGTGCCCCCTAGCCCTGTTGATCTAGGGGTACGCTTGCCCCCAGCCGAGGTCGAGCAGGAGGGATCGCGGCCGTCGAAGATGCCGAGGACCGATGAGGGCCCTAGCTCGGCAGCTGCCCCCGTTGCCCCAGGGGCCGCCGTTATGGGAGCCGAGCTTCATGCTTGAGCCGGGAAGGCCGATGACGATGGAGGATCGCGTTCTTCCAAAGATCGATCCCCAGGTCCTGGAGGCCCTAGGGCGAGCCTGCGCCCTTCCCCGGACATGGAGCGGCTGGACAAGTACAGCGATCAGAAGCTGATCCTGTCGATGTTGCAGTCCAACTTCGCGGTAAGTCTTCATTTCGCTTCGTCGAACCAGCGATTTAGCATCTGATGCTCTTTGGATCTAACATGTACACCTTATTTCTTTGACAGGCGGCACAGAAGTCCATGGCCGTTGCTGAACGGATCTGCAGGTATAGCACGGACGCTGCCGAGCTGACCGTGGAGAAGAACGGCCTGCAGGAATCCCTGGACGCTGTTAGCCAGAAGTTAGCTAGGGTGGAAGAGGAATATGCGGCGAAGCTCGAGCAGGCGAGGGAAGAAGCCGAGGCGGAGAGGACTAGGTCGGCCGAGCTCGAGGTCTCCATTTCGAAGATGGGAGACGATTACGCGGCCCTGCTTCAAGCCGAGGCCAAGAGGGCGGATGAAGCCGAGGCGAAGCTTGAATCCGAATCCAAGAGGGCGGATGAAGCTGAGGCGAGGCTCGAGTCCGAGTGCGATGCTGCATTCGAGGATGCCAAAGTGCAGGTCACCGCCCACTACAAGGAAAGGGTTCTTGTGGTGAGGGATAAGGCTTGGGCGAAAGGGTGGCTTGCCGGCCTGAAGGAGGTCGGGATCTCGGAGGGCCACTCCTCCTTTCGGGAGCCTCCTCCGTACACGCTTCCGGTGCCGAACTCTGCCCGTCCATCCGGTGAAGCCTCTGACGCCGCAGCCCGTGCAACTGACCGGTCATGACCTCGGGACCTCGGGACCTCGGGATTTTTGCTTTTTTGCTTTATGCTCTGTAACTTTCTTCAATTTGTATTTGCTGAACACTGTAATGAGTGAGACTTTAATACAATTGAAGGTTTCTTGAAATACTCTGTGCTTTTCTCTTTTTAGCTTGGTTCTTCGATTGCTTGAATTCGGTAGAGTGCTCCCTTAAGATCTTTTTTGGTATTTGCGCTGATACTCCGTATCTTAGGTGATCTTCATTGGTATTCGCGCTGATCCTCCGTATCTTGGGCGATCTTGAATAGCAATAAACATGGTGGCGCGGCTGACGAGGGAGTCTGACGGATGTCTCCACGTGGCGCTATAGGGTTCGCTGGTCGATAGTCGCGCCTTCCCAACAACGCGTGGGAGACTTCGCCCCATAACTCCTTTTGGAGACTGAGCCTTCTTCCATCCTATAAATAGGGGGAACAGGCTCGCCATGGGAGAAGGAAGGAACATGGTTGTAGGAACCATGTCTGGGAGGTGCCTGAGATTACTTGATCCGGGGGAAAACCCTGCGCCGTTGGACGGCTGCCCCCGAGGGGGGAAGGCTGTCGTGGCCTGCGCGCTCTCTGAAGGAACTCCCCGTGGGCCACGCGCTCTCTGAACGCGGGTCCATGGCCACTGGCCCTTGGCCAGACAGAGTGAGGATGCGCTGCAAGGGGGTGGTGGCGCATTCTCGTCCAACACGACCCTGTGCGCCCGTCGTACGGCAGGCGGGTTGAAGCTCTGCTGGTCCGGGAGGTTTCTTCAAGCTTGGCTGGTCCCTCTGGCCACCGAGGGTGTTGCAGGGCCCAGCGAGGTTCAGGATCGCTCAGAACCTCTAGGTGGCGATCCAGCGTCCTCGAGCCTTCCGCCTGAAGAGTCGGTGAAAATCAGAGTCTCCTAGCCTCTCTATTTTCTGTTTTTAGAGGACTGTGATCCTCCTTTCTGTACTTTGCTTTCTGTTATGTATTTCTTGTAACGAAGCAGTTTGCAATGAATGAAAAGGAATTTCCTGATTACCCAAGCTGTGTACAGTGCTTTTGAGTTCTTTTTCTCATTTCTTTGCGCTGTTCCGGAATGCTTGGGTTTTTGTGTTTGAATGCTGGAACTGGCCTCGGCCGAAAGGGCTGGCTTTGGCCGATACGAGCTGCATTGTGCCGAAGTGGACCCATTCAGTTGGCCTTGGTTCGGCGAAAGTGAGTTCGGCAATGGCCTTCGGAGGGGTGTATGAACCCGGACTTCAGGAAACTGTCCTTAGCCGGACTGCCTTGAGGGGTTTATGAACCCAGACTTTAGGAAAGGCTGAGTGTAGGAACTGCAGGCCTTTTCCAAGGCGTAGAGCCTGAGTGTGTCCAAGACACGGGATTTTAGGAAAGGCTGAGTGTAGGAACTCGAAGCCGTTTCCAAGGCGTGGAGCCTGTGTATCCAAGACACGGAATTTTAGGAAAGGCTGAGTGTAGGAACTCGAAGCCGTTTCCAAGGCGTGGAGCATGTGTGTCCAAGACACGGAATTTTAGGAAAGGCTGAGTGTAGGAACTCGAAGCCGTTTCCAAGGCGTGGAGCCTGTGTGCCCTAAGACACGGGATTTTAGGAAAGGCTGAGTGTAGGAACTCGAAGCCGTTTCCAAGGCGTGGAGCCTGTGTGCCCTAAGACACGGGATTTTAGGAAAGGCTGAGTGTAGGAACTCGAAGCCGTTTCCAAGGCGTGGAGCCTGTGTGCCCTAAGACACGGGATTTTAGGAAAGGCTGAGTGTAGGAACTCGAAGCCGTTTCCAAGGCGTGGAGCCTGTGTGCCCTAAGACACGGGATTTTAGGAAAGGCTGAGTGTAGGAACTCGAAGCCGTTTCCAAGGCATGGAGCTTGTGTGCCCTAAGACACGGGATTTTAGGAAAGGCTGAGTGTAGGAACTCGAAGCCGTTTCCATGGCGTGGAGCCTGTGTGCCCTAAGACACGGGATTTTAGGAAAGGCTGAGTGTAGGAACTCGAAGCCGTTTCCAAGGCGTGGAAGCCTGAGTCGCCGGAGTCGACCAGAGAGACAGATTGACGATAAGGCAAAAGCTGCTATTATTGATTCTGAAGTTCATTACATCTTAGAAATAGAATTTCTTCAAGTGGGATGCATTCCACGGTCTCGGCAATGGCTTGCCATCCAAGTCTTCGAGCTTGTAGGCTGACTTTCCTGCCAGTGAAACTACTCTGAACGGGCCGTGCCAGTTCGGGGCAAGCTTCCCTTCATTTGGTTCTCTGTCAGCTGGCAGGGTCTTCTTTAAAACGAGCTCCCCCGTGGTGAACCTTCTTTCCTTGACATTCTGATTGTACGCCCTGGCTAACCGTTGCTGATAGTCGGTTAGTCTCAGGGCTGCCGCTTCTCGTCGTTCGTTCCGCCAGCTCCAGCTCCATTGCCAGGTTCGTCTCATTCCGACCTTGGTCGACCAGCTCTGTCCTCAGGTAGGAAGGCCGATTTCCAAGGGAATGACTGCCTCCATCCCGTAGGCCAGAGAGAAAGGTGTTGCCGAGGTGGACCTCCTTGGAGTTGTTCGGTATGCCCACAGCACGCTCGGAAGCTCTTCTGTCCATCTGCCCTTTGCCTTGTCCAGTCGCTTCTTCAGGCCGTCCAGGATCACTTTGTTGGAGATTTCTGCCTGGCCATTACTCTATGGATATGCCGGGGTGGAGTAATGGTTTCTGATGCCATGCTCTTGGCAGAAATCTCTGAAGGATTTGGAATCGAACTGAGTCCCGTTATCTGAAATCAGGGTCCGGGGGATGCCGAACCTCGTGAGGATGTTTTTCCAGACGAAGTTCCTGGAGTCCCTGTCCGTGATGGAAGACAACGGTTCAGCCTCTATCCACTTGGTGAAGTAGTCCGTAGCCACTATCAGCCATCTTTTGTTCCCTGGAGCTCGGTGAAGAGGCCCCACAATGTCCAGGCCCCATTGAGCGAAGGGCCATGGACTGGAGAGGGGACTCAGATCCTGCGCTGGCTGATGGAGGGAGTGGGAGAACTTCTGGCATTTCTCGCATTTTCTGGCGTAGACCTGGGCGTCCTTCTGCATGTAGGGCCACCAGTAACCCTGGCTGATTGCTCTGTAGGCCAATGACCGACCTCCAATATGGCTGCCGCAGATTCCTTCATGGATCTCGTACAGGAAGTCGTCCACCTTGGACGGGTGGACGCATTGGAGGTACGGACCCGTGAAGGATTTCCTGTAGAGTTTGCCTTCTGGAGAGAGCCAAAACCGTGCTGCCTTGAGCCTGATCTTGTGGGCTTCTGTCTTGTCTTCGGGAGCTGGTCATCCTTCAAGTAGGCGACGATTGGATCCATCCAGCTGGGGCCGAGGTCAGCACAGAGGACAAGCCGAGATGAATGTTGTTCTAGACTTAACCTTGATACTGACCCGACCTCGATGGTCCTCTTCTTTCCTGCTTCAACAGCGGAGGCCAGGTTTGCAAGCGCATCTGCGTGCGTGTTGGTATCTCGGGAGATTTGCCTGACCTCGGCTTTCTGGAATTGGGAGAGTAGCTTTTTTGCAAGGGCCAAGTAGGCCGCCATCCTGTCGTCCCTAGCCTGGTAGTCCCCAGCGAGCTGGCTAGTTACCAGTTGAGAGTCGCTGAAGATCTCCAGGTGCTGGGCTCCGAGGATTCGGGCGCTGTTCAACCCTGCGATCAGTGCTTCAGTACTCTGCCTCATTGTTCGTCGCTTGAAGTCGAGGGTGAAAGCCTGCTCTATGACCAGTCCCTCTGGCGATTGGAGAACTATGCCGGCGCCAGCTCTCTTGGAGGTGGACGACCCGTCGACAAAGATCTTCCATGCCGAGGTGGGAGACTGCTGGACTTCTGTTTGTACTGGCTCTTGCCCTGTGCCCCCCAGTGCCGTGCCGAGCTGGGTCGGAGCCGGGTTGGGGGAGGCGAATTCTACTATGAAGTCTGCCAGAATCTGGGCTTTGATCGCAGTTCGGGGACGGTACTGAATGTCATACTGCCCCAGTTCAACTGCCCACTTTGATATGCGCCCTGAAAAGTCAGCTTTTTTGAACAATGAACGGAGTGGGTGCTCCGTGATCACCACAATAGTGTGGGATTGAAAATAATGGGAGAGCTTGCGGGAGGCGGTAACGAGAGCCAACGCAAGCTTCTCCAACAGGAGGTACCTGGTCTCGGCATCGAGCAGGGTCTTGCTCGTGTAATAGATCGGCTTTTGAACTCCCTCGTCCTCCCTGATGAGGACGGAGCTCACTGCGTGATCCGAGACCGCAAGGTATAAATACAGGATCTCCCCCCGAGTTGGGGTGGAGAGTAATGGGGGTGACATCAAATAAGTTTTGAGTGCGGCCAATGCCTGGTCGCACTCAGGGGTCCATTGGAACTTCAAATTTTTCCTCAAAAGCTGGAAAAAAGGCCTGCACTTATCTGATGAGCGGCTGATGAAGCGATTGAGTGCGGCGGCCATTCCTGTAAGCCTCTGAACTTCCTTTGTGGTAGAGGGACTTTGGATGCCCTGGATGGCGGTGATCTGTTCTGGATTGGCCTCTATCCCCCTCCGCGTCACCAAGCTGCCGAGGAACTTGCCAGAGGCTACGCCGAAGGCGCACTTCGCAGCGTTTAACTTGAGCTTGTAGGCGCGAAGGATGCCGAAAGACTTGGCCGAGATCCGCCAGATGGTCGCTGGAGCGCACAGATTTGACGACCATGTCGTCGATATACACCTCTACCGTTCGGCCGAGCTGGGCCTGGAACATCTTTGTGACGAGGCGCTGATAGGTCGCCCCCGCGTTCTTCAGCCCGAAGGGCATTACTTTATAGCAGTAAGTGCCGCGGGGGGTGATGAATGATGTTTTCTCCTCGTCGGGCTCGTAAAGCGGGATCTGATGATAGCCTCGGTAGGCGTCAAGGAAGCTCATTCGGTCGTGACCAGCGGGTGGCGTCAATCAGTTGGTCAATCTTCGGGAGGGGGAAACTGTCCTTAGGGCAAGCCCTGTTCAGATCGGTGAAGTCTACGCATACCCTCCACTTTCCAGTTTTCTTCTTGACGACCACCGTGTTGGCCAGCCATACCGGGTACTGGACTTCCCGGATGGCCCCTGCTTTTAGCAGGTTGTCGACCTCTTCCACGACCGCATCTGTGTGCTGCAGCCCGGTTCTGCGGGCCCTCTGCACTACTGGCTTGTGGTCGGGGTCGACGTTGAGCTTGTGGCACATGACCTCAGGGTCGACCCCGGGCATCTCACTTGGGTTCCAAGCGAAGACGTCCACATTCTGCATCAAGAACCGAGAGAGTTCGGCCCTTTCTTCGTCCGACAGCTGGGTGCCGATCAGGAAGAAACGGTCTGGGTCTGTCGGATCTAGCCTGACCTCGGCCAGGTCCTCGATGCTCTTCTTCTCGGGGTCCCGGCCGATCTCATCGAGGCCCTTCTCGAATTCGGCCAGGTTGACGCACTCTGGCTCCTTTACTGCTGGAACGGCGGCCAGCATGCATTGCCTGGCCTGCTGCTGGTCTCCCTTCACTGTGACTACTTCCATCTTGCCTTCCTCGTTCTCATGGACGAACTTCAGCTTTTGGTGGAAGGAAGAAGGAACTGCCTCTAGCTTGTGGAGCCACGTCCTGCCCAGAATGACATTGTAGGGGGAAGGGGCGTCCACAACCAGAAAGTCGGCTGTCACGGAGGCTCCGCCAACTTGGGTTTCCAAGGTGATTCTACCCTTGGGGTAGACTGGTGTGGCGGACAACCCTAGCAGAGGTGCACGAACCTCCGTGAGGTCTGCTTCGGAGAGTTTCATCCGTTTGAAGCAGTCGTAGTAGAGGACCTCGGAGGAGCTGCCGGAGTCGACGAGGATCCTCTTTACGGTGAAGTCTCTCAGCTTCATGGTGAGGAGCAGGGGGTCGTTGTGAGGGACCTGGACTCCCTCTAGATCTCGATCCGAGAACGAGATGGCTGGTCTGTCGCGGCGGGCTTTCTTGGATGCCGGGGCGAGGTCGGCTTTCATCACTTCTTTCTCGTGCGAAGCCCGCCTGGCTTCGGCACGGGTTTGAGAGCTTCCCCGGGATGAGGAAGCGGGAGCCGAGGACGCCAGATGGATCACGTTGATGATCTTCTCTGAGTCCTCGCTGTCTGGGGCCGGGGCTGCGCTCTGGTGGACCCGGCCCTCGCTGCCGCCAGCATCACCTTCCTTGATGAACTCTGGGATGTGGCCCTCTTTGGCCAGCTTCTCCAGATACCACTGCAAAGTCCTGCATTCTTCAGTCTTGTGCCCGTTGCCCTTATAGAAGGCGCAGTGGAGCTTGCTCCGGGAGCCTTCGGTGGGTTCATACTTCATGGGCGGAGGATACTTGAAGAACGGCTTGGATTTGATCTTGGCCAGGATGCGGTAGATCGGCTCCTTGAAGACGACATTGACGCTCTGACTGGCGCTGGAGGGAGGTCTGGGCTTCCAATTGCCCCTAGACCTGGACGACGAAGGCTTCGCCGAGCTAGAGGCCCAGTCCCGCTTGGACTCCTGCTTCTGGGAGGGCCTCCCGCCTCTTTGCCGAGGCTGGCTATTCTTCTGTTCAGGCTCTGGATGCCCGTCCTGATCCTTAGCTCGGATCTCGTCTTCCTCCCGGGCGATAAAGCGCTTCACCCGGGACATCAACTCTGACATGGATTCTGGGGTGTCCCCGGCCAAGTCCTTCCGCAAGTCGCTGCCGGGGATCAGGGCATGCTGGAAGGCGTAGATGGCTATCGCCTCTCTTGCGCCCTCGATCTGGCTGTAGATCGCCCAGAATCGGTGGGTGAACTTGGCGAGAGTTTCGCCCTGCTTCATTCTGAGGGCAGTTTAGGTGACCCTCGTTTCCCCAGATGGACATCTTCTGGGAGAAGTGTCGGAGGTGTGCAGATGGATCGGACAGTCCGTCGTAGGGGACGAACCGCGGGACGGAGAACTTCCTGGGCAAGGGGGTGCGCTCGATCTCTTTTGTGAAGGGCGAGCCCCCGAGATCAGTGTGACCGCAGAGCTGCTTCTGGTCCCGCATGTCCAAGTTGTGCTGGAGAGCCAGCCTGACACGTTTGTCGAACCACTCCTGCTCGTCGTCCTCCTTTGGAGTCTGAACTCTGGACTTTCGTTTGGGGTGGTTCGGACTGCGATGGCTATGAGTTCGGCCATCGCGACTATGGTGACTCCGGCTGTTGCTCGAGCCTTCGTCACGAATCTGGCCCCGTTTCTGGTCCAGATGATGTCTGAGGTCCTCACGAGGAGGCTGGGCTGCCTTGCTGGGAGCGCCCTTCTTTTTCCCCTGAGGCTCAGAGACCGGCCTCAAGGAGGCAGCTTGTGCCGCCTTCAGCTGTTGTTGGACCCGCTGGAGCTCTTGAACTAGCTGCTCCTGCTTCTGGAGAAGAGCGTCTTGTGCTGCGACGTCTCCTTCAGCTGCAACAGCTTTATCTTTGCGGGAACGTTCGTGTCGACGCTCGTCGCGCCTGGGTGGCACGGTTTCGTCCGCTGAGAGCGAGGCCTCGACTCCCTCCTGGAATGGGATCTCGACAAAGAGTTGGGAGCCCAGACGACCCTCGCCTGCGGATGTGCCTTGGATCGTTCGGGACAGTCCCTGAGGAGGGACTTCCGCTGGCGGTGGTGGCAGCTCGAGCGCTGCTCTTGAGGATTCTACCCCCTTCTTAGCTTTCGGAGGCATGGCTTCTGAGAGATTGAGGTTTAGAAAGATTGGGAAGGTTTTGAGAGGTTTGGATGGCTGGGATATTTCTTTCCCACAGACGGCGCCAATTGTAGGTGCAGAAAATTATGACCCACAATAAGAGGGTGCCTTACAGGACTTATCCGGGAAGATGATGGTGTCTGGAATGTCTGGATGCCGTCCGAGAGCCTGAAAGGGAGAAGCAAACGGTCAGAGGACCCTGGCCTGAGCGGCGCAAGGCTCTCCGATGCCAAAGTCAGTATGTGAACTGGAACGATGGAAGAGAGGGAGAAGAGAGACAGAGTAAGGGCTCTGTGAATGGAATTATGCGTACCTTGCATGGTGCATGAAGGTCTATTTATAGAGGTTTGGATCGTATCTCTCAGAGAATATCTTGGTGTGGGTCCCATGATCTGACTGGGAAGTCATGATCAGCCCACAAAGTAATAAATGCAGTCTAATCCGGCCCACTCAGCATTTAATGCTAGTCGGGTCAGCCCACATTGCATTAAATGCGTGTCTTGTTCGGCCAGATTGTGTTGGGCGCCTTTGACGGTAGGAGTACCAGCGGATCTGCCCTCGGGCCTTGCCCTGATGTGGCCTCAGCCGCTGGATGCTGCCATGTGGCGATCTGGTGAAGATAGTGGGCGGCTGGATGTCGTGTCTGTCCCACTAGATCGTGACCCTATCTCTCCACGTACCTGATGACGTGGGGAATGAGGGCCCTGTCTCTCCACGCGCCTGATGACGTGGCGCAAGTGAAGGTTCTTTCTTGCTTCGTCTACTGTCCTGGCTTCTTCAGCCGAGGTAGAGTCTTCTGCCGAGATGGCACTGAGGTGGCCCAGCCGAGGTGGACTCCTTGCCGAGATAACGCCCGAGGTGGGCCGATTCGGCACTTGTTGCCCGGAGATGCTTGATGTCGGCCAAGGCCTCTGTCCTGGTAGCCGGGATGAGATCGGTGCCACGTAGACGGCACGCGGATGGCACGTGAGGATGCTTAAACCCATCTGATGGCTGTGATTAGCTTAATCCTGTAGCTCTGGAAATCTCCCCACACACAATGCATGTAGAAAATCAGATTTCAAGGTTTTTAACTCAATGCATGTGTGAAAATTCATGAGATGCTAAAATGATAATGCATCCATCAAATTGCAATATACAAAATCCCTAACAATCTCCCCCTTTGCAATTTGATGGCAAACCTTTAATATGTTGGCAAACCTTGCTCAACACTAAATTTCCACACATAGTCTTCAGCTCCTCCTTGGCTGGACAATCCTTGAAATCTTCTTGGATGCTTCTTCACTTTAGCTTGGGCTCTTGCTTCATTCTTCTTGATGCTTGAAGCTTGATCAATCTTCAAGCTTTCTCTTCAACTTCCTTTCTTTAGACCAAGCATCTTCTTTAGCTCCCAAGCTCTTTCTTCTATCATCTTCTCCCCCTATGACCATGCATTCTCTCCAATGCATTCTCTCCCCCTTTGACATTGAATTGCACATCTATCCCTTTAGCAACTTGAGCACTCTCTTCCCCTTATTCTCTGAAATTGCTCCCCCTTAATTATCTCCCCCTTTGTCATTAAATTGCAAAGGTATCAATTGAGGAGGGGTACCTACACCCATGAAACAAGAAAAAATACCTTTCAGTAGCACCTGTTAACATAAGTAATTGAAAATGAAATACATAACAGGTTATCATGCATAGGTAGTAAGCTTATAAGGGTACAGAGCCAATATAAGGGTGAATTTGATCAACTCTAATGCTTCCTTAGAAGGTTTACTCCCCCTCAATCCATACTCTTCTTTTGTCAAACTTTTGACAAGGATTTAACTAATAGGTGCAAGAAGAAGATGGTTTAGCCAATTGAGGGTTAACTTCAAGAGAAGAATTAGATACCAAATGATAATGATAATTGACTATTAAAGTACAAATTGATCAAATTACCAATATAAAGATGTACCAATTGACGGATAAGCTATATGATAATTAAAGAGCAAGGTCAAAAGGATATACCAAACATAGCACAAATCATTATAACTATGAAAATCATATGCTATGTAAGGTTTTGAATTCATTTCATACAATCATTGGATATAACTAACACGCACAAGATGAATGAAATGAAGTTCAATCATGAAGCCAAACCTCACCATTAACCAACCAAAATTATGAAAACATAAACATGGTGGTCATATAATTTACCTATAAGAGCATGAGAGGTGGCAATCATGAAGATTATGATGCTAATGGAATGTGACATGGAACAAAAGACATATGACTATCAAGATCAATCCAATGTACACAAGGTCTATCACAAACTCATGATATGATACCAATTGGATATAGATACTAATTGAAAATTATACCAATTGATTACCAATTGAATAGGAAACATGATTAAGAGCAAGCATGTGACAAACACAAAATTCCAACAAGCATCATAAAATCATATTCATCACTTAGAATAATATAACTAGTGAGCATAGTGATGAACAAGAAAAATTGCATAAAAAGATATAACTTAGTATAACATGCAATTTTCAAAGTGTCAAGATCATAAGAATTCAACATCTAAGAAATCCATCAAACAATAGATATAACTAAGAAATACAAGTAATGGATTTCAAAGAGGTTCATATGATCAAGCACACTACTATGAAGTTGAAACATGTATAAAGAATGATACCAATAAGAAAAATACACATGAATCAAACATCATAACCATCCATACATAAATAATGATTAGAAAGTACAAAGGATGGATTTGAGAGTTCTAGTATGGTTTTTACAAATGTAAATAAGATCACAACCATACAAGAAACTAATAGACATTTGCATATAAAAAGAATGAAACTAAAAGATGCAAATTGCCTATAACAAAATTCATTTCCATTTAAGTTAAGATAACTAAATGCATGAGGAAATGAAAACTAGGAACATGCTTTGATGTTTATAACTAAAAACGTTTTAAAGCATTTCCATTCATACAATCTTCAAATCATTTTAATAAACAAAATCCAACAATGAGCATAAAGAGTATGATTTTGAAGATAACACTTTTTCAACATGCATTTTAAAAGATATAACTTATTTGAAACACATACAAGTTGGTTTGTCAAAATAATAGTTTTCCATAGGAAGGTATAACTTAGAAATCTATGGAAAATCCAAATTGTTTCAAATCATTTGTTTTTTTTTTAAACAAATCTTACTAAGACATTTAAACAAATGATTTTACAACATCAATTGATTATGAAAGATCTAGCTAATAAAGCTTTGAAACCATAATCAATTGAACATGTATAGAAATGCAAGAGATATAACTAAATGAACAAGAAGCAAATCTAACATGTTGAAAAATATAATCAAATGATTTTGAAAACCATGATATATAACTAGAGAAGTACATGAAAACAAAATCAATTGATCATAAGGGAACAATGCATTTTAAGAAATGTAACTTATGAAAGAACAAAAATGCATATGCAACATGACCAACAAAAGGATTTACCTATAAAGGATAGGTTGGTCAAAAAGGTCCAAGGCCTTAAGGTTTGTCTAAGTTTATAACTTTGGGAATCCACCTAAGGTCTTGAGAGGTTTGGTCTTTGAGGTCTAGGTTTGAAGTCCCACCAACTTTAGGAGATTTGACTTGATAAATCTTAGATTTGGAGCTATCACCATGAGATTTGAATAATTTAAACTTAGGTTGGTGATTAGTCTCTTGGGGTTGGTGAGATTGTTTCTTAGGGGTTTGGTTCACTTTTCTTTTCTTCTTATTTCCTCCCTTTATTTGACTTTTGAATTTTAAATTTAACTTAGCAACTTTATTCAAAAGTTCTTTCATTTGTTGAGTTATGGGAGGAAGATTGAGAAGCTTTTTGTTAATAGATTCTTTTAGAGTTGGTTTAACTTGTTTAACCTTTTTAGAATCTATTTTAGGAGACTCCTTTTTAATAGGTTTTACTTGTTTATTCTTCTTGGAGTCTTCCTTGGTTTTTAGTGTCTTAACCATCATAGAATTTTATTTTACTTTCTTTAGTTCAAAAATGATTTTAGACACATGGCTTCTTCTTGATTTGCACTCAAACCTAAAATGTCCTTCAATGCCACAATAATTGCATTTAGTCATGGGCAAAGAAGTGTGAGTGCTAGAGAATGAGGACTCACCTTTCACAAATGTGTTGGTGAATTTAGGGTCATGTGTAATATTCCTATCATATCCAAGACCCGTCCTATCTCTTTGAGATTTACCCAATTTCAATAACTTTTCAAATCTTTCTTCACTTTGGGTAAATTTGCACTCATACTTTTGTTTGTAGGTTTCAAGTTGAGTGACTTGGTTTTTAAGGGTTGAATTTTCATTTTTAACTTTTGTTAGTTCAAGTTCAATTCCCTTAAAATTGTTAAGCTCTTCATGGGCAAGTTTTAATTCAAGTTTAATTTCATTAAAAACATTGGATCCAAGTTCTAGAGTATTTATCTTATTTTGAGCATTAGATAAATTTTCTTTAGTGATAGTCAACTTAGATTCATGATTGTTAATGTTTTCATCTTGCCTTTGTAATTGATCTCTTAGTTTCAAATTTTCCTTTTTAAGATTATCACAACCTAACTTTAATTCAATTAATTCATCTTGAGCATTTTGTAGGTTATGCAAAGAGATCATAAACTTAGAGTCTACACAATTTATTAATTCTTCTTTCTCTCTAAGTTCATCTTTTGAAGAAACTAATTGTTTGTTTAGACTTTTAGATTTTTCTTCTAATCTTTTATTCTTTTTAACAAGCTCTAAGGCAAATGTACATAATTCATCATAGGCTTGTTGAATGTCATCTTCATTTTCATTAATTTCTTATTCTTTTAATTTAAGCTTAGATTCAAGTTGAGATACTTTAAATTCAATGTTTGAATCTCCAATAGATGGAAGAAGAAGGGATCTAGAAGAATCTACAAAGTCTAGCATAGTGGAATCCATTCTAATTATTTTCATAGAAAAACACTACTAGGGTTCTAACTCAAGGATCTAGATAGAGAGGATCAACTCCGGGTGTTTAAGCCCTAAATGGAATAACCTTGCTCTGATACCAATTGAAAGTCCGGGATCTTAACCCTAGAGGGGGGGTGAATAGGGTGATCTACACTTAATGACTAATTATGGCCAATTTTAATTTCTTTAAAATAAACTAGTCACATGTGATGATTAACATATAAAATGCGGAAGCTTAAACAAAACAATCACCACAAATCAATCACCACTATACAAGGATTATAGTGGTTCGGCCTCAATGCCTACATCCACTACCGGCTTGTGTATCCAACACCCCACCGGATTTCTACTATTATGCTTTTCAAAAGGCTAAGCAATAACCTCTACAATGATGTTTTTCTAGGCTAAACAACAACCCTTACACTATGCTTTTATATGGCTAAGCAATAACCTTACAAGCAAATGATTTCTCTCAAAGAAAGTGTCTTGACAAAACACTTTAAGAGATTACAATTTAAGCTTAATTTAATTGCCTCTTAAATAGGCGAATATGAAAATGTAGAACAAACTCACACAAACACACTAAGAATTACAAAGATGAATGCTTATGAGGTGTGTGTGTGAAAACTTCAATCAAGATTAAAATTAAAGCTTAATCAAAATATATGCTTAAAGCAATTCAAAAGTTTAATGCATATAAAAAGATTTGATTGAAGTCAAATGCAAATCACTTGAACAAATACAAACTTGTGAATGATATGAAAATCTAAAAATCACAAGTTGTATGAAAATGATTAAGACTAATCAAGTGATGCATGTGCAATGCTGTTTTCAAAAACTAATTTAACTAAGGTTTAAATAGATTGAAAACAACAAAGAGAGTTTCAAACAAGTTAATGTATCATGCTATAAAGAAATCAAAGATTTTGGCTAAGCATGATTGACAAAGTTTAAAATAAAACTTGGTTTGAAATCAAGGGTGATGAATCCAATAACTAAAATCAAAGATTAAGAGAAGAATGGATTCAACACATCATAGTTAATATGCTTAAAAACATTTACCAATAGTTTAGACAAGGCATAAAACATATGATTAACAAAAGGCAAAGCTTACTTGGTGGTTTAACTTCATTAATCCAAGCTTTAGCTTTTCCTAATGACCCATTAGCCTTCTTTAGCTCTTCCCCTTTCTTTGGCCTCAAAGCTCTTCAAGAATGGCTTAAAATTTATCAACTTTGGCCTAAAGGAATGAGCTTGCTTTTATAGAAAAAAGCTGCCAACGGATACCTGTCGGTCGACCGACAGGTAGGTGTCGGTCGACCGACACCTCAACGGTCACTAGGCAACGGTCATGTTTTTGAAAGTTTTCTGACCGTTATACATCTATCGGTTGACCCTCATTTGTCGGTTGACCGACATGGAACCGACGGCTGAACCGACAGCACAAAAATATTGAAAATGTAGCTGTCTGGTTTTGGAACCGATGGAGCCTCTTGGTTGGCTTCGGTTCCACTGTCGGTTGACCGACTGCTTAACGTCGGTTGACCGACAGCCTTAGACAAAAATCCCAACTTTACATATTTCAAAGTATTTTCTTGTGGGGATTTTTGGGCCATTAAACCAAGCTTGGAAACATGATTTTAAATCATCTAAGTGCTTTTAAAATCATGAAACATTAAAAGCCAAATATCATTTGAAACTTTAAATCATTGACTAGCTTGATTTGTAAATTCTTTTCAAAAATAAATGCATCCAAGATTTAAATCCAAAACATGCACAAACTAAGATTTACAATATTTAAAAACAATGCATGTAGAAAATCAGATTTCAAGGTTTTTAACTCAATGCATGTGTGAAAATTCATGAGATGCTAAAATGATAATGCATCCATCAAATTGCAATACACAAAATCCTTAACATATATTTGGTCAATTTGTTAGGCATATGATCATTTGATCTTTCTTATAATATGGTTTTATGGACGGTTAGAATAGAGATGGTGGACCCCATTCATCTGGGGGTTCCACTTAAATACGCTTAAATAGGTTAGGTTTGGTCAATTTGTGAGGTCTATGATCATTTGATCATTTGATCTTTATCAATCAATTCATGGGTCCCAGCCTGCATCATATGATTTTATGGACGGATAGAATATAGATGGTGGAGCGCATTCGTCTGGGTCCCACTTTAATAGGTTTGGTCAATTTGTAAGGTCTATGATCATTTGATCCTTTGATCTTTATCAAGTAATTCATGGGTTCCATCCCGCATCATATGATTTTATAGACAGTTAGAATAGATATGGTGGGCCCCATTCATCATGATCCTACTTAAATAGGTTAGGTTTGGTCAATTTGTGAGGTCTATGATCATTTGATCTTTATCAATCAATTAATGGGTCCCAGCCCGTATCATATGGTTTTAGGGACTGCTAGAATATAGATGGTGGACCCCATTCATCTGGGTTTCACTTAAATATATTTGGTCAATTTGTTAGGTATATTTGATCTTTCTTAATCAATATATGGGTCCCATCCCACATAATGTGGTTTTATGGACGGTTAGAATAGAGATGGTGTACCACATTCATCTAGGGATTCTACTTAAATAGGTTAGGTTTGGTCAATTTGTGAGGTCTATGATCATTTGATGTTTATCAATCAATTCATGGGTCCCAGCCAGCATCATATGGTTTTATGGACAGTTAGAATATAGATGATGAAGCCCATTCATCTGGGTCTCATTTAAATAGGTTAGGTCAATTTGTGAGGTCTATGCTCATTTAATCCTTTGATCTTTATCAAGCAGCTCATGAGTCCCATCCCGCATCATATGGTTTATTGACGGTTAGAATAGATATGGTGGACCCCATCCATCATGGTCCCACTTAAATATGTTAGGTTTAGTCAATTTGTAAGGTCTATGATCATTTGATCATTTGATATTTATCAATCAATTTATGGGTCCCAGCCCACATAATATGGTTTTATAGACTGCTAGAATAGAGATGGTGGACCCCATTCATCTGGGTCCCACTTAAATATATTTGGTCAATTTGTTAGGTATATGATCATTTGTTCTTTCTTAATCAATTCATGCCTCACCTAAAGAATAAAACATCTGGAAAAAAACATAAATATCAAATTAGCAACAAAAAGAAGGACTCACAAGTTTGCTAATTAATAAATTTATAAAAAATAATTCGTATTAGTATGTGTATTTGGTGGTTATGTGGTCCATGCATAGCACGGGGTTTTGCTAGTACTTACCATTATACAGTGGCGGACCTAGGATTTTCCTAGGGTTGCGGTAGTTTGGTTTTGGGGCAAATTGAGGGTTTTCATATGAATTTTGAAGGTGGGCCCATAATCTTTATTGCATTTTTGAAAGTAGATCCAAAATTTTCATATGAATTTTGGAAGTGCACCACGGTTTGATGGGTGCTGCCTCTACTTGAGTCCGCCCATGCCATCACGAATACTAAATAGAACTCATAAATATTTAATAACTCACCCACTTCCCTTAAATAATAAAAATAAAAAATCAGCCACTTCCTGCTACCAATAACTACCAAACACCAAAATAACTCCTTTGACTCAATGGCCTTTGCATTTCTCTCTAAAGAAACCCTTTAGATCTCCCTTAACTGATCTCAATTATTTATTCCCTCTTCCCAATATTTCTCATCTATATGAATAATTTTTCTTCAATAACCAACCAAAACCAATCAAGTCCTACCTCGCTCAATCCATCTGCACTTATCTCTTTCTTTTTTCATTTTTGTCTCCATTCAATTTTCTTCATTGATGCCATCTGAAACCATTCTCCAGTTATAGGACCTCTTCCATGATATCATCAAAACACTTGAATTTGATCAAACCCGACCCATCTCCATTTCTCTACTCTAATGTTACATAACCCAAATATCCATTACCTGATAGGTCTCCCTCTCTAACAACCTCCGCGAAAACTAGCAAAACATGCACTTGCTAATATAATTTATAATATTAAAAAGAATATATTTTTAAATAATATTTAGTACTCTAAGTTATATTGAGATGGTAAAAATTACAATCAAAACTAAAACTTATAATAATAATCAAAAAGTATAGTTGGTTAATTTCAAAATGAAAGCACTTTAATTTGTTTGAAATTAGTTGAGTATTTTATTTCAAACAATCTTTCGAAATCAGAAGTATAAACTCTTAATAAAAAAATAAAATTGATAAAAACACCATAAAAATACAGCATGAAAATAAAAGTCCATAGATAATCTAATAACAAGAACAACTTAGAAGAAATAAATAAACCCATGGGAACCCAATGCCTAAAAACCAAAAATTAAAACAAAAAAAAATAAAAGAAAAGCCATAAATCCATAAAAACATATCACCACGAAAACTAAAAAAGAACCCATCAAAATTGGAAAAAAAAAAAACAGGCTAGATAAAAGGAAAAACACCATTAAACACCATAAAATACTTAAAAAAGAAAATATATAGAAATAAGAAGTGTGATTTAGAAGAAATAGAAAAAATCCATGAGAAACCAATAAAAAAGGAAAACTACAACTAAAAAAGAAAAGATAAAAAACCATCAAAATTGATAATGACAATGACAATGTGCAATTCAGTTGGTTGGCAGCCTTGATGTCATTTAGCTACCTATAGACAAATAAGATTTACCTATGAATTAGATAAGAAAATCTAAATATGCATTGATCGATTAGAGACTGTAGAAGATTCGACTCTTTAAAAGAAAACTCATTTTAGATTAGACTCTTTATTTAGATGGCTAAAATTGAATATTTCTTTCGAATTCCTAAAATCTCACCTTCAAGTTAAAATTGAAATTGAACTTCAATTTCTCAATCAATTGCGAAACTATAGCTTAAGTGCGAAATTGAATCATATCTCTTTCATGGGAGATTCTATATGCACCCACGTTTTTTGCTGTGCCCACCCACTTTTCAAAAAATACCCAAAATACCCTCATCTTCTCTCCCCTACAGATCACCGTTCTCCTCTTTCTCCGCCAGCCTTCTTCCCTTCCTCCCTGCCACCTGCACCCACTGCGCACAACCCTCTTCATCTCCCTCTCTCTTCGCCATCTTCTCCTCTCCCTGCTTCACCCTCTCTATCTCCATTTTTCCCCTCCGCCCTACAACTCTCTCCACCCCACTGCGCACCCATCTCTCTCCCTCTCTGCCACCGCCCACTCCATCTCCCCTTCTCTCTCTCCTTTATCTCTCCCCCCCTCTCTTTTCATTCCTTTGTTTCTTTTTGTCCATGCTTTACCATATCTTTTCTTCCATCTCCAGTTTCCCCTCCGCCCTGCAACTCTCTCCGCCCTCTCGTGATCGCAGTCTTCTCCCGAGGTGCACGGAGTTTCAGAGCCGTCCACATAAAGAGGTGCACGGCCGGAAAATTCCGTGCATTTTTCATTTACACGGTTGATCATATCGGTGCACAGATCGCAGTCTTCTCCAAATATGCACGGAGTTTTGGAGCCGTGCACATAGTAAGGTGCACGGCTGGGAAGCACCGTGCATTTTTCATTTGCACGGTTTATCAACCCCGTGCAGATAAGATATGCATGGTTGCATTTATCCGTCGTCGCACCTCGCAGACCCATTTGTCCCCGTTCCTCCAGCTCTCTGTTTGGGACTGCTCGTCGCCATCATGGTGTAGGTCTCCCCTTCAGAGATCGCCCGACCGGTGAAATTATTCGACGGAGACCATCGAGAAGCTCTGCGGCCAGCCCTCCCTCTCCCTCCTTCTCCATTTCTCCCTTTCTCTATCGCTCAAGCATATGTAGATGTTATTAGGAATGTAGTGGAATGTATGTTTCTTATCCACAATACAGAAGCTAAGATTTTGTTTGACCCTAGTTCTACACACTCTTATTTGTCTCCTACAATTGCAAAGAAGTTAGATGTGCGTGCATCATTTCTGTAACATGTGTTGACTGTCATCACTCCTATAAGCAAACAAGTAATTTATAATTCTTATTACCGTAACTATGGAGTGATAATAGGGGATTTTACTATGCCTGTGAATCTAATAGTGCTAGATATGCATGATTTTGATGCCATTCTTGGGATGGATTTGTTAGCAGGATATCATGCGAGTATGAATTGCTTCAATAAGATGATCATTTTATTAGGAATAGAAGCTTAAGATAATTAGATAACGGGACACTCATTTGCAATCCTAGTGAGAAAGAAGAGAAGAGGGAAAGGAAGAAACATGAGATGTGAGTGGTGGAGGAAAAAAGATAAGAGGAGGGAAAGAGGACTCGAGAGAGCGGAATACCTTCTATGGATTTAGAGTGGGTTGCTTTGAACAAATATATTTAGTTTCCTTAGATAACCATTACTACCAAAAACCTTGAGGCATTAGGAGAGACAACATAAATACTTTTGAATACTCCCCGAGGACTTGGGATTTAAACTCACGATCAGTTGGCTATGATACCATATTTAGTTCCCTCAAGTAAACATTCTTACCAACACTTTGAGGCGTTAGTAGAGGCAGCATAAATACTTTTTAATACTCTCCTTTGGGTGGAGCGCGTTCCTCAATAAAATTAGGCTTTTGAAATGATAAAAAAAAATTACAAGTTTTTTTTCCTATGAGGCTAGGTTGTAGAAAAATGCCTTGTGCCATTTGACAGCAAATAAAAAAATATTTTCTGTCATGCCCCTGAACCCGATTAGTGGCTAAATCGGATCCGGGGTGTGAGATTTAAGGCTAGTTAAATGTTTTTTTCCTTAATAAGATAACCTTCAGAACTTTCACCACATTACAGAACTGATTTCCTGTATTGATACCAAAGCAGAACATGTGTTTCATTCCCATTTATATATTTAGGTTTCAAGACATAAAAGGACATAAAAAGTTTATATACATCCGGGCTATCCAAAAAACCTAAGCCTATAAACAAAAGATATACAAAAATGAATATATAACAGTCCAAAAGATCAAAATAGCAACATATGATATGTAGTTAGAAGATATAACATGTGTCCTCATGTGAAGGCCCTCAAGTGCTGGAAGCGATGATGCTATACTATATCGTCGGCATACCACTCTCGTTGCTCTTCCTCCTCTGGCTGAGGATCCTCTGCGAGATTGTCCCAGCCTCCAGCTTAACATAGTAGGTGGTGTCGTCTGCACACTAAAGAAATGAAAGTCAACAAACGTCGGCAAAAAAACAAACAATGTATAAAGATATAACGTGATTCAAGTAAGAGTAAAGATAAGCATATAGTCATCAGATGACAAGGATATAGAGCTAGGCATGTAAGCATGAATAGTAAATGAGAATAAAGTGAATAATAACCTAGCATCATCTAGCAATAATACCCACCAACACATGATAAGCAATGCACAAAAAAAAAAAAAAAGGAGACTCCAAGGGCATCCTAGCTACCTCCC
Source organism: Litsea cubeba (assembly GCA_012931725.1). NCBI lineage: Eukaryota > Viridiplantae > Streptophyta > Magnoliopsida > Laurales > Lauraceae > Litsea > Litsea cubeba. The sequence goes on along the minus strand of CM022955.1, from coordinate 25,724,559 downwards.
GAGGTACCAGTAGCAATTCATTCAGACCATTGATACTAAAGTTTGGCTCCAGTGGTGTCCAAGTATCCGGCCTGTGAACTAGGGATAGTAGCACAATCCTAGCCTACTCCCAGCTATCCTACACTGCGAGCAGCGTTCGAAGCTGACTGCCTACCCCAGTGTCTGAGTAATCGGACCACCCATATTGGTGGGTAATTGAGGGAGGGTCATGCAAGGGTAGGGTCAATGGGCCCCATACCCAAGGCCCAAACCTATTTTAGATGTCTCCTTTCCAAAAGGGTCATGAAGTCCCAACTCGATAGACCCAAACCAAGTCTGGGTCGAGCGAGCGACCCTACTACCTTGGCGATTTTGCCAAGGAGAAGCTCCCTTGGCTGAGGGGGAAGAAGATGAAGTTCCATGGCCAAGGATGGACTCTCTTGGCTGAATTTCTTTGAAGATGAAGAGGGGAAGAAGAATAAGCTCTCCATCAGTTCTCATGCAAAATAGGAAAATGAAAGAATGCCAGAGTTGCTGGACAATGAGGTTATATAAGATATTTAGTGGGAAATGACCATTTTGCCCAATTTGAGTGAAACGACTGGAACCAGATTAAACGTGGGACTTAGAGATGTCGGATCGCAACGCTCCAAGAGAGAAAAATGACAAGCACAACGAGATCTTTCCAACGAATTCAAATTCTGCGAAAACTAAATTTCTCGAAAAAAAATCCACTCAAATTTCCATAAATTACAAACTACCCCCATGTTATGCTCAAACGCGATTGGAATCGCACAGAACCTCGTGGGCACTATCTTAATGACAAAAAACTCGCTCATGCACTCAACCTATATAATTAACTAACATAATAATTAATTAGATTAATCGTGAAATTCTGCAATTAAACACACTAGTAAGGTCGGGGACCTTACATTTTATTTTCTTAATATTCTCAAACAACTCAAAGTGAGAGAGCAAGAAATTTTTCTTAAAAATAAGAAAACGTCTTGTAGTTTTTCATGTATACTGGTCCTAATTTTTTGGGCAGCCCATTCTTCTATCATTTGGTGCTAAAGTTTCTCCTCGACAGGAGGGTAAAAGCCATAAGCCGATTGCCCAAATCCTCTCTCTCCATATACACAACCTGATCATATCTAATTTTCCTATAATCTTTAAGCTATAAATCCTAACATTTCTCTAATATAATTTCTAACCATAATCTTTTCTTTTCCTGCTATTTTATTCTAATTCTGATGTTCCAATGTCATTTACAATACACGAGAAAAACGCAGAGACTGGGAAATGTACAAAGAATTTTCAATGGCGGAAACTGCTAAGTGAGATTACGGCAGTTTGTGACCATGTAACAACTTCTAATATAATGTGGTAACATCCACTTGAAGATTTTCTTCTAAAAACAAAAACATAAGAAGACGCATCACAAAGTCATATTTCTTTATTAACAATAGTAAACTTTTCAGTTTCCTTTCTTTTATTTCCACCGTGAGCCACGATCAACCCTGTCCCTTCAAGCATTTATCTCATTTGACTCACCTTAGTTTAAAATTGACCTAACAAAATTGTTCAAATAAAAATATTTATCAAATTTTGAAGATGATGACTCATATCAAGACCCATGCATGTCCCTGGACGTTATTTATGAATGTGGGCCACAGGAGATGGACCAAGCATAGTTTAGGATTGACTCATTAACAGTTCCGACCGGAGGTGGCCCAGCACTGACTCATTAACAATTCCTACTAGGAAACAAAATAGGCGACACAAAATCTAACAGTCACGCTCACCGACTCTGATGATCCTGATTATTCGGGCCATGCATTTTGGAAGGTGGCCCATCTGACGTGGCGTGTACGGCTATAGAGGGAGCAGATGGACTGGTGGAACGCCCTCTCTATTTCAGTTTGGATCCTCTAAGATATCCACTCACAAGAAAATAGTGAGGCTTCTCAGCGGAGCTATGTACTGTTCTGAAAATCCAAATTGTCAGATAGTAAATGTCCTCCTCAGGACTACTTGTTCATCGAAACTTTTACTTATATAAAAGATAGTCACATTGTTGGATTGATAAATATAAAGAATATACCCGAGCATATTTATTTATATTATAATATATATGAATTGAATATACACTCTATTTAAAAAAATAATAATTTAGTTGATGCTTATAGTTAAAAGTTGACCTATAATCTTTAATTCTAACTACTACTACTATATGAATCTTGTAAATTTAATTGCTACGTATTTTAATGTAAATAAACAGATTTATTTTTTTTAAATATTTTACTAAAACTTATAGAAGTTTTAAATCATTAATTGACAATCAACCAATCTCGAGAGGTAGTTTAGTTGGCTTAATACCACAGTTTTTTTTTCGAAAATTGAGAAATTGAAATTGCTCTACCATGCCGGGAGAGGGTCATAGGGAATTTATTCCAAGCGGATCCGTTAAAAATAATAAATGAAAATCAACCTATCATTAAATGCACTTAAATCATCCAACGATTTAGGTGCCATCTACGCAAGACTCTATGAAAAGCCTCTTGAAATTCTCGTGAGCGAGAGCCGCAGAGGATCTGGATTCTGGACTCCCACATATCCTCGTTTAATAGGAAACGGGTGATTGCGATTGCGCTCTCTGTTTCTCTCTCCTTTTTGCTGTTTCAGAAAGTCCAAACCTCGATTTTATTATTATCTATCGTCTATTGATTGAATTTTTATGACCCTATCTTTTTTTTTCCCATTGTCCTGATCGTAGATGAAATCTCCTAAAACCCCTTCTCCTTAGTTATGTGTTTTTTTTTTTTTTTTTTTCTGGTCATAGATCTTTATCTATTGTCTTGTTGCATGCTCTGTTTCTCACTCTCTCAAATCTCTCTCCACTTGTGATCTTTGGACAGAAACACTCAGATTTGAACAGCTGGTCCCCCTACATCTGTTCCTGTTTGATGGTATCTCCGCCCTCCTCTCTTGTGTCTCTCGTGTATTAAAGAGTTTCATCATCCAACTCTCGAAAAACCCTGCAAAACCCACACCGTTTCTCCAATAAAGCCATTGTTTTTAGTGCTCTAAGGCATCAGAAGAAGAAGAGGAAGAAGACCCAAGTGTGGTTTTTCTTCTCATTTCCCATCTGGGGTTATTGATTTCTTGATCTGGGTTTCTCTCTCATCCGCTCAAATGGTGGTCTCCTCTGTTGCATCTCCTCTCTGCACATGGCTAGTTGCCGCTTGCATGTCGGTCGCCTGCGAGAAGGATTCCTCGATGAGGATTTCTGGGTTCGCTCCTTCGAAGAGGTGGAGTAAGTGGGTGAGGAGGCAGAGGGTCGTTTTGAAAGGAGGGAGAGAGGATTATCCAAAGGGTCTGATCTCAGCTTTCTGTGGAGCGAGCATTCAAGGGCTAATGAGTTCTTGCCTGGCCTTCGAGCCCTGTGAGGAGTATTATAGCTCAAAGGGGCATTCATTGTCTCCATCTTCCTTCTTTGGAGAGAGTGGTTTCTCTTTGTTTGGGTGGAAAGAGGGGACTACACGCAGACAGAGAAGGATGGTGAATCGTGCTGCTTCAGGTAATTTCTTTGAGATTGACTTGTGTTTGGCTGATCTTTTTCATTTTATTATTGTTGTAATCTTTGTTTCTGGGATTTAATGTATTTTCACTTTTTTTGTTTTTATTTTTATTTTTGTGGTTTTGTTTCTTCTTGATATGATATTTCCTTGTGTTTATCAATGGTATAAGTTTCATGTTTGGATTAAGCTTTTTAATCCATGGTTCATTGCACTTAATTTGTGATCTGTGTAGTTGAGCATTGGGTTTGGCTACTCTTTTCATTTTCTTCTTGTTGTAATCTATTTGTCTGGGATTGTATGCGTCTTTTTCCCTTTTTTTTTAATTCTGTTTTTTGTGGTTTATTCCTCTTTGATTTGATATTTGCCCTTTTGTAGTTGGTTTTATGTTTATGTATGTTTGAGGTTTCATGTAAAATCAAGCTTTTTATCCATAGTTTATTGCATTTCATCATGTTTTACAGAAGTGCCGAGTTACTTTTTGTGGATGTGATGTGTGAAATCTAGAACCTGCCTGGATGGTTTGATTTTTTGTGCTATAGGTAATTTATATTAGAATTGGGTTGGGCTACTCAATTCACTTTATTGTTCTTGCAATCTTTATTTCTAAGATTATATGTGGTTTCATCTTTTTCCTCCCAAGGTTTGATTTTATTTTGATTTTTGTGGCTTATTTCTCCTTGATTTATATTTCCTCCTTTTCTTTCAGTTGCTTTTGTGTTTGTGAATGGTATTGCTTTCATGTTTGAATTAAGCCTTCTATCCATAGTTCATTGGTTTTAATCATGTTTTACAGAAGTGCAGAGTTAAGGTTGCTGGATACAATCTGAGTAATCTAAAACCTGTTTGGGTGTTTTGGTTTACGGGCTACGTAGTTTGTTTGAGATGGGTTGAGTTCTTCTTTTCATTTTATTGTTGATCCAATCTTTATTTCTGGGATTATGTGTTTTCGACTTTTTCCTGACAAGGTTCGATTTTAGTTTAATTTCTGTCGTTTCTTTCTCCTTGATTTGATATTTCCCAATTGCCTATCTGGTTTTGTGTTATGAATTGTATGGGTTTCATGTTTGAATAAAGCTTTCTATCCATAGTTCATTGCATTTAAACATGTTTTACAGATGCACAGAGTGATAAGGTTGGTGGATGTTCTTTGTAGTCTAGAACCCACTTGGATGTTTTCTGGCTAGGTGATTTGTTTGAGAGAATAGGGTTGGGCTACTCTTGTCATTTTATTGTTGTTGTAATCTTGATCTCTGGGACTAATATGCGTTTTGACTTTTTCCTAGCAAGCTTCAATTTCATTTTAATTTCTATGGTTCATGTCTTCTTAATTTGATATTTCCCCCTTTTCCAGCTGATTGTTTTATGCATGTTATAGGTTTCTTGTTTGAATTAATCTTTTTATCCACTATTCATTGCTTTTAACCATGTTTTATAGAAGTGCAGAGTTACCAAAAAAAGAAGATGCGCAGAGTTAAGATTGGTGGATGTGATGTGCGGTTATTCGAGAATTTGCTTGGGTTACTCTTCATTTTGTTGTTGGGATTATATGCGTCTTCGCATTCTCATTCGATTTTATTTTAGTGGTTTATTTCTTCTAGATTTGATATTTCCCCTTATTTTAGTTGGTTGTGTGTTTATGCATGGTACAGATTTCATGTTTGGGTTTAGCTTTTTATTCATAGTTCGTTGCATTTAATAACGTTCTACAGAAGTGGAGATCTAAATTTGGCGGATGTGATCTTTGTAATCTAGAAACAGCTTGGATGTTTTTATTTTTTGGGCTCATGTGTATGTGTGTGTGTTTTTTTTTCTTTGGTAACCTTGATTTGATATATCCCCTTCCTTTTATTTGGTTTTATGTCTATGCATGATATAGATTTCCTGTTTCAATTAAGGTTTTCATCCATAGTTCATTGCATTCAATCATACTTGATAGAAGCGTGGAGTTAATGTTGGTGATGTGATCTCTGTGATTTAGAACCCCACTGGATGTTTTTTTTTTTTTTTTTTTGTTTTTTGGGCTCATGCTTTATTTTTTTTAAGTGCCTTGGCTTAGTGTGTTTTTTGAGCTTTTGACGTTTTTTTATGTTGTGGTTAGATAAACTTTAGTTTTTTTGATCTGTGTATGAGGTTGAATGTCGGTCTGATGATTGAAGGAACATTTATCTGTGTAACGGTGTAACCTATCACATCTGATTGTGTTTTAAAGACGCTTGCAGGACTGTTAGATCTGATTTTTTTGTTTGATATAAATTTTATCATTAAAAAAAATTGAGTAAATATTATCATCCAGAAAATGAAAGAGCAAACATTTAGGTGGTTGATCAAGATTGTTGTAGTTTTTTGGTTTCTTTGTAATGTTTTCATAGAAGGATTTTGTGATTTGAATTGTTAAATATTTAACACTGCCAAATCTACATATGTATGCAGATTTACAGTTTATTCTGTTCTGACAATTTTGATTTTCTTGGATTGTGTAAAGGGCTTACCCAACTGACTCAAGTTTCTGTGGTTGTTTTTCTGAAACATCTTAGGAAAGAAAAGAGTGGTGGCTTTATTGGGTTTCTTTTGATGTAGTTCATAGATTGTTTATTGAAGCTGAATCTTGGGATTCTTGGTCCATTATCATTCTTGAAAACTCTTTGTTCTGAATTATCAGGTTTGTACACATATTTGTAGACCTCATTCCTTCACTCACATTGTGATAAAAGTCATGCTGTAGACTTAAGATGGTACTGAAAACAATCACTTAACGACAGGTTGAAGAAGAAACTCAAGGATTTTTTATACTATTGAAAAAAATAATTGCGAGTACATACAAACAGTGTATATTTGTAGAAGAAACTATCACATAAGAAAGTGGACGTCTTTAGGGTTGAGAAAACCCTAGAGCTGGATGTCCATATTTTAAAACTATCCACCTTTATCTCTATTTCCTATTCTTTGGGAAATTCTAGCTAATTTATAAGTTTAGGAAATGTCTTTTTTCTCCACATGTTGATTTCCTCGAGCAACTTGAATTCCTTTGGTTACTTGAGATGGAAGTTTTTGAATTTGATGAGATATGGGTCACATATGGGGACCCACAAGCACCTGGACGTCCAACATGGTTTGGACCCGTGGGCCTTGGGTGCCCAACATGAATTGGATGTGATTTGACTTGAGTCCTTCCATATCATTGCCCCTCAAACTAGAGGGAGGTGATTTCACTCCAAGCTTAACCAAAGGGATTGGAAAGTTGCCTTTGGTAAACCCTTGGTAAATATATCATCCAATCGGTGTAGCGAGGAAAAAAAGCAAAGTAACAAGTGCTGCCGAAGCGACTTTTTTGCGAACAAAGTGATGGTTAAGCTCAATATTTTTTGTATGGTTATTGGATTGACACTATGTAGAGAGCACTAAAATACCCCACTGGATGTTTTTTTTGTTTTTTGGGCTCATGCTTTTTTTGTGGTTTGTTTATTCATTTTTATTTTTTTAAGTGTCTTGGCTTAGTGTGTTTTTTGAGCTTTTGACGTTTTTTTTATGTTGTGGTTAGATAAACTTTAGTTTTTTTGATCTGTGTATGAGGGTGAATGTCGGTCTGATGATTGAAGGAACATTTATCTGTGTAACGGTGTAACCTATCACATCTGATTGTGTTTTAAAGAAGCTTGCAGGACTGTTAGATCTGATTTTTTTGTTTGATATAAATTTGAGTATCATTAAAAAAAATTGAGTAAATATTATCATCCAGAAAATGAAAGAGCAAACATTTAGGTGGTTGATCAAGATTGTTGTAGTTTTTTGGTTTCTTTGTAATGTTTTCGTAGAAGGATTTTGTGATTTGAATTGTTAAATATTTAACACTGCCAAATCTACATATGTATGCAGATTTACAGTTTATTCTGTTCTGACAATTGTGTTGAATGGGTTGATTTTCTTGGATTGTGTAAAGGGCTTACCCAACTGACTCAATTTTCTGTGGTTGTTTTTCTGAAACATCTTAGAAAAGAAAAGAGTGGTGGCTTTATTGGGTTTCTTTTGATGTAGTTCATAGATTGTTTATTGAAGCTGAATCTTGGGATTCTTGGTCCATTATCATTCTTGAAAACTCTTTGTTCTGAATTATCAGGTTTGTACACATATTTGTAGACCTCATTCCTTCACTCACATTGTGATAAAAGTCATGCTGTAGACTTAAGATGGTACTGAAAACAATCACTTAACGACAGGTTGAAGAAGAAACTCAAGGATTTTTTATACTATTGAAAAAAATAATTGCGAGTACATACAAACAGTATATATTTGTAGAAGAAACTATCACATAAGAAAGTGGACGTCTTTAGGGTTGAGAAAACCCTAGAGCTGGATGTCCATATTTTAAAACTATCCACCTTTATCTCTATTTCCTATTCTTTGGGAAATTCTAGCTAATTTATAAGTTTAGGAAATGTCTTTTTTCTCCACATGTTGATTTCCTCTAGCAACTTGAATTCCTTTGGTTACTTGAGATGGAAGTTTTTGAATTTGATGAGATATGGGTCACATATGGGGACCCACAAGCACCTGGACGTCCAACATGGTTTGGACCCGTGGGCCTTGGGTGCCCAACATGAATTGGATGTGATTTGACTTGAGTCCTTCCATATCATTGCCCCTCAAACTAGAGGGAGGTGATTTCACTCCAAGCTTAACCAAAAGGGATTGGAAAGTTGCCTTTGGTAAACCCTTGGTAAATATATCATCCAATCGGTGTAGCGAGGAAAAAAAGCAAGTAACAAGTGCTGCCGAAGTGACTTTTTTGCGAACAAAGTGATGGTTAAGCTCAATATTTTTTGTATGGTTATTGGATTGACACTATGTAGAGAGCACTAAAATTATCACATAGTACTGTAGGTACGCAAAAAGGCGATGATGACTGTACTTGCACGAGGAAGACAAACTCCAATAGTATGAAGTAGATAAGTGACCCATGTGATTTCAGATACTCAGCTTCATCACTAGAATGAGACACAATAGACTGTTTCTTTGAGTTCAATGGGATACAATTAACGAAGTATACACAATTAAGTTGTAAAACGATGAGTATGAGAATGTCTAGCCCAGAAAAATTAGAAAAACATTCTAATCAATGGTAGATTGAGACAGTAAACAAAGGCCATAAGAGACAGTGTTGTTAACATAACGAAGAATGTGTTTGACAACTTATAAATGAAAAACATTAGGTGTGTGCATAAGCTGATAGGCAAGGCTAACATCATGATAAAAATCAGGTTGAGTGATAGTCTATGATGCCCCAAATATGACGTGTATATGGCGGGGACTCACCATGGATACAACAGGGATGCGAATTTTATGCATAAAAAGTGAAGTATAAAATATGATATGCCACACTACTTTGCCTAGTTGAAGTACCCGAGCATCATAGGTGATGTATTGAAGAGATTGAACAATGTTACATTATGTGGTGGGATCAATTAGAGAGAATGCAGAATATGCACTCAGATGATATTTAAGTGCCAAAGGAGTTGAAATAGGACATGTATATGGTAGGGACTCACCATGGATACAACAGGGATGTGAATTTTATGCATAAAAAGTGAAGTATTAAATATCATATGCCACACTACTTTGCCTATTTGAAGCACCTGAGCATCGTAGGTGAGGTATTGAAGAGATTGAAAAATGTTACATTATGTGGTGGGATCAATTAGAGAGAATGCATAATATGCACTCAGATGATATTTAAGTACCAAAGGAGTTGAAATAGCCTTTGACACAAGCATGGAAACATTACATCACAAGCATGTTTTGATGAGAATAAAAAGTCCCCTAGAGAAGTGAATAACTTAATTACCTAAGAACTAACAAAGGCGGCCAAGATCCTTCATTACAAACTTAGAATGAAGAAGACGCAACAAGTCTGAATATAATGAGTTTTTTGGTTTTTTTTGTAAATAACAATAATTAGTTATTATTGCTAACAACGATAATGTCATTAAGATATACAAGTAGAAGAATACAACCTCTAATTTGATGGAAGCATTACATCACAAGCATGTTTTGATGAGAAAAAAAAGTCCCCTAGAGAAGCGAATAACTTCAATACCTAAGAACTAACAAAGGCGGCCAAGATCCTTTATTACAAACTCAAAATGAAGACGACGCAACAAGTCTGAATATAATGAGCTATGATGCACGGATACTTTAAAATGGGCAACGTATCGTATCCGATACTTCACTTTTTATGTGTAAAATCCGTGTCCCTGCCGTGTCTAAGGCGGGTCCTTGCCGTATCTGTGCTTCATAGATAATGAGTTATTTGTTTTTTTTTTTTGTAAATAACAATAGTTAGTGATTATTGCTAACAATGATAATGTCATTAAGATGTACAAGTAGAAGGATTCAACCTCTAATTTGTTTGGGAATATTTTTATTATCTCCTTTTTTTGCAACTTTTTGTTCTATTTTGACCCCTTTTCACTTTTCTAATAATTTATTGCTTTTTGAAACTTTTTTTCCATATATTTCTCTTTGGAAAGTTGAATAAATAGAAATTTTTTACATTACCTCATAATATTCCATTATCAAAAGTAATTTTCATTTTTGAATTATTATTTTATATCTTATATTTCCTATATATTTCTTTGTGAGCCCATCATCCATGGGCTTTGCTTTCAGTGAAGATACTTGTGATATCTATAAGTATCCTAAATATGCTTAAAGTTGACAGATGAATAAAATGGCCAAATGGGTCTTTTTTTTAGTTACATTATGAAATGTATTCCTTAAAACATGAACTTTCAACTCTACTGTCTATATGTTTCTTTTTGATGAGGGGATTAACTCAATTATTTTGGTTGTAGGAAAAACCATGAATGTAGCTGTTGAACCTTCGAAGGAAGTTGTGAAGAAGGAGAAACCTGTTACAAAGCAGAGAAGGGTGGTTGTGACAGGGATGGGTGTGGTGACACCTCTAGGCCACGATCCTGATGAATTCTACAATAATCTCCTTGAGGGTGTAAGCGGTATAAGTGAAATTGAAGCATTTGACTGTTCCCATTTTCCAACGGTACATTCCTTAACATTTTGCTACCACATCAATAGTTTAGGCTTCATTTGGACGTAATCAATCTACCATTGTTATTTATTTATTTATCATTTTTGCTAGATTTGGTAAGTGTGAGTGTGGGACAGTACTTATGTGATAACCTACCTGCATGGGGACCGATCCCTAGGCGGCTGTGTTAGATGAGACACCCTTACCACTGAGGTGTCTTGTGTTTCTCTACTTCCCCTCTTTTACTTACTATGGGCTTGCTTCTGTAATGTTGTGGAAAAGGAAATCCGGGTTCCTCTTCCGTGGAAATGGAAGTCCAGGGGTCTGGGTTGGGGTCCACTTTCATGCTGAAAAACAGCACAAAAATAGCACCTTTCAGCAGAGAGTCATTCTGCACCGAACGGCTAACTGTAAAAAATTACGCAGATTTGATTTCCGCTTTCACAGAAAGGGTCTGGACAAATGTGCCCTAAAGCAGGATGTTTATCCATTTTCCTTGTGTGAGGCTATTTCTTGGTTGACGAGGAATTGGAACCAGATTAGATGGACCTGTATCTCTCCGCTTCACTCCCCCCCCCCCCCCCCCCCCCCCCAACAACAAATCATTATCAATTCTGGTTGCCGCAGTGGTTCGAGATAACCTCCATGAAGGGGGCTATGGTGCCCCAGATATGGGGTTACAACAGAGACATGGATTTTATATATAAAAAAGTGAAGCATTGGCATGATGCAATATGCTGCAGTTTTGTATCTGGGTACTGTAGGAGGGAAGGGGTACACATATGAACCTGATCAGGCTGTGCTTGTACTCCCTATATAGGTAGTCTCTGTTACCACTGGGGAAACACCTAAAATCATTGTCTACTCTTATTGCCTAAATTGAATTGGGCGTAAAGTTGAGAAAGTAGCCCTCATGTGAAATCTGATTTACCAAGCTCCGTATGCACAAAGAAATGGACAAGCATCCATTCTCCTAAAATATTCTGATTCATTGTGTTTTGGAGAATAGTAAGTTTTGCTTTTGAATTTAGTCTAGAAGAGTTAGGATCTAATTAATGAGAGGTGATTTGGGATCTAGAAAATACAGCGGAGATATGGATTTCTTTGTGTCTCCCAGTATTGGTACCAAGACAACTTGTTGTTGATCTGTTACTGGTACTTATCTAGTTGGTATGACTCATCTGCCTTGATTGCGTTGTATTGGCTTTGGTTGGTTGCCGTGTCAAACCGAAAGGGATTAATTTTTTGCTAAAATTATTTCATTAATTTGGGTCTGAAGCAGTGTTTAGCAGGAGACCTGTTATGTTTCACTGGGGAACATCCAGAAAACACCCCGTGTGTACATTTTGCATAGGCTTTTTCTGCAGAATAATGAAAATGGTTTCCAAGGGATCTGTCTTTCTGTGTAAACATTTTCCATCCTGAAAGCACTTCTCTTAATTTTTATGAAAGTAGATTTGGACCCAAGGAATCGAAATAACCATTTCTGCAGTTTTTAATTAGCTATGGAAATTTTTTTGCTGCAATAAATATAGAAACCGAGAACTGTTGAAAATGAAATCCTCAGTTTTCATTTCCACAGAAAATAAAATCATTCTGGAAATGAAATGCCGCAGAAACTGTCGTGCACAAATATGCCCTATCGGACAGACGCTTTGGATCAGGTGAGAAGGTGGAGACAACTATCCATGGTTAAAAAAAAACTATCCTTGGTTCAAATTTTCCTCTTTAGACAGTTTTTTCCTACTCTTTATTCCACATCCAAATGGTCCCTTGGAGAAAACACACTTTTTGATACTTAAAATGGTGATTGTAAGTGCCGACTCTTGATTTACATGATAGGCTGTAAACATTCTTCCTATTCCTGAATCCTGATACTAGACTTTTCTGTAGCGAATTGCTGGTGAAATAAAAAATTTCTCATCGGATGGATGTGTTGCTCCGAAACTTTCTAAGAGGATGGACAAATTTATGCTTTACCTACTGACTGCTGGCAAGAAAGCATTGGCAGATGGAGGGATCACTAATGATGTCATGAATATGTTGGACAAATCAAAATGCGGGGTTCTTATTGGCTCCGCAATGGGTGGGATGAAGGTACAGTATTTGGTTCTGTTGCTATGAACACAGAAATAATGCTGATAAAAGATGATTGTGAGTTGGAATTTTGGTGCTTAGGTTGCTTCTAATGATTAGTTTGATCAGTGTTTGATTTCACAAATTTATTGGAAATTTCATATACAGTTCATGTAGTTGGATGTATGTGATACTGCAAGTGTTTTAATTTTGTGAAAAAAAGAATGGTTATCTCTTACATTATTTGTTTGTGCAGCACAGGAATTAGAAACCACATTTGGTGGGATACTGTTTTCTGCCTTCCTTCCCCAAGTCATTGGTTTTTTTTTTTAATATTTTTTTTTGGGTAAAAAACCCAAGTCATTGTTAATGATATTCACAGCTAGAAAAAGCAATGGCCAGAAAACTTGTATCCCACTCTGTATTAACCTCTGTGTGCCTCGACCATCTCGGAATGGGTAACCATCTATTTTGTCAAAATGCTCAAAGTGATTGTACTTTGGAGTATATACCAGACACAAACTGAGATGTTTATACATGATCAGATAAGCCCTTTTCTTCTACAATCCCTGCTCATCTATTGTGGATCTGGGTTATTCTTTGAGAGCAGGTGTTTAATGATGCAATAGAAGCTTTAAGGGTCTCGTACAAGAAGATGAATCCCTTTTGTGTTCCTTTTGCAACTACTAATATGGGCTCTGCAATACTTGCAATGGATTTGGTAAGCTAGTATCTATTACTGAAATAATAATAATTCTTGACATTTGGGGTTGACTTTCATCATCTTTATTTCTTCCTTGTATTGGATTTGGTGTGTAAAATGCAGAAATGGATGGGGCCAAACTATTCGATTTCAACTGCTTGTGCAACTAGCAACTTTTGTATATTGAATGCAGCAAACCACATTAAAAGAAATGAAGCTGTAAGTTCCTCACTTTGCTCCTCTTTGGTACCCACCGGCTAATAGAACTGTTTCATGTGAAGCCCAATAGATGAAGTGATAGTAAATTAGCCAATGAGTGTCGGCTCTACTTTTATTAAATGATACTGGCTGCTGTGTTCTTTAAGTCAGGAAAATGTGAAAATGAAGAGGGTTGGGCTTATGTATGTGGCATAGTTATGAAACGTAAAATGTTTGATAATTTATTTATTATCGAAATGGCAACTGATAATCAAAAGAGTACAAACCATGATAAAGACTATATGAACACTCAGAATAAACTAAATACTGGAGAATTATATAGCATTGCAATACTAACTGTTTCTTCACAGATCAGTTTTGGATAAATCTACAAACTCCTTAGATGAGATGGCCTAATAGAGTATCAAAGGCTGTACTTTAATTGCACCATCATTTGTAGAGTCCAACATTTTCTGGAATGTCCCGTTTCATTTTTGCCAAAATTTTCATGAAAGAAATGACAACATCATTCTATGACATATAGAAGTATGTCCAAATGTCCAAACAAAGGATTGAAATTTTGTTTAGCACCGAGTCTTCTTGGATGAGTTGACCTGGTGATGGTCAATACCAATGAGTCTGGGATTGGGTTCCCTAAAAAGCCCCCGACTTGATCAAGTTGGCACATATTGGTTGAGTCAGATTGCCACAGTTCGGTTGGAGATCTGTTTGGATAGGCACAAGACTGACACCGATTGACATGGGACCGACAACTGCTTATACAGATTGGTGCGGGAATGATGTGGGCTGATTCATACAATAACTCACCAATTACATAGAAAGGAACTCTGTTTTTCATTTTTCCTCTGAATTTGGACTTGGAAGTGAAGTGACAAGTACTGGTATTGTACCTAGAACAAATTCTTACACTCAACAATGTGCATATTGAGGCCTACATGCAATAATTTTTATGTTGGTAGACAATGCGAGATTGATTATCAATGGTACATGAATTTGAGCTTGGGTATGATAATTTTAGGTATTCTATCTATTGGGTTTCTTTACCTGCCACATGGCCCAAAGCCCCCACCCCTCGAACAATAGAAATATATATATATATATGGGAGAGGGGGCCTTCACATCCATATCCAATGCCAACAGCCTAAATGAGATGGCCCCCACCCCCACCCCTTACTCTCATAGTACCGTGAAAGTAACTCTTACAAGAGCATCTCCCATATATATATATATATATATATGAGGAGCGCTACACAGCTCCAGGGCGTTTTTTAGGAGAAAATGCCCATCCTAGTTGGGCCCATTGGGATGCATGATGATCATGGAAGTCCATTGGATGGAAAGATCTACATGAGGCCTACCTATGTGCAAAATCTTGAGTCCATAAGATCATCCTAACCTTTTGATCCATGACCCTAAAATTTAATCGTTTGGAGGCATCATTTTATCATGATTTCAATCCAACGGTGAGGAAAAATTGGATGATTGTCAAACTTGGACTTGTGACTATTCGCGCGGGGGGGGTGGGGTGGAATGACTAGATTGACTCAATGCGGGCCCCATGACAAAAAAAAGAGGGGCGGAAAAAGGGCAAGTGGGCGTTTTTGAGAATTTCCCTATACATCTCTCTCTCTGTATATATATATATCTCTCTCTCTCTATATATATATAGATAGATAGATAGAGAGAGAGAGAGAGAGAGAGAGAGAGAGAGAGAGAGAGAGAGAGAGAGAGAGAGAGAGAGAGAGAGAGGTTCTTAAACAATATTATGGTCTGTACTTTGTTATCTTAATGTTACTATAAGTGTTAAGTTATAAATAGCTATTATATCTTGGTAATTTGGTGCTTATTGTGTTAAACGATCCTTCCATTCGCTACAAGAAGTGATAAACATCGCTCTAGCCTTAAGAAAGAAATAGATATCTCTATAATTGATTAAATATACAATTAAATGATCAGATTATCACATGTTCAGCATTTTTCTAGTCTATATTTATTTTTCCTGATTTTTTGATTTTTTTTTTGTAATTTTAAGACTGTTGTGCCTGTACCGATTTGGCGCCGGTGACACCAACTTGTTTGGTCCCTAATGGCACGAAGACTGGCAACAGAATTAATACTTGTCCGAGCCGGCATCTTTCAAAATGAGCTTCCATACCAAAAGAACTGCGTAGAGTCCCCACCACCTGTAAACATAAAATGCATAAACTAACAACATACAGATTTATGTTGTCTCTACTAAGGGTGACAAAACTCGATTAGTCCACCAACTTGATCCGCCTAATTTGACCTGTATCTGACCCATATTAGAAATGGGTCAGATGAGGGTTGGGGAACCTGACCTGTTTAGAATCACGATGGGCTCGGATTATAAGTGCTGATCTAGTGGGTTACTCAATTCTATCCCCCATCCATTATAAATGCAAATACGGATAGGAGAGAAGCCCTAGCTGGCTCCTCCTTTATCTTGACTCTTTGGTCTTCTCTCTCCATCCTCTCCTCCTTTTCTCCTCCCTTTCACCTACCTTGTGGAGCCCCTTCCCTCAACCCTTTTCTTTGTCTAGTTTATATAGCTCGTGGTCTGGGGGACTGAGCAACTTTGCCAGGTAATAATTTTTTGTTATTACCAAATGACTTTGTGCCTTTTTCCTCCTCTCTTGTTCTCATTATCTATCCCTCTTTGTTATTACGGCTTAATTGGGGGTAACTTTTTTCGCTATAACTGATTAGGGTGTTTGATCTTGATTGGGCTTTGATTAGGATTGTGGTTTTTTTTTTTTTTTTAAGTTAGAGTCTTAGTTAAGGTTTTGTTTAAAGTTTTGATTAGGGGTTTCATTTGGTTTGATTAGGGTTTTGTCAGGGCTTCTATCAGGGGTCTTAATTAAGGTTTCAACAGGTAAATTTTGTTTAGGGCTTTAATTAGGGATTTTTTATTTTTTATTTTTGAAAAAGGGGATTTTAGATTTTAAGTAGGGTTCCTTATTATGTGGGTCAGCTGCCAGTTTGTGGATGAGATATGAGTTCGGGGACTCATTTTATTTTAAAGTTTGGCTAACGCTATATCTTGGGTGAAATCTTTGAGGGGGCCATGGAAAATGCAATTTCTCTTCATTGAAATTAGTCATCTAATTTCTGACTTGCAGGTTACGTTTTTAACACATTAATAGATCTGCAAATGGGATGGTAGACTGTTTAGCTAAGCAAGGGGTTCATAGATCTTGTAATTTAAGCGCCTCTATAATGTAGTGTGTGGCTGGTTCATTTCTCTTGTACCAGTTCCACTATGGATGGTGCTTCTGTCTTTTTAAGCTGAGTTGTACTTCTTTCTTTCTGAAATAAAATTTACCGTTACCAATAAAAAAAATGATTTAATATACAGGTAAGATTTGGGTTGCGACAAAACCCCTATGTCCCTGTCTCAACCCAACCTGTTGCTGTGAATACACTTAATTTCATGTCCTTAGTGTACCATAATCTCTAGAGGATCACCTTTATCTGATGTCTCTCATGTGCCATGCATTTTCTTAGATTCAAATATTTAATCTTGTGCAGATAAGCTCCTTACTGATATTGTACTTGAGACTCCATTATAAATAAAGTGGCTGGGAGCATTAACTCACCACAACTTCTTCAAATCTCTTATTGAGTTGTTTCAGGGTATTCAGCGCCTAGGTTCTGTCTCTCTCTAATACATGTGATCTTGGATTCTGTTCTTTGGAAAGTGGTGTCATCTTTCTTTCATAGCCATGGAAGAAACAACCCTTGATTTTGGAAGTGCAGACACTTTGGCAAATTGTTTCCAGCAATATCGAGAAACCCATAGCCATGGAAGAAAAATGGGAATCCAACATTGGTAAAATCAATTCCTGGCTTGCCAACTTTGTTGATCCCACCATAGGATTTCAGCTTGCCAAATTTGCTCATCCTAACGATGCTTGGGATTATTTAGCTCAGCTTTATGTTCAGAATAACTTAGCAGAATAATATCAGTTGGAATGGGAGATTCGGAATCCTCTCCAAGGCGATGACACAATTCATGCCTTTTATGTAAAAATTACATCACTGTGGGATTAGTTGTCATTTATGGAGCCACAATTCACATGTGCTGCTCACCCTGCTATTTTGAGACTTACCGTCAAGATATTAGACTTGTACAATTCTTAATATCTTGCTGTAATTGCGGCCTGAATTTGAGCATGTTAGGAGTGGGCTTTTACATCTATCACCGATTCGGTCGATATGAAATTGTCTGAATTATTATTAGAAGAGCACACCTGGTCCTCCTTTCCTAGGCCTCTTTTGCTACAAAAGGGTCCTAGATATAGATCATGTTTTGGTTTCTGCATCACCTGCTCCATAGCTTGAACTTCTTGGCCCTCGTAAAAAAGGACCATTTGAAATTTGCAACTACCGTAAGCAGCAAGGGCATTGAAAGCACCATCCTCTTCGTCCCAAAGGTCTACATTGATGATCTAATACCTTTGCACCGTCCACAAACGGGTGCTCAACATGCATTTTTTTCCACAACTACGGACATTTTTGATCTCACTTCATAGATCCACTCTGTCATTGCTGAGAAACTCCAATAGACGATGCTCTCCTCTAGCTCCAGGTCTCCTTTGGCTTTATCATCCCCTGCGGCCTTGCCTACCATTGCCCCTTCTCTTCCACAGGTAACAAAGCTGTCCCTTTGATATTTGATTTTCGTCCTCTAGTTAATGAACTCTGATGCTTCACTACTTGCTCACACCTATTCACCATCATCTCCTGTTTCATATATATTGCAGATGACTCTCATCTACTTTGTCGATAAAATAGCTGTTATCACCCTTGCTTTGCTTTCTATTTCTATTTCATTTGTACCTTTTGTTCCCTATCTGTGAATCTTTTATCTATTAGTCAACTTGCTTAAGATGACCATGTGATTACCTTTTCTTCATTCCCAATCCTCTTCACTCTTATTCCCTTGTTCCATTCCTTGATTTATTTCTTGAGTTCAGTCCTTGTTACCCTTCCTTTGCTCCTATTCGTGTCTACCAGCGTTGAGCTTGTGAACTAATCACAGCTGCCTAACTTATTCCCTGCTCCTGCTTCCTCAGTTAATGGGACACCTCGTAGGTATTCTATTTGCACTCACAAACCTATTGATTATTATGGATTTATTGCTTCTGACTATTTTTATCCAGCCTACACCCGGTTTGCAACTCTTTATTCTTATATTGAGTCTTAGTTGTACAAAGAGGGACCCTTCTCTTCCATACTGGCAAACTGTTATAGCTGAAGAACTTGCAACTTTGCATATGACTCATACATGATATCTTGTTCCTCTTCCTGCTGGTAGACGTGCTATTGGTTGCAAATAGGTATGCAAAATCAAGACTCAATATGATGAAAGCATTTATAATTTAACGCTTCAAGTCCTTGCCTAGTCGCAAAAGGATTCAAGCGAAACATGACATTGATTATGAAGAGATCTTGCTCCAATAGCCAAAATGACTGTTGTTCTCACTCTCATTGTCAATCTAGGAACTTGTATCATTAAGTTAGCTATAACTTAGGAACTCTAATTGTATTAGAAAGTTAGCTATAACTTAGGAACTTGAATTGTATTAGGCTACTAATAATAGGGTAATCAATCCCTATATAATTAGAAGGATACAACCCTAATGGGTACACGTTTTCCTCCTTCTGTACTCTTGTTTCCTCCATGTGTGTGCAATTGATATGGTATCAGAGCCTAGGGCTTTATTTTCTTCCACATCCAATGATCTGTAAGATCATCCTTGACATCTAGCCTAGAGAAATCTGGAGATCCTCCCTAACATCTTCCACGTCTGGAAGCCCTTGGTGTGTCTCAGATCATCTTCGATCAGGTGTGGCCCACCTGAGATCGTCTCCAACACCTCTGCGGAACCAGCCCATTATGGTCGACTGGAATTCTTACTAATTGTGGTGATTTTTCAGCAATTTTTTCCTCATCCAAGGTAGGTCTTCTACAGCTCTTTGTGAACAATCAATTTTATGCATCTGATTTCATCTCAGCCGTCCAAAAAGTTGGATCTGGACTGTTTTTGGCTAAATCTTCTTCCATAAGTTGCTTCAATCTTCTGTGCTTTCATCCACGTCAACTGATTTGATCTCTGATCTTCTGGTGGGGCCCACGTACACAACCCAATTGTTTTTTTTTGGGTCGTCCGGCACTATTTAGGGCTCAGGTTTTGTGCACAGTTGCTGGATCAGCAACTGTGCTGATTAGTCTTCTGGTTCTTGTTCTTGTTCTGGTTATTTTTTATCATCTGGTGGGGCCCACGAACACAACCCTACTGCTGTGTAAGGTTCGTCAGCCCTGTTTTGGGTTTCTGTTTGCATTTTTTTTTCATATTTTGTCTGATACGAGTAGTTTCTTAGCTTCCTTTTGAGCAGTGAGTTCATATCTTCACCAAAGCTCGAGGTCGCAAGAAAGTTCGTATCACTGTCTCACAAACTATTCTGGGAACAATTCTGAAAGCTATTCTGACTTGATTTTTGGTGCGTGGTTGTCTTTCTTATCATGTTATCTTGCTCTTTTGACTGATCTCTCACATAATGGAGAAATCTGAGATTGCCCTGGTTCGCTTTGATGGCAAAAATTACACCTCTTGGGCCTTTCAGTTTCAAATTTACTTAGAAGGAAAAGAACTGTGGGGATATATTGATGGGTCTGAAAGTAAGCCAGAGGAAGATGACAAAAAGATTTCTGCTTGGAAAACTAAGGATGCCAAAATCAAAACTTGGTTACTGGCCTATGTTGAACCACATTTTATCCTCAACCTGAAACCTTGCAAATCTGCCCGTGAGATATGGGACTATCTTCCGAAGATTTATCAACAAGGCAATGTTGCTCGCCAATTTAAATTGGAGCTTGACATCTCTCAATTTACTCAAGGCATCCTGTCTATTATACATGAATATTACAATGGATATCGAAGAATGTGGTCAGAATATGATGAGATCGAGTTTGCCACTGTGTCTGAAGCTCTTCTTCCATTACAATAAAATAGCCATCGCAACCAATTTCTCATGAAACTTCGTCCGGAGTTTGAGACAGTTAGATCAAACTTAATGAGCCGGGTTTCTCTTCCCCGCTTAGATGACTGTCTTCAGGAACTTTTGCGGGAAGAAGAACGTCTAGTTACCAAAACTTCTATGGAACAACTATGATCTGCTGAGACTCCACTTGCCTATTCTACTACCACTAGACCACCTCCCAGGGACATCAGTAAAGCTTAGTGCTATAATTGTAAAAAATATGGTCAATATGCAAACCAATGCAAATCAAAGATCTGCAGGTATTGTAAAGCCATTGGTCACGTTATTGAAGAATGTCGGAAGAAGGATCGCAATTCTACTTCCCGCAACTATACGCTGTCGGCTCCTAGTGCTTACACATCGACCTCTCAACAATATGCAACCTTTTACTTCAATGGTTCCCTCCAGTATGATTCTTCTTCGCAGCTTGGTTCCTTATCACAATTTGCATCCCCAGCTCCTCTCACTCCTGATATGGTAATTCAAATAATTATCAATGCCTTGGCATATATGAACATCTCTTGTACTGATTCGTCTCTATCTCATACATGGTACTTAGATTATGGAGCAAGTAACCATATGACTTCTTCACCCACCAACTTGCAAAATGTTGTTCCTTACACTGGTACTCTTACTGTTCAAACTGCAAATGGAGACCATCTTCCCATCACCTCTGTTGGTAGTACCTCTGGCCCCTTACCATTAGCCAATGTTTTAGTGTGTCCTCATCTTGCTACAAATTTGATCTCTGTAGGTCAACTTGTTGAGAATAATTACAATGTTTCCTTTTCCTCTTCTGGTTGTGTTGTGCAGGACCCGGAGTTGGGGGGAGTGATCACGAGGGGCCTAAGCGTGGCAGACTGTTTTCCCTTCTAGTTTCTATATTTACTTGGAACAAATTTTTACCTCAGTTGTTTTGTTTTTTTCTTCAGAATAGTTCTCGGTTGTGGCATAAAAGACTTGGTCATCCGAATGCATCTACGATGTCTACTTTATTCAAATCTGGATTATTAAATAAACCTTTTGATTGTGATGCTTATAAATTGGAAAAAAGTAAAACTTTACCTTTTTCTCACTGCACAACACGGAGCACTGAATGTTTTGACTTAATTCACATCGATGTTTTGGGCATTTCCCCTCACCTTTTACATGGTTATTTCAAGTACTTTGTTACGTTCATTGATGACTATAGCCGGTTTACTTGGGTTTATTTATTGCATTCTAAGTTTGATGTTCTTAATGCTTTTCAATTTTTTCTTAGTTATGTTGAAACCCAATTTTCAAAATGCATTAAAACTTTGCGCTCAGATTCAGGGGATGAGTATGTTTCCAATGATTTTCAATCTTTTCTAAAAACTAAAGGAATCATTTCTCAACGTACCTGTCCGTATACTCAATAAAATGGAGTCGCGGAACGGAAAAACAGGCATCTCCTTGATGTTACTTGAACCCTACTGATTGAATCGTCAGTCCCTCCATGTTTTTGGGCAGAAGCTCTCATTACTGCAATCCATTTAATAAACCGTCTTCCATCCCCTATCATTCCCTACCAATTAACATCGTATTTTAAGCTGTTTGGTCATCATCCTGTGTTTGATCACCTACATGCCCTTGGATGTGTTTGCTTCGTTCATTTACCTCCCACAGAATGAACAAAATTAACCGCACAATCTCGTCGGTGTGTTTTTTTGGGTTATGCCACCAATGAAAAAGGTTTTGTGTGCTACGACCCCATTGGCCATCGCATCAAGGTTTCTCGTAATGTTATCTTCTTTAAAAACCAATATTTTTTTCCAACTCACTTAGATTGTCCTCATCATGGATGAAAATATCGGCTGCTATATAACAGCCGTAGCGGTGGCCACTGCCCGCTATGGTCGATTTATTGGTCGTCGCACCCATAGCAGCCCGTAGCGGCTGATACGCATCGATACGTTACGTATCGGCCGCTACAAACAATGAAATGTATATATAAAAAAAAACCTCTGTTGGCTCAGGGAGATGAAGAGGAGGAATAAGGAAAAAAAAAGGACAGTAGCTGTATAAACATACCTGGAAGCAGCATCATGCAGCAGCAGAAGCACCACGCAGCATCACGTAGCAGCAGCACCACCAGCGACAGCATCATTGCCAGGCAGCACTGTCTCCTCTTCCCTTATTCTTCTTCTTCTTCATTTTCTTTTCTTTCTTCCTCTTTTCCTTCCCTTCTTCTCTATCTTTCTCGAGCCTTGTTTTTTCTTTTCCCTAGAACTCTCGAGCCTGCTGTTTTGGGAAAAGAATTAGCCAATATTTACCAAGTAGGGTAACATGGGCCCCACATTGGGCTCACCTTATGAAAGCTATAAATAAAGATTAAATGGGCCCCACGGGCCACCTTTTGAAAGTTATAGATAAAAATCAAATGGGCCCCTCAAGTATTAAAATAGAAAAAATCATGGCTTAGCCAAATTAATAAAAATTAGGGGCTTAGCCAAATTTTACTTTAATTAGAAATAGAGTTCAATCAAATTTTACTCTAACCTGAAATAGAGACATAGCCAACTTTCACACTAATTGAAAATAAAGTCTAAACAAATTTCACACTAATTGAAGAAAGGCTTCAGCAAAATTTTACTCTAATAGGAAATAGGGCACAACCAAATAATATCATGTTAATAGGAAATAGGACCCTAACCAAATTACTCTCTAATAGGAAATAGTGGCTCAACCTAAGGCTCTAATCAAATTTTTCTTGAACAGAAAATTTTAAACTAAATATATTTTTCAAAGTAGAACTCAGAAATGTGATATTCTAAGCAACGATGGTGATAATAATCTGATGACATTGTTTAATTACAAACACGAATATGTGGAAAAAAAATCATTACTACTATTTTCTATTCAGAGAGCGATACAGGACCTCATAATGTGGGCACCGCTACTGCCTATTTTCTTACTTTTGCAAAAGAACTACATTTTCTTTCAATTTACAATTTTTTGAATTTTTTGGAATTTTTTTAGATTTTTTGGGTATTTTTTCAAATCGCACCTCTACGCTGCTACGTAGCGCCCGCTTCGTAGCGGTTTACCGCTATTTTCATCCTTGGTCCTCATCTTCTTTTAGAACTTGGATTTGCACAACCAACTCCTACATCCTTGCATGCGGATAATACTAGGGCTATCAGGATCATTGAAAATGCTGTCTTTCATGAACGCACCAAATATATTGAAGTGGACTGTTCACTTTATTCGGGATGAATTGAAGCGTGATGTCATTTCTTTACCTCATGTCGCTACTGACCTTCAGTTTGTTGACAGCTTCACAAAAGGACTTCCTCGGCCTCGACATCAGTTTCTTGTTTCCAAATTGCTGCTTTATGACTTCCCTGCATCAATTTGAGGGGGGTGTCAATCTAGGAACTTGTATCATTAAGTTAGCTATAACTTAGGAACTCTAATTGTATTAGAAAGTTGGCTATAACTTAGGAACTTGAATTGTATTAGGATACTAATAATAGGGTAATCAATCCTTATATAATGAGAAGGATACAACCCTAAAGGGGTACATGTTTTCCTCCTTCAATACTCTTGTTTCCTCCATGCGTGTGCAATTGATACTCATCTCCATGGGTGCTGCTCGTCACTATTCTTTATTTCAAATGGATGTTAAGAATGCCTTCTTAAATGGCCTTCTCATAAAATAAGCTTTACCCGACTCCTGCCTCTGGGACTTCGTCATCCACCACGCTATGTTTGTCATCTAATTTGAGCTTTGTATGGACTCAAACGAGTTCCTTTTGCTTGGTTTGACTACTTCTAGATTACCATCCTTAGTATGGCTATTCCTAGAGTTTTCATGACTCTGCACTGTTATGCCTCTCTACCAACTGAGGTTGCACGCTCCTTTTTCTCTATGTTGATGATATGCTCATCACATGTGATGATCAAGACGGAATTCGGTCTCTCAAGACCTTTCTCAGTTCACAGTTTAACATGAAAGATCTTGGTCCTTTGTTCTACTTCTTGGGTAGGGACTTTGCCTACTCTCCTGAGTCCCGAGGACTACCTTTTTAGATAGTTTCTAATTCTATTATGGCTTGTTTTCCAAGTTAGTGCTTAGGCTAAAACTATATAAGGATGTAATCCCTTCTTTGGGACAGATTATAATTGAATGAAAGTTTATTTTCCTTATCATGAGTTATTGTCTTTGGTGTGAAACCTAGACATCCTACCCTAAGCCCGTTGGCTTGGAGATTAGCGCGTTGGCTATTCTCCCTTTCCCATATTGCGTCAATTGGTATAAGAGCGAAGATCGCCGTTCTGATCGTTGATTCGAGGTAACCTGGTATCCCATCTTTTTATTTATATTTCTACCGATCCATTATTCATCATCAGTCATCACCGACCAATATCATCTTCCATCATCATCATCCACTCACGACCCAGCCACATCCACACCCCTGATCCCGAACCCTTTGTTATTCCCCAAAATCCCTCTGCTGGACACATCCAACAACCCTAAACCATCACTGATCCTTATCATCCCCCCCCCCCCCCCCCCCCCCCCCCCCCCCCCCCCCCCCCCCCCCCCCTCTCAACCGGATCCCTGTCGTCCAAAACCTAACCCAACTCCAGCCAGCCAACCCCATCCATATCGGCCGCAACGGTTGAAGCTGCTACCTTATTTTAAAAATAGGGGCGTTACGGTCTAAAACCTAATGGAGCCAAGCAATTTTAATTTATAACCCTATTTTTCTTGTTTCATCTTCTCAATAGCCTTTTCTATAGTTTTTTCTACCCTTAAATGGTTCCAAATCACTAAAAAAAAATACAAGATTGGTTGCTACACAAGATCGAATTTCTTTTATCACTAAAAAAATTCTCACCGCTACGTAGCGTTTTGGCCACTGACCGCTACCCCCACCGCCATCACTATTTTTATCCTTGGCCCCATCACCTAACTCCATCCATCTAGTACCTTTCCTATCTCGCAGGAACCCTAATGACCCCAATCGACCTAGCCGAACCCCAAATCCAACGCCCTATCTGCCACCCACAGCCAATTCGGAACCCTGAACCCACAAATCCCAAGCCCTCTACTGGCCGAATCTCTTCCCACTTCACCGACACCCTAACCCAAACCCATCCTCACTCCATCGTCGGTCCAACCAAATCCCCAACTTCCATTACTAAAACCCAGATAGAAAAAAAAAAAAAAAAAAAAAACTAAGAAGAGGAAAAAAAAGGAACGAACAAAATAGGGGATCGAGCTTACCTTTCCCGTTGCTCACGCTTGACGTTGCTGCCGTCGTCACCATCGACCATTGCCAACGCCGTCCTCCTGCACAGATGACCCCATCGCCCTCCTATCTACCACAGTTCGCCAGAGCCCTCCTACCGCTGCTCTCTTCTCGTCAACAGAAACGAAAAGGGGCAAACCCCTTTTCCTTTCCCTTTGTATCATTAAGCCCGACGAGATCCCTGCCACGCGTGTTCACTTCACGTGAGAGCGGGCAAGGCAGCCTAATGGGCTTGAGTTCGAGATAGACCCGACCCAAAAAAAAAAGAAAGAGTAGCAGGCCAGCAACATGTCTACCTGCATGAGAGCAACCTTGAGAGGCAAATTCACATACCGCCAACATGATACTTATATCATGGAATTGATGGACAGAATGGATAGGGTTGAAAGACGTCTTAGGGATATGCTCCAAACTCCAGGTCCTCAAGGCACCTGGAACAATGGAAACGCAGGACCTTCAAACAACAATGGTGACAACAGTGGACAGGGAGGAAACAACCACCATGTAGAGCATATCCCATAGGTGGAACGTTCGTAAATGGTGAACCATAAGAAACTTCTCGGTAGTTTATGCAGCGCATATTTGAAGAGATCGATCACGATGAATATCGGGGCCGATGAGATCAAGGATGTCAATAGCTACGTATCGGCCGCAAAATCGGGCATAGTAGTATTTATCGGCGCTCACAAGTGTAGTGGTCCATAGAGGCCGCTACACATGCATTAACGTAACGCCGCTACGTAACGGGCACAACTGCAAAATTTAAAAAAAAAGAAAAGAAAAAGAAAAAACCCCTCAACCCATGTATTCGTCCAACCTAGTGGAAGAAGAAAGAAAGAATAACAACTGTAACTTGCAAGGAGACATACCGGGAGAGCAGGAGCACCAGCGGCAGCCACCACAGTCGTAGCAGGCAGCGACATCGAATCGCAGTAGCAGAAATTGCAGTAGCAGCAACAGCTTGGAACAGCAGCAACAGATCTTCCTTTTTTTCCTTTCCCTCCCTCCTTTTCCCACTTGCCCTTTTGTTTTCTTGGTCTCTAGATGCTTATGTTTTGGCGAAAACAAATGGGCAGCGAATGCCCTGGTTGATTATGCCCTCCTCATTTTTAAAGGGTACCATATGGACCCCAATTTGGCTCACAGCCCACCTTATGGTAGATTCAAATAAAAAATTTAGTGGGCCCCAGCAAAAAAAAAAGGCACAACCTTAATTGGCGGGCTCCACAATGAGGCCCAAGTATTAAAATAAAAAAGTCACTCCCTAACCAAATCTTACTTAATTGAAATTAAGGCCTTAGCCAAACTTCATTCTAATTAAAAATAGCACCTAATCAAAATTTCACTCTTATTGGAAAGAGGCCCCAATCAAAATTTCACTCGAATTGGAAATAGGCCCCAACCAAATTTCACACCAATTGAAAATAGAGCTCCAATGAAATCTCATATTAACAAGAAATAGAGCCCAGACAAATGTCACTTTAATAAGAAATAGAGCCCAACCAAGTTTCACTCTAATAGGACATGTGACCTAGGAAAATTTAACTCTAATTAGAAATAAGGCCCTAATCAAATTTCACTTTAACTGAAAATTTCTCTCTCTCTCTCTCTCTCTATATATATATATATATATCAAAATGCAACTTTAAAATGTTATATTAATGGTGATGAGATTTTGATGACACTGTTTGATTATAAACAATTTTTTAGTTTTTAACTTAGCAGAGCTAACCAACATGAATATATATGAAAAAACTATATCAATATTATCATTTTATAATCATCCAGCGATATAGGATCTCATGCAATGATGGGACCGCTACACCCCCCCTATACTAGCTACTTTTGTAAAAAGACAATATATTCAAGCATTTTCCAATATTCTGGATTTTTTTGGGAATTTTTTGGATTTTTTTGACAAATTTCGCACCATTACGCCGCTACGCCGCTGCGCCCGCCGCTACCGCTATTTTCATCCTTGGACGAGATTACATCACCAAAAAGGTGCGTGTTGATGTTCCCGATTTCTATGGGCGCATGGATGTGAAAGTCTTCACCGACTGGATTAAAACACTTTGAAGATTATTTTGATTGGTACAACATGGATGAAGACAAGCGTGTTCCCTTCGTAAAGATGAAGATGAAGGGTGCAACATGTGATTGGTGGCGGAGTATTGATGAAAGGAATGCCAATCATATGAGACCTCTGATCAGCATATGGGAGGAGAAAGAAAAATTGTAAGACAAGTACCTACCGGTTGACTATGTTGATTCCCTCTTTGATCAACTAGTTGACTGTAGATAACGGACTTCCACTGTGGATGATTTCACTGAAAGGTTCCACTATCTCATGGTACGATGCAAGGTGTTCGAGATAGATCACCAAGCTATTTCTAGATACAAGCGAGGACTTTGTCAAGAGATTCAAAGAGAATTGACTACACTCAATTTTTATAGCATCAAAGAAATTCATCGCATGAAACTTTGCATCGAGGTTCAGTTGAGGCATCCATATTCAAGGCGTTTTGGAGAACCTCTTCAAAAAAGAAACTTCAATATGACTTATCAGCAGGTCGTCTCAACACAAAATTCCATCCGACAAGCTCCACCGCAAAACCTCAACAGGCAAGCCCCTCAGAATCAAGCAAGGCCTCCTCCAACTTATGAAAACAAAGGAAAGGATGTTGTCAATCCTTCACAACAAAAGCAGCACATCGATTGCTTTCGATGCATAGGCAAAGGACACTATGCTAGATACAAAGAATTTTCATTATGCCCACAAAAAAAGCATGTTGATGAAGGGTATGTAGTTGAAACCACATATGAAGAGCAAGAACCTCCGCCCGAGCAAGATCATTCCTTCTATCAAGCTGAAACAGAAGGAAGGACATTATTCATTCGTTGTCTTTTCATCACTATTGAAGAGAGAGCTAAATATTGGAGGCGAACCACTATATTTCGCTCCATGGCAAAATGCCGCGACATATTATGTAATCTCATCATTGATGGAGGAAACGGATGAATGTGGTATCCCAAGAAGTAATTGACAAATTAAAGCTTCCAATGGAGAAACACCCAAAGCCTTACAAAGTCTCTTGGGTGAATGAAGCAACAATTCTAGTAACCAAATGGTGCCAGGTAACATTTAAAATTGGTATTTATAAAGATTCAATTTGGTGTGATATCATTCCCATGAATGTTACACACATTCTGTTGGGAAGACCTTTGTTCTTTGATAACGAGGTCCATAGTGATGGAGAATCAAATACCCACACTTATAAGGGTTGCAATGTTATTCTCCTTCCCCTTAAGCCTCCTACTACCCCGGCCCCCCGGCAAAACAATCAACATCAGTCCCATCAAAGCAAGTTGCTCCAAGCCGGATTCTCGCATTCTTTCAATGTGCAAATTTGAAGAAGAAAGCAAAGAGCAAGGAGTTGTCTATTCTCTTATCCCACAAGAATTCAAGGAGGCTGGAGATAAGAATGTAGATTCTCCACCACTAGAAATCAAGTCCTTATTGCATGATTTTAAAGACTTGATTCTAGTAGATCTTCCAAAAGAGCTACCGCCTATGAGGGACGTTCAACATGCTTTTGATCTCGTCCTCGATTCCTCACTTCCAAATTTACCTGCTTATCGCATGGGCCCTACAGAACATGCAGAATTGAGAAGACAAGTTGAAGAACTCCTCTAGAAGGGTTACATTTGCGAAAGAATGAGTCCTTGTGCTGTACCAGCCCTCCTAACACCCAAGAAAGATGGTTCTTGGTGAATGTGTGTCGATAGCTGAGCGATCAACACGATCACCATTAAGTACCAGTTTCCAATACCTCGGGTGGATGAAATGCTTGATATGATGGCAGGATCACCGGTCTTCTCAAGGATTGATCTTAGAAGTGGATATCACCAAATCCATATTTGGCCAAGAGATGAATGGAAGACAACATTCAAGACTAAAGATGGATTGTACGAAGGGTTGGTCACGCCGTTAAGATTATTCAATGCTCCCCTCACTTTTATGAGGGTGATGACACAACTTTTACGGCCCTTCCTTGGAAAATTTGTCGTCGTATATTTTAACGACATATTGATTTTCTGCAAATCAAAGGAGGCACATCTTGATCATCTAAGGTATGTGATGTTTGCACTTCGCAACGAAAATTTTTACATTAATTTAAAGAAGTGTACGTTCTTGAGTTCCAAAGTTATATTTTTGGGATTTGTTGTATCTGCCCAAGGAGTTGAAGCTGATTCGAAAAAGATCAAAGCAATCATAGATTGGTCCCTTCGTATGAAGTACGGAGTTTTCATGGATTGGCCACTTTTTATAGGAGATTTTTTCGTAATTTCAACACCATTATGACTCCAATAACTGATTGCATGAAGAAGGGAGACTTCAATTGGACCAAGGCACTCACTCGGGCATTTGAACAGATCAAGCAAAAAATGACCAAGGCACCCATTTTGAAACTTCCAGACTTTGACAAGGTCTTTGAAGTCGGTCCTGATGCTTCGCAAGTAGGAATTGGCGGAGTCTTAAGTCAAGATGGGTATCCAGTTGCTTACTTTAGCGAAAAGTTGAATGACTCGCGCAAGAAGTATTTGACATATGACATGGAGTTTTATGTAGTAGTACAACCTTTTTGTCATTGGCTTCATTATTTGATTGGAAAAGAATTTGTGTTGTACTCCGATCATGAAGCTTTGCAACAGATGAACTTATGGAAGAAGATGAGCTCCAATCGTGTCAAATGGAAGGCATATCTACAGGAATTCACTTTTGTGTTACATCACAAGTCAGGCACGGAAAATAAGGTAGCAGATGCCTTAAGAGTCCTCACATTCTCATGACAATTTCCATTTCAATATACTCGGTTTTGAAGAAATTCGCAAAGAATATCCTGATCATAGTTGTTAAAATCGTATGATTCACGATACGAATCGTATCAGACAGTGATTCGAATTGTGGTATGGAATTGGATTTGGCTGATTATCGGTGAATTCAAAATAATGCAATTCAATGCGAATCAAATCGTATCGCACGATTCAGCCGATTTTCCTTGGGCGGGAATATGGGGGGCCACTTGTCTATTTTCGGTTGTTTTTTTTTGGTCCTTTTTGAGATGCTATG
Source organism: Litsea cubeba (assembly GCA_012931725.1). NCBI lineage: Eukaryota > Viridiplantae > Streptophyta > Magnoliopsida > Laurales > Lauraceae > Litsea > Litsea cubeba. The sequence goes on along the minus strand of CM022955.1, from coordinate 25,693,481 downwards.
CTATTCCCATTAATAAAGGAGAATTTAAGATTAAACACTCCATTAAGACATAAAGAAACAAGGATTTTCAAAAGTCCAGCGACGAACAGTTCTCTCTGCCCATGTGAGTACAATGAAGTTGTGATGATCTGTAAGAGGAGCTACAGGAAGAAGATGATGATTGCAGATTCGGATTCCAGCGAGAGACGACGAAGCCCATTATCGCTTCTGTGTTCGTCGATTCCAGGTACTCCCTTTTTATCTTTTTTTTTAGCCCTCCTTTCTTCCTTCCGTCATGTCGTCCATCCTCCATCGTTCCATTCCATGACCTCTTCTTTTTATTTTGTCATCCATCAGCGGGGCCCACACTTGCAATAAAAACCTGTCGATGGGCCTCCCGGTTAAGATCTCTCTCTCACCCTTTGATTCCAGATGTTTTCGTTTTCATCCATTGGTGGATCCCACCTGTCATTTTCATTTGAGTATTTTCTTTTTCAGATTCTGTCATGGCCTCTCTCTATTTTGTTTGCATGAACCAATTAGGATTCTACAGGTGGGCCCCATAGATTGATCAACATTTTTAAATTCAACTGATTCAGGCCTTTTCAATTCTTATTTCAATATCCTAATCATGTTCAACAATTCAAACAATAATATATCAGTTTTTGGTAAAAATCTTTTTGATAAAGGACAGTAGTATATTAAAACACTAATATTTGTCATGTATTGATGTTAGAATGGATGAAAAGTAGATAGATTATGGACATAAACAATTTTTCCTCTTTTTAAACATTTTTTAGTCTTTTTTTCAAATATATTAAGAAAAATAGAAATATCCTACGATTCGCGATTCGACAACCATGATCATGATAATCATGACATTGGATGCATTTACAAAGATCTTCTCAATTATGAGTTTTCTGAAAATCCAAAGTTTACCAGACATGATGGCTATTTCTTTCGTGGGAATCGGTTGTGCTTACCAGCTACATTTATCCATGAGCATGTGCTACGAGAGTTACATGGAGGTGGATGCAGGGCGTGGTAAAACATTGACAATTGTGAAAGATCGCTTCTTTTGAACCCGCTTGAAGATAGATGTTGCCAGAATTTGTGAACTATGTAGAGTATGCCTACTTGCAAAGGGTAAAAAGAAGACCACTGGATTATATTACCCCTTCCAATTCCACATGAGCCTTGGCAAGATCTAAGCATGGATTTTGTCCTGGGCTTACCAAAATAACACGGAAGGCGGATTCTATTTTTGTTGTGGTGGATAGGTTTTCCAAGCTGGCACACTTTATACCATGTTCTACCACGACAGATGCAAGGAAGATTGCCACTCTTTTCTTTGAGGAGATTGTTCATCTGCATGGTCTTCCTAAGACTATAGTGTCTGACTGAGATGCTAAATTCATGAGCTTTTTCTGGAAGACTTTATGGCACATGATGAAGACTAAGCTTCAACATTCAAGTGCCTACCATCCTCAATCTAATGGCCAAACTGAGGTCGTCGATTGAAGCTTGGTGAACCTTCAATGTCTCGTTGGAAAACACATTTCTTCATGCGGAGTTTACCTACAATAACTTCGTAAACAAAACAACAGGAAGATTGCCATTTGAAGTTGTCATAGGAGTCGAGCCATGTCTTCCTATTGATCTGTCACGACTCCAAACCCGAGGGGCCATGAAATTGGGAGTTAAGTAATGATTATGTTTCTCCCAAGATTCGCGTGTGTGAGGATAACACGCTTCGACACATCCTGAATATTTTTGCGGAAGCTTTCGTGGCGCTGCGAACCGAAGTCCGTGGCCATTGGATTCCGTGTCGCACTCAACCACTAACATATTGCTATCATGTCAATGAACATTTCAGACTGGAACAAACAATTATAACAAAATACAGAGCTGATAGTATCTGGATATTATATTCCTACATATGTTCAAGTTACAAACAACAACGTATATTAATTACAATCCCGAGAAAAGGGCTAATAAAAGCCATACAAAAACAAGCTAATAATCACTACCCCATATGTGACGTAGCTCCGATGTCAAGCTCAATGTCTACACGACATAGCCAACAAAACAACCTGCAAGCTCATAGCTCCATAGCCAAAACGTGCACTCGACTATTCAGGCAAGAAATCTGAACCTGAGTACCAAAGTAGTGGGTCAGACATGACGGTCTGGCAGGCGGGTGAAAGGATATAAACAATATATTGAAGAATAAAACATATGATAAATCACGCTATTTGATCAAAAGCTGTACATAATTAAGATGTCTAGAAATTCGTGAACATCTGACAAAATCCTGTGTTCATATAAAACGGTTATAAAACACGAATATTTGACAAGACATGTATTCCTTTAAAGCATGTATAAAACATGAGTATCTAGCAAAACATGTATTCATTTGAAACGTGTGTAGAACATGGATATTTGACAAATCGTGAATTCATTTAAAACATGTACAAAGTATGAACATTTACAAATCGGGGATTCATTTAAAACATGTACAAAGTATGAACATTTACAAATCGGGGATTCATTTAGAACATGTATATTTAAAACAGTAAGGGTATCAAGGATCGAGAACTGTCAAGATGGCAACCACACAAAGCTAAATCCTCTCTCACAAAAGTGATGAGAGCACATCGGGACATTGACCTCAGTCACACGAGGTGAGGAGAGTCAACGATTTTATACAATAAATACATATAATACTCTGCGGGACCACGGTAGCGAACCGGGTATATCGGGGCGGGAACCATGCTGCAGCTGGTATAACAGAAGGGGGATCTCCAAATAGGTGGATCAAACCGATAAGGTTATCCAAGCTTAGTGGTGCCGACTCATAGGTCACATGCGAGAAATCAAAATAAATGAATACATATAACGGGACGGGGTGCCCATAGGCACAAAAGCACATCAATATCGGGACGGGCATATACGGGCTAGCAGTATGCTAAAACAATACTTTCAATACTCTCGGGGCAAGTCTTGTCACAAATCATGGTTTTTAAAGTGTACAAGTGAAATTCGGGTCAAAATATAACATGAATGGATTTCCAACATTCTCCTGGCTAAGTGTTGAAGGTCCAAGATTTGAATCAATGTAAATAGGGTCTCGTTTGTCAATTTAATATCTATTTGGTACTCCATAAGAATTAGAGACAATCCGTGACCTTACGCACTTTGACAAGTCTAAAAGACCTTTAACAAAATTAGGATGATGGGTTTCTTCTTCAATATAGTTCCACATTCTTCTCCCATATAGTTCCACAAGTTCTCCAAAAGAAATCCATCAGGATTGACATTTCGGTCAACCCTCGGTTGGCTTGTCGGTTAACCGACAGGGTCATGTCAGTCGACCGACAAGCTGACCGACGGCTAGCCGAGTCCAGAAATGGGGAGAAAACAGCTCTCGGGAATTGGAATCGAGGGGCTGTCGGTTCACTGTCGGCTGACCGACACTTCAGCATCAGAAATTGAAGAAAAATGCAGCTCTCTGGAATTGGGACCGAGAGGGTGTCGGCTCCATGTGACCGACTGCTGACCGATGTTACTGCGAACACCAAATTCTGAAGCTATTTTCAGTCCCTTCTTTCTCCAAACACTCCTCATTTTTAAGGGTCAGATCCCTGTAATAAAGTGAGCCAAAAGCTCCTCCATTTCATCATTCAAATCTCCAAAACATTCCCCCAATAACTCCTATCCATCCACTCAAATCATAAGAGAAAAGGGTCCATAGATAATCCACATAAAATCCATAAAGACATAACATAAGTCAATGCACTATTTCTATGAAATTAACAAATGAAAAGGCTCATTCATGAGTATATTCCAAAATCATTAGAATCAAACTATTAAGCATGTTAAACCATTAAAACCATCAATGAAGATAAATCAAAATTTTGCATAAAACATGATAAACACATAAGAATCGTTTCATCCACTTACCTTGGGTCCAAGCTAAGCAAATCCAAGCTCAAAACACTATCAAGGTCAACCTACAAGAAAAACCAAGAAAACCCCCCAAAACAAACCCATCTTAGAACCCTAAAATGGAAAATCAATGAAGACAAGGAATGGGGTACACAAAGTTAGGGAAATGAGACCTAAGGGGATGCCATTGCTCAATAATACAAGATGGGAAGGAGTCCTTACCTCTAGGGCCATCAATCAACAAGAAAGAGCTTGAAATAGGGCTGCCAAGCTGAGATTCACACAAAAATGGTGTCAAACGAGAGAGGAGATGAAGGGGAAGAAGTTGCCGGAGTTCCCTCATCGGATTGGTGGCTTGGAGGCTCCATTTGAGCAAGAGAAATGGAAGAAAAGGGAGAAGAAGGCTGCTGATACTGTAGCTGGAAGGTTGCAGTCGATGGAGTGGAAAAAATGAGGGAGAAGAAGAAGCTTGGTACTTTTTATAATGGGTGGGTATGGGCCCCACCACACTTAAAACTTGCAATGGAGATTAGAGGGCTTTCTAGACCTCGGATCAAGAAAACTTAAAACATGAAAAGTGTCCGGCACAAAATTATCTTTCCAACAAAGTTAATATTGACATACTTTCGGGGTCCACAGAAAAAGTCAACTGATTGGTCAAAAGGGATCAAAATAATGGAAGATTTGGAATTACAAGGGTTAAAACATTGATTTCTGGGCCTCGGATGCGATCGACAAAGAAAAGAGAAATGTTTCTCATAAAATCTAGTTTCCAAAAAGTATATATTTGGCAAGGTTATGAGATCTCGAAATTTGAGTCCAGATTTAGTGTAAAAATACTGATTTTACCCCAGGGCTGGAAAAACTGATTTTCGGAGTTTCATATGGGCACGGAGTGAACACGAAAATTGTAGGGAATGGCGAGATTAGTCAAACGAAGCTGAAATAGGAATTTTTAGAAATTAAAGAGAATCTCTCCACAATGACCACACAAAACAAATAGGACCCTACGGTCACTGTCTAGGTTCACTGGCTTTCAAAACTTCCCAAAACCAAAGAAAATATGATCAAACTCAGAAATTCGATCAAACAACCGGTAAACCCACTGAGAAAACAAATCCACGATTAAAACACGCTAAATCAGGAAATCTGGGGTCGGGTTCGCACATGATCTGAGTCCTTTACTGGTTGAAGCCAGGCCTAGCCAAAAAGCTGAACAATTCGCACAGCACATGAAGGACGTTCATGACACTGTTGCAAAAATCGGCCTAGTCGGCGCCTAGGCGCTAGTCGGCGGTCACCGCCTAGGCGGCGCCTAGGCGCTAGGCGGGGATTAATCGGACTAGGAGGGGATTAATCGGGCTAGGCGTGGATTAATCGGGAATTAATCCCTGTCCATGCCCACCGCCTAGCGTCCACCTAGCGATTTTTACAACATTGGTTCATGATGAGGTTCATAAACAAATTGCCAAAAGTAATGAAAATTATAAATATCATGCGGACACTCATAGATGCCATGTCGAATTTGATGGAGATATGGTCATGGTGCGCATAAAGGCCGAACGGTTCCCTACAGGTACTTACAAGAAACTACACCCAAGAAGTGCAGGCCGTTCACGATTCTGAAGAAAATCAGCGCCAATGCTCATGTACTTGATCTTCCGCTAGACTTGAGTATCAATTCCACATTCAATGCTGAAGAGCTCACAATTTATCATGGGCGTTATCAAGATGAATCATTTGAAGAACAGGATATGGGGCTTCCCATGGTTCCACCTCCTCGAGAAGAAATTGAAGATGTCTTGGATGATCAACTAGTATCAACAAAGAATGGCGCTTTCACAAATTCTTGGTCAAGTGGAAAGGCAAACCTTTATTTGAGCCTACATGGATCACCGCCACTGACTTTCAATGACTCAATTTGGATTTGTACAAGACATACTAAGCTGATAACGTGCCGGAGTTGAGTTTCTCCAAGCCGGGGAGAGCTGATGCAAGCCAGACTACTGGGCCCCACCTGAAGGTTTATACTAGAAAGCCAAAGCCCCACAAGGCCCAGCAGTGAGGGATTCTCCAACGACAGTTTCCAACAGCTTTCCTAGATTTTAGTAATTGCTATGATTTAGCAGTAACCAAATAGTTTCTAATTCTATTATGGCTTGTTTTCCAAGTTAGTGCTTAGGCTAAAACTATATAAGGATCCAATCCCTTCTCTTTTGGGACAGATTGCAATTGAATGAAAATTGATTTTCCCTATCTTGAGTTCTTTTTGTCTTTGGTGTGAGACCTAGACATCCTACCCTAAGCCCTTTGGCTTGGAGATTAGCCCGTTGGCTATTCTCCCATTCCCGGTCTGCGTTAGAACCACAGTTATTCCAAAACTGTTCGCACTCAACTTGAGCTCCACCAAAAGCTCTCTACTTCTGATGACACTCCCCTCTCTCATCCTTTTTTCTATAGATAGGTTGTAGGCAGTCTTGTCTACTTAACTATCACTCGGCCTGACATTGCTTATCTAGTCCATAGCTAGCCACTTCCTCTTGGCCCCTATTTTTATCCATCGGGCTACTATTCTTCAGATTTTCCGCCATCTTCAAGGGTAAATGAATCGGGCCCTTCTTCTCTTTAGTGACAACTCTCTCCAGCTCATTACCTACTCTGAATTTGATTGGGCCAGATGTGTTGACACGCTGATATATCACAGGTTTCTGCATTTTTCTTAAGACTCTCTTTGATCTCCCGCAAGAGCAAGAAGCAATCAGTTTATTGTCGTTCTCTTGTGGAAGCTGAATATACCTTGGCTCATACTACCGCTGAGATTATTTGGCTTCGCTAGCTGCTTGCTGATTTGGGCATGTGCTCCAACTCTTTATTGTGACGGTGAAAGTGCTTTTCAGATTGCTCACAGAGATAATAGAGATTGATTGTGATTTTTTCGCCATAATCTTTGTGTGCACAATTTTTTGTGCTTTCTTCTCCCTCATCAGTCTGTTGATTCACAAAGCCTCATCCCACTCGTCGTTTTCAGAAGTTACTATCTCAGCTCTCAATGCTGCTAGCTACCTATTTTGGGCTTGAGAGGAGGAGATGTGCCATACATTTTCTTCTTCCGTGGGCCCCTTTTGCAAAATCTAAACTGTTCAATCTCTTCGGAATGCCTAAAATGGCTATGGGGTCAAATTTGGAAGCGTGATTTATCATGGATCATGAGAAAATGGTGAAATGTATCATCCATTGATTCCTCTTAAGATATTTGTAAGTCATTGAATGCAGAAAAGGCGTTGTTACAATGCCAAATATGGTAACATAGAGGTCATTGTTTTTTTGCTTTGGCACCCCTACTTTTTGGGTCCTACAATCAAGATCTGATTCAGTTAGTCATGATTAGAAGGTCCAAAATGGCTAGTAGGTCAAATTCCAGCCGTTGATCAGTCATGGAGTTTGAGATATCTGCGAATAAGTTTAGACCCTAAAATATCAATTTTTTTATTCATGTGGCCCCCATTTGCAAGATCTGATCCGTTCAAATTCTCTAGAGAGCGAAGGGTGGCTATGGGGTGAAAGGTCAACCTTGATTTTTCATGCGTTTTGAGAGAGTTGCAAAAATCCTATAACTATTGGATCACACATCCTACATATGGTAGGAATCTTCCCGGTTTACCAAACCTGGAATTCTCTTCAGAAATCTTCTTTGAGGATATGTTGGATCTAGGAGGAGGGAATCATCTATTTAGAGAACTCCTCTCTACTTGCCAACATGCCCTTAGGGATTGCCTATAAAAAAAATGTAGAGAGGGGTTCCTTTTTTGATTTCAAGAGTTTTTATTTTATATATTTATTTTTTGTGCTGAAGTGGATGGAGGCGGACAATGGAAAATTTACAAGTGTTTTGGACCAAAATGACCTAATAAAAATTTCAAACTGATGCAAATGGAGGGGTTCTATGTTGTAAATTTTAAAAGGAGGGGGGGGGGGGGGGGGGGGGGGGGGGGGGGTGTGCAACATGAAATAAGAGTTTTTAAAAAATTTTTTTAATAGTTTTACCGGACAGACTAATTTTTAATTAGAACTTAAAAATTAGAACTCTTATTTTAGGAAAATGTTCACGCGCGCACTGCGAACATCGCATCCAGACCGTTCTAGAGGTGGGACCCACCTTTGCATACATGTGACACATGGTCCGGATGCACAGCGCGCAAGTGTGCAGTGCACTGGAGAATATTGTCCTTCAGACCTTTAATCTAATTAACTCTTATTAATTAGACTAGAGTTTCCAAATGGCCTATTAATCTCCCATATAAGCAAAAATGTTTTAACACAAAACACTGAAGGCAACCAGATTCATATCTCCCCATCATTGATATTTCTTCTAAAAATGGGAGAATTGGTCTGAGTAACTGGAGAACATAACCCTATTTATGGCAATGGCAAAAAGAGAAGGGAATGCTTCTGCCCATTGTCTTTAGCACATCATTTATCTTGCCATAAATAAACCCTAGTTCCCTCCTAAACACAGTAAGTACAAATGATGCCCTGATTGATTTATAACTGCGTTCCAATCTACCGAAGAATGAGCTGTTTTGTCACTCACCTACCACCCACCATTGCCATATTATATGGTATGAACAGATTGCCATGGCCTGTCTTCCCCATTACGAAGTTGCTATAACCACTTCCCTAACAACATAGAACTACCTCTCTGAGTGCCCATTTGTTTCTCAGTATTGAAATCCCAGAGTTCATAGTAAGATGAATTCTAATGAAGGAATGTTAAAGAGGTGAGGAGTGAAGGATACAAGGTGTAGATATACTTTCCATGGATTTTATTTACTAGGGCGATAGCTGGGTAATCATTTCCTACCAAATAGGAGTATCTGGAGGCTCTTTATGGACCTTCCCATTACTCAGTCAATTTTAGCCCCTTCGATAGGAAGCCATTGTTCAGAATTCCTAGGAATTAGTATTGAGCAAACAACAGGCCCAAACCCGAATGTCACAGCCATTTTTTAAATTCTGGTTGCAAACTGTTTTCCATTCCCACCAAATGTTGTGTTTGATTTTCTTAATCATTCCATAATTTATTAATTGATTTATGCTTTTTAGTAAACTATCATTTTCTCCCTCAAAAGACGTGCTATGTTTCACCTTTTCTTTTATTAGTTAGTGCTGTGTTTCTCTGTTGAGTAATGATAGTGATTTTAAAATAACAGATTTTGACGCTCATTACATAAGATGGTTGAGTGAGATAACAAAATATTCACAGTTATGATTTTGTTTGACCCAGTTTTGCTTGATGTAGAGTGAGCAATATTGTTGTAGCATATATTGGTTCTTATGGATAATTTTTGAACCACATTTTCGCCTACTACTGTAGCTATTTTAACGCATTGAATGCTTTCAGGATATGATGCTATGTGGTGGGTCTGATGCAGCAATCATACCAATCGGTATTTATACCTTTCATTTTCTTCTAGATAGGATTTAGTACCATTCAATATTAAAACTGGTCATTGTTTTCTAAACAGATACAAAGCATTGGATTTTTGTGTAATGTTTTTGCATTTCATGCTTTGAGCAGGGTTAGGTGGTTTTGTAGCGTGCAGAGCACTTTCACAGAGAAATGACGATCCCACCAAAGCTTCACGACCATGGGATGTTGTACGTATTATACCCTTTTTTTTCATTTTAAGAATTTGAGAGGCCAATTTATAGGATCTTTATAACTTGAAAGAGTCTGTATATACTGTTTTGAGTTTGAATTGCTGGATTCCATGTATCTTTTGTGTAGTTTGATTGTAAGAAGTTGTGGTTCTATGGAATCATGCTTATGGTGCCTATGCTACCGTGGTTGCATTGTGCGTGTCATTTTGTGTGAATTACCCTAATTTTCAAGTAAATTTTCTTTTGTTGTATTGTCCTTGTAAAATGCTTTCTGAAGGGTAATGAGTCAGCAGTGCTTCAGAACTTGAAAAATACTCAGAATTGATTGTGGCAATTGTGCAAGTTTTTAAGTCGTCTGTAGGCTGTAGGTTTGTTGCCGCAGAAGACAAAAAAAAAGGGTAAGCTTACTTGAACTAAAATAATAAAAACATTGCTGGAATTTCCACAAGTTGGAGGAAAAAACGAAGAACATAAAGAAAAAAATAGAGATAAAAGTGAGAAAGGGATAATTCCAAAAAAAAAAAAAGAGCGAGAAATGGAGAGAGAACTGCTGCTGGCCATCCAACTTGGGTTGGGCGACCAAGTTACACTATAAAAACCCTTTATAGTTTCAAGCTTATACATGTAAGTCCCTGAAATATATGGAATTACGGAAAAACCACTGAAACTGATTTCTAGCATACCCCTTCAAGCTTGTGCCTGTTTATTTACTATGCCCACCTTGGACACATGTGATTGTTGCTTCTTGATGATGGCCTGTGTGAGATCTGCCAGTTGATCTTTGCTAGGAGAGTACTCAAGTTGAATCTCTTTTGCAACAATTTTCTTACAAACAGATTGACAATCAACTTCCACATATTTAGTACTTATGATAAGCATGATTCTTTGCAAACTGTTATGTTGCTGTACCATCTCAATGTAAAAAATCACAGTTTTACTGTTAAAGAAACCAATCTCCTTAAGGAGAATTCTCAACTTCGTCAACTTGCAAATACCATCTGTCATGGCTCTATATACTGCTTCGGATCTTGATCTAGCAATTAATGGTTGTTATTTACTTTCTCATGAAACTAACTTACTTCCAACCAAGGTGCAATATCTAGTGGTTCACCTTCTTTCTGGTTTGGAGCCTACCTAATCTGCATCTGTGTATGCTTTTCCCGGTGAACCCCATGAGACATTGAGAGAATTCCCTGTCCCGGTGAACCCCTCAAGTATTTCAGAATTTGATGCATAACATTTAAATGACCTGTTCTCGGTGCATGCATAAACTATGATGCACGGATACTTCAAAATGGGCAACGCATCGTGTCGTATAGTATCCGATACTTCACTTTTAATGTGTAAAATCCATAGCCTTGCTGTGTCCGTGCCGTATCCTTGCCATATCTAGGCATCTTAGTGCATGAACTGGCTTACCACACTAAGAGCATAAATGTTTTTCCGGTCTTGTAGTTGTTTGATAAATGAGTTTTCCAACCAATTTTTGATATGCTCTTGGATTGTTTAATAAATCACCATTCATGGTCAAGACCATGATTCTGCTTTATAGGACTTTCCATTGGTTTCGCACCACCAATTTCTTTCAACAAGTCTGAGGTATATTTCCACCGAGTAATCTCGATGCCCTTCTTGAATCTGGCAACCTCTGTACCAAAGTTCTTCAAATCACCTACATCTTTTATTTCAAACTCCTTTCCTATATATTCTTTAAGATAATTAATCTCATCATTACCTGCCACAGCAACGGCATCCATATATACTGTCACAATAGTCTCCTTTCCAATCCTACTTTTAACAAATGTTGTTTGATAAGCTTGGCATCACTTATATTCATACTTAACCATAGCTTGACTGATTCTTTCAAACCATGCTCTTGATGACTGCTTTAGCACATACAAGGCTGTTTATAGCTGACTTAAGTTTCCTATTTGATTTACTGGAACAAATCAAGGTGGGGAAGTCAGACTTGAAAACAAAAAGGTAACATAAGCAATAGTAAAAAGAACGAAAGAGTGGATTAGGGTTTTGATGGTAGGAGAGAACGTAGGATTCCTTTTTGCCTTCTGGTATTTTTGTAAGGTTCCATTTCTGGTTCTTTGTGAGAGCTTTCATCTCTTTTTTCATACCTTCTTTCCAATGAGAAATTAATAAAGCTCCTTTGACATTGGAAGGAACAGAAACAGCAAACATGCAGCTAAATAGTGATTTAGAGTGGAAGAAACAACATTGTATGAGACACATCTTTCAATAGGATGTTCATTGCAGGAATGTTTTCCTTTGTGTAATGCAATTGGTAAATTTGTATCATGACTATCAACAGGTAAAGGATCAGTAGCTGGGTCCGGGATAGGGACAATACCTGTTTCTGGTTGATCATTTGGTTGTCAGTCAGTAATAACTTTAGGCTGTGCCTTCTTCCGCTGTCGGACGTAAGTCCTAATTTTGGGAGATTTGACTAGTTGCTTTTGAGAAGTGGAAGGAGGATTTGAAGTTTCAGCATTTTGTTAGGGATCAATGAGTTTGGAGGCACCTAGGGATTGGTATTAACAATTGTAGGAAGAGGAATTTCTTTTCCATTTTCATCCCTCTTAGGTTCATCACTTCTTTTTTAAAAAATAAGGGGTGTCGTAAAAAATGGTGACATCCATGGATACATTTTTTCCTAGTAGTAGGATCATAACACTTGTACCCCTTTTTGTTTGAAGGATAACCAAGAAGATACATTTGACAACATTTGGATCAAGCTTGTCTCATTTAGAGCCATGCCCCGAAACCCGGGCGCCTATTGATTTTTTTTTTTTTAATACTTTACATAGGCCAAATCTTTAAGTAGTATAAGAGCTTGCGTATCACATCTAAAATCTCAAATTCAATTAAAGTTCAAGCTAACCAAAAAAGTTCCATATACTAAAATTCAACTATGAAATGAAACAGTTCAACTAAACATCAATAATACCAAACTACTCTCCAATGGAAAAAGAAATCTCAAACTGTAAGGTAACGTAAGCTCTAAGGTGTGATCTGACTGATCAATCTTCTATCCCCACTGCCTCAGCGAAGCTCATAGATGGGTCTCCTACCTCGGAATCTGCACAATTAAGCAAAACCTAGTCACAAGAAGTACTAATCTACATGAGAAGGGCAGTTTAGAATATAAATTTCTACTAAGCATACTAGAATACAAATATGAGGTGAATTCAATGTGAAACAGAATAGAACAAGTGAATTTTAGTGATTAACTTTAGTTTTGCTAAATTATCAGGATACAAGACACATGAGTGAATATACATCAAAATAACAACAGAGGCCCATCTCATCTAATACCGACACTACTTTCTAGGAGTGCCCTAACCCAAGTAATAAAAAACATCCGCTCCAAATGGGTATTTAGGCACAAGGGACTCCCCACATCCCCCGCTCCAAATGCTCAACCATAGTATAAGCGAAATGGCGAAGCCACTATGCTTACCCTAACGATCGATGGCGCCTCAAACAAGAATCAAGGTCTATCGTCATGTAAATATACCCTAGCACAAGAAATTAACTCAACAAGAATCAAGGACTTGGGAGTCATTCTCAAATAGTCAAAGGAAACGAGATCAAAGAAGGCTCATAAGAAGAAAGTGTAACTAATGAAATAATCTCAAGACGCTTACACGGACAAATAAAGGTAAATAATCACTTCCCAATGTCGAATAGAAACTTCAGACATAAATTGGTAAGATAATAAGGCTTATATACAGAGTGTCCAACAAGTAGAAACTCTTGGCATGGCCCCAAATCGCCCACAACAATAGGATCAGCCAAGGAAATAGTGCATGGCTGGGACTTACATGTACTTTTCAGGAACTTAGAATGTAAGAAAATGACCCGTTACAGGTTCAGCTGTAAAAACTATGAGTAACAAGGGCTTAAATGCAATTTCTAGAAGTTTAGAATCCAAGGAAATAACTCAAATCAGTTAAGATGTAAAATGAATAAACAACAGGGTCCTATGTGTAATTTTAGAAACCTGAAATTCAATGGAACAACCATAGACTGGCCCAGCCATGAAACTAGTAAATGTCAGGGGCTAAATTGCAATTTTTAGATGGTTAATACTCAAGAAAATGGTCATAAAAAGGTTCAGTTGTGAAAGAATAAAAATGTTAGGCCTCTAAATGCAATTTCAGATAATTAAGACTCAAGTAAGGAACTAAAACAATGCAACTAAGAAAACAACAAATCTCGGGGACTTATTTGCAATTACAGAATGTTTAGGACTCATTGAGTTGAGTACACAAAAAGGGTTTCAGATATAATTGTAATAGAAGACAGGTCCCAAAGTGCAATTTCCAGATGTCTGGGACCCAAATGGAAACTCAGAATATACTCAGGTGTAAAAACAATAGATGGCAGGGGTTTATTTAAAATTTCCAGAAACTTTAGAACTCTATTGAGTAACTAAACAGGTCCAGATGTAATATATATGAATAACAGGTCCCTGGGTGTAATTTCAGAAAAGTCAGAACCCAACTACAAGCTCAAGTCGGCAGAATAACGTCTCACGAGATTGAATTTCTGGGTCAGTTGGATGGTGGGCCTAAGTGGGCCCAACCCACTTGGGAACTAGACTGATAGGGTTGCCCAGAGGTTGGCTCTCAGATGGCCGGATCAGATCTGGGATCAGGTGGCTCATGTGGGCCCCACAGCTAAATTAAAAAAGAGAGGAAATTACCCGAAAAATCTCCTTAGATGTGCCGTGCACCAAAAAGGTCCTCATAGTTCCTCTGTAACAGTAAAGCCCTTCCTCCAATTTTCAGTACTTCTCTTGAGTGACGATATCGTTGTTCGTTTCTGTTGAGCGATGATAGTGTCACTCGTCTTTCTTATACCTGTTTTTTCTTCCTCATCTCTCTCCTCTTTCTCCATCTCCCCCTCTCCATTTCTTGCCCAACCCGCCGCCTCTACAGTCTCTCTCTCTCTCTCTCTCTCTCCAACGTTCTTTCATCTTCCTTCCATTCCCAGAAACCCACACTAGGTCTCCACTTCCATCAAAATCAGCTCTCATTTTACCCTAAAGACATAATCTTTCTTCCATTATCAGAAAACCCACACCACACACTTCCATTTCCATAAAAAATCACTTCTCCACTTCCATCAAAATCAGCTCTCATTTTACCCTAAAGACATCATCTTTCTTCCATTATCAGAAAACCCACACCACAGGCTTCCATTTCCATAAAAAATCACTTCTCATTCACCCTCTGAAACTCCTTTTCTCCCAGCTCAAAAACACACATTTACTCTTCATCCCCATCAAAAAGAGCTCCATTTGAAAATCTTGAGGCACCCATTGCAAGAAAATAAGTTTCATGAAATGGGTTTCTCTAAAAAATGACAATGTTGGATTTCTCCAGCGGATTCATCTCCTCCTTCATCTTCCTCCATTTGGGGTTTTCTGGATCTCGCTAACTTTGTTAAGGAATTCATGTTTCTTGGGTTTTCCGGATCAACCCTAGGAGGCATAGAAATTCACATCATTGAATAGTAGAGCTTTTCGGCAGGCTGGATGAGAAATGGAGTGGGGGAGATGGAGAAAGAGGTGGGAGAAGAGACGAGCGGCGATATTTTCGCTTAACAGAATTGGTTGAACACAAGATCTAGAGCTGGGATGTTGAGTAAAGCTTCACATACACCCTACTAGGGTTGACAGTTTGTAAGATCGTACTGTAGCAGTGATGGAAATGCAAGAAACTCAGCTTGAAACCAATTAAACAGTGTCTATTCCCAGCTGAATTCTGAAATACAAGTGAGATCAATGAATATCAGGAAAACTCCTCCACCCAAGTCTAACAGCACAAGAAATCACATGATTCAGCTGGAATAGTGTTTCATCTGTGACAAGGCCTTCAAGATGAGGTTCAGCCAGCTGGTATGTTGCATGAATCCACATCCAAGATGCAAATCCTTGCTATTACTTAGCTCTGGAACAGATTTAAAAAGATCCATGACAACAAAATCTGAAAAATCATAAGCTAAAAAGGAAATCTAAATTAAATTGAGATTCAAGGAGCCTTCTACCCATGCTTAGTACTTGCCTTAATGGTTGAAGATGGGTTATAGTTGGCTGGGATTAGCTTCAAGAGCCCTCCTTCTCCTTAATTTCTACACTGTCCAAGCTGCTACATTCATTCTAATAGAAGTGCTCCGGCTATTCCATTCTATTGAGTAAAAGAGCAGGAGGTTCGGGCCTCAATTACTTCCTCATATGGACATGTACACATCCTTTTTGAAGTATATTCATCTCCATTCTCAGAGTGTAAAACTCAAATTTTGGTAATATATAAACATTTGACATGTTTGTGACAAAGTTTAAACATACCAGGGACTTCGTCTTTGTTTTCCATGAGGTAAACACTAGTCATCCTGGTGATCAATGAGAGTAACAAAGTATTCACATCCAAACACATTTTTCTTAAGCAGGTCCCCATAATCAGAACATGTAATTGAAAAAGGAATATTATTGTTATTATCACTCGGTTTATATTGTCCACTTTGGCCCACGTGTACACGCGAGGACTTCCCAGGCGGTCTATTACCCTAGTACTGCTCCCGCCCTAGCATGCTTAACTTCGGAGTTCTTATGGGACCTGGGGCTGCACGGCTTTAAAATGCATCATTTTGAGTCAATATGGGGTTTGACTTATAAGCCCAGGGTCAAGACTTGGATATTTCCGATGTGGGACTTGGACAAAGCCTCACGGTATTGACCGAAGCACTCCACCCTTACCCCTGCGGATTCCCCTTTCTAGGCCCACAGGATTGACCTGTTCTTGCCTCAAGGGATTACCTAGGCGGATTGGGGTCTCACATCATCTAATGCCAAATAATTAAATTTCAGGAAATATGGTATACAAGGCCCCTAGGAGGGTCTGGGATATTACATTACACATAAGTCCTTGAAATATAAGTTATTACGGAAACCTCTGAAACTGATCTCGATTGAATTTTCAGGCTTGATGAAAAACATGGAACTACCTCAACTTGTTGAAGACTTTATTAAGATTTAGTTTCATGAAAATTAACTAAATATCATCTTTACATTTTAGTATGATTCAGGCAAAATGGCGTAAATATCATTTTTTACATTTGATCTTTAGATTGAATTTTCACTTATACAAATTGACCAAGAATTGCTTGAGACTTTGGATTGACTTGACTTCAGGGCCTTCTGAGTACAGTAAAGTTTTTCTGTTCCTTTTTTGAAAATTTTTAAATATTTTCCTGCTATTTGGGTTGTGACAATTTTACGCTAGGTGTCAACCTACAACCATCTGAACTTGGACCAGCAGTAAAAAACTGGTTAAGTTTTTATTTTATTATATTTTTAAGTGGTGTCGGGTGGACCTGCTGAGCCTAGTTATTAGTGATGAGGAATTTTCACTCCAAAGTCCAAACTAGTCATTGTTGTTGATTTGTGGCATAGTTTATGTTTTTAGATATTTGTATGCCTTCTTAGTTAACATAACATGGAATTATGTGGTTGCAGCATCGTGATGGTTTTGTTATGGGAGAGGGAGCTGGCGTTCTACTTTTGGAAGAATTGGAACATGCAAAGGTCTATCCAGACTTACAATCATTCATAAGTTTTAATTGACTTCTGTTATATATATATATATATATATTCCTTCCACATTGGTTGCTTTTTATTCTTACTAATAATGACCCAAAATATTAATTGGAAAAAAAAAATGATAAGCCTTCTTAAATCTCTCTCTCTCTCTCTCTCTCTCTCTCTCTCTCTCTCTCTCTCTCTCACACACACACACACACACACACAGAGCTTAGTATTTTAATGGTTCTTCCAATTAAATGCTTAGTATTTTAATTCACACAATTAAATTCAACTAATGTTTTATATGATGACCATCTTAAGGTAGAGATATTGGCAACTGAAGGTTGGTAAATACACTGAATACACTTTATGCTTGCCTTCTAATCCCTTGGTTTGGATTCTTCAGAGAAGGGGAGCAAACATCTATGCAGAGTTTTTAGGTGGAAGCTTCACGTGTGATGCTTATCATATGACTGAGCCTCATCCTGATGGTAATAAATAGAATCACATTTATTTATTTATTTTTTCTATGATATTAATTGCTACTTTTAATATGATCATGATTTTTTTTCCCTGAAAGATGTAAAAGTGATGGGAATTTGACCGTTGCTCATTTGCTGTTCACCAACACACCTCTAAACTTGGAACGGTTGGTATCTAATTTTTGGGGAGGGTGGTTACATCAATTAAGTCAACACTGACTGAGTAAAGCAGGCGACACTTACATGCGTATATAGTACTAAAAACCCCATTAAACCCTAGAAATCTTTAGTAGTCTAGATTTCTACCACAAATAGAAGCCTTGAGTATTGTTTTCCCTAATCAAAATAAATCAATTATAATAAGTAAAGAGATTTTCTGAATTTGCAAAATCTGGGTGTCACTGCACAATCTTGCTAATCTGACTGTGTGGCCCACATGGTCCATCACCAAACAGACTACACAATCATCAAGCTAACCCCTGGGCAACCCTTGTGGTCTAGGTCCCATTTGGGTTGGGCTGGGTTTGGCCCACCCAAATGATGCTCCAACATTCTGCACTTGTGTCTCAAAATTTCTTAAATTTCAATAAAACGCCCATCTTCTCTGTTTTTATCCAATACAGCCACTGAAGTCATGTTTTATGCACACATATCAACTTTTTGGGCCCTGATTCTCAGTCAATTATGGACTGAGCCCTTGTGGGCCTTATGATGATGTTCAAACTGCTCCATTTAGGATTCGGCAACTTCAAATTCACTATAAAAAAAAAATTCTACATCACACAAGGATGGTGCAGGGTTTTTAATCCTTAGTGCCCACAAAAGCAGGATCCCCTGCATTAAAGGCTCTGAACAACATGTAGGAGAAAATCCTACCTCATTACTGAATGTTCCCTTGGAATTTGGTGGTTAGGAAGGTTAACTTGGTTCTGTTAAAGAAATTGCTATGGAGCCTAGGAAGTGGTACCAATGGGTTATGGAAGCCCGTTCTTTTCCATAATTGTAATATTCATAATTATGGTTGGTACGGAGGGCGTCCAGTTTCTGGAAGTTGGTCTTTTCAGTTAAGGAAGTTGTTTTTTATTTATTTATTTTTATTTTTATTTTTATTTTAAATTTACATCACCAGTTTAGGAGCATGTGGATTCGATTGTGGGAAGATTTGTGGTGTGGAGACAGACCTATAGTGAATGATTTCTGTTCTCATTTTACTATTGCATCCAACCTTCGAGATCTAGGATTTGTGATTATCTCGGTAGGTTGGGAGAAGTGACCATCTGTTCTATTTTTCATCGTTACTTTTTTTTTTCTCATTATTATTTTTTAAATCAGGTCCATTTGATTCATATTCAGGTCCATTTGATTCATATTATGGATTTTGGGTGGGAATGAGAGATGGGTGCCAGACGGAGAATTTTCTGTTAAATCTTTCTACGCGTGGAATAAGTTCAGTGTTTTTCATATTTATGGAAAATCAAGATTCTGTCGGTCAGGTGGAACCAGGAAAATTTCCTTGGGGGTGCCACCATGTAGTAAACAGAGGGGGGGGGGGGGGGGGGGGGTTTATGAATACCTAGGTCCTTACCTGCTGTCAGAGGTTTTGGCTTTTGGTTGGACAACTATAGTACAAGATCCTGACCATCAATTGATCGTACAAGAAACATTGAACTCCATCTTGATAGGAACTGTAAAGGGAAGGCTAGAGTTTTTTCTTTTTTTGCTTTTCTTTTCTTGTTTCCCTCTTTTCCCTTTCTCTTTCTACCATAAAATCTCAAAGCACTCATTACTGAGAAGTAAAAAAAAAAAGTGGTGAGTAATCTCGGAGCAGTCGTCCTCTCTTTACCTTGTAAAGGATATCATTATACTTTAATACATATTTAAGAGTTCAATACTCTGATGAGCTTATCCATCTGTGGGGTCTATCCATGTAACCCAAACTGATCAAGATCATACTGCGTATTGGTGTCATGTCATATTTCACTCCAATCTAAGTCAGTCCAATCGTCAAATTGATCAATAGTTTTAAAGTGATTAAAATTTACATATCAAAGGGAGTAAAATGATAGCATTTTATGTATGGTTTGATAAACCTAACAGTGGGCCAAACTCTGATTGAAGTCAAATTTCTCCTAGACCTAGTATAAGAGGTCTTAATTTTAGGTGACTTGGATTTTTTAGACGGGCCTTACTAGTAGATTTATATATGCTTGAACAAGGAGAATCAAACGATGAATATCCTCATATCTCATTCTATGAGATAATGACAGCGGTCATACCATATAACTTGTGCTTTGTGATATATATGCTTTTATGTGAGGCCTATATATTGTGTAAATGTTTTTATTATAAGGTTTTCTGTATATCATTCAGTTGTAATATTCTAAAAGTGCTTTTTTAATGTCCTAGGCAAACAACCTGGGATACTTTTGCTGTTAAAACACGTGTACAAAATTCATGCTAATCAAACAATCTTTTCTTCTAGAAAGCCACTTTAAAGAAATAGATTTTCAGAAGCTACTTTTTAGGAAACCATGTTTTGACTTTTAAGAAGCCCAGCAAAACACACCCTTAATCCCTCCTAGACGTTAGTGGAGGGTGACTCTTTATGCCGTCCATTAAGCTTCTGGCAGCTATAGTGCTCTCCAGTCCAGTCGCTACCAGTTGTTCCCGAAGAAATTGTGGATTGAACTCCTTAGAGCCTCTTTCAAGGATGTCCACCGACTGATGTGGAAGTGGATATTCTAGCAAATGCTTGGTGTCATGGTTTTGTCTTCATCTACATATTTCCATTGCTCGTCTAATTGTTTGGTCTGCCTGTTGGGCATGTCCTTTCTGTACATTATGCTATGAGGACCTTGAGGGGCATGTCCATACATTTCGTTCAAGAAAACTTTTAAGTTTGAGTGTCCTTTTTGTCTGGACCTTTCCCTGTTGCCCACTTCTCGGTACAGCTCTCTTGTCCTGTACATTTTTCTATCAATAAAATGGTACAATTCAAAAGAGAGAGATGGGTCCCCTCTTCAACAGGCTGCATCAGCAAACACCTCAGCTTAGCTTACTTGAATTTTTTTCTCTTTTTATGATTGTGCATGAATTTGGACAAGTATATTGAAATAACAAGCAACAGCTCCACAAAAGAATATTGGGACAGAGTTAAACTCTAAGAAAATCTATTCAAAATAATGAGTTACATTTAGTTGCCAATCCATTAATGGTTCGGTAGTAAGGCATCTCCCTATTGGGTTGTAAGTTAAATTTGAATTCTTGTGACTAATTTCCTGTTATTATTGTCGTTTTTGTTGTTTTGGTCATTGTCGTTGTTATATTGTTTTGTGATATTGTGATCCTTTTATTGGCTTAGTTACTAAGTTACCTTTAAAAAAACTATTTAGTTTCATCGTCACTATCATCATGATAATCGAAGCCCTATCCGCATGGTAACATTGAATACTTGGCGTGTATTAAGGAAAAAAACTGTGTGCAAAGAATGGTCTTTATGAGTAAAATTGAACCAGTACGAAACATTTAGTACATAATGTGTATAAAAATGATCTCCGAAGGGGAAAAATCTGATGGCATATTTTTCAATTTTCGCATGAAATTTATTATTTGAAGATCTTGAAAAACATTTGTCTTGCTTCACATAGAAACTTTTAATTTTCTTTCACTAGTACAAAAGAAAAAGGAAATAAAAGCATTGAGTTCTTTTTGGTATTATGAAATAATTTTTTCTCTTTTCTAATAAACTCACTTTATTTGTTCTTTTAATGGAAACACGTTTCTCATTGCCGTCCCTTGAGAGTTGTTTCAGTAATAAAATTATTCTTATTTTTCTTTGTTAAACATGGACAACTTGGTTCCCTTCTTTTTCTAAGTTCTTAGGTCATGCCCTTAAAACTTGACAACCACACCTTTTCTTGTTGAGACTCAGGGACAGGAATTTCCCTTTGCATAGAGAAGGCCTTATCTCAATCTGGGGTATCCAGAGAAGATGTGAATTATGTGAATGCTCATGCTACTTCGACGCAGTCAGGTGACCTGAAAGAGTACAATGCTCTCATTCGTTGTTTCGGGCAGAACCCTAAGGTAATGTTATCGCCATCTGTTATTTTCTCATATCCATTATTTTCTGATTCACCAAATTTATGTTGTGTGAGTACATGATGCATTAGGATTCAGGACATCTGCATCTCTATGTGCCATTCTGTACAAGTGAAGCCCATTATTCAGTAATTGTAATTGTTTGTTGAGGGGCTTCTTTGGTGGGAGGGAGGGCAACTATAAGTTCTTCAGATTTAAAATCCTATCTTTATGTTGGCCTGAAGTAAAGGGAAATAAAAGAAGCATCTTTCTGTGAATAAAGGACAATGGGTGGATGTCTATGATGAATGATCCATTAATTTGGGATTATTTTGACCCTACTGCTTTTGATCATCTGACATTGTCTCTCTAAAAGGCATGTCAAGATAATGTAGACGTTCTGATGCATCTGTGTTCCTTTCCTTTTGTGTATGAATGAACTAAATTATCTTTTTTCTTTTTTAAATCTCCTATAGCTGAGAGTAAACTCTACAAAATCCATGATTGGCCACCTCATAGGAGCAGCTGGTGCTGTAGAGGCTGTTGCAACCATACAGGTAAGAAATATCTTACTTATTTATACATGTCCGAGTTTGCCTATTCGTCAAAATTGCAACCAGTTTGAATATTTGGCAGAAAGGAGTTTTCACCATGATTTTGACTGGTATGAATTAGACAGGATTTTTTTCTTCTGCTTTTTCTTCCCTCTACATATTCAGTGATGTTGATTTGGTGGAGTGATGTGGGTATATACTTTTGGACAATGACAACCCACTTGTCTGGCTCTAGTGGATTTTAAAATAATGTGGAGAAAGCAATTTAGGACAAGAAAAGAATAAATAACTCCATTGAAATTGCTCATTGATAACATGGTTGGAAAACTCTCCGAGTTGACTCTTGACTCTCCCGAGTCATTTAGTTTTGACGAAGGACCGAGTAAAAAATAGGGAAACTTAGCCGAGTCATCTCATTTTAATAAGTTGTTTTCATTGCGAGCCATTGAATAGGCAGATCTAATTTTAAATAATTATAGTTTATTTATAAGTAATCATGCATGAGGTTTGGAGCCAGTAATTTAAAAATAATGACGGGAATGTGATTTAAACTTATATTTGATATTTTACATTCGGTATTTGGACTACCAAATTATGTAATATGCAATGTTTTTTCTTCTATTTTCTTTATTGTAGTAATTTTCTTGCATATATAAATTTATTTATATGATTTGATTATCATAAATGCATGTGAATAAATATATTTTTATATTTTATAAGTAAATGGATTCATATTTAAAATTATTTTAAAAAAAACATGACTCTCTGAGTCTCCGCGTTGACTCTATCTGAGTCAACTTTTTTTTTTTTGTTTTTTGCGTTGGATGAGTCTAGTCCGAGTCACGAATTTTCGAACCTGGATTGATAGTCAATCATTAAAATGAAGAGGGGTTTCTTGAACTCCAAAATAAGAGTACTTCATACTAGCTCTAATGCTCCTAGTGTTCGATCAATTCATCTCCAAGTTGTTAAACAACTCCAAAACTATCTATAATGCTCCTAGTGTAAGATCGATGTCTCATTCTCAAAAGTTAGTGAGCGTCCACAATACTTGATATTTGCTTCTTAAGTTGCACTTAAAGAAGGCCGTATGGAAGTAGAAACTAGTAGGATGGCCCTAAGACCACGTGCTTGATTTCTTTGACATTTATTTTATCAATACTTTTAAAAAAGACATTTATTTTATTAATCCTTCTGCTGCTGATGGCTGATCGAGAATCTGGTTGGGTAGGATAGAGATGGAGAGATGGAGGGGGTAGATCAGGAAACCTTGAAAATCTTCACCTCACGCCAAACCACCCGTCACAAGCGAGAAGATAACTTGGAAACCCAAAAGCACTTGAAAATTTTTTTTTCATTATTCATTGTTTGTTTCAAAAGATGCATTACACTACTTTAAATAGTAGAAAACTAAACCTAGATCTGATATGGACCATCAAAACAATTGATGGCCAGGATTAAATCATAATCCACTAAAATAAGTCTTGAAATAAAATAAAATAGAAACTAAATCTGCCGGTAGGTGGGTTGGGCCTAAAGGACCGGTCAACCCATGGGGACCATGGGTCTGTACTGCATCAATTTTCCCCTTCTTGGAGAGAACTCGACCTCGAGTTCTGTAGATGTCCTCTTGGGTCGAATATCCACCATACAAACTTCTGAGTTGTTGATTTAGCTTCGGCTTCTATGTATGGCTTGAAAACCATACTTGATTTTTTTTCCTCCATATCGAAATAGGCTTGGTGCAAATAGGCTTGAAAACTGTATTTATTGATTTCGAATACCAAATTTAGAAAACTATCGCCATGGGAATGCTAACGGAGAAGATGGAGCAAATATTCGAAATCAACGAGATCAACCAGCAATCAATGTTGATCGAGATTTAGGAATTAAACTAGTGATTCTCGAATATGATGGAAAATTGAAGCAAGATGAATTTATGGATTGGTTAGTGTGCGTCGAAAATAATTTCGCACACAAGCCAATGACTAAGGGCCGTAAAGTCATCCTGGTGGCAGCTTGATTTCACAATTATGCTGCAATATAGGGAGCCAAATTGCAAAAGAAGAGGAACCAAAAGATAGATCCTATTGAGACGTGGATTGAAATGAAGAATCTTTTGAAACAAAAGTTCCTCCCATTCGATTACTTAAGCGATCTACGTTTAAGCTTTCAAGATTGAAAACAAAGATACAAGACGCTTGATTATTCTGAAGAATTTATGATAATGCAAGCCAGATGTGGTGTAAATGAGGTCTATGATGTTTTAGTTGACTGATATTTTCATGAGTTGAGAATAGACATATGACATATCTTTGCCTTCAAGAATTTTGATAATGTTTACGAGATCATCCAACAAGTCATTAAGGCCGAGGACACCGCAAATCATCAAGCCTGGAAATTTAGTGCATCTAAATGGACTGCATAGAAGACCCAATCATTGCAAGATTCCAAACCAAGTGGCAGTTCCTCGGAAGAAGTTTTCACCAAGCCTGGAGACCAAAATAAGATCACGTGTTTTCATTGTAAATAACAAGGGCATCAATCATCTGAATGTCCTCAATAACAAGGGCATCAATCATCTCTTGTGGATCGCTTGAAACTGAAGGTTCACAAACATTATTGTCCATATTTTTTCAAATGGCTCATAACAAGTGATGAAATGCAAGTCCGACATACATGCCGAGTTACTTTCGCAATTGGTGAAGATTATATCGATATAGTTTGGTGTAATGTTCTATCAATGGATAGTGGTGATATCTTGTTTGGTCACCCATGGATGTATGAGAAAAATGCCACTCATGGCATGCGCGACAACACATACACCTTCATGCACGGTAGAAAGCAAGTCACGCTCCATCCAAAGAAGCCAAAACTACCAAAGAAAAGATCAATATCCAACATCACAAAGGAAGCTCTTCAAGTACACCATGTCTACAGTGGCAACATGAAGGAGTTCGAGGACGAACTCTTCCTTGAACCTGGGGGGAATGATGTAGAATAGATAGGCCCACAAGTGGTCCCACTCAAGATAGTTTAGGATATTTTTTTTATTTCCTTTTATTTCCTTAATTAGTTATTAGCAGGTTTCTAATTTTATTGAAAGAGATGTATTTAGGATAGTTTCTATTGTTGGATTAGGTTTTCTTAGCCCCTAAGTTTTTCTTTTCTTATTTATATTGCATTGTAGAGATTTATTTCTCAGACTTGATTAATAAAAATTGAATTACTTTCATCCATTGAGGTGCGTCCTCGTGTTGAAATCTTTGCGGAGATCTTGGATAGTGTCTGTGGACACGTGCTTCCTGGGTCTGCATCACTAGGGTTCAACAATGGTGGGGTTTGAGAGTTTGGGCTGCCGAGTGGCAGGATTGTAGGGGTCAGGTTGAAGTGGATTTAGGAGATTTCGGGGTTTTTGTTCTAGAATTGGAAAATCTGGGATTTAAAGAAATTCCGGGGAATAGTAGGGTTCGGTTAGGTTTGGATCAAGGGATGGGATTGGGAATTGGGGGTTTGGTCATTAGGACTTGTTTAGAGCTTCGAAGATTGCGGAATTTTGAATTGGTGGACTCGGCATTAGGGTTTCAAAAGGGTTTGGGGTGTGTGATTATGCTAGTATGGTTGGATCAGGGGCTAGGATGGGTTGTGAATGAAGTGTATGAGGGCGGACAATGCGATTTGAAGAAGTATTGGTTTTGGCCACTTGGGTTTTTTCGTAGATGGGATTCAGGAAGGCAAATCTATTGGATATGGGCATCGGCTACTAGCGTAAGGGCTGGATCTTGTCGTTGGATGAACCCGATGTGTTGGAGATGGAGTCGAAGGTGGGTTGCTCTAGTTTCGTTTGAGATGGGGTGGTGTAGGGACCGGATCAATGGGTTACGGGTTAGGGTTTGAAGGTTGGGTTTGTTGGTTAGGCTAGGGATTGAAGAAGCGTCACGGCAAGTTGGGTGCACTGGTCAGTGGATCTGCAGGCATTTGGATAGATTGATGTAGTTTGACTGGGGATGAAACAGAGAAAGAAAACAACTGAAGATGGATTAATTGATGAAGCCGATTTTTGAATCTGGGTGGATCGATCTTCGGCTATGATACCAATTGATGCAGATGGTAGATCGAGATGCAGAGCGGGTGGGATAGAGATGGAGAGATGGAGGGAGTAGGTCAGGGAAACCTCGAAAATCTTGGCCTCACACCAAACTCCCTATCACAGGCGAGGAGAAGTGAACTTGGAAACCCAGATGCACTCAATTTTTTTTTCATCATTCATTGTTTGTCTCAAAAGATGCATTACAATGCTTTAAATTGGAGAAAACTAATCCTAGATCTAATCTGAACCATCCAAATAAATTGATGGTCAGAATTATAATATCTAAAATTAAAACGTAATCCACTGAAATAAGTTTTAATAAAATAAAACAGAAACTAAATGGGCTGGTAGGTGGGTTGGTCCCAAAGGACCGGTCAACCCAAGGGACCATGGGTCTGTCCTGCATCACCTTTAGTCCAATTTGTGAACCATTATATTTGTTCTCATTGTTTTGTGGTCTGAATACTCTCCTGGTTGGTTTCAACTGATTTCATTTTTCGTTTCTTTTCCTTTTGTTGTGCAAATGACCTACCACACAGGCACTACCCCTTGTCCCCCCATAAGTGTTTTGGAAACCTTTCTTTTTACATACGCCCCCTTGAAGGAGAATTTATTGGGTACACCGCTTGTACCACAGGTTTAAAACCATGCACCCGCTTCTAGATGGAAGTGCGTTTACCTTTGCACCAATTGACGAAAGACTATTGAATTGTTACTTGATTTTCCATGCCAATTATGACCGCATTTTAGGGCATGAATCTGAAACACCTCAATATTGTGAAATGGCTGAAAATTATTTAAAATATGAAATGCATGGATTGATTTGGTTGAGAACTAGTTTTGTATAGAGTTTTGACCTTAATTCAATAGTTTCTTAGTTCATTTGATGACTTTCTGAGTCAACAAATCAATTGGAGTCTAGTTGAGTCATATACTTATGTTTGAAATGGAAAATATAAAGCATAGGCAAGAAAATTGGGCTTTCAATCTATCTTTAGGA
This sequence comes from Litsea cubeba, assembly GCA_012931725.1. Classification (NCBI taxonomy): domain Eukaryota; kingdom Viridiplantae; phylum Streptophyta; class Magnoliopsida; order Laurales; family Lauraceae; genus Litsea; species Litsea cubeba. The sequence continues at coordinate 25,666,087 of CM022955.1, read as the reverse complement.
GAGTACATGAATTCGATGAACTTGGTGTTGGGAAAGTCCCACATCTTACATCGCCCAAGTAATGGGTTTGACAGGGCTTCATATACCTGTTTGGGCTTTTCACCTACGAGCTTAAGCTTTTGGGTTGGTACATGGTATCTTACACTTGGTTCATAAATTTTAATCACACCCCCAACCGCCCACACACCCCCACACACAACTAAGCTCTTCCCTGGGACTATTCATGGCCTAGAGAGTATCCGATTGAAGGAGGAGAATTCATCCATTCTTGCATTAAACTTTGTATGAATAATAACTAGGGCCTTATTGGGATCCACTTTTGATCTCTTTGGATCAAAAAAGCACGGACACGACACAACACGGACACGGACACGCCAACACGACATTTCTAAAAAAATTAGGACACGGACATGTCGGGGACACGTTAATATTTAATAATAATTGGTATGCACCAAGCAACCTAGAAATAAGCTACTAAATATGCACACAACTTAAAACTCGCAAGCGCACAAGATCACTATGTAGTGTAGTGAATTGTAAGTACGAGGTCGATCCCACAAAGACTTGTGTTAAACAATGTCAAACTAAAAATCAGAATATTGAATGGAATAATTGAATGATGAAAGATTGAATTAAACTAATAAAAACAGTAATTTAAACTATTAAAAGCTAATTGGAAAGTAACCTAAAACACACAACTAGTATGATAATTGAAAATAATAAGAATGAATGAACTAGGGTTTCATCTACTCCCCTAACCAATCCTATGCATGTCCCTTATTATCTTTTAATAAAAAAATGGATTTTATTAGTGACATCTATCAACCTAGACCATGGCATGTGTCTAGATTATTATTCTCCTAAACCTAATTCATGAGTAGCATACTACATGAATTGTTCATTATGATGCAAAAAATAAGCATGGCATATGTCCTAGTCAAAACAAACATAATGCATAAAACAATGGGAAAGATAAATGCATGAGTCTAAGCATGGCATATACTTAGATTATTCATGGTTCTAAACCCTAGATGCTTAACATCAAGATCAATCAAAATTAAGTTAATTACTCTTAAAATTAGTTGAACATGGCATGGCTGGCATGACATATACACAACTTCATTAATTAAAAACATGGTTTAGAATCTCAACTAATAAACTGAAATCTAAATTAAAAGACGCCAAAAGAGACTACATAGAACTAGGCTAGGGTTTCAATTACACCCTAGCCCTAAAAAGTTTAGCTACTCATGTCTTTAATGAAAAATAAACTAGAAAATAGAGTCATAAGAAGAAAACTAGAAGATGATGAAGATGCAGTGGATGGCCAGCAGTGTGTTCCCCTTTTCGTCGCTCCAAAAGCTCTCCAAAAGATGCTCCAAATAGGTTCCTGATAGGGCTGTACGGCAGCTAGGTTATGGATATATGGTGGCTGGAATTATGGTGGTCTATGGCTGGGTGTGTATGGCTGATGATTGCTGGTTTTGTGGCTGATTTGTGATGACTGGTATGCTTGGATGTCCACCCCTTGTATGCTATTTATAAGTCTTGAAACAGCCCGCTTAGTACTTAGGTGCTGTTTGGTGAGTCTGTTTCTAACCTCTATTTGGACTTAAAACTGATTGGAATAGAGTTTTTAGCATTTTAGACCATTTGGGACCTTAAAAGCAAATCTCTACTTGAAGTGGTTTTAAGATGTATTTGCCCCATTTGAAAAAGTTATGTTTTGGGTGATAATTCAATCGGAGCCTCAAGTCTGAAGCGGAAAGACATATGTGATTTTTCTATGGTCAAGTTTGCCCTCAATTGATTTATCATATGACAACAATGCCCATATGTTTGGATACGCCACTTCCCAATCTCATCTCTTCCTCTCTTGAGAAAACCCTAGCAAAGATGAGAGACACTCATTGTCTCCAACGCTCGGTACCTCCCTAACATCATCCAGAACATTTTTAAGAATTTTTTATGTTTGGATAAGCCATTGATCTGATAGCCACGCTTTTAGTATGATATTGTGTGAAGTATATGTTTTTGGAAGAAGAACCTCTTAGAAGATGGGCTTGTATCTCTACACACATCTAAATCACTGTCTCTATATGCAAAGAAGATGGGCTATGCAAAGAAGATGGGCTCACGTCTCTGTGTGCTACTTCTTAGAAGTGACATTTTGGACACATCTCTTAGACTCAAACTCCTCTATTAAGCAGATTGTGTTCCAATAATAGTGCATGCCTAGATACATGATGGGTAGTAAATTGGGGCAAGAGATGGAAAGATTTCATTATGTAAATGGTTTGACAAAAAAGAACTCGTTTCTGCTCATTGGATTTATTAATTTGATGAAAAATTGCACATGGGTTTGATGGTTTTTCCTATTATTTTTATTAAATAATTGAAGTATTGCATATGGATTTTATTTTCTAGTCATTTCTGAATTTTGTTGTTGGGATTTGAATACATTTTTCTTGATCGAACCCAACTGGAGAGAATGAGGTCGTAGTCTCATACTGGGTGTGATGGGCAGGCATTGGGTTGTTTTGTTATTTCAAAGTGGATATTGATTAAGCACCGAAGATATTGCTTCTTCTTTTTATGAGATTGGAAGTGTGGGCATTCGGTCGCGATGGATGAAAAATGCCTTTTGATAATGTAGATTTTGTCGTTGCTGGAACATATAACATCATTTTATGACACCTAAAATTCATTTATAAGTTTTACGTGGGCCCCCCTATGACTTTGCAATATAATTCTATGATAATACTTTTTTTGAGGAAAAGACAAAAATTACTCTTGTAATAAGCTCTCATTTGTATGTTTACCAAACAAGTTTTTTTAAATAGATCTAATTGATACAGATATACTACATGTTTTACCAAACGTTCTATTTGTAAAATGATCAATTTAGAATAGTTCTATATCGAACAGATCTATTTGAAACAAATCTATTTCAAATGGATAAGACTTGCCAATCAGACCCTTAGTTCCCTTGTAGAAATAGATCTTCAACTTTCTTTAAAATTCTGTTTCCTAATTAGATTGAAATAGGAGTCTTCTTTTTTCTTTAGAAAACTTTCTAAATCTGGTCCCACTATTCGGATGTTTAATTACAAGGAATTAAATCTGAACTTTTGTCATAAAAGTGGGCCCTATTTGATGCGTGGAACATGAGTGTGGGACCCCCTCTTTTAGGACTTATATCTTGGCTTGAACTCTTCATTTAACTTTCCTTGTTTTTCTTCATTCTTGAACTCTACTTTTAACTTGAATAAGACTTTCTAATTTCTGAAATTCTTCTCTTTGCAATGGATGTGGACACCCCTTGGGCGTGTAACCCTAGATTGGGTTTCTTGCTTTTTCTTCTTTCTTTCTTTCGCTTTTCTTCTTTGATTAGAATTTCTTTCTCTAATTCTTTTCTTCTTTGAATTATAAGTTCCCAAAGAATTAGAAATTATTCTTAAAATCTAGAATAGCTTGGATGGGACCCACCATGGCCCTACTTGATGATTCACGCCCATCATGTCTTCTTTAATTCCTCTCTTTTTGCTCCTTTTTACGTTTGCATAAAAATAAACAAAAACTATGTAAAATCAAATAAAATAACTATTACTAGTACAAGATGAATCAAATTTTAGGGCTTAGATTGCAAACAATTAAGCACTTATCAATAATAATAATAATAATATACATAATCATATACTAAAAGATAATATCATTTTGACTTTGTAATCAATTTAGTAATCAAATAAATAAAAATTCAAGTACCAGTATACCACTGTACCAACTAACAAACATATCAAATTCAAGTACCAGTGTACCACTCGACTCGGGTCCTCTTGAAGTCATTCGTCGCTATAATACCTTTCACAAAAGAAATAAGGATTTCAAATTTACTTGATAATAAAAAAAAATGTGTATTACGATGTAAGAATAAAAGAAAGTAATACTTTTCTTCCAACTTAAAGAGATGTTTTTTACAAACGGCCCCGTTCTCTTTTCTTTATTATAATTTTAATACTTTTCTCCAACTAAAACCGACAGCATGTCCCCAATGTGTCCGGGAACCCGGAGAGGTGTCCGTGCTTCCTAGGTTTGGATCATCCAATTGATGTCTAAGCTAGACTCAAGGTTGAAGAATTGGATTGGATGGTCTGATCCAATTGGTTTGACTGCATGTTTGATTTGGTCTGACCATGGTGTGATAATATAAACTAAACAAGAAAGTTTTGATGGTTTTTTTTTTTTTTTTGCAATTAGGATGGTTTAGGACATGGACCAGTGCAGTAGTGAATATTTACCCTGATTGAAGCATTCAGATGCCTATCAATTCTCAAGGGGAGTGTTTGAATTAGGAGTTTCATTCTTGAAAGTGGGATTTGCTAACTGATTTTTTCGAAAGTTCAGAGAGAGCAGTTTTATTCTTTCACGTGGGACTTGGCATATGTTTTTTTTGGAAAGTCCAGAGAGCAGTTTTACTCTTGAATGTGGGACTTGCCATATGATTTTTTGGAAAGTCCATAGTTGCTACCATTTTTATGTCGATCAATTAGACATGACTATTAAACTATTTTTCTGCATCACTCTACATATTTTTGGTACTTGGCTGGCTTGGACACGTAAACAAAGCCTGTGGTTAGCTCCATATGATTATTTATTACTCAGTTATGGGCCTAGTTTTCCTACTTGGTGATTTTACTTCTTTACTCATTTAGAACTTTCTTGCTTGATGTTAATCGAAGGAGAATGATGTGGAGTCTTCACATACATTTTAAAGCCATGCCAATCGAGTCTTCACGTATTGGAGATGCATGGAGTCAAAATAGGAGAAGAGGAAAATTTCCATTGAAATACTTTGAAGAGCTTTTATAACATTTATATAGACTAGTGGCCAATAATAATGGCTCCAAATTTGAGATGGACCTTCTAAATAGGGTGGTCGGCAATCTTGACTCCTTATTAGAGATCTCTTTTCTGATTATGGCTCTTAAGGATATTAGCATACACACCTTACTAAAACATTTTATAATCTCGTGAATTCTCTTAGGATGAAACTTCCTAAACACAAGATTGCAATTGATTGGGCATGTGACGTGACCATAATGCCCTTGTTCAACATGTGCCTAATCAAATACTTATGTTATGGGCCCTTCTAGTCAATTGGGCCTATGTTGGTTTTCTTAAGCCGTCATTGATAATTTATTTTGGCCCATGGCCTGCAGAATTCGACTCTGATGAGTTAAATCAGATTTATTCTTCTTGGAACGAAGATTAGCCGTACAAATCCACCATCTAATGGTTGGATCTCTTTCTATGATTGCTATGTAGGCAGGGCCTGCAATCAAGTTCTTATTCTCCACATATCAGTAGAACTTAGAAGTGGCTTCTGCTAATGGTCTTGATGTGCTCTGTAGGGACTTCGAATAATAGAGACTTTCACGTAGCAACAGCTAGAATCTGAATGTTATTCTGGAGTCTGGACAGTAGCCGCAATCAAGTCTTTGAAAATCGTTAACTGAACTGCCCTAGACTACATACTGGATGATCTAGAACGACTGATCACTGGTGCATTTATGCACTAAACCTCTAGAGATGCTCCACCACCTTGAGCATTCAAGAAACTATCACTGGTTTGAGAACATTAGGCAGATTGTCTAAACTATGTCTTTGGAAACTGAGAAAAACTGCACCCTCGGAATACAGATCCAGTCCCAGTTCCTCCTTTAATGAATGGGATTACATTGATTTATGCAGACCTATGTAAATTTTAGACAAAGATTTGGAGAATTTTCTGGTAGAAAGTTTTTTTTTTTTTTAGAGGGGATTTAGGTTTGAAAAAGGTGCCGAGTTTAACTAGAAAGCATGGGGGATTCACAGGGTTATGAGTTGGAGAGAATTTGTACTTTTTTTTGGCTCTTTGGTAGGTTTTAGGTACTGTATGGATGACTTTTGAAAGGTGATGGAATTCAAGGAGAAATAGGAAATAAAGAAAGAAGACGAACACAATGAAAATAGGAGGAAGAGAAGAGGTCATTGCACTTATACCAAGTTGAAACTTATAATCAACAAGAAAACTAGATTAAAAACCAAAAGAATAAAGGAGATGAAGTAGATAAAGAATAGGGTTCTGGAGAAGGAGAGAATTTTGGGAGTACCATGAAGATTGGTTAACCCTAATTATGACCATTGACCAGCCCTAACACTTGTATTTATATTGTTCTCTGTTTTCAGAATTTATATATAAAAAAAAACCCTTCTCAGCAAAGTCTTACATAATTACAAATTAGTGCATAATTACTAGACATACAAAGATGTCCCGAGCAGATTTTCTGCAAAACTGAACTTCAGCATTTTCTTAATAAACCATTCATTTTATTTTCTTATGAAGTCCTTCAACAGAGATTAAGATGGTCCAAACTTGGTAATTTGAATCCTGTAAGGAGGGCCTAGTTGATGATTGGCTTGAATTCTGAAATGCATGTGATTTCCAAATTATAGTTACTAACAAACACCGTAAAACACTTAACCTTTAACTACACAGAGAAGATGCTTGGGCATCTCTGCAAGCTGTGTTTTATGTAGTTCTCTGATAGCTTCTGTTCACATTTGATACATATAAGAGATTTTTAAGTTTGATTCTATGGGGTCCATGTGGATTTTACTAAGCCAAGTGAAGGTATTTCAGTAGTTCTGTGTGGATGTCTCCCATAGTATTGAATTTCAGTTCAGTTCAGCCAAGATTGATGAACAATTTTGGTTTGGCTACTGGCCTAACTGAACCACACAAGTAAATATTTTTTCCTGAACTAAGCTCTATTTCGGTCAAAAATTTTATTTTTCAGAAAAAAGAGCATGTTTTTTTTTTTTTTTTCATAATTTTTTATGAATAGATGCAAACCAAACCCCTCTATAAGAAAAGGAAGCAACTTTGTTTTTCAAACTATAATTCTCTTCTTTGGGTATTTGCCTATGTGGGGTCCAATGCCCTAAACTTTTAGCAATATAGAAGTAGAGACCTTGGGTTCTATATACCAAGATGAAGAATCAACAAATAGAGAAGTAGAATATAGTTAACTGAAATATCCATGTCAGAAAAGATATAAATAGCCGCAAGAGTCAACAGATAGCTGAATCATCTCTTTTATCTATTTCAAGGTAATATTGGGGTTGGCTTGTGTGCGACATTTTCCATTTTTGGCTTTTGAGTGCACAGACAAAGATGTTGATCTTGCATTAGTTATAAAAATTTCTTTTATTACGAAAGTATGTTAATGTGCCCTTGCATTCATGGCTCTGAGTTGTATTCATGTCTTTTCTCTCCTGCCTATTTTTCCAATTAGCATAGATGAGCGATGTCATGATGTAGCCAAAAGAATGTGTGAAAAATTGTGTTGTGGCATATGCATATATGTATCTCTTGTTGACAAATTGAAGGCAATCTAAGTCAATTTCTGTCCAGTTACAAATCCATAATAAGGATTGTAGGTGCAGAAAATAATGACCCACAATAAGGAGGTGCCTTAGAGGACTTATCCGATGATGATGATGACTGGGAATGACTGGATACCGTCCGAAAGCCTGAAAGAGATGAACAAACGATCAAAGGACCCTGGCCTGGGCGGCGCAAGGCTCTCCGATGCCAAAGTCAGTGTGGGAACTGGAACAATGGAAGGAGAGGGAGAAGAGAGACAGAGTAACGGCTCTGTGAATGAAATTGTGCGTACCTTTAATGGTGGTTTGAGCCTCTATTTATAGAGTTTGGGACGTATCTTTGGGAGATATCGTGGTGGGGTCTCATGACTCGACTGGGAAGCCATGATCAGCCCACGTTGCCATAAATGCAGTCCAATTCAGCCCACGTCGCATTTAATGCGCGTCTTGTTGGGCCAGATCGTGTTGGACGCCTTTGGCGGTAGGGGATCGTGGGATCTGCCCTCGGGCCTTGCCCTGATGTGGCCTCAGCCGCTGGATGTCGTGTCTATCCCACTAGCTCGTGCCCCTATCCCTCCACGTGCCTGGTGACGTGGGGGATGAGGGGCGTGAGTGGAGACTCTTTCTGGCTTCGGCTTCCATCCCGGCTTCTTCAGCCGAGGTGGAGCTTTCTGCCGAGATGGCATCCGGGGTGGCCCAGCCGAGGTGGAGCTCCCTGCCGAGATGGCGCCCGGGTGGTCCAGTTCGGCGCTAGTGGCCCGGAGCCGCCTGACTTCGGCCGGACCTCCTGCTCTGGTGGCCGGGGTTAGGGGTGAGCAAAAACCGAACCGACCGATTTACCAAACCGAACCATAGCCGAAATTTAATTTCGGTTCGGTTATTTCGGGTAATTCGGTTCAGTTCGGGTAAATTTCCTGGCAAATTCGGTTATATAATTTCGGTTCGGTTAATGATCTTATTTAACCGATTAACCGATTAACCGAAATATATGCAATTTTTTTTTGAATATTTTTATTACCCATTACCCAGCCCACTAAATATTTTTAGACTTGTTAGTTGGAGTGTTGTTTATGATTATTGTCTATTTGTGTAATTGTGTTTAATGTATTTTCAAGCACTTCTATGATATATCATTTATGGATAATGGATTTATGGGCCAATTATTAAGCCCAATTTCACAAATGAAATGTATATAATATAGCAATCTAGTTCTAAATTTTTAAAAACTTGGGCAATTATTAAGTCCAACAAAATGCATCACATTAACCGAACCGACCGAAAACCGAACCTAAATATTCGGTTCGGCTCGGTTCGGTTAAAAGTTTTACAAAACAAAAAATCGGTTCGGTTCGGTTAATACATTAAAGTGGTCAAAAAATCGGTTTGGTCAAAAATTCTTAAAATAACCGACCGATTAACCGATTGCTCACCCCTAGCCGGGGTGAGCTTGGTGCCACGTGGATAGCACACGGATGGCACGTGAGAGTGCTTAGTCTCATCTGGTGGCTGTGATTAGTGTAATCCTGGGGTTCTGGAAATCTCCCCACACAATTGCCCCCTAGCTTTTGACCTCTCAAGCGCCCTAGCCTTTAGGGGTGGAAAGCTAGAAGAGTCCGTCTGGGGGTGTGGCGACCATTGCCTGGTGTCGCTTCGACTCTTTGAAGCAATAAATGCTCTGCCCTGTTCGTCTTGGGAACCGAGTTGACGGCTACACGCGTAGCTTCTGCGCTAATTGCGTTGTCTCATTGATGGGACGGGCACGGGCTTTGAAGTGTCTCTTCGAATTCGGAGGCGGTACCCAAATGAGGGTTCCCCTTCTACAAATAGGGCCGTCCCCTTCCTTTTCTCGCTTCTGATTCCTTTCGCCTTCGCCTTTACTTTCGATTTCTGCTCTGGTGCCTGAGGTCTGTTCGAGGAGGACGACCGTAGAACGCGCCCGGATCTGCTCTTGATCTGCCTCTGTCCCTGTAAGTCGCTTTGTCCTTCTGTCTGGTTCTTCTTGGGGTTTTTCGATTTCTAGGGTTTTTCTTCGTCGTCACCCCTTTTAGACATGGGCACCCCTAGATTCAGGGTAGATACCGATGAGGGCTTAGCCATATTTAGAGCTGCCTTCAGCATTCCGGAGGGGGTCCTCCTAAAACCGGCGGACCTCGCCGACTGTGCCTTGTATCGCTGCCACGGCGGCTGGATGCCGTTCCCTCTGATCTCCGTGATCGAGGGTGGGGTCAGGTTTCCACTGCACCCCCTGCTTAGGGCCTGCCTTAGCCTTTGGTCCCTCGCCCCGGGCCAGTTGATGCCCAATGGCTACAAGGTCATCATGGGCACAGCGAAGCTGAACGAGATCTTGGGGACCAACCTAGGCCCTCACGACATCGAGGATACATATGATATCTGCAAGGCTGGGGAGGGAAGATATTATCTCCGTGTGAAGCCGCAGCGAAGGGGCTTCGTCCTAGCCTTGGAGGATTCAAGTAAGAATGCCGAGGAAGATTTCTTCTGTGTCTCGGGGGACTGGGAGTTCGGCCCAGGTGAAAGCAGGAGGCTGTCGGTCCCACGTCGCCCTGGGGAAGTCCCAAGTAATCATCACTGCTTTTCTCCTTTTTGCTTTGCTTACCTCATTGATGCCGAACTGATACTCTTCTTTGCCTGTTGAGCAGAGGCGGGTGCAAGGCGACGCCGAGCTGTCAGCGAAGGTTGGAGGAGGAATACCGACGACATCAACAAGGTTGAAAGGTACAAGGGGCACGAAACCAGGTCAGCTTGGAAGCTGCTCGGGTATACGCCGAGGTATCGTGGCCACTACCAGAGGACCGGAGTACCTGAGGTGGACGAGACACACCCTGACCGTCCAAACCGTATCAGTTGCGGTGTTTAGCGGGGTCCCCTTGACCGATCCCGTCGCCGACCGAACTGCGTCTGGAGCCGAGGCGTCTACTTCTGATCCGGAGCTGCCGGACTTGACGCAGATAGTGGACGCTTATCTCTCTGATCGAGGAGAGGACATGGAGGGAAGCTCGAGGGAGCCCGTCGTCAAGGACCTGGCCGCTAAGTTTCGGCAGAGGTCATCGTCTTCTGGGGCCCCATCGCCTGCCGGTACTCGCGCTGCTTCGGGTCCGGTGGGCGCTGGTGCTCCCTCTGCTCCTACCCCCGCTCCGAGCGGGGGAGCCCGCCGACGCTCGCCGGACCGCTCGAAGGAGGGGTCCCCGCCCAGGAAGAAGTCCAAGGCGGGGGAGAAGAGTTCAAAGGCTGATCTGCAGTCGAAGGGCAAAACTCCTGAACGAGCCCCTGGAGCTAAAGCTCCATCCGAAAAGGGGGGCGAGAAGAGCGCGCCGAAGGAAAAGAGTGCGCCGGCCGGAAAGAGTGCGCCAGTCAGCAAGTCGACTGTTGGGCCAGCGCGCGAGCCTCTCATCTCGGCGGGGCAAGGGTCCGGATCGGCCTCCGGGCCCCGAATTGCCCCAGCACCGTGGAAGCCGAGAATGGAAACGCAACCCGGCAAACCCCTGAACGTTGGAGACCGACTGCTGGGGAACGCCGAGGTGATTGGGGCCCTTGCCAAGGCCTGTGCTCTGCCTCGGGATATGGAGGAGCATGAGAAGTTTGATGACGAGAGTCTGATAGTGCAGCGATCCAGGCTGACCTCCTGGTAAGTGTTTCCTGTGTATTTTTTCAAGTGGCCTAGCTTGGCTGTTCCTGTTTTGATTCTCCTCTTTTCCCTTGCAGAACGTGCAGAGGCTCCTAACCGTGTTAGGAAGGAGGGATAGGAATGCTGCGAGGGTGACCCACCTGGAGTCCGAGCGGGAGAAGCTAAAGAAGGAGCTGGAAGTGCAGCGGAAGGGAATGGAAGAGCTCAAGGTGGCCAGTGCTGGAGAGTCTACTCGGTTGGCATTGGTTCTGTCTGAGAACGCCGAACTCTCGTCCAGGGCCAACCATATGAAAGGCGAGCTTTGGACGAAGAACAAAAAGGTCTCCGAGTTGGAGTCGGAGTTGGCCAGGTCGAAGTCTGAATCGACAGCCGAGGCGACGAGGTTGCGAGGGGAGGTCCTGGCCGGTCGCGCTGAGAGAGAGAAGCTGGCGGCGGCGAACGCCGAACTGGAAAAGGAGAAGGCCTCTCTTCTGTCCGAGGCCCAATCCGCCTTCCAGAACGGGGTGGACCGCGCCACTGAGCTGTACGAGAAACAGGTGGAGGAGATCACCTCCATTCTGTTCGAGGAAGGATGCCTGGCTGCACTGAGACGTGCGGGGGTCTCTGAAGACCACCCTGTCTATCAGGACCTGCCGAAGTATGCGGACCTGGATCCTGAGCCGAGCTCCTCACCTGCAACTGAAAGCGCCCCGGTCGAAGCTCCTGCAGCTGAAAGCGCCCCGGTCGAAGCTCCTGCTGCTGACGACGCTCCAGCTGCCCCGGTCTTGAGCGATGCCCCGGTCGCCAGCGATGCTTCGGCCGTGCCTCAAGGTGATGCCTCTTCTGCCCCTGCTTCGGCTGAGGTACCAGTTGAAGCCCCTTCTGGTTCGGCCGAAGCTGCTGGTTCGGCAGATACGGTGATCGACCTGGTCGAGTCGCCGAAACCACAGTAGCCGGGCTCCTCTATATTTCTGTCTTCTTTTATGTAAAATTTTTGCTTCTCAGCTTTGTAACACTTTGTCTATTCAATGAAAGTCGAGCTTCTTCACTTGTGCATTTTCTCTTTGCATTTGTCTCTCTTTCATTTCTGGATGTGCATTGAATGGTATTGAATGCCTTTACTGTAACGCGTGGCTCTTGAGGTAGAGGGAGTCCAAACAGTCCTCATAGCTGTCAGTGCTGACTCTCCGTATTCTGGAGACCATAAATGGCAATAAACATGGCGCTAGGGTTGATGAGGAAATCGGGCGGATGTCTCCACGTGGCGCCATAGGAATTGCCGGTCAACGGATTGGAGGCGTGCGTCCTTTGCAACGAGTGGGAGACTTCGCCCCTTAACTCCCTTCGGAGATTGAGCCCTTCTCCTTCCTATAAGTAGGGGGAGCAGACTCGCCATGGGAGAAGGAAAAAACATAGTTGTAGGAACCATGTCCGGGAGGTGTCCAGAGTTACTTGATCCGGGGGGAACCCTGCGCCGTTGGACGGCTATCCCCGAGGGGGGGAAGGCTATCGTAGTCCGCGCGCTCTCTGAAGGAACTCCTCGTGGACCACGCGCTCTCTGAACGCGAGTTCACGCCCGGCCTGTCGAAATCGGATGGGTCGGGTTTCGTTGATGGAGAGAAGAAGAGGAAGAGGGGCGGTGGCGCATTCTCGTCCGACACGGCGGTGGCGCATTCTCGTCCGACACGGTCCGACGTCTTGGAGTGAGTGAAGATCAGAGTCTTCCCGCCTTTCTCTATTTTCTGTTTTTAGAGGACTGTGGTCCTCCTTTCTGTACTTTGCTTTCTGTTCTGTAATTCTTGTAATAAAACAGTTTACAATGAATAAAATGCCAAACTGTGTACAATGCTCTTGCATCGTCTTCTGTTTTTCTTGCACTGCTCTGGAACAGTGTTTCTGTGCTGTTTCTGTTTTTGAGTGCCGGCACTGACCTCGGCCGAAATGGCCGGCCTTGCGCCGAGGTGGATCCATACCTTGGCCGAATTGATTTGCGCCGGGGTGGATCCATGCCGTGACCGAATTGACTTGCGCCGGGGTGGATCCATGCCGTGGCCGAATTGACTTGCGCCGTGGTGGATCCATACCGCGGCCGAATTAACCTGCGCCGAGGTGGCCCCATCGTTCCGCTGGCCTCGGCTTGGCGAGAGTGAGTTCGGCAATGGCCTTCTGAGGGGTGTATGAACCCGGACTTCAGGAAACTGACCTTGGCCGAACTGCCTTGCGCCGAGGTGTGAGGGGTTTATGAACCCGGACTTTAGGAAAGGCTGAGTGTAAGAACTCCAGGCCATTTCCAGGGCGTAGAGCCTTGATTGTGTTCAAAACACGGGGCTTTAGGAAAGGCTGAGTGTAAGAACTCCAGGCCATTTCCAGGGCGTAGAGCCTTGATTGTGTTCAAAACACGGGGCTTTAGGAAAGGCTGAGCGTAAGAACTCCAGGCCATTTCCAGGGCGTAGAGCCTTGATTGTGTTCAAAACACGGGGCTTTAGGAAAGGCTGAGCGTAAGAACTCCAGGCCATTTCCAGGGCGTAGAGCCTTGATTGTGTTCAAAACACGGGGCTTTAGGAAAGGCTGAGCGTAAGAACTCCAGGCCATTTCCAGGGCGTAGAGCCTATGCTGCCGGAGTCGACCAGTGAGAGACGACAGATTGATGACTAGGCAAAAGCTGCTTTTATTGATTCTGAGATTCATTACATCTTTAGAAATAAAATTTCTTCAAGTGGGATGCATTCCACGGTCTCGGCAGCGGCTTGCCTTCCAAGTCTTCGAGCTTGTAGGCTGACTTTCCTGCCAGTGAGACTACTCTGAACGGGCCACGCCAGTTCGGGGCAAGCTTCCCCTCGTTTGGTTCTTTGTCAGCTGGCAGGGTCTTCTTTAAAACGAGCTCTCCCGCGGTGAACCTTCTTTCTTTGACATTTTGATTGTATGCCCTGGCTAACCGCTGCTGATAGTCGGTCAGTCTCAGGGCTGCTGCTTCTCGTCGCTCGTCTGCCAGCTCCAGCTCCATTGCCAGGTTCGTCTCATTTCGGCCTTGGTCGACCAGCTCTGTCCTCAGGGTAGGAAGGCCGATTTCCAAGGGAATGACCGCCTCCATCCCGTAGGCCAGAGAGAAAGGTGTTGCCGAGGTGGACCTCCTTGGAGTTGTTCTGTACGCCCACAGCACGCTCGGAAGCTCCTCTGTCCATCTGCCCTTTGCCTTGTCCAGTCGCTTCTTCAGGCCGTCCAGGATCACTTTGTTGGAGATTTCTGCCTGGCCATTACTCTGTGGATATGCCGGAGTGGAGTAATGATTTCTGATGCCGTGCCCTTGGCAGAAGTCTTTGAAGGACTTGGAGTCGAACTGAGTCCCGTTATCCGAAATCAGGATCCGGGGGATGCCGAACCTCGTAAGGATGTTTTTCCAAACGAAGTTCCTGGAGTCCCTGTCCGTGATCGAAGACAACGGTTCAGCCTCTATCCATTTTGTGAAGTAGTCCGTAGCCACTATCAGCCATCTCTTGTTTCCTGGAGCTCGGTGAAGAGGCCCCACAATGTCCAGGCCCCATTGAGCGAAGGGCCATGGGCTAGAGAGGGGACTCAGATCTTGTGCTGGCTGATGGAGGGAGTGGGAGAACTTCTGGCACTTCTCGCATTTCCTGGCGTAGACCTGCGCGTCTTTCTGCATGTAGGGCCACCAGTAGCCCTGGCTTATTGCTCTGTAAGCCAGGGATCGACCTCCTATGTGACTGCCGCAGATTCCTTCGTGGATCTCATACAGGAAGTCGTCCACCTTGCTTGGATGGACGCATTGGAGGTATGGACCTGTGAAGGACTTCCTGTAGAGTTTGCCTTCGGGAGAGAGCCAGAATCGCGCTGCCTTGAGTCTGATCCTGTGGGCTTCAGCCTTGTCCTCGGGGAGCTGGTCGTCCTTCAAGTAGGCGACAATTGGATCCATCCAGCTCGGGCCGAGGTCAGCACAGAGGACAAGCCGAGATGAATGGAGTTCTAAGCTTGACCTTGATACTGACCCAACCTCGATGGTCCTTTTCTTCCCTGCTTCGACAGCGGAGGCCAGGTTTGCAAGCGCATCTGCGTGCGTGTTAGTATCTCGGGATATTTGCCTGACCTCGGCTTTCTGGAAATGAGAGAGTAGTTTTTTCGCAAGGGCTAAGTAGGCCGCCATCCTGTCGCCCCTGGCCTGGTAGTCTCCAGCGAGCTGGCTAGTCACCAGTTGAGAGTCGCTGAAGATCTCCAGGTGCTGGGCTCCGAGGATTTGGGCGCTGTTCAACCCTGCAATCAGTGCTTCGTACTCTGCCTCATTGTTTGTTGCTTTGAAGTCGAGGGTGAAAGCCTGCTCTATGACCAGTCCCTCTGGCGATTGGAGAACTATGCCGGCGCCAGCTCTCTTGGAGGTGGACGACCCGTCGACAAAGATCTTCCATGCCGAGGTGGGAGCCGAGGTGAGAGCCTGTTCGACCTCATTTTCTATTGGCTCGTGCCCTGTGCCCCCCAGTGCCGTGCCGAGCTGGGTCGGAGCCGGGTTGGGGGAGACGAATTCGACAATGAAGTCTGCCAGGATCTGGGCTTTGATCGCAGTTCGGGGACGGTACTGTATGTCATACTGCCCCAGTTCAACTGCCCACTTTGATATTCGCCCTGAAAAATCAGCTTTCTTGAACACTGAACGGAGTGGATGCTCCGTGATTACCACAATGTTGTGGGATTGGAAATAATGGGAGAGCTTGCGGGAGGCACTGACGAGAGCCAACGCAAGCTTCTCCAATAGAAGGTACCTGGTCTCGGCATCGAGCAGAGTCTTGCTCGTGTAATAGATTGGCTTTTGAACTCCCTCGTCCTCCCTGATGAGGACGGAGCTCACTGCGTTATCCGAGACCGCAAGGTACAAATACAGAATCTCCCCCAAAGTTGGGGTGGAGAGTAATGGTGGTGACATTAAATAGGTTTTGAGTGCGGCCAATGCCTGGTCGCACTCAGGGGTCCACTGGAACTTCAGATTTTTCTTTAAAAGCTGAAAGAAAGGCCTGCACTTATCTGATGACCGGCTGATGAAGCGGTTGAGTGCTGCAGCCATTCCTGTGAGCTTCTGAACTTCCTTCGTGGTAGAGGGGCTCTGGATGCTCTGGATCGCGGTGATCTGGTCCGGATTAGCCTCTATCCCTCTCCGCGTTACCAAGCTGCCGAGGAACTTGCCAGAGGCTACGCCGAAGGCGCACTTGGAAGCGTTTAGCTTAAGCTTGTACGCGCGAAGGATGTCGAAGACTTGGCCGAGATCAACCAGATGATCGCCGGAGTGCACTGATTTGACGACCATGTCGTCGATGTAAACCTCCACCGTCCGGCCGAGCTGAGCATGGAACATTTTTGTGACGAGGCGCTGATAGGTTGCCCCCGCGTTCTTTAGCCCGAAGGGCATCACCTTGTAGCAGTAAGTGCCGCGGGGGGTTATGAATGATGTTTTCTCCTCGTCTGGCTCGTAGAGCGGGATCTGGTGGTAGCCTCTGTAGGCGTCGAGGAAGCTCATTCGGTCGTGACCAGCGGTGGCGTCGATCAGTTGGTCAATCTTTGGGAGGGGGAAACTATCTTTAGGGCATGGCCTTGTTCAGGTCTGTGAAGTCCACGCACACCCTCCACTTTCCAGTTTTCTTCTTGACCACCACCGTGTTGGCCAGCCATACCGGGTACTGGACTTCCCGGATGGCTCCTGCCTTCAGCAGGTTGTCGATCTCTTCGACGACCGCATCTGTCTGCTGCAGCCCTGTCCTGCGGGCCCTCTGCACTACCGGCTTGTGGTCGGGGTCCACATTTAGCTTGTGGCATATGACCTCAGGGTCGACCCCAGGCATCTCGCTTGGGCTCCAAGCGAAGACGTCGACGTTCTGCATCAGGAACCGAGAGAGTTCGGCCCTTTCCTCGTCTGGCAGCTGGGTGCCAATCAGGAAGAACCTGTCTGGATCTGCCGGGTTTAGCCTGACCTCGGCCAGGTCCTCGATGCTTTTCTTCTCAGGATCTCGGCCGATTTCGTCGAGGCCTTTCTCGAACTCGGCGAGGTTGACGCGCTCTGGCTCCTTTGCTGCCGGGACTGCGGCCAGCATGCACTGCCCGGCTTGCTGCTGATCCCCCTCCACTGTGACTACTTCCATCTTGCCCTCCTTGTTCTCATGGACGAACTTCAGCTTCTGGTGGAGGGAAGAAGGGACTGCTTCTAACTTGTGGAGCCACGTTCTGCCCAAAATGACGTTGTAGGGAGAAGGGGCATCCACGACCAGGAAGTCGGCCAACACGGAGGCTCCGCCAACTCGGGTCTCCAAGGTGATCCTGCCCTTGGGGTAGACTGGCGTGGCGGACAACCCTAGCAGGGGTGCACGGACCTCCGTGAGGTCTGCTTCGGAGAGTTTCATCCTTTTGAAGCAGTCGTAGTAGAGGACCTCGGAGGAGCTGCCGGAGTCGACGAGGATCCTCTTCACTGTGAAGTCTCTCAGCTTCATGGTGAGGAGTAGAGGGTCGTTGTGAGGGAGTTGGATTCCCTCTAGGTCTCTGTCCGAGAACGAGATGGCGGGTCGGTCGCGGCGGGCTTTCTTGGATGCCGGGGCGAGCTCGGCTTTCAATACTTCTTTCCCGTGCGAAGCCCGCCTGGCTTCGGCACGGGCCTGGGAGCTGTCCCGGGACGAGGAAGCGGGAACTGAGGACGCCAGATGGATCACGTTAATGATCTTCTCTGAATCCTCGCTGTCTGGAGCCTGGGCTGCGCTCTGGTGAATCCAGCCCTCGCTACCGCCGGCATCACCTGCCTTGACGAATTCTGGAATGTGGCCTTCTTCGGCCAGCTTCTCCAGGTACCGCTGCAAGGTCTTGTAGTCCTCGGTCTTGTGCCCGTTACCCCTATGGAAGGAGCAGTAGAGCTGGCTTCGGCCACCGGAGGTGGGCTCATTCAGCATGGGCGGAGGGTACTTGAAGAACGGCTTGGACCTGATCTTGGGCAGGATGCGGTAGATCGGCTCCTTGAAGACGACGTTGACGCTCTGACTGGCGCTGGAGGGAGGTCTGGGCTTCCAGGTGCCCCCAGACCTGGACGACGAAGGCTTCGCCGAACTGGAGACCCAGGCCTGCTTGGGCTCCTGCTTCTGGGAGGGCCTCCCGCCTCTCTGCCGAGGCTGGCTACTCTTCTGCTCGGGCTCCGGGTGCCTGTCTTGATCCCGGGCTCGGATCTCGTCTTCCTCCTGGGCGATGAAGCGCTTGACCCGGGACATCAACTCCGGCATGGATTCTGGAGGGTTCCCGGCCAAGTCTTTTCGCAAGTCGTTGCCGGGGATCAGGGCATGCTGGAAGGCGTAGATTGCTATCTCCTCCCTGGTGCCCTCGATCTGGCTGTAGACCGCCCAGAATCGTTGGGCGAACTTGGCGAGGGTCTCACCCTCCCTCATTCTCAGGGCGAGGAGGTCCCCTTCCTTCTTGGGGACGGCGCTGTAGGCTTGGAACTTTTTCAGGAAGGAGAGCTGGAGCTCCTTCCAACTCGAAATGGACCTCTCTGGGAGAGAACAGAACCATTTCAGGGGGAGGTCACCCAAACTGGAGGAGAAGATTTTGCAGTTTAGGTGACCCCCATTCCCCCAGATGGACATCTTCTGGGAGAAGTGTCGGAGGTGAGCGGATGGGTCGGACAGTCCGTCGTAGGGGACGAACCGCGGGACGGAGAACTTTCTGGGCAAGGGGGTGCGCTCGATCTCTTTTGTGAAGGGTGAGCCCCCAAGATCAGTGTGGCCACAGATCTGCTTCTGGTCCCGCACGTCCAGGTTGCGCTGAAGAGCCAACCTGACGCGCTTGTCAAACTGTTCCTGCTCGTCGTCCTCTTCTGGAGTCCAGGCTCTCGATTTTCGCTTGGAGTGGTTCGGGCTGAGATGGCTATGGTTCCGACCATCACGGCTACGATGACTTCGGCTGTTGCTCGAGCCTTCGTCATGGACCTGGCTCCGCTTACGGTCCAGATGATTTCTGAGGTCCTCGCGGGGAGGCTGGGCTGCTCTGCTGGGGGCGTCCCTCTTCTTCCCTTGAGGCTCAGAGACCTGCCTCAATGAGGCGGTTTGCGCTGCCCTCAGCTGCTGTGGAGCTGGCTCGGACTAACCGCTCCTGCTTCTGGAGAAGAGCGTCTTGGGCTGCGACGTCTCCTCCAGCGGCTGGAGGTTGATCGCGGCGCGTCTCCTCTACGGCAACAGCTTTATCTTTGCGGGGACGCTCGCGCCGGTGCTCGTCGCGTCGGGGTGGCACGGTTTCATCCGCTGAGAGCGAGGCCTCGACTCCCTCTTGGAAGGGGATCTCGACAAAGAGTTGGGAGCCCAGGCGACCCTCGCCTGCGGATGTGCCTTGGACCGTTCGGGACCGTCCCTGAGGAGGGACGTCCGTCGACGGTGCTAGCCGCTCGAGGATTGCCCTCGAGGACTCTCCGCCCTTCTTAGCTTTCGGTGGCATGGCTTCTGAGAGATTGAGGTTTAGAAGGTTGGGAAGGTTGGGAAGGTTGGGATATTACTTTCCCACAGACGGCGCCAATTGTAGGTGCAGAAAATAATGACCCACAATAAGGAGGTGCCTTAGAGGACTTATCCGATGATGATGATGACTGGGAATGACTGGATACCGTCCGAAAGCCTGAAAGAGATGAACAAACGATCAAAGGACCCTGGCCTGGGCGGCGCAAGGCTCTCCGATGCCAAAGTCAGTGTGGGAACTGGAACAATGGAAGGAGAGGGAGAAGAGAGACAGAGTAACGGCTCTGTGAATGAAATTGTGCGTACCTTTAATGGTGGTTTGAGCCTCCATTTATAGAGTTTGGGACGTATCTTTGGGAGATATCGTGGTGGGGTCTCATGACTCGACTGGGAAGCCATGATCAGCCCACGTTGCCATAAATGCGGTCCAATTCAGCCCACGTCGCATTTAATGCGCGTCTTGTTGGGCCAGATCGTGTTGGACGCCTTTGGCGGTAGGGGATCGTGGGATCTGCCCTCGGGCCTTGCCCTGATGTGGCCTCAGCCGCTGGATGTCGTGTCTATCCCACTAGCTCGTGCCCCTATCCCTCCACGTGCCTGGTGACGTGGGGGATGAGGGGCGTGAGTGGAGACTCTTTCTGGCTTCGGCTTCCATCCCGGCTTCTTCAGCCGAGGTGGAGCTTTCTGCCGAGATGGCATCCGGGGTGGCCCAGCCGAGGTGGAGCTCCCTGCCGAGATGGCGCCCGGGTGGTCCAGTTCGGCGCTAGTGGCCCGGAGCCGCCTGACTTCGGCCGGACCTCCTGCTCTGGTGGCCGGGGTGAGCTTGGTGCCACGTGGATAGCACGCGGATGGCACGTGAGAGTGCTTAGTCTCATCTGGTGGCTGTGATTAGTGTAATCCTGGGGTTCTGGAAATCTCCCCACACAAGGATAACAAATCCTATTATTAATTGTTATATACAGTCATTCAAGAGATTGTGCAATTAAAGTACAGTGGAGGTTCATTGATGGCTGCATACTGATTGTATGGTGTCATGCCGAAGCAGTCTGCTTTTTCAAGTTTTTTTCTCAGGATATTATTTGCCAATTATTCATCTTAGTTTCGATGGTGACGGTCAGGTAGATTTTCAAAAGATTGGTAGGAGCATCTATGTTTTTCGATCACTGGAATACCAAACTTTCATTATCCTCCATTCCTATTATTAAGGGATTACTTTTCAGAAATAATATTGAGTGGACAGTCACCCTTCCAAGACAACAACTATTGCACAAGCTTTCATACATTGACTCTTACCATCCATTCCCTTTGCTCAAATCTCTTATAAAATCTTTACGCTGTTGCTGGCTCGCTCAATGTTGTACACGTACTGCATTATAGAATAGCTGCCCATAACTACAAAAAAATTATCATTATATTTTGTAATCTGAGTGCATGCTTTATGAATCTGTAATGGATTTCAAGATCTGTCATATTGTGGCTGTAACTGATTTGAATATTTTGTTGCTTTTTTCTGTGAATGTTGTCCTTACTCATGCTGTCTTCTTTGTTTCAACTTGCTATACCCCTGGCTGAATCTTGCTTTTCTGAAATACAAATTCCTTTCATATTTAGGCGATCCGGACTGGGTGGGTGCATCCGAACATCAACCTGGAAACCCCAGAGGAAGCTGTGGTATGTTGTTCTTTTGTTGTCTTCTTACTTTTCATTTATATTATCCAACGATTATCTGATGCAGGCAGTATATGGACTTTAGGACCCAACTCTTCTGGTGGGCTCCAAGAAGGAGAGATTGGACATCAAGGTGGCACTTTCTAATTCATTTGGATTTGGTGGCCACAACTCGTCCATCATTTTTGTTCCTTACACTTGATTATGGCAAGAGCTCCATGCGTGATTCCAGGGTTCTTAAAATGTAGTAAGTTATGCCGCTCTTATGATCTTGGCTTATTATGATTAATAAGATTGTGAGAAAAAACCAAGCCAAGGTGCGGATTATGGATTTAGTGGCCTGGAGAGAGTTTTTCATCGTGTTTGATAGATCTTCACTCTAGTCACATGTGCCATTTAATAGATTCAAACAACTATGTAAAAGAGGAGATAAAAAGAAATGAAATTATCATGATAAATTCATTTTAACTTGGCATGCATGATGTGTCATCTTTGTTGAAGTGCTTCATATTTAAGTGCATTGAAAAGGTTAGATTTTGACTTCACGTACTGGATGAATATAAATGTCATTTAATGCAGCGGTGCTTCTAAAACTTATTTCAGAATCTAGCCCTAGCAATTTCAAGATCTAAGAGAATCCCAGCACCTTAAGATCCTTGCAGCTGTTGGAAAATCAAACAGAATTTCTTATTTCCAGAAGGCTCTTAGGCTTGCTTGAAAAAATAGAGTTGTAAGTAAAAACACAATAATCTTCTTTACGATAAGTTACTTTTATGGAAAAAACACCTGCGCATGGCACATCTGGAGTCCCACCTTTGATTATGTGACGCGTGGTCTAGATTCAACTTGCATAGTGCACGGGAGAATACCTTCTGTTTATGTTTTTTATTTTATGACATGGGTATCCCTGAGGTCTTTGACCCAACCAGATTATTCTCCCGGGTGATGCCCGTCATACCTACACAAATGCATCGGGCAAATCTAGGGCAGGCTTCGAACATGATGCGGGGAGGAAGCAGGAGAATGTCGTGGCATGATCTGGCCCATGTGTCTATCCTTCTGACTCTAGCTGATTTCGACTGCGTGCCTTCCATGGATTTGGAGTTCAAATAGAATGTACCCTAGGGGGTTGATAATAACTCTTGATTGCAATGACAATGAGCTCCCTCTCATTTGGTTCTGTCCAATTTGGCAAGATGATAACCCAATGTAGTTTTATTTTATTTTTTTCTAGGAACCCAATGTAGTTATGAAATGATGGAGGATTGACTGATGATCATACTTTGGTGCTGTATTTTTTAATGTCCCATCAAAGATCGCAATTGCTACCATGTCACACTTCAACAAGAACCCTGAAATGAAGACCTTACACCAACTATTGTATGTGCCCACATCAGAAACATATTGCCCAGGTTAGCGTTGGTGTTTCCTTGGTAGGTTGTGTTATTCATTCCCTCTTGAAAAATAAGCATTTAAACCTCTCTTCAGTCTTTACGGTGTCATCTATTAGCAAGCAGTCCAGCGAAGGTAAGGTTGCTGTATAGGTTGGATATGGGTATACCTATTAAGAAACTAAATTGCTTAAAATAAATGCATGCTCCCTAAATGGGCCCTTTGAGATCAAATATGAAGTGATGTGCTCAACATTTTTATTCACGTGTATTATAAATGATCAATCCTATGATGAGTACATATGATAAGATGAAAATCTTGCCATATCCTAATTAAAATAGAATGGAGAACGGCTCCTTACCTTAGTGGTAAGGAGTGGCAGTTCTCATTGGGAGGTTTTGGGTTCGAACCCGTCCTCCTCCTTTGCATGTGAGTTTTCATCACTTTACATGTGTGAGTTGTGTTTATGTATCCTCTGCGTTTTCATCTCCTCACATGTGTGAGTTGTGTCTATCTCTCCTTACGTGTGTGAGTTGTGTTATAACTTATAAGTATCATGGTCTATCTCTCCTCACATGTATGAGTTGTGTTATAAGTATCATGGTCTTAGCCCTTTCGCTGGATTACCAAAAATAAAGAAAAAACAAAAAAAAAAGGAGAATTTATGAGAAAAGGCCCCATAGAACTCCATAGGACAGATGAGGACCCACTAGGACTTTGGGGACAGGAGGGGTGGGTCCTTTTGCCCCGGTTTGTCTTTAATTTTTTTTGGGATTTTCCGGTGGCCTTGTCAAGGATGACGACGGCCTCGTCGAGGTCACCGTAAGAGGAGAAGAGGGTGCGGAGGCCGTTGGTGGTGGTCTCCTAGCCGAGGCCGCGAATGAAGAGCTTGCGCTAGACGAGGTCGCGGTAGGCCGTTGGTGGTGGTCTCCCAACTGAGGCAACGGATGAAGAGCTTGCGCTAGATGAGGTCGCGGTCGGCAATGTTGCGAACGATGTCGATGACGTCGGGGGTGGCGGACGGCGGCGTCTTGGAGTATTTCGAAGAGCTGCTTGATGGTGACAGGCTCAAGGATCTTGCGGGAGTCCTCAGGAGTGAGCTAGAAGGTGGATTCGAAGGTGGTGATGCCGTTCTCATTGGCCTTGCTCTTCTTCGAGGCGGGATCCATAGCGGCGAGAGGAGGAAGAGGCTGCTGCATCGATTGGAGAAGAAGGGTTTTCAAAAATCTGTAAAACCCTAACACTAGAAGAAGACAAGTGTGGGAAAAAAGCCCTTTTGGCCTTTAGTATATACACAGGGATGGTCAATGTTGTTGAGTCCGATGGCGTTTTGAGAAAAAAAGGTCCTATCATTGAGCCCTCCTGTCTTCAAAGTTCTAGTGGGTTTTCATATGTCCTATGGGGTTTTTTCCCCTAAATTCCAAAAAAAAAAAAAGAAAAAAGAGAGAGTTGAAAGGAGTTTTGTTTTTCCAAAATGCCCCAAATTTTTTTTTTTCCTCATTCTGTTGACTTTCCATCTACAAAATGCTGGATGCATTTTTATTGATCGTGGAAGGGCGGCGGTCACACGGGGGAGTTTTCTAGTAGATTCATACAACATTTTGTTCTGGCGAGAGTTAGGATGATGCAGCCTGTGGGGCACACTTACGCATGGGAGGAGGATGGAAATGTTTCAGTGACGCCTATATGGTTGTCCAAAATATCAACCTCAAAGGACCGTACCAATCTGTTGTTATAAGCTTAGCCGTCATGATTAATGGTATTGCATTCCTCTCCCATGTGAGTAACAATGACAAATTCATAAAGGGTGACGTGGGGTGGGTGGAGACAGTACCAATCATTTCCTTTTTCTTAATTTCTTAAAATTAGGTTTTCTGTAACTCTTAGATTTAGATTAAACTGCGATTCTCTTGTACAATCACCACTTGTAGAAATGGATTTCTTCATCATCATCATCATCATCTTTTTTTTTTTTTTTTTTAATTTCTTGAAATGAGTCTTCTCAATCTCTTAAAAATGGAAATTCGTCTTCTTTTATTTCTTGAGCTCATGATAACTGGGTTAAGAAAGTTAAAACTTAGAGTATTTGAAATATGGTTTTTCCACACAGGATATGGTGTGGCTATTTCCTATTAATAGTTGAAGAGGTTATAGAATATAAGGGAAAAGCTACAAGTAGTTGAAACAGAATGAGTTACAGAAGTCTATCTAAAGAGAGATACTTGTGAGTCAAGTCTATCTCAGGAGAGATACTTGTGATGAGTCATCATTGACTATTTCTCCTTAACACGCCCCCTCAAGCGTGACTGTGCAATAGTGAGCTTGTCACGTAAAGCAATGAAGCGCTGGGAACCCAATGGCTTGGTGAAGATGTCAGCCAGCTGATCCACTGTAGAAAGATAGCGAACATCAAGACGTCTTTTGGTTACATGATCACGAACGAAATGCACATCAAGCTCAACATGTTTTGTTCTTCCGTGGAATATTGGATTCGCAGAGAGATAAACTGCACTGATATTGTCACACCATACAATGGCAGGGGACCGAATGGAAAAACCAAGCTCAGATAGTAAATATTGAACCCATAACAATTCACAAGATGCTAGAGCAACACCACGATATTCAGCCTCTGTGCTGGATCGAGCCACTGTGGCCTGCTTTTTGGAACTCCAGCAGAGTAAATTGGAGCCAAGAAAGATACCATACCCATTGGTAGATTTGCGATCATCGGGGCATCCAGCCCAATCAGCATCAGTAAATCCATGAAGTTGCATTCGAGTTAGAGGTTGCAGTAGAAGACCATAAGTTATAGTATGTTTAAGATAGCGCAAAATTCTCTTAACAACAGTCCAATGATCCTCAGTAGGAGACTGCATAAACTGAGACACCTTGTTGACAGCAAATGCGATGTCCGGACGGGTGATGGTGAGATATTGCAAAGCCCCTATAGTACTGCGATACAAATAAGGATCAGAGAAGGATGTGGGTCCTGAAAAACGACTGAGTCGACTATCAGAAGCCATGGGTGTGGTCATGGGTTTTGCCCCATCCATTTTTGTTTTCAGCAATAAGTCACGAACATACCTGCTTTGAGACAACAATAAGCCAGAGTGGTCCCGAATAATCTCAATGCCAAGAAAGAAATTAAGAACTCCAAGATCCTTAATAGCAAATTCTGAACGCAGTAGATGAAGAAGGGCAATGATAAGAGACAAACTACTGCCAGTCACAATTATATCATCAACATAAATGAGGATGAGTAAAATAGAATCCTTTGAGCGCTTGAAAAATAGAGAGGTATCGGACCTTGAATTGACAAAGCCAATAGTCAGTAGAAAAGAGCTCAATCGATGATACCAAGCACGAGGTGCCTGCTTTAGGCCATAAAGTGCTTTGTTTAACTTGCAAACATGGGTTGGAAAATGATGATCTTGGAAACCGGAGGGTTGCACCATATAGACCTCTTCATTGAGATAGCCATGCAAAAATGCATTTTGCACATCTAATTGACGAAGCGGCCAGTTGAAAGTGATGGTGAGACTTAAAATAAGCCTGATTGTTGTGGGCTTAATTACTGGGCTAAAAGTCTTTATGAAATCAATGCCTTGCTGTTGATGAAAACCTTTAGCCACTAACCTGGCTTTATACCTATCAATCGAACCATCAGCCTTTCTCTTGATTCGAAACACCCATTTACAACCAATTAAATTCATGTGTGGCCGATTAGGAACCAGTTGCCATGTCCCATTTCGTATAAGTGCATTGAACTCTTCCTCCATTGCAGTGCGCCATTTGGGATCTTTAGTTGCTTGTGTAAAACTAGTAGGCTCAACATCAGTGGAGCATGTAGCAACAAGGCCGCGAGGCAGAGGGTGCCTAGTAGTAACAAAATCTGGGTACTCTTTGGGACGTTGAGTGTGATCTTGATTGCGAGTGACCATAGGATGAGTGACCATTTGGGCATGTTCAGGTGCATATCCAGGGCCAGGTGCAGATGTAGGAGTAGAGTCAGGTAATGGTGTATGACCAGGGACATTTGCAGGTGGAGGTAGAAAGGCAGGTCCAGGTTCAGCTTCAACTGTAAGACTAGGTATGTGACCATGGGTAGAACCAGAGAGTGATGGAAAAGCACCATTAGTAGTGGGTGATGTTTGACTTGGTGAACCACTCATATGTTGTGAAGCACTGTGTCCATGTGATGTCTGTCTCACCCCCTCATTGGTAGAGATTGGGAAAGTGGGAAAAGTATTGACAACTAATGGTAAGGAGGTTGATGGGAATGCTGGTACAGCAACTGATTTAGTAAGAGGATAATCAAATTCATTAAAGACAACGTCTCTAGAGATGTAGAGACGACCTGTGTCCAGATGCAAACATTTATAGCCCTTATGCATATTCGAATAACCCAAAAAGACACATCGAACATACCGAGGTTGAAGCTTATTTTTATTATATGGTCGCAAGTTTGGAAAACAAGCACATCCAAACACTCGTAGGAATGAGTAATCTGGTGGCCTGTTAAAGAGTTTCTCATAAGGTGATAAATTGGATAAAACAGGCGTGGGCATGCGATTGATAAGATGGGCTGCAGTGGTGAAAGCATAGTCCCAATAATGTGCTGGAAGAGAGGAATGGGCCACAAGTGTGAGCCCAGTTTCAACCACATGGCGATGCTTCCATTCTGCAATCCCATTTTGGGCATGGGTGTGAGGGTAGGAGAACCTGTGAGTAATGCCATTTAAGGCTAAAAATTGTTTAAACTTTTTGAACTCACCACCCCCATCAGAATGCAATTGGGTTATTTGGAACCCGAGTAATTTCTCAACATGCAGTTAGAAGGAAACAAAAACAGCCAAAGCATCAGATTTTTTAAACAAAGGAAACACCCACATGAAGCGAGAAAAATGATCAGTGAAATGAATGTAATAACGATAGCCACCAGTTGCAATTATTGGAGCAGGTCCCCAAAGATCCGAATGGATTAATTCAAGAGGACGAGTACAACGGGAAAAAGAAGAGTGAAAAGGGAGTCTTTTGCTCTTATTACATTGACAGGCATCACAAAAAGAAGGACTAGATGAAGTAAAAGGTAAATGAAAACGAGTCTTGACTGTGGCTAGGACCTTATTGGAGGGGTGTCCTAGACGGGCATGCCAAATATCTGCAGATGTACGTTCTCCTATTAATGCACGCTGGAAAGCAGTGTCCAAATGATGAAGAACATAAAGACCATTCCTAATTGTCCTGCGAAGAAGAATGTGGCCGGTCGCTTGATCCTTAAAAAAACAACAGGAAGGATGGAATTCAAAGAAGATGTTATTATCCTTAGTGAATTGACGAACAGAAAGTAAATTTTTTGTTATATTAGGAACACAAAGTAAATTGTCCAAGCGAAAGGAGAGGAAGAATGAATAACAGAGGATCCAACATGAGAAATTAGAAGACCATTACCATTGCCCACTTGAACCTGGTCTGGACCATGATACTCGGAATGGGTAGAGAGATTGGCTATGTTTGCAGTGAGATGATGTGTTGCACCAGAGTCTGGATACCATGCATTGTCTGGGCCAATAGGAGAACCAGCTATTAATGATACTGGAGAATTGTCACCTTGAAATTCAGGTTCATACCTGTGATAGCAGTAAACTGCTGTATGGCCCGGTTTGTGACAAACTTGACAAATAGTCCTGCCAGTAGAGGAACGCCCGTATTGCCCGAATTGCTGCCGAGAGTCATAATTGTTCCGGCCACGACCACGACCTTTATTGCGACCACGAGGAGCACCAGCCTGAGAACGACCTCTGCCTTTAAAGGCTGAACCAGCTGAGTGCGATGCCACATTAGCGGCAGGCATGTCAATGGCAACTGAGTTTTTCTTCAAGACGCGCTTCCTGTGATAGAAGAAATCCGGTTAATTCGTCAAGGGAAATTGGTTCAAAGAGGGTAGTCATAGCGGTGATAAAAGCTTCATATTCAGAGCTTAAGCCGCTGAGAAGATTGGAGGCAAGGTCTGAATCAGACACAGGCTGAGCAACAGTAGCCAGATTGTCAGTAATTGATTTCTTCTTTTGCACACAGTCAGACATGGATAAGGACCCTTTCTTGAGGGTATGTAGCTGATACTTTAAGGACATGATCTTAGCTCGAGATTGGGCAGAGTAAATACGTTCAAGAGTCTGCCAAACGTCCTTGGCGGTGGACAAACCAACAACCTGAGCAAGTATTGGCTCAGTGAGGGAAGAAAGAAACCAGCTTAGCAAAGTCTGGTCTTGTGTTTGCCACTTAAGAAAATCTGGGTTGACCTCATCAGTGGGGCTACGTTTGTTGTCCAGAGAGAATTGGGATGGACAAGGGTAGGAACCATCTACATATCCCATGGCATTGTGAAGCCTGAGAATAGGTAGGAACTGAGAGCGCCAAAGTAAAGAATTATTTCTGTCGAGCTTGACTGGGAGTACATGAGAGATATTTGGAGCAAAAATGGGAAAAGCAAAGGTGGAAGTGGATGATGAGAAAAATGGTGAGGAAGTAGATGCAGGGGAAGTTCCCATCTTGTTTAGACGTATGTCTTGATAAGCTCTGAAACCAAGTTAGAACTTAGAGTATTTGAAATATGGTTTTTCCACACAGGATATGGTGTGGCTATTTCCTATTAATAGTTGAAGAGGTTACAGAATATAAAGGATAAGCTACAAGTAGTTGAAACAGAATGAGTTACAGAAGTCTATCTCAAGAGAGATACTTGTGAGTCAAGTCTATCTCAGGAGAGATACTTGTGACGAGTCATCATTAACTATTTCTCCTTAACAAAGAAGATATCGTGAAAGGAATAGAATAAATGATGAAATGATAAAAGGAGTGTCTTTAGCGTTTTTAGACATGATGAAATAAGTTTAGAGAGAAATAATGAAATGGGTGAAGAAGAAAAAGATGATGAAAATTCATCTTAGAATTATAAGAAAATTAAGAAATAAAGAGATCTAGCTCTCTTCATGTATCACTGGAAGAAACGTTAGATATTCGTGCTTGTTGCAATAGTTTAGAGAAGTCTCATGAGTCTGGAAAAGTTATAGATTCGTAAAAACATTCTATAGATTAGTGAGCGAATGGGATCTCTTGAGCTTGTGAGTGCTCTCTTTTTGGCCAATTGTTCTGGTTGATGTAGTGATGTTAATGTAGTTGGCCACTATCCGTAAATTTGGACTAAATTCTCTAGCCAGTATGGTTAACCAAAACGTACTTTTGCACCATCATTATAAATGAAAAAACATTTTTCAAATTTAACTGAAACTTTTCCAGTTTTGCAAACACTGACTCTTGACTTCGTGATCAGGTCCAGTTTTTCAAAAACAGTTTCCTGTCCAGTTGTTTTATAAAAAGCACTGAGTGATCAGGTCCAGTTTTTCAAAATCAGTTTTCCTGTCCAGTTGTTTTATAAAAAGCACTTCCGAGCTCCAAAGACACCTCAAGAATTCGAGAGCCAGTGCTTGCAAAATTGGAGAATTTTCAATTAAACTTGGAAAATATCTTTTTCCATTCATAATGATGGTGGAAAAGTAGAAATTGGTTAACCATATTAGCTGGAGAATTTAGTGTAAATTTATGGATAGTGTCCAAATGCATCACTACATCAAAAAGCACAATTGGCTAGGAAGAGAACACTCGTGAACTCAAGAGTTAGTAACTATTGTGAGCATGTGTGCGGAATTGTGAAAAACTACGATAGATAGACAATCAAGCCACACATAGAGAAGAAATAAAAATCACATAAAGATTTACTTGGTTCGATAAGAGCGCATACGTCTTAAGGAAATAAACTCAACCTTCTTTAGTTCTCTCTTTGCTTAGGTTTTGGGTTATAGATTACACATACATATACATATACATATACATATACAGACATGGCCAAGGCTCCCCTAAACTCGAGCTTAAGGAGAAAATGTCATAAGCTCGTGCTTGTGGGGCCCACCTTTGGTCATCCAAATGGACCAAACACATGACCCCCTTAAATTGCACATGTCCACCAACTTTCGGTAAGATTCGAATGTACTGGACCGTTGGATTGACTATATATTAATCCGAATGGATTGTTGACCATCAAACTCTTGGGCCCATATGAAGATGATAGAAATTACGGTTGGGTCTGATTTTTTGCAGGGAGGAAGATCCTAAGGAGTCATTGAAATTCCCCCTACCCCCATCCCCATGTGGGTCCCCGAGTGGGCCCCACCACACACTTGAGCTTACCTTATCCTAAGCTTGAGCTTAGAGGAGCCTTGCTCTACATACATACATATGTATATATAGATACACACATATATATACATGTATGTATTGTACATACATGTATATAAATATGTGTGTGTGTCTCTATATATGTATATACATACATATAGATATATACATATAGATATACACATGTATATATGTATAGAGAAAGAGCAAGGCTCTCCTAAGCTCAAGCTTAGGAGAAATTTCGTAAGTTCATGCTTGTGGGACGCACCTTCGGTCCATCCAAATGAACCAAACACATGACCCTCCCTAAATTGCACATGTCCACCAACTTTCGGTCGAATTCGAATTTACTGGACCGTTGGATCGACTATGTATCGATCCGAATGGACTATTGACCATTAAACTTTTGGGCCCATATGGAGATGATAGTAATCACGGCTTGGGCTGATTTTTTGTAGAGAGGAAGATCACAGAGAGTCCTTGAAATCCCTTCATCTCCATCCCCATGCGGGCCTCCAAGTTGGCCCCACCATACACTTGAGTTTACCTTATCCTAAGTTTGACTTTACGAGAGCTGTCCTAACCATCATTCCCTCACCATGGGGGTGAGGGGTAGTGACGTGGTTGATTATGGGGGCATTCGATGAAGATAATTGATCCGTTGGTTTAGTTTGACCATTAAAAGGCTTCAAGACGAGAGTTTTGGCAAGAAGAATTCTCGACTTTCATTTCCCTCCAACACCCGACCATTGAGATTCTGCGCCAACCGCCCTTTGCCCTTCATCCGGAGACCTGACGACGGAGGGTCTTCTTCCTCGTGGATCCGATGATGGAGCGGCAGTTGCCCATTCATGTCCAATGTTTGATGATGCCATGGTCTCTGAACCGGACCCCATTCAGCAGCCATACTCGAGTGAGTTTCATCACTTTTGTCTTTTAATTTTCTCTGATTTTCTCTTTCCCCCCCTCCCCCTCTCCTCTCGTCCCCACTCTCCATCCATATGTGATATTTGTTGTCGCCCAAACCCCATTCCCCCTCCTCTGTCTCGCCCGAACTGGGCCCCCCTCTCTCCACCTGTTGCTCTCTCCCAAACCCCCATTCCCTTTCCCCTATCTCGGCCGAACCAGGCCCCCCCCTCTCCACCTCCCTCCACCTCTCTCCCTCTCATTGTGCTCGCCCAAAACCCCACGGCCCCTCCCCTGTCTTTCCCGAACCCGTCCCCCTCTCTCCACCTCCCCACTTCCCGTTGTGCTTGTCCAAACCCAAAAACCATCTATCCCCCATCTTCCTTCCCTCTCTGTAAGAAATAGTAACTCAATTTATGAAAGGGTGCATTCTACATTGTACCAGCTACAACTTGTGTGCTGATTCGTTTTTTCTTTTCTTTTCTTTTCTTTTCTTTTGTTTTTGTTTTTTTTTTTTTTTGTAATTTCTGAGATTATGGAACGCTGCCCTCTATCTTCTATCTTGTATCAGTCACTCCAAAGTTTCCATTCTTTGGCCTTTTAACAAAGACTCTCTCTCTCCAGTCCCAACAAATTTATTTTCGGTTTCCCAATTTGTGTTTGCATTGCCTAATCAGTTTATTAAACTAAAGCATATGGCTGTTTGAATGTTTATGAATTTGAAGCTTGTGGGCGTTTGAATGTTTATGAATCTGTATTTGCATTGCCCAATCAATTTATGAATCTGAAGTGGCCTTTTAGCAAACTCTCTCTCTCTCTCTCTCTCTCTCTCTCTCTCTCTCTCTCTCTCTCTCTCTCCAGTCCCCAACAAATTTATTTTTCTAAATTTATTTTCAGTTCCCCAATTGTATTTGCATTGCCTAATCAGTTTATTAATATGAAGCATGTGGCTATTTGAGTGTTTATGAATTTGAAGCATGTGGGTGTTTGAATGTTCATGAATCTATATTTACAATTCCTAATCAGTTTATGAAACTGAATCATGTGGTTGTTTGAATGTTTATGGATCTGTACTTGCATCTCGTGTCAAATGTATTTCCATTGCCCGCTATGGATGGAGTAATTAACAAACATGTTTGAGTGTTTACGGATAATTGTTGATGAATCTGATCATATTTTTCCATTTATTTTATGGCATGTACTATTCTCATGTGACGTTACTGGGCTTTGTAAAAAAAAAAAAAAGATGGAACCGGCTACTTCTTCAACGATGAATCATATATTCCAGCAGTTGACAGTGAGAAAACACCAAAGTTAGGAATGGTATTTAACATCATATATGATGCGTTTGACTTTTACAATGCTTATGCAAAAGACGCGGGCTTTAGTGTAAGAAAAAGCCACACAGAGAAGAAGAGAACGAATGTTGAAAAAAATGGAAACTATATAAACTGGATGAGATTTGTATGTTCAAAAGAAGGTCGACGTATAGAGAAGCCTGATTTTGTCGGCAAAAGGCGTGTTATGGAGACAAGGAAAATTACGGGGCTCGGTTCCCAATTAAAAAAAAGGGGGATTCAGAATATTAAGTTTGCAAATTTGTTGCGGAGCATACGCATGTGTTAAGTACTCCTCACAAGAACCATATGCTACGTTCACATAGAAAAACCACTCCGGCGCAAAACAAATTGATAAACACCTATCAAGGGGCTAATGTATGGATAGTGAACGCGATGGTTGTGTTTGAATTGCAGGCAAATGGTTTCGAAAATATAAAGTTTACACAAACAAACTATCGCAACTACAATAGAGATAAAAGGATGGAAAAGTTGGAAAAAGATGGTCAATTAGCATATGAATATCTCGTTCATCGTAAAGAAATGAATCAACGGTTTGTCTTTTTCTATAGAAAGCGATTCAAATAAGCAAATATCACATTTTCTGGGCGGAACCTATTTTCAAACAGTCCTATATATGGTTTCTTTGGGGATGTTGTTTCATTTGACACAACATACATGACAGAGAAATATGAGTTAACTTTTGCTGCATTCACGGGAGCTAATCATCACGGTCAATCATGTTTATTTGGATGTGCTCTTATTTCAAATGAAACTTTTGAAAGCTTCATTTGGTTGTTTAACCAGGCTTGAAGCAATGCTGGCGGAGGCACCACGGGCTATTATTACTAATTAGGATCCGGCCATGACAAAGGATATTAAACATGTTATGCCAAATACAATCCATCGACTCTGTTGCATATCTTGGAGAAGTTTCCTGTAAATTTGGAGGGATTGCCATAAATTGCGAAGACTTTTGTGAACTAATTGGGACATTGCATACGCTATTCCGTTACAAAAGAATTTGAATGATCTTATGGTTGAATATCGTTTAACCGATCATGAGTGGTTAAACGACATGTACCGAATACGTGATATGTGGATACTAATATTTTGCAAGCATATATTCTTTACGGGTATGATCACAAGTCAAACAAGTGAAAGCATGAATCTTTTTGTCAAGGGATATGTAACAAAGAAAACTAAGTTACAAGAATTCTTCACCCAATTTGAACGAGGCGTTAGTCGTAAAAAAAACAATTGGAGTTGACCAGAACAACACCATACACTAAGTGGAGGACAAAACCGAAGACCATAATGCCAATGGGAAATTTTTTTTTTCAAAGACTTACTCAAGGAAGAAATTCTATGAGTTCCAGGACCAAGTCTTATCAATGGTTACAAGTAGTGCGAACTTTGTAAGTGATAGCGCTGATGAGAAGACTTACATTGTCTCAGATATTGAAAATGGAGTGAAAACTGAACGAAGGGTTGAATTAAAAAAGGATCTCAAATACAGATTTATAAACATTCAAACGCCCACATGCTTCAAATTCATAAACATTTAAATAGCCACATGCTTCAGATTAATAAACTGATTAGGCACTACAAATACAAATTGGAAAACTGAAAAAAAAATTTAGAAAAATAAATTTGTTAGGACTGGAGAGAGAAAGTCTTTGTTAAAAGGCTAGAGAATGGAGACTTCAGAGTGATTGATGCAAGATAGAAGATAGAGGACATCGTTCCATAAACCGATATAGTATAGAATGCACCCTTTCATAAACTGAGTTACTATTTCTTACAGAGAGGGAAGGAGGATGGGGGATAGATGGGTTTTAGGTTTGGGCGAGCACAGCGGGATGGAGGGAGGTGGAGAGAGGGGGGCCTAGTTCAGCCGAGATAGGGGAGGGGGAATGGGGTTTGGGAGAGAGCAAGAGGTGGAGAGAGGGGGGCCTGGTTCGGGCTAGACAAGGGAAGGAGAATGGGGGGTTTGGGCGACAACAAATATCACATATGTGCGGAGATGGGAGGAGGGACAAAAGTGATGAAACTCACTCTAATATGGCTGCTGAATGGGGTCCAGTGTAGAGACCATGGCATCATCAAACATTACGACATGGATGGACAGCTATAGCTCCATCATCGGATCCATGAGGAATAAGACCCTCTGTCGTCAGGTTTTCCGGTGTCGGGTCTCGAGAAGAAGGGGCGAAGGGTGGTCGGCGCAGAATCTCAAGGGTCAAATGTTGGAGAGACGAAAGTGGGTTGGATGGAAACGAAAGTGGGGAAATCTTCTTGCCAAAGCTCTCGTCTTAAAGCCTTTTAAATAGTCAAACTAAACCATTGGATCCATTCTCTTCATCCAACGCCCCATAAATAGCCATGTTACTGTCCCTCACCCCATGGTGAGAGAAGGATGCATATGAATATTCCTATATGTTTATAATCTATGCTTTATTGGCCCCAAAGAAATCCTCGGTACAATTTTCAAAACACCCATGACGCTGAAGCCAGGTTGTCTGGATCTTTGCCCAACAATCTCCCCCTCCATACCATACGAAAACCGCTTCGAACCCCCATTACTGAGAGTTCGTTCTTGCCAACTTTGACAAAACTTCGATTTTCCTTATATGTGAGCTCTGTCATCATGTTAGAAGGATTTTTGTCGGAGTGAATCTTCTTGAGCTTCATGAGATTATTGTCGATGACCTCACAGATCTAATAGTTTCTTACATCAACGTGCTTTGCGCAGGCATGACATGTAGCATTATTGTTAAGATCACTAGCATTCCAACTATCACAATAGACTACATACTCTTCTTGCTTTAAACCCGACTCCTATAAAAATTTCTTCAACCAAGGCATCCACTTCCTCGCTTCATTAGCAACTATGTATTTCACTTCGGCTGTAGACAACACTATGGACTTCTACAGTTCAAACGGCTAAGAAATAGTTCCCCTATTGATAAGTTCACAAAATTGGGTCATAAAGTCATCATTTCATGCATATTTGTGGACTTGATTAGGTCAATTCACATTGAATTGCATAAAATTTCATGATTTTATGCATTTGAGCATAAAACTGGAAATTATGTCAAAATTAATTGAATTGTGTGATTTTTATGAAATTAGGGTCTTGGAGCAGTCAATCACCTCACCAAGAAGGCTCTTTGATTTTAAAACATCCATCAATTTCTTGCATCATGACATAATTAGGCACAGTGAAAAATTAGTTGGGTCCCATGCATGACATTCATAAGTCTCACGCATTTAATTTTAATTGAAGTATTCTCTTTATTTTGTAGGAGACTATCACATAAAGGGGTATCCAATAATGGACTTTGCACCAAAGTAAATTGATGGGATATCAATGACCTCATTTCCTCCTTTGACTGAGCAGTGATGTCTAGTGCGAGGAAGACAATGATTGACCTAAGTTTGGATCATTTGTCTTCCTTGACTATCGAAGATCGAATTGAATTATATTGTCTCGATATTGGTGTCCACATGCCTCATGCATGTTCTATAGATTATATTGCTTTTTATTGTCGGGATCACACTGAGAACCTAGGATCCCCATTGATTATCATGGGTATTGATCTATGTGAGGAGGCTAGGCGGCCTTGATTGTAAAGGCTTAGGAAGGACTACTATTGTTGGAATTGAAAGTGGTTGAAGAAAATGATTGATTGACCGTTGATGGAAAAGTAGTTATTCCCATGTTTGATGGATCCTGTTCACGCGGGATAAGTACATTCCTCACTGATTGTCTTAGGATTTTTGTGTCAGCAGCACTAAGCTATTAATATCTAGAGTAATGCTGCCTGGACATACTTTTTGTAACATCTAATAGAGGGGCATTGTTTGCTCACCCCAAGTGTATGGTTGTGATGTTGTAAAAATCTTGGTGAGTACGAGGTCGATCCACATGGAGCGAGTAGCACTTAGCTTGAACCTGTCCTAGTAGAAGATCTAAAAACATCCTAATCTAAATCTATAAATAAAATTAGCTTTTTGAAAGATTGATTATAATGATTACATCCCAATTAAGATAAATCCCCAAACTCGATATCCTAAACTAGAAACTATGCTAAAAATCCTATCCCACTATGATTCTGCACCACCATAAGAAAAATCAGAACAAAAAAATGGAGAGAAAAAAAAATCAAAATATGGAATTAGTAATCTAAAGAGTTGGGTCAGTTGTCGCTAAGGACTAAAATTACGTATAGCTTAGATACTCACACTCCCATAAGGATTAGCCAAGATATGACTTAAAAGTAATTTGTAGTGGGGATCTAGGCTCCAAAAATGGTAATCTTATCCTTAGAAGTTCCTAAGCTATTCTATATATCCGGAGAAAATATAAAATCAAAGCAACACAAGTGATAAAAATAAGGGATAATTACAAAAAAAAAAAAGCCCGAAATATCCAAGAAGACCCAAACCAGACTTGGAAACAGGCAAAGGCCCAAAACAGTCATGGAACCGGGTAGGTAACCTCACAACTGGGCAAGGACACTTTTCTTAAGTACCTTTTTCTACTTTTAGAGAGATCACCAGTCACAGGCGCGGACGTGCCTCTTCCTACCTGTGGAAACCCATTCTGCGCTAATCTTTCCCCCTTCTCTTCCCTTCCTCCCCATCCGTTGCTCATTCCTCAGTACACCCGTGTATATGGTTTGTTCGACCATGGTCTCTTCACTTACATTAAGTAATTATACTATCAGACATTGGTGTTGCCTCGGATTCCTTCCTGCTCGAGTTATCAGATATATGAACTTCGAGGAATTTTTTGTATGGCCACTGAAATATTTTGTACATCCATATGAATATGTTGCAACTGTACAATGTATTTTGTAAATTGAATATGTTGGCTGTATATTGTACATCCATGGAGATATGATGTGACGAATCCCAAATTGTAGGTGGACAAACAACCTTTTAGATGTTAACACATGATTTCCAGATTGTACAAAATATGGATGTTTGTTCGGTAAATCACAAGCTTGTGCATGTAAATCGATGTGTCTAGATAAAGAGCCACACATGGTACGCACGAAAACTCTGTTTCACATGTGTGCGTACATGTGACATATGTGTCAGACTTTCCATATGGTATGTTGTCCATACGATTTACACAATTGATATTGTGTGGGGGTAATCCCGAACTCACCGGGATCCCTGTCAGATGCAGCATCCGGGACTCCCGCACCAGCTAGTCTATCTCGGCAGGGCTCAGTCTCGGCAACAGTGCCAGCCTCCAGCTCGGCCAAGTGATTCCACTTCGGCCATATGCTCATAAGCTCCACCTCGGCCAGGGCATCCCCAGCCCGGCTAGGGACTTCAGCTCGGTCCTCCACTTCGGCATCCCTGTGAGATCTCCAGCCAAGTCAAGGTCGCTCCCGACCTCGGTACCAAGCACCCCAGATCGTTCGCACCTCGGCTATAGCACCGGGAAGCTACCCATGGCGGGGGTTGACAGCTGTCCTCCCATTGACACTTAAGCACGCTACAGCACGTGCGACAGGACAAAAGCACCGCTCATATCCTCTGACAGAGCCATCCCTGCCGCCCATGTCTACTGACAGAACGGCGTCCGCAGACGCTTGGGTATGGCCCGATGCGACATGATGTGCTACGATGGGACAGCTCCCTGACAGAGTCTTCACCTTGTCTCCTCTTCTCCTCTATAAAAGGAGCCAAACTAGAACAGTAAAGCGGACTCTCTTCTCCCGGAGAAGGACACGCTGGTATCATCTTCTTCCTCAAAATCTCTATCCTTAGTCCAGTTCTCATACTGACTTAGGTATCGGAGAGCCCTGCGCTGCCCACAGCTAGGGTCCTCTGACTGTTTTCTTCTTCCTCCCTTTTTCAGGTTTCAGGCAGGCAGCGGTGTTCAACCAGAGAGCTCTTAGCTCCACTCCCTACACCTTGTGAGTCATTTTATGCACTTACAGATATTTTCCCAAACTGGCGCGGACGAGTGTATATACATCTACTAGTTGCATTTGCACGTGTTATAGGAAACAGGCGGATGCGCGAGTGCGAGAAAAAATTGGACAAAATTACAGTTTCGGCAAGGCGCTTTTGCGTGGTAGTTAAGTCAGTAAGGCACGTACGCGTGCATTACGCCATTTGATAATGCGCGTAAGCGCAACTCATAGCTGACGTGCATGGGAGTGACTACTGGAAGTCAACACTTCCACTACCATTTGCACATGCTGGGACATAACCTTCCATAGTTCTATGCCGCCATCTTCTAGAGAGCACTAGAGTCTTTAACTGACTCTTCGAAGTAGTAGGGGAATGAGAGAATAGAAGTGGAATAGAAATCCGTCGATCAAATGGCATAACCTTCCGATGTGCTCTCATCACTTTAGAGAGAGAGGATTTAGTTTTGTGTGGTTGCCATCTTGACAGTTCCCGATTCTTGGTACCTTTACATGTTTTTATTGCATATGTATCTCTTATAAATGATGTATCTTCTTTTATGAAATTCATTGTTTGTATAGGTTTTAATACTTTCCAAGGTATCATTGTTTTTAATATATTATTGTTATATCTTTTCACCCACCTGCGAGACCGTCGTGTCTGAGCCACTCTTTGGTATTCAGGTCCAGATCCCATTGCCTTTGAGGAGGAACCTGAGGAGGCGGTTGGTGAACCACAGCGTGTGGTCGAGTGGCAAGCTGATGATGTCATGTAGACATCCGATTAGGCTTTGAGATGCGACACATTTTGGGGTTTTTGTTTAACATCTTTTGGGGAGGTTATTCTTTTGGTTGTACTGGCCTTTGTTGGCCATTATTTTGAGGCAAATCAATTAACTGATCTTTTGTATAAACTTTAACATTATACTTTTGGGTATGCCGATGATCATTGCTCATTCTGATATTATGTTGTCTATAATTATGAAATCAATCTTGTTTACGAAATGTAATGGTATGAACATGATTTGCTACACGCTTCCGCAATCCCGAACATGTACTTGATTGTATGTGAGATGACCGATTTGGAAATCCTCACCGCAGAACCCTGTGGGAAATCACGTGCACGGATGAAATTTTTTTTTAAATCTGTGTACGGATTAGCCAACCAAAGAGATGCACGTGGCACGGCATTATTAGTTGCACCCATCAATCCCGGATTTGGTCCCTAACCCGGTCCGGGGTTGCGACATCACCAGCCCAAGTAACTTAGGCAAGTCTGGCTGACTACTTAGACATTCAATTAACCAGAATCTGCAACATAGTAGGGCCAGGGGCGAGTCAGAATGAGTTTTTAAACCATGGTCAAGACCTGATATGCAGGTTTCAAATTACTAGTTACAGAAGAAAAAAAACATATGAAGCATATTGCTTCTTTCCTCATGTGGATGTATGCAAATCACTTGGTAAGGAATAATGGAATGTCTCCTCATGCATTACCAAATGGTCATGATCTGGTGATTTTAACCATTTGTATAGGGCCCAAAAGCCAAATGTGTGCACTTACAAAACTATTAAATTTTGTAGCCGTTTTATAAATCGTTGCGACAGTTCATACTCATGTGGGACCCATTTGCTAATGTATGTCAAGATCTTCCAACCTGTCTGCCCCAATGAGTTGCAAGAATCCAAGCAAGCATCGCCCTCTTATCCTAATGCTCTCAATTCTCAACAGCTGCCAAGGATTTGTAGCCAAGTAGTAGTCATGTTTGTTATTATAGCGTTTAGAGAAGGTCCTGCCAGGCGAATCTACAACTCAATGTAACCCATCTCACCAACCCTAAACTTCCAAAATATTGGTACACCAGATATACACATGTATGGACTTCAATCAAATTTTACAAAAATGGAAAGAAGATTCCTGCTGGACTCTTAACCATTTGGTTGGTATGTCCACCTTTTCCTTCCATTTCTTTCCAGTAATTGAGATTGGATCAGACCCATATCTCAATTTATAGTACTACAACGTGGTTCAACCCTGACCGATATTATACATGATTAGCCATTTTTCCCTCTTTCAACCTTCTTTCTTTTAATTCAAGAACCAAATGTTTGTTAATTAATTTCCTCAATTAGTCAAACATTCGCGATCTATAATTAACAAACCAATTTGTCAGTACAGTTGAGTGCTCAAGGGCCAGATACTGCTATTACCATTATGGTTAAGACTCCATTAATCCCTAACATTCCTTCATTTAAACCTGTTCAGATCGGGTGGGTGGTCTACCAAAAGGCAAGAGTGGGGGCCATTTGAAATTAGGTGTGTGGTACACAACCATTGTTTGCATCCAACTCGGAAGCAATTTTTGTATCTTTTAACTACAGCTCTTTTGGCAGCCAAACTTTTAACTGTCGCAGGAATGAAAAGAAATATGGTCAGGACAGCCAAAGCAATTCATTCCTCAGCTCACCTATCTCTTTTAAGACCAACAACTCTTCTATCTGCCATAAACAACCAGACCATGTGTGCCCCATGAAACCTCATGTATATATATACTCACATGTTTGCTAGAACTTCATCAGCAAGAATCCTTTTCCTCTTCTTTGGCTCACCCAACATAGGGGTTGAGCCCCTGGTGTGGGTTTCGCCCAAAGTGACAAAATGTCGAGCTCATGCTCATGGTTGGTCGTGCTGAGAAGATCAGGATCGGGGTGGGTCACCGTGATGGAGAAGCAGGGCACGTGCTATATCCTCTGGATGAGAATACAGCACGTGCTCTAACTCTCCATCTTGGTTGGTCACCCCATTTGGCTAGATTTAAGAGATAGGGCAATGGCTAAGAGGTATGTTCATGCCGGTCAGACCCATTTTGTTTCAAGGCAAATGTTGTTGTCTTGATTTGGAAATATGACATATATTATTTATACTGTTTGAAGTGATTTTGATAATGTTGCTGTCTCGATTTTCATAATGTTTTAGGTGATTTTGATGATGAATCTTATTTATAATGTTTTTTTTTTATTCATTTTAGAATTCTGACAATTCTATGCATTGACTTCAAATGAAATACTTTTCATGTTTGGAAATAGCTGTTATTGTATCCTTATAGCATATATGCTTCATAGTATTGAAATGAACATCCAAATGATAAAAATGTTGCGTACATGGCAAATAGTATCTAGGCTACTTCACTATAGGTTTTATCAATATAGCCTCTTTGATACTATTTTCATCCAAGGATTTGAATGCATGTCCAATTTTACACTCACTGAACCTTCACTCACCCTTGGATTGAATCTCAAGAAAATCTATAGTAAACACGTTATTAAACTTAAAAGTTGTCAAATCAAGGGCTAGGCTAATCTGGAGGAGCTGGTTTTTGGGATCCCACTGTTGGCATTTGTGATGATCTCTCGTAGACGGTCACAGATCTCCACAACAGTGCCCGATTCAAGCCGACGTTGTCCTTATCGTGTTTATAGCAGCCAGCTTTTATAGATCCGTG
The DNA here is from genome assembly GCA_012931725.1 of Litsea cubeba. Lineage (NCBI taxonomy): Eukaryota > Viridiplantae > Streptophyta > Magnoliopsida > Laurales > Lauraceae > Litsea > Litsea cubeba. Next base: position 25,623,583 of record CM022955.1, on the reverse strand, counting down.
CTTCCGGTGCATCTACAACTATCACCCCCTTGTCCATAAGGAAAGCGTTCTTCTTGATAAACTTACATCTATGCGGATCCCATGAGCTGGACTGCATATAACTAATATGCATTATGGTCATAGGAGAACATTGTCTTCATGGTTTTATTTACTATTTTAGTTCTGACCTTTCCTTCTTATTTTTCTTACTTGATTTCAATAGGAGTTTAGATTGCACCGGTCACTAGCCTTGTAGAGAGCCTAATAGAAAAATAGAAAAATGACATCAAGACCTTTTTTACACAGCCATCATTATTATGATATATAAAAGGGATAGAGCTCAATGTTGAAATTGGACTCCAATTTTACAATTAATTGTAAAATTGAAGCTCAGTTTCGATTTTGATTTTGACCCACCTTTGTCAGCCGATCACTAGATAGACATCCCCATACCTGGAAATTTAAACTTTCTTAAAAAGCGAGGAAAGCTATATATCCTATGTACTTGCATATCCAGCTAGAGTTTTAAATCAAACCTAATTATATAGGAGATTGATATTGGCACTCCTTTTCCCCCTCATGCACTCCTTTTCCCCCTCATGCACTCCCAAAAAGTTGGGAGTGCATGCATCAAAAAGGAGGTGGAGGGAGTGCCAACATCAATCCCCATTGTATATCCTACATGCTCCAACTACGAAATTTTCTGCCAAATCAAAAACATATCTGCCCTACATAATCTAAACCAAAATCAAGTCGGTACACTGTTGGTTGATGGATACCCTTCCATAATTGCTCCATTGATCAAGGTAGAGAATGTGTGCTGCCATCGTCCAGGCTGTGAGTGGACTGTACTGATTATGTTGAGTTGGACTCTTTCGATTTTGGTTGAGTTGGACTGGGGAATTTCTTTTCTTTTATGCTGGACGGTTTTTAAAAAAAAATCATGTTGGGCTGGCCACTTGGATGTATGCAAATCAGGGCATGTGCATCTAGGGGAACGGCTTTGCTTTTGTAAGTTTGTATGTTTTCTTTTTTTTTTTTTTCAAAATGGTTCACATGAAAATGTAAGCCTTTTTTTATCACTTGATGTTGGGCCTGTGGGGCCCACTTGGGTGTGTAAATCTTGGCATCATGGGGAACTACCCGGCCTTTTTATGTATTTTTCTAATGGGTTTACATGAAACTTTGAAGTTTTTTTTTTTCACATGATGGGGCCTCAGTTCATTTTATGCTGGATGATTTTTTTGCAAATCAAATCATGAACCGGCTGTCAGCCTGTGGGACCACTTGGATGTATGTAAATCATGACATCCAGAAAACTAGCAATTTATATATTTATGAGCCATCTCAATTTTTATTGGCCTCACCTATGTTAGGTGATTGTGAGGCTTTTAGAGTCAGGACTGATCAACTCAACCCCACTTCCATGCTTCATCGAATTATCTTCCCTTTCAAATGGAGGGAGCGAAAGATCAGTCCTTTTGCTTTTGGCTGTCTTCAAAGAGAGAGAAAGAGAGAAACCCCACAGCGAAGTCTCTCTTCTCATCTCCATTTTCCAGTCAGATTCAAAGCGAGAACAACAGAAGATCATGAGGTGCATGTTTTTGTCACTTCTCATTTTACTTTCAACTGATTTTGTTACTCTGCAACCTATTTTTTCTCTCCGTGTGTAAGGCGGTTTATTGCTAATTACTAGAGTTAGGGGTGCTTAATTGAGATTTGTGGCCTAACCGCTATAATTAGAGGTGTGAGGTGAATTAGACAGTAGTTATCATGCATAGTGTAATACTCCGACCCGCCTTAATCTCATTTTAGAGTTAATTAATTTAGATTAATTGCTTAATGAATGTTTTGGTTGTTATTGGACTTTATTAGGTAGAAACTAGTTGGGTTTGACCTTTGACTAGGTAAATTATGACCTTGGGAGTGTTTTTGGGTTTGTATATGTGTTTAGATTTTTATGGGTTTTGGTGCATTACATAGAACATTTCATGGACCATAACTTTCATGTTTTAATCCATTCAATTTGGATCCACTTAGGCCCATTCCCAGCCCATTCATTAGCTCCAGCCCTGAAATTTCAGTCCTTTGATGGACTTGCATGCAACTGCAGGAAAAACATGTTTTTATTATTTTTTTTAAAAAACCCATTCAGCCATTTCCTCTTCTTTTTCCTTCATTTCCAACACCTGAGAACTCCTCTTCTCTACTCCTCCATTTCCTTTCTCATTTCAAGCAACCAGCTGAGAGATCTCCTACGTGTGAGTGGATCTCAGTTCCACATCCCCTTCTTCATCTTCTTGGCTAAAGGGTTCCATTCCTAGACTCAAACATTTCCTTCCTTTCCATCTTCTTGCTTGATTGGTAAGCTCTTCCTTCACTAATCATTTCATTTGATTTATTTCAGCTTTAAACGTTAAGATTTCATGCATGCATCATCTTCTTCATCATTCATTTCCTTCCATTTAGTTTTTCACCATTTTAGGTGCATCTTGAGCTTGCATTTGGGGATTTTGAGTTGGAAAGGCTTGGAGTAGCTAAGAGAGATTTATTGGTGTAGGAAATCCGAAATTTAGCACCAAGGCAAGTTAAACTTATATACATTATATGCATGTTATCTCCTTTTTATTCTTGATTATGCTCAATCATATAAACACCCTTCTTCCTGCTCAAAATGGATTTTGTTTCATCTTTTTGTAAAATAAATGGGTGATTTCTTTGTCAAATGTATATGGGATTGATTGAATGGATTTTATGAGCATTTAGAAGCTCAATAGCACCATTTTAATGTGATATATAGCCTGGACAAAGCTCAGAACGAGCTGGAAGAAAACAGAGAAGATACAGGTTTTCGGACACAAAGATTTGACAGTTCGTTCGAGCGAGCGTGAGTGCACGCTCGAGCGAAGGGCTCTCTGGGAGTGTCCACTCAAACGAACTTTGGTATGCTCGAGCAGACAGCTCTCTGTTGGGTCCGCTCGAGCGACCGTCTGACCGCTCTAGCGAACCTGATGCTTGCAGTATGCAGATTTCCAACGACCATAACTTTTTAACTGGATGTCTGTTTTTGGAGATCTACATATCGTTGGAAAGCTCATGATGTGTAGAATCCAATAAAAATCAAATTTACTTGATTTGGAATTCAGAAAAGAATAAATGTTGGATTTTACATAATTATGATGAATGGATGTTTCCATGAGCCTGGTACTGAACCTTAGCTTGCTCTAGTTAATTGGCCTGATAGATAGACTTGAAGGATGTACACCCTAAACTTTATCATGACCAATGGATATATTAAGCTGTGGATACGAATTGAGCAATCGTACACCACAAGGAGCCTCGTGTTCTTCGAATTGTACTGAACAAAATGTGTTACGCCAAGGGATTTGACATCCAAATTATGTAACGCCAGGGGGGCTTTTGTAGCCCAATAATGCCGAAATCCTTAGTATTACCCTGAGTTAAACGGTGAAGACCACAAGTGTTCCCAAGACCGTAGGCCTAGCTTGATTTCTGTCTTGATTCTTAATATAAATTTATCTGTACATGCATTGCATTCCGTATCCAATATTATAGTATGACTTGATCATGCTTCTGATTAGTTATATATATTCTGTCATACATCTGCTATATTATACTATTCTGTTTCCGTTTAGTTATATTTCAATAAGCCCTGATTTCTGTTACATTATATGATTTGTCCTATATCTGTTTTGTATCCGTTCTGTTAATCTGTATATTGCATTCCATGAGTCAGCACCACTTGGCTTCGACCCTATCTAAGTCGGACCCGGCTAAGTGTGGGTTTAGTATATATTTCTGGCCCTCTGCAGATGGAGAATTATTCTGAGGGTATGACCGGTACCCTTGGTCTACGATGGAGAATTCTGGGTACCTCTGTCTCCTAGTAGTACTGCCTTGTCCTGTTCTGATATCCTGCTCTCCCTTTGCTTTCATGTTTACATGATTAAATTGAGAGAATTTAGCTAATGTGGATGTGCTAACTAGTTCTGTTATTATGTATATCTGTTATTCTTAATTCGAATGTCTCATGTTTATTTATGCTCAGATTGCCTAGTGTATGCACTTGACCTCATATGATTTATGTATATGTTCGATATTCTTTTGCCACATGTTATATGAATTATATATTCTTATCTTGCTTAGCTTAGTCTAATGGTGCTACACTTGGCGTTACAGGTGCATACAATGATGCCATTGCCTCGGAGATCCTTGAGGAAGAGGAATCTCCCCATAACGTAGCAGAATGGACTCCTGATGATGTCTTCTAGACATCCATACGATGAGATTGGACGATAAATGAACCATGGACCGTGGCTTGGATTGCCATATCTTTTGTAGTATTTTTAATGAACTTGTTTTGCTTTTGGGATTGTAAACTTAACTTAACTTACTTCTCTTCTCTTTATCTCTTGAACTTGAATTTTAATCTATGCTCATGAACCTTATGCTCTATATCTTGATGATGGTGTGTTATGATATTGGATATCTATTTGACCGATTTATACAGGCATATGGAAAAATTTAGACCTCATTCGTGATATCCTGTGGTTGAAATTCCGTTCGTGGGGACTAAAGGTCAACTAGTTTGACTCGAATCCCCATGCGGGCGTGTGTCGCGCCTTGAGATGTGTGTAATCTTGGGCTCGGGGCGTGACACAAAGCATTCATGTCTTTGGATTCATCATAGCTCGGTGGCCTGAGACCCACATATGAGCCCACACCCAATAGCCAAGGACCTTGTTGTAAATCCCCTAAATCTTAGGTCTTTCGTGCAAATTTCAAAAATGACTCTACAACACCCTAAAACCCCATTTCCTTCTGTTAGGAATTTTGTGTATTGCAATTTGATGGATGCATATCATTTTAATCATCATTTGATTTTTCACATGAGCATTGATTTAGAAATCTTGAAATCTTGATTTTCACATGCATTGTTTTTAGAATTCATGGTTCATGCATGTTTTGATTTTATACTTGGATGCAATTAGTTTTGAAAAGAATTTTTAAGAATCAAGCAAGCCTTTGTTTTTAAAAGTTTGAAATCTTTTTGGCTTTTTATGTTTCATGTTTTTAAACCACTTAGAATGATTTAAAACATGATTTCAAGCTTGATTTAATGGCCCAAAAAGTCCCCAAAGAAAAATACTTTAAAATATGCATTTTGGGGGGAATTGGTCCAGGGGACCCGGTCGACCTGCAGTGTGGCCGGTCGACCGAGCCCATGGACGGTCGACCGTGCCCACTGCAGGTCGACCGGGAAAGAGGCAACGGCATTATTTTCAAACGGTCATATTTTTGCCCGTTGAAGGGCAGGTCGACCGAGCCCTGTAGGGGGTCGACCGAGGACTAGCCGTTGGGCATTTTTTTGTATAAAAAGAAGCTCATTCCTTAGCCAAAAGCGAGGAACTTTTAGGCCCTCCTTAAGGTGATTTGAGGCCAAACAAAGGGGAATGAGCTAAGGGAATCTAAGGGTCATTAGGAAAGCTAAAGCTTGGGATTAATGAAGTTGAATCACTAAGTAAGCTTGCTTTTCCTAATCATATGTTTTCATGCTTTATTCTATTTATTGGTAAATCTTTTCTAGCATGTTAATGTATGATTTGTTGTGTCCTTAACATGGTTATGTTTTGAATTGATTCATTGTTTTGGATACATCACCTTGATTTAAACCAAGTAGTACTTAAATTGGTATATCTAAGTAGATCATGTTTTGGAATCATCTTTGAAATCATATGTAACATGATTCCTATACTTGGTTGAATCTTTGGTTGTTGTTTTTCATCATAAGAAAATCACTTTCAAATCTATCTTATGTTTTGGATTCAACAACTTTATAAATCACATGTATTTTGTTTTAAAGTTTTACAACTTGTTTAAACATTGATTGGTATATCATTTTCAAGTTGTCCTTTTAATTACATGTGATTTGACCCATAATTTCAATCAAATCTATATTTGTGTTTTACACTTTAAAAATGCTTTTGGCATACTTATATTGAGCTTCATTTTTAATTTGATTGAAATCCATATGCATCACATGTTTTGTTCTTTGAATTTCACAACTTGTGTAGAATACTTAGGTATGTCTTTTACAAGTTACTTTTAACATGTGATTAGCATTTCCTCAATCATAAATGTTTTGAGCTAAAACTTTCAAAAGCCTTTGGCATACATTTATGAGCTTTGATTTTCAAATTGATTGAGGACATCATGCATACACTTTGAACATACATCTTTGCATTCATATAGTGTTTGCATGAATTAGTTTTTCACTTTTATATCCGCCTATTAAGAGGCATTGTAATGAGCCAAAATTGTAATCTCCATCAAGTGTATTATAGACACTACTTAGAGAGATAACCAACCTTGTGGTTGAAGAGGTTATTGCTTAGCCTTGAAAAGCATATTGTAAGAGGTTATTGCTTAGCCTAGAAAAGCATAGTTGTAAAGGTTATTGCTTAGCCTATTGAAAAGCATACATAGTGGAAATCCGGTGGGGTGTGAGGAACACAAGCCGGTAGTGGATGTAGGCACGTTGGCCGAACCACTATAAATATTGTGTTGTGGTGCATGCTCTTGTGGTGATTGTATGTATTTAGCTTCCGCATTGTGCTTGTTATCATCACTAGTGACTAGTTAGTTTATAGAAAATTAAAATTGGTCATAGTTAGTCACTATTAGTAGCTCACCCTATTCACCCCCCCTCTAGGGTTAGGATCCTCATGGACTTTCAATTGGTATCAGAGCAAGGTTACTCCATTTAGGGCTTAAACACCCGGAGTTGATCCTCTCTATCTAGATCCTTGAGTTAGATCCCTAGTAGTGTTTTTCTATGAAAATCATTAGAATGGATTCCACTATGCTAGACTTTGTAGATTCTTCTAGATCCCCTCTTCTTCCATCTATTGGAGATTCAAACATTGAATTTAAAGTATCTCAACTTGAATCTAAGCTTAAATTAAAAGAAGAAGAAATTAATGAAAATGAAGATGACATTCAACAAGCCTATGATGAATTATGTACATTTGCCTTAGAGCTTGTTAAAAAGAATAAAAGATTAGAAGAAAAATCTAAAAGTCTAAACAAACAATTAGTTTCTTCAAAAGATGAACTTAGAGAGAAAGAAGAATTAATAAATTGTGTAGACTCTAAGTTTATGATCTCTTTGCATAATCTATCTAATATTAAAGATGATCTAAGAGAATCAAAGATAGATTATGATAATCTTAATAAGGAAAATTCAAGACTAAGAGATCAATTAAAAAGGCAAGATGAAAACATTAACAACCTAGAATCCAAGTTGAATATCTCTAAGGAAAATTTATCTAATGCTCAAATTAAGATAAACACTCTAGAACTTGGATCCAATGTTATTAATGAAATTAAATTTGAATTAAAACTTGCCCATGAAGAGCTAAATAAATTTAAGGGAATTGAACAAGAACTAACAAAAGTTAAAAATGAAAATTCAACCCTTAAAGAACAAGTCACTCAACTTGAAACCTACAAACAAAAGTATGAGTGCAAATTTACCCAAAGTGAAGAAAGATTGGAAAAGTTATTTAAATTGGGTAAATCAAAAGGAGATAGGACGGGTCTTGGATTTGATAGGAATACCTCATATGACCCTAAATTCACCAACACTTTTGTGAAAGGTGAGTCCTCATTCTCTAGCACTCACACTTCTTTGCCCATGTCTAAATGTAATTATTGTGGCATTGAAGGACATTTTAGGTTTGAGTGCAAACAAAGAAGAAGCAATGTGTCTAAATCCATATTTGAACCAAAGAAAGGTAAATCAAATTCTATGATGGATAAGACACCAAAAACCAAGGAGAACTCCATGAAGCTTAAACAAGTAAAATCAATTAAGAAGGAGTCTCCTAAAATAGATTCTAAAAAGGTTAAACAAGTTAAATCAAGTTTAAAAAAATCTATAAATAAAAAGGTTCTCAACCTACCTCCCTTAACTCAACAAATGAAAGAACTTTTGAAGAAAGTTGCAAAGATAAATTTGAAATTCAAAAGTCAATTAAAGGGAGGAGATAAGAAGAAAAGAAAAATGGTTCAAACCCCAAAGAAGCAAACTCACCAAAAGACTAATCACCAATCTAAGCTAAACTTAGTTAAATCTATATCTCATGGTGATAAGTCTAAGTTAATAATTTATCAAGTTAAATCTCCTAGAGTTGGTGAGAAGTTTAAGTTAGACCTCAAAGTTCATCCATCCCAAGACCTTAGGTGGATTCCTAAAGTTAGACAAATAGACAAACCTTAGGGCCTTGGACCTCATTGACCAACCTAACCTTAATAGTTAAATCTTTTTGTTGGTCATGATTGCATTTGCATTTTATGTTCTTTCTTAGTTACATTTTTTTTAAAATGCTTTTGTTTCTTTATGATCATTTGATTTTGTCTTCATGTACTTCCCTAAGTCACATATCATGGTTTTCAAAATCATTTGATTGTATTTCTCACATGTTAGATTTGCTTTTTATAGTCACATCTTGTTTGCATTTCTACATGTTCAATTGATTATGGGTTCAAAGTTTTCATAGCTAGATCTTTCATAATCGATTGATGTTGCAATATCATTTGTTTGTATGTCTTAGTTAGATTATTTTGAAAAACAAATGACTTAAATCAATTTAATTTTTCCATGAATTTTTAAGTTATACTTTCACATGGAAAATTACTTTGAAAAGATTAACTTGTATGTTTTCCAATTAAGTTATATCTTTTAAAATGCAAGTTGAATGGTTTTTAAATCAAATTGTATGATTCTTGGTAGTGATATTGCTTAGAATACAATTTGATGTTTGATAAGGTGCTTTCTTTATTTTCATATACATTATGCCCATTGTTAGATTTTGTTTATGATTTGAAGATTGCATGAATGGAAATGCTTTAAAACTTTTTGTTGTATTCATCAAAGCATGTTCCATGTTTTCATTTCCTTATGCTTTTGCTTATGTCATCCTTTAATGGAAATGAATGTTGTGATAGACTATTTGCATGTTTGCTCTTTTAGTTACATTCTTTATGCAAATGTTTTATTTGTTCCATGTATGGTTGTGTTCTTTAATTATCTTTTTTTGTAACCATACTAGAACCCAAATCCATCCTTTATGCTTTCTAGTCATTTTTGTGAAATGGATGGTTATGATGTTTGATTCATGTGTATTTGTCATACTTATACATGTTTCAACCTCATAGTAGTGATTGATCATATGAACCTCTTTGAAATTCATTTCTTGAATTACATAGTTATATCTCTTGAATGATGGATTTCTTAGATGTTGTATTCATATGGTTGACACTTTGGAAATTGCATATTCTTATAAGTCATATATTTTCAAAATGCAATTTCTCATGTTCATCACTATGCTCAATAGTTATATCATTAAAGTGATGAATATTCATTTATGTTGCTTGTTGGAATTTTGTGTTTGTCACATGCTTGCTCTCAAACATGTTCCATATTCAATTGGTAATCAAATGATATCATTTTCAATTAGTATAACTTCCAATTGATGTTATATATTTGTGATAAACCTTGTGCACATTGGATTAAACTTGATAGTAATATGTCTTTGTTCCATGTCACATTCCATTAGCTTCATAAATGGTCATGTTTGCCACCTCTCTTGCTTATTTGGTTAAATCTCGTGACCACCATGTTTATGTGATAATAATCTTGGTTGGTTAATGATTGAGGTAGGCATCATGGTTTGAATTTCATTTCACTCATCTTACACTTGATAGTCATATTTTATGATTGAGTGAAATGATTTCAAAATTTACATAGCATATGATTTTCATAGTTATATTATTTGATGCTATGTTTAGTAAACCCCTTATCATCATGGATAGCTCTAACTTGGATTAATCCTTCTAGTTACATTCCTTAAGTCCATTTTAGAGTGATTGAGCTAATAAGTCATACTCTTAAATCTCAATTGATATGGTTCTTATTTCAATTGGTATCCATGATAGATTAACCTTTTGACCTTGCTCTTCAACTTTCCTTAAGCTTATAGGTCAATTGGTTTCTCTCCAATTTGGTAATTTGATCATTGAGCCTTATAGTTAATCATTATCAATTGGTATCTAATCCTTCCCTTGAAGTTATCCCTCAATTGGTTAAACCATCTTCTTCTTGCATCTAATAGTTATATTCTTGTCAAAAGTATGACAAAAGAAGATTATGGATTGAGGGGGAGTAAACCTTCTAAGGAAGCATTAGAGATGATCAAATTCACCATTGCTATTCCCTTATAACTTACTCACATGCATAATAGCCTGTTAAGTATTTCATTTTCGATTTCATATGTTAACAGGTGCTACTAAAGGTATTTTCCTTGTTTCATGTGTGTAGGTACCTTTCTTCAATTGCTACCTTTGCAATTTAATGGCAAAGGGGGAGAAAGGATTAAGGGGGAGAAAATGCTCTAGCTACCCAAAAAGGGAGAAAGATCAAAGGGGGAGAGAGCATTCAATGGCAAAGGGAGAGAAAGACCAAGGAGAGAGAGTGCTTGGTCTAAGGGGGAGAGAAGATAAAAGAAAGAAAGCTTGGAGCTAAGGACAAGAAGAATGAAGATCAAAAGAGCTAAAGCCCAAGCTGAGTGAAGGAGCATCCGAAGATTTCAAGCCGTGTCAAGCCAAGGAGCTGAAGACTTAGTGTGAGGTTTAGTGTTAAGTTAAGGTTTGCCATCAAATTGCAAAGGGGGAGATTGTTAGGAATTTTGTGTATTGCAATTTGATGGATGCATATCATTTTAATCATCATTTGATTTCTCACACTTGCATTATTTTAGAAAACATTGAAATCTTATTTTATCCATGCATTGTTTTTAAATATGGTAAAACTCATGTTTTATGCATGAATTGGTTTTAATTTTGGATGCAATTGATTTTGTAAAAGGAATTTCAAAATTCAAGCTTAGCCTAAGTTTTAAAGTTTCAAATGATTTGTGGCTTTTTATGATTCATGATTTTAAAAAATACTTAGATTGATTTAAATCATGTTTCAAGCTTGATTTATTGGCCCCAACAAGTCCCACATCAAAAATCTTTGAAAATTGCAAAAATATGCAAAATGGGAAAAGTGGCCCAGGGCCCAGTGTACCCGGTCGACCGGGTACACATCCCGGTCGACCGCGTACACTGCGGGTCGACTGGGCAGAGAGCCGTTTGGCTCTCCAACGGTCATTTTTCTGACCGTTTGGATGGGGTCGACCGGGCCTGTCATGGGGTCGACCGGGGACACGCAGAAACTCTGTTTTCTGTGTATAAAAAGGCTTCATTCCCTTTGAAAAAGGTTGGAACTTTTGAGGAAACTTGGAGCCTTCTTGGAGGTGTTTGAAGAGAAGATAAAGGGGATGAACCAAGGGGATTAAGAAGGTCATTAAGGAAGCTCAAGCTTGGATCATGAAGTTAAATCTCCAAGTAAGCTTTGCTTAATTTAATCATATGTTTCATGCTTGGTTTTAAATCTTTGGTAAATGTTTTTAGCATGATAACTATGATGAAATGAATTCATTACTTCCATTCAATCTTTGATATTAAGTTGTAATGAATTCTTTTCTTTGATTCAAACTTAGTTTAGTTTTAAACTTTGTTAAACATGTTATGTTTAAAACTTTGATTTCTTTATAACATGTTTCATTAACTTGTTTGAATCATCTTTGTTGTTTTCATTCATTTGAATCTTAAGTCAAACCTTTGTTTTTGAAAACAACATAGCATAGCACATGCATCACTTGATTAGGCTTAAACTTTCAACTTGTGATCTTTTGATTTTCACATCATTAACAAGTTTGTAGTTGTTCAAGTGATTTGCATATAACTTCAATCAAATCTTTGTGTGCCTTAACTTTCAAATGCTTCTAGCATACATTGATTAAGCCTTCTTTTTAAACTTGATTGAAGTTTTCCACACACACATATCACAAGCATTCATCTTTGCATGTCATTGTGTTGTGTGAGTTAGATTTTCATTTTCTTATCCGCCTACTTAGAGGCAATTTTTATTGAGCTTAAATTGTAATCTCATAAGAGTGTTTTGTGAAGACACTTTCTTTGAGAGAAATATTTACTTGTAAGGTTATTGCTTAGCCATTTAAAAAGCATTGTGTAAAGGTTGTTGTTTAGCCTAGAAAAACAACATTGTAAGGTTATTGCTTATCCTTGGAAAGCATAATTGTAGAGGTTATTGCTTAGCCTTTTGAAAAGCATAATAGTGGAAATCCGGTGGGGTGTGAGGAACACAAGCCGGTAGTGGATGTAGGCACGTTGGCCGAACCACTATAAATATTGTGTTGTGGTGCATGCTCTTGTGGTGATTGTATGTATTTAGCTTCCGCATTGTGCTTGTTATCATCACTAGTGACTAGTTAGTTTATAGAAAATTAAAATTGGTCATAGTTAGTCACTATTAGTAGCTCACCCTATTCACCCCCCCTCTAGGGTTAGGATCCTCATGGACTTTCACCTTCATCTCATCTCATCTCTTCTCTACCTTCTCCCTACTCCTTCTCCTTCTCTCCATCACTAAGCTAGGGCACTCCCAAGGATTCGAAGGCTTCCCAAGCTCCAAGAACATTCCCCAACATCTCCTTCATCATTGTCACCTTTTAGGTTAGCATATCCTTCCCCAAACTCATGTGGTTTGCTTCTTCAATACTAGGATCATGCATTCATGATCTAGTGGGCTCTTTCTTCACTTTTGGCATGTAGAAGGGTGGTCCTCAGCTTGGTTTAAGGTAGGGTGGTGTGAAGGGCAAATATTAAGGAAACCCTATGCCAAAAAAAAATAAAAAAAATAGACACCACAAATCCTACGCCTGCAACACTCTAAAAAATCCATAGCTAAGGCTAAACCCCTCCAAATTCATTTTCCTCCAATTTTTAGTCAAAATCTAACAAAAAGGAGAAAATAAAGGAGGAGTTGGAATTAAGCCATATATGTTGGGATCCATGGCTTATTTGGGGTCTAAAATGAGATTCTAAGAGGTAGGGGAGACATCTTACACCTAAGTGGTCGTGGTCCAACAAGTAAGAATGGGGGAATGAGTCACCGAGGAACCAGTTGAGCCTTTGGCTTGGAGAAGAAGAACGAGAGGAAAGATAAGGATAGAAAAATTGAGGGTGATTGCTTATTTAGATGGGACTTTTGGAAAATTACAAGTTTGTCATTCATCATAAAGTGAAGTTAAAAGCAAATCGAATTCAGAGATTTCTGAGCATCTAAAGGAAATGCTATTTTTACGAGTTCCACGAAATAATTCCTTCTGCCCATTGAGCCCAAGCACACAATTTTTTATTTTTCCCATAAGGAATTTATCTTTTTTTATTATATTTTTTGCCCCTTTATGAAATGACCAAAATACCCATTATCCCACAAAAACTCAAAACATATTTTCTCTTTTCATATACAAGCTCATCTTCTTCCCTATCCCATTCTCCCACCCATCTCACTCTCTACTTCTCACTGTCCACTTCCCTCACACAACAGTTTTGGGCAACTCATGTTCCTTCATTTTCTATGCTTGGGCAACTCATCTTCCTCCATCTCCTTCATCTTTCTTTCTTCTTGTACTTGATATTTTTTCATTCCATCTCTAAGGCTTTCTAGTGCAATGAAGGAAGAAATCAACTATCAAATGGTGCCTTTTTTCATTCCATCTTCCTCCGTTTCTTCGTTATTTTTTCATTTCGTACTCTGTTGTAAGAGAGGCTCCATCAAAGAACAGTTGCCAGTATGCCTCCTGTGTCGTCAACACCTGTACAGAAGGGGGGGTCTCGTTCTGTATTGGTTCTGCAAGTTGGGATCCCTCCGGCAGCGGGTGTGCCGCTAAGAAGTCAGCTAATGCCTGGCCTTTTACAACCTTCTGCGGGACATAATCGATATCGAATTGAGAGAGTAATAATGCCCATTTGGCCATCCTGGGGTTAAGCAGGCCTGCTTTGGTCATCAACACCTTGAGCGGGTTTATCTGCGACACCAGTTGCGTCTGATGTAACATTAGGTAGTGTCATAACTTGTTCAGGGAGAATATCAGGGCAAAGCATGCCATTTCTACTGGATGATAGTTATGCTCTGCCCCGATCTTGACTCGACTGAGGTAGTAGAGGGCTACCTCTTGTCCGTCGTCATTTTTCTGAGCCAGGAGTGCTCCCACAGAATGGTCCAGTGCCTTGGTGTATAGGATGAGATCTTTCTTTGGGATGGGTGCCATCAAGATTGGGGGTCGTGTGAGGTATTCCTTCAGATGCCTGAAAGCTTCTTTGCAGTCGAAGTTCCATTCGAACATGATGCCCTTCTTCATAATCTCAGAGAATGGTCTGCACCTCCCTGCGAGATTGGATATGAACCTGTGCATGTAGGCCAGCCTTCCCTGTAGGCTTCTCAACTCCTTTTTTTCTACGGGCTAGGCATTTTTAGTATTGCCTCCACCTTGGCCGAGTCCAATTGTATTCCATCTTTTCAAATTATGAACCCCATAAACTTTCTTGAGGTCACCCTGAAGAAGCACTTGAGCGGGTTCATTTTGAGGTTGTACTTTCTCAGTCGAAGGAAGACCTCCCTAAGATTGTTCAAATGATCACTTCCTCGTCTGCTTTTTACTGCCAGATCATCGACATAACTCTCCACTGTTTTGTGTTGCAAATCTTTGAAGATTTTCATCATCACTCTTTGGTAAGTGGTACCCGTATTTTTTAGGCAGAATGGCATGACGGTATAGAAATATACCCCGAACGGGGTCCTGAACGACGTATGCTTTTCATCTGGAGGGTTCATCTCAATTTGGCTATACCCTGAGAAGCTGTCCATGAACATCATCCTTTCGAATCCGCAAGAATTGTCAACTGTCACGCCCCTGGACCAAGGACCCGTTGAACAAGACCTTAATCCGGGGTCGTGGCACGACGGGTCGGAAAATTCCGCCCGCACACTGCTAGTTTCCCACAGGTTTTTGCGATAAGAATCCTTGAAATTCGATCCAACAATGATTAATAAGAATCACATTCACACGAATAAATTATGTAGAAGCATTGTAGCAAACATAAAAGTCCATAACATATGAGTATGATGAGAACGCTCAAGACTAGTATAAAAAAGAGAAACATTCTATAGATAGGCCCCAAAGTTAGTTTCAAGTTTAATACAAAAGTCAAGTTAGCCAATAATTACAATTTCCCAAAAAGAATAAGCCAACAATGGCCACCACAAAATCCCAAAATGTAGTCTATCCAAAAAGGTGATCGAAGCTCTGAAATCAACCTGACGTCTAAGTGACATCGTCAGGCTGCCACTCGCGTCCACAATATCTTCTGGGTCCGCCTCAAAGTGCGCCTCAACGGCAAGGGGCTCGACATCTGGCACCAAGCAAAAAGGTTCAGACACGATGGTCTGGCAAGCAAATATAACAAATAATAGGATGATAGAAAGAGTAAAACATTAAATAAATGAGAACTACGATGAAAATCCTCAATAATAGAAATGACGAGATAAAGATCAATTTCTTAAATATTAAAGAATCCCGGACTATAATAAATTGAAATAAACAAGAACCATAAGATAAAACATCAAACGTATAAAACATTGGCAAACCACGTATAGCTAAATTCTCCTGTTACCGAAGTAACGGGAGCAGACAGAAACCGTAGCCACTAATCGTGGACCGGAACGAACAAAGTTGTTAGCGAACAGAACCGTAGCCACTACACGTGGGACCGAAAATAAAACCGTTGCCATGGTCGGTACAGACAGATCCCAAACTGCAGTTGGCGAACAAATTAAAGATTCCAAGCCGGATGATCAGTCCGACAAGGTAACCTAAGCTTAGTGGTGCCATTAGAGTAAAAGTTC
Source organism: Litsea cubeba (assembly GCA_012931725.1). Classification (NCBI taxonomy): domain Eukaryota; kingdom Viridiplantae; phylum Streptophyta; class Magnoliopsida; order Laurales; family Lauraceae; genus Litsea; species Litsea cubeba. The sequence goes on along the minus strand of CM022955.1, from coordinate 25,607,706 downwards.
GAAACCTCGAAGTAATACAAATCCGTTCATAAAAATACATTTCCAAAATCGATAAGAAATTTACTCTGAACAAATACATATCTCACATATTGACGAAAATCTGAGCAAAATAGATGAGTAGTCTTATCAATGTCCATAATTGTGGTAAACCACCCCAAAGCATTCAAATAGGTTTATGAATGAATCCGAACAAAAAACCTTTTTACATGGAATGAGTGTATGATGATTCAACCGTCTAATATGGGTCGTCTTGATATACATTTGACCCCCTATTGTCATCAATTAATAGTAATTTGGTGCCACAGAAGATCCTTGACAATAAAAAGGGATGAAGTGTACATTGAGACTTGGAAGGTTTCCCAAATGATTTTGTTCATAGTTCAAACCAATTTACATAATGGTTCTAGGATTGTAAAAGGGCTAAATGGGCCCTAAATGTAGAAAAGGAGTTGGGCTGAATTAGGCTTGAATATGGGCTTGAAGTGGACCTGAACAATAATCCAATAAGTCCCCTTTAAAAACTGGTTTAAACCTTTTTGAATCAGGCCCACATCTAGCCTTAACCCAAGCTCAAAACAGTCCTCAACCTGGCCCCAAAAAATTCCTTAAAATGGCCCAAAAATCAGATCTTGAAACAGGCCCAAAGAAGCCTTGAAAACAGGCCCAACAATTCTTGAAACGGACCCAAAACAAGACCCTGAAACAGGCCCCTGGCTGGACTGGGCTCGCTCGAGCGACCCAAGGTCCGCTCGAGCGAAGCCCAAACAGAACCTGGGTCGCTCGAGCGGCCCACTGGGTTGCTCGAGCGAGGGCTAGGCAGAACCTGGTCTGCTCGAGCGGACTGGGCTCTGTCCAGTCCGGCTCAGCTGGGTCCTTTTTCTTCTTTTTGCAATCTTTTTCATTCCTTTTCTTTCCCCTTCTTTCATACACATTTCCAAGATTATTTGGGCCCTTTCTTGACGTCCTCAACTCATCAAATCACCATTCATTTGATCATTCCAATCAATCATACAAACACTTTTAAATCAAAGTCTTCCTCCATTCTTTGAACACAAACACTTAACATAAAGAAGGTTAAATTTCAAGATGACCAAAGTGCAAACAAACTTCCAATTCATTGTAAAACAATAACATAAGTGGAATCAAACATAACATTACTCCATTTATCCAAAATAAATCTATGAATCATGAAGAGATTAGAACATAGAAATGAAACGCCATGAAATGAAACTAAATAAATGGAATCATCATATTAATTGTAGAATCCACTTGCCTCAAGCCAAGATGAGAGCTAAGATACTCTTCAAACAACTCTCTAGGGCCTCAAGCTTCCAATCTACAAAAACCCCCAAAAGTTTCCTAAGAAAACCCTAAAATCAATCTTTTGTAAATCTCAAGGGAATACTCTTGCATGTGTGATGAAAACACTCTAAATGAAGAGGAAAACCAAGATTTCAAGATTGGAAAGCCATTGCTAACCTTGAAGAGCTCAAAAAATGAAGAGAAGCTTGAAAGAGAACCTTGCCCTAGCTCAAATCCTTTGAAAAAGGTGTATTTGGAAAGCTTGAAGAGGGAGGAAGAAGTCTAGGAGATCAATCCTTCAAGAAATCTCCAAGAGATAGGTGTTCCAGAGGAGAGAGAAAGTTGCTGGAAGAGGGAAAAAGCCCTTGGCTCCAAACATTGCAGGAAAAGAGAGAATGAAAGGAAGAAGAGAACTCTCCCTCTTATAAGATGGGTTTGTGGGTCCCAATCTTCATAAGGCTGCAAAAGGGTCTTTGCGGGCCTCGAATGAAAACGATGAAGAAGACAAAAATGATCAACGAAATTCCTACTTTCCAAAAAGTATATTTTTGTCAATTTCTAAAATTTTTGAAATTTGGGTATAGATTTTGTGTTAAAGGTCGGTTTTTCCATTTTTCTTGAAAAACGCGATTTCTGATCATTAAATCAAGACGGTCAAAACATGAAAGTTGATAATCTAAATGAAATGAGTCAAATTAAATAAAAGTTAGGATTTTACAAAAATCAAAGTTAAACCCCAAAGATTCACACACAACACACGGGCACCCCGGCCCGCGTCAAGCTTAAGTCAATGACTCTCAAAAGTTCCCAAAGCTATTCAAACATACTAATCTAGCTGAAGAAAATAAGCTAATCGTCCACTAACCCCACTCATCAACTAATCACTATTAAAATATAATTAAATATTCCAAACCTAGGTTAGGGTCTGACATCAACCATTATCTCTGTGAGAGGCAGTGGGAAGTCGTCTTTTGGGCAGGCTTTGTTCAAATCCCTAAAGTCGATCCTTACTCGGATCTGGCCGTTCTTCTTGGTTACTGGAACGACGTTGGCCAGCCACTCCAGGTATTGTTCTTCTCTTATGAATCCGACTTTTAGCATCTTCTGGACCTCTGTTTCTATTTTCTCAATGTGATATGGGGTGAATTTTCTCTGCAGTTGCTTGTGGGGACGAGATCCTGGCCGTATATTTAGATGGTGAACTGCTATTGACGAATCTAATCCCGGCATTTCTTCTTAACTCCATACGAAGACATCCTTGAATTCATTGAGCAGCCTCATGTAGGCACCTTTTTCTTCATTGTTTAGAGCTCCTCTTATGAGGACTGGGCACGGGTTCTCCGCATTTCCCAAGTTTACCTCATCCATCCGGTCCTTGGTTGGCAGTTCTCTTTCTCTTTCTTCTGATTAGGTCGTGTCTTCTATTTCTACCGTGTTACAAAGGTAGACTCTGTTCCTTATTTCCTTCCTCGGTTCAGTCTGCAGTGTGAATGAGCCTTCCTCTACCCTCTTTCTTCCGACAATGGTATCTTTTTCCATCTCTCTTAGAGGGTCGCCTCTTGATGCTTGCTTTTTTTTCTTCATATAGTGTGGCACGTCCTATCAGTAAACGCTCATCCCTTGGAATAGCTTTCGGTCAACGAATTGCCTTTGGACAACGAGGTCATCATCCACGTATTTAAAACATTGATGCAGCGAAGACAGCGCTGCGTGATTTTCGTGGATCCAGGGTCTTGCTAGCAATAGGCTGTAAATAGTGCAGACCTCGACCACGTAACAATCTGGATGTGCGACCAGGTCACCGATCTGGCATTTGATTTTGATCTTTCCCAATGCTCTGCTTCCTTGGCCATCATATCCGTGAATGCTCACGCTGGTCACCTTTAGTGACCTCGGTGCCAGACCGACACGGTTCATTATTTGGATTGGCAGCACATTAACAGCTGAACCTGAGTTGATCTGAATCCTGGACACCTTAGCCTCCTGTATGTATCCCGTGTAGTAGAGAGGCCTGCCGTGCTTGCAATCACCTAGCAACATGTCACTCTAATCAAAGGTGATAGGGAGGCTTTCTTTTAGACAAGTCGCTAAGCAGTTGAAGCTTGTCGGGCCTAGCTCCCATCTTTTTTGCTCAGATAGGGTTTCCTGCAGGGACATCCGAACATCTTTATTCATCTTGATCAAATCTAATCAGGACGCTTTTGCTGGGACCCGAGATAGATGGTCGATAATGTCGCATCGAAACCCTTCGTCCTATGGGGGGGTCGTTTCTTTGCCGCCATGAGGCCAATTGGTTTGCTCTGTCGGATTCTTGGAATAATCTTTAGCAAAGTCTTTCCCCGAGCGGGTATTGTCACGCCCCCAAACTCGGGGACCGTGACTTGGGAATTAAGTAATGATTTATGTTTCTCCCAAGATCCGCGTGTGTGAGGATAACACGTTCAAACACATCCTGAATATTTTTGCGGAAGCTTTCGTGGCATTGCGACCCGAAGTCCGTGGCCATTGGATTCCGTGTCGCACTCAACCACTAACATATTGCCATCATATCAATGAACATGTCAGACTGGAACAAACCATTCTAACAAAATACAGAGCTGACAGTATCTGGATATTATATTCCCACATATGTTCAAGTTACAAATAACAATGTGCATTAATTACAATCCCAAGAAAAAGGCTAACAAAAGCCATACAAAAACAATCTAATAATCACTACTCTATATATGACGTAGCTCCGATGTCAAGCTCAATGCCTACATGACATAGCCCACAAAACAGCCTGCAAGCTCATGGCTCCATAGCCAAAACGTGCACTCATCTCGGGCAAGAAATCTGAACCTGAGTACCAAAGTAGTGGGTCAGACACGACGGTCTGGCAGGTGGGTGAAAAGATAGATAATAAACATATACTGAAGAATAAAACATGTGTTAAATCATACTATTTGATCAAAGGCTGTACATAATTAAATGCATAGAAAATCATGGATATTTAACAAATTCATGTATTTGTATTAAAATGGGTATAAAACATGAATATTTGACAAGACCTGTATTCCTTTAAAGCATGTATAAAACATGAGTATCTAGCAAAACATGTATTCATTTGAAACGTGTGTAGAACATGGATATTTGGCAAATCGAGAATTCATTTAAAACATGTACAAAGCATGAACATTTACAAATCATGGATTCATTTAAAACATGTACAAAGCATGAACATTTACAAATCGGGGATTCATTTAAAACATGTACAAAGCATGAACATTTAACAAATCGGGGATTCATTTAAAACATGTACAAAGCATGAACATTTACAAATCGGGGATTCATTTAAAACATGTACAAAGCATGAACATTTAACAAATCGGGGATTCATTTAAAACATGTACAAAGTATGAACTTTTACAAATCGGGGATTCATTTAAAACATGTACAAAGCATGAACATTTAACAAATCGGGGATTCATTTAAAACATGTATGAAGCATGTATATTTAAAATAGTATGGGTATCAAGGATCAGGAACCGTCAAGATGGCAACCACACAAAGCTAAATCCTCTATCACAAAAGTGATGAGAGCACATCGGGACATTGACCTCAGTCACACGAGGTGAGGAGAGTCAACAACGTTGACCTCAGTCACACGAGGTGAGGAGAGTCAACGATTTTATACAATAAATACATATAATACTCTGCGGGACCACGGTAGCGAACCGGGTATATCGGGGCGGGGCGGGGCGGGAACCGTGCTGCAGCTGGTATAACGGAAGGGAGATCTCCAAATCGGTGGATCAAACCGATAAGGTTATCCGAGCTTAGTGGTGCCGACTCATAGGTCACATGCGAGAAATCAAAACAACGAATACATATAACGAGAGGGGGTGCCCATAGACACAAAAGCACATCAATATCGGGACTGGCATATACTGGCTAGCAATATGCTAAAACATAAATTTCAATACCTTCGGGCAAGTATAGTCATAAAACATGAGATTTAAAGTGTACAAGTGAAATTCGAGTCAAAATATAACATGAATGGATTTCTATAAATTTTTGGGCTAAGTGTTGAAGGTCCAAGATTTAAATCAATGTGTATAGGGTCCCGTTTGTTGATTGTAATATATATTTGGTACTCCATAAGAATTAGAGACAATCCGGGACCTTACGCACATTGACAAGTCTAAAAGACCTTTAACAAAATTAGGATGATGGGTTTCTTCTTTAATATAGTTCCACATTCTTCTCCCATATAGCTCCACAAGTTCTCCAAAAGAAATGCATCAGGATTGGCATTTCGGTCAACCCTCGGTTGGCTTATCGATTAACCGACAGGGTCATGTCGGTCGACCGACAAGCTGACCGACGGCTAGCTGAGTCCAGAAATGGGGAGAAAACAGCTCTCGGGAATTGGAACCGCGGGGTTGTCGGTTGACTGTCGGCTGACCGACACTTCAGCATCAGAAATTGAAGAAAAATGTGGCTCTCTGGAATTGGGACCGAGAGGGTGTCGGTTCCATGTCAGTAGGCTGTCGGTGAGCTGACAGGCTGACGGACGTTACTGCGAACACCAAATTCTGAAGCTATTTTCAATCCATTCTTTCTCCAAACACTCCTCATTTTTAAGGGTCAGATCCCTGTAATAAAGTGAGCGAAAAACTCCTCCATTTCATCATTCAAATCTCCAAAACATTCCCCCGACAACTCCTATCCATCCACTCAAATCATAAGAGAAAAGGGTCCATAGATAATCCACATAAAATCCATAAAAACGTAACATAAGTCAATGCACTATTTCTATGAATTAACAAATGAAAAGGCTCATTCATGTGTATATTCCAAAATCATTAGAATCAAACTATTAAGCGTGTTAAACCATTAAAACCATCAATGAAGATAAATCAAGATTTTGCATAAAACATGATAAACACATAAGAATCGTTTCATCCACTTGCCTTGGGTCCAAGCTAATGCAAATCAAGTCGTCTAATCACTTCTTAAGCCAAAATTCAAAACCTATACAAAAACCCCAAAATACACCCATTACAACCCTAAAATGGGCAAACCAAGAAATAGGAAGAGATAACTCCCAATAATCAAGATGAAGCTTCTCAAAGGCTAGGAGAACACAAATCTAGGAGATGGAGAGAATCACTTACATGGAAGACCTTCAAATAGACAAGGCTAGCTCAATGGAAATCTTAAAAAGCTTGGTTTTCTTCAAAAATGGTGTCAAACAAGAGAGGAGATGAAGGGGAAGAAGTTGCCGGAGTTCCCTCGTCGGATTGGTGGCTTTGAGGCTCCATTTGAGTAAGAGAAATGGAAGAAAAGGAATAAGAACAGCCACTGGTATTGTAGCTGGAAGTTGCAGTCAATGGAGTGGAAAAAATGGGGGAGAAGGAGAGGCTTGTCCCTTTTATAATGGGTGGGTGTGGGCCCCACCACACTTAAAACTTGCAATGGAGATTAGAGGGCTTTCTAGACCTTGGATCAAGAAACTTAAAACATGAAAAGTGTCTGGAACAAAATTATCTTTCCAACAAGTTTAATATTGACATACTTTCGGGGTCCACAGAAAAAGTCAACTGTTTGGTCAAAGGGATCAAAACAATGGGTTCAAGTGTTAAGACATCGATTTCTGTGCCTTGAATGCGATCGACAAAGAAGAGAGAAATGTTTCTCAAAAAATCTAGTTTCCAAAAAGTATATATTTGGCAAGGTTCTGAGATCTCGAAATTTGGGTCCAGATTTAGTGTAAAAAGACTGATTTTGCCCCCAGGGCTGGAAAAACTGATTTTCGGAGTTTCGGGTGGGCACAGAGTGAACACGAAAGTTGTAGGGAATGACGAGATTAATCAGAAGAAGCTAGAATGGGTATTTTTAGAAATCAAAGAGAATATCTCTACAATGACCACTCAAAACAAATAGGACTCTACGGTCACTGTCTAAGTTCACTGGCTCTCAAGATTTCCCAAAACTAAAGAAAATATAATCAAACTCAGAAATTCGATCAAACAACCGGTAAACCCACTGAGAAAACTAATCCACGATTAAAAACACGCTAAACCAGGAAATCTGGGGTCGGGTTCTCACATCCTCCCCCACTTAGAACATTTGGTCCTCCAAATGAACTAAACAAATCCAAAAGCAAGTGGGGACATTAATCCCGCACCTTGAAAATAAAACTACA